>JANRMT010062821.1:18382018-18434150 GCA_026402145.1 Polypterus bichir lapradei | reverse complement strand
CACTACTGCTACAGGTTACTACTAGAAAACGACTGGGACCAGAAGTGTTTCGGGTTTTGGAATATTTGCAAGTACAGTACATAATGATATCCTGGGAACACCATTGAGCCAAACCAGCTAAATGTCCACTGACACGTTTAATAATTCACATCACTGTGCCGTTATTGTAATATGCATTGATGTGACAAATATTTTAAACCTCAAAAGTGAGGAATATGATGTATTGACTGTATTTTAGACCCCTTTAAAGAGGGCCAATGCTGTATATTTGCACTGAATAACGTTTGTTTTTTGCCAGTTCATATCAGCTGTGAACTACAGGCTACAGGAGGAGTGGTGACTCCAAGGCTAGGGATCTGTGCCAGCAATCAGAAGGTTACCGGTTTGAATCTTGTAAATGCCAGAAGTGACTCTACTCTGTTGGGCGCTTGCTGCATCCTGGGTATGACTTTAATCTGCATCCAGCCCTGCAAGTTGAAATTCCTTCTACAGCAGTAAACATTTCAAATTTGAACCATTTGAACACTCCTTTGATTTTTAACAGCAGTGAGATAGCTTGTCAAGGAGAGGTCTGACTTCTGCCACAATAGTGCCCAGGACAGTCTTTATCCCTTAATGTCAGCAAAACTATGTTAATCTGCATCCAGCCCTGCAAGAAGGAACTCCAACTTGCAGGGAAAACGCAGGGGTTGGTGGCACTGTAAAAAACCTCACACTGTTCAGTGTGGTACTGAGGTGTCACCTGTTGTACGGCTGCACTCTGATCCCAATCCGGGTGGTTCATTATGTGTTGGGTGCAGCAGCACGGTGTAATCGGCACATGCTCCCAACCTCTCCTCATATCAGCTACCTGTTATTACTTCTCAGGGAATTGATTGAAAGGTCAATAATATCTCAGTCAACCTTTACCCGATCATGTCCAATGTACTGGAAGTCATTAACCGACCAAAAATACATTATATTCAGTTTTCAATTGGGATGATTTTTGGGAAAGGCCTGGATTTTTCAGAAGAGATGGTCTTCATCCTAACTGGAGGGGATCTTATGTATTATCCCAAAATATGGCAGCAAAACTGCCTGTTTGACTGATTAGAGCACCATCCAGGCCGCAGTCATGTGATCTTAAATCACAGGCTGTTGTTTATCCCACCTGTTATTTTCCTGAAGCTGTTACCCAAAATCCCTGTCGTGGGGCATCCAGTAAATTTAGTCTTGATACAAACCCTAAATTAATTGATAACCAAAAAATAAGGTGTATAATTAGACCAAGAGATAAAACTAGACCCTCCAGCAGGGGCACCTGTAATAGAAATTTACTTCAAATTAAAACAAAAAATATATCACCAGTTCAGAAAGAACCATGCAGTTTTAAATGCTGTTTATTGAACATTCGCTCTCTTGGCACTGTTTTGGTAAATGATACTATATTAAGTACAAAATCTGATCTGTGTCTTCTCACTGAAACCTGGCTTAGTAAATGTGACACTGTTCCCCTAGCTGAGGCGTCACCAGATGGATACTCGTTCCTTCATAAGTCTAGAGATTCTGGTCGAGGAGGAGGCCTTGCAATAATTCATTGTAACAAAATGCAAATCACTTCTAAAAATGTAGGCAACTTTACATCCTTTGAGGCATTCATTTTAAATATTTAAACAGATTCCAACACAAATATAGTGCTAGTCTACAGACCACCAAGGCCATATTCATTGTTCATGACTGAATTTAGCAACCTTTTATCTGATTTGGCTATAAATTATGATCACGTAGTACTGATGGGGGATTTTAATGTACACATTGATGTGGAAACTGACACTTTTAGCAAATGTTTTACTTATTTGTTAAATTCAGTAGGAGTTTGTCAGATTGTCAAAGGTCCAACTCATAATCATAACCACACATTAGATTTAATTATAACTTACAAAGTTGAAATTCAAAATTTAAATATTACTCCATTAAATAGTTATTTCCGATCACTACTTAATTGCATTTGATTTAGTCCTGCCCTTGCCAACGCACTCACAGATTAAAACAAAGACAGTGCGACATCTAGATTGTAATTCTGCTTCAAAATTTATAGATACCTTGAGTAAGTCGAGTGTAATTGTGGAAAACCATTTAGATCAGTTAACATCAAATCTAAACATGGAAAACAATTTAAATCAGCTAACATCACATTATAATGTGACCTTGAGTGATGCTCTGGACACAGTGGCTCCCCTTAAAACAAAAGCGATCAAAGCTCATTGAAACTCTCCCTGGTTTAATGAAAACACTCGAGCTCTTAAATTAGAGTGCCGAAAACTGGAGCACAGAAGGAGAACAACAAAGCTACATGTCTTTCAAATTGCATGGACAGAGAGTGTTAATAAATATAAAAAAGTCCTCTTTAAAGCTCGCTCAGAATACTATTCTAAATTAATAAATAGCAATAATAAAAATCCTTGGGTACTGTTTAGAACAGTGGCTAAATTAACAATTGGGAATTTGGATCAACAGTGCAAAATACCAACAGATATTAGCAGTACAGACTTTATGAACTTCTTCAACGAGAAAATTAAAAATATAAGATCCCAGATCTCTACTTCACAGTACAAACCAAATGCTAGCTTAGCAGGCTCTGTCTCACATTGCATTCAGCACTTTAGTAATTTTAATCCTGTAACTGAGCAGGAAGTCTTAACTTTAATTTCTAAAATGAAGCCCACTACTTGTTCCCTAGATCCAGTGAAAACAAAACTAGTAAAAAGTGCAATGGATGTTCAGCGTCTATTCTAAACATTATCAATAGTTCATTATTGCATGGCACAGTACCTGATGCACTGAAAGTGTCAGTCATTAAACCATTACTTAAAACGTCAGACCTAGACCTGCACATACTAAATAATTATAGGCCTATTTCAAATTTACCGTTTCTCTCTAAAATACTAAAAAAAGTAGTCGCCAGTCAGCTTCAGTCACACCTTACACATTACAATTTATTTGAGAAATTCCAGTCTGGTTTTCGCACTGGTCATAGTACAGAAACGGCACTAACACGGGTTGTAAATGACATTCTGATATCCTCTGATGAAGGAAACTCCACTGTAATTATGTTGTTGGACCTAAGTGCAGCATTTGACACCATTGACCATTGTATTTTACTGCACAGGCTAGAAAATGATGTTGGGCTTACAGGCCCCGTGCTCGCTAGGTTTAGTTCTTATTTATCAAATCGATTCCAATATGTACAGAAATGTGCTGACAGTACTCCATCATTATACACAGAAGTTCAGTATGGTGTCCTGCAGGGCTCAGCACTGGAACCTTTACTATTTTCACTTTACATGCTTCCACTGGGATCTCTCATTAGGAAACATAATGTTAATTTTCACTCGTATGCAGATGACACCCAGTTATACCTTTCATTTAAATCAAATGAAGTTTCTCAGATATTGCCTTTAATTAGTTGTGTTAGTGAATTAAAGGAGTGGATGAATGAGAACTATTTGTCTCTAAACACAGATAAAACAGAGATGTTAATTGTTGGAGGGAATGACGATGATCACAGCAATATTTTGTCATCATTTAACTCAGTTGGAATCCCAATTAATTTTACTAAATCAGCCCGCAATCTAGGAGTTATTTTTGACTCTAGCATGTCATTTAAAGCGCATATTACAAAGTTGTCCAAAACATGTTTCTTCCATCTTAAAAAAGTTAGGAAATTAAGGCGCTTTCTAAATAAACAGGATTCTGAGAAATTAATTCATGCATTTATCTCTAGTAGGATTGACTACTGCAATGTGGTTTTCACTGGCTGTTCAAACTGTTCCCTATACAGCCTCCAACTAATCCAAAATGCGGCTGCAAGAATTATTACAAGAATAAGAAAATACGAACACATAACTCCAGTTCTTAAATCCTTACACTGGCTCCCGGTTAAGTTTAGGGCAGATTTCAAAATCCTCCTTTTAACATATAAAGCAATAAACGGCCAAGGTCTGGCTTACTTGTCTGAGCTTATCATGACTTACAAACCAGAACGCACATTAAGATCTCAAGATACCGGTTTGCTTATGATTACAAGGATTTATAAAATAACAGTGGGAGGTCGAGCTTTTAGTTACAGGGTCCCTAAACTGTGGAATGGTCTGCCTGCTTCTATAAGAGATGCCCCTTCGGTTTCAGCCTTTAAATCCCGGCTGAAGACTCACTACTTCAGTTTAGCATATCCTGACTAGAGCTGCTGATTTACTGTACATACTGCATCTCTGTTGTTAGTCATTAGCACTAAAATATAAGTAACATGACAGTTATAATTGAATACTAACCCTCACCTATTCTGTTTCTCTTCTCGGTACTCAAATGTGGCACTTGGTGCTACGGCCCACCTGCCAGGTTGTTTTGCCTGCCTATGGTAAAGTCATCCCTGATGGAGGATCGCAGGAATCATGGGAAAGAAGGGTCCTTTCATTGGATTGGCTGGCCCAGCACTGTTTTAGCCGTGGAATGGCCAAATGGGGGAGGTAGCTTGATGGATGAGGTCTCCAGGACTCTAAAAATATCCAAATCTTATTTTATGATATCATCTACTGTTAAATTCTGCTCTGTACTTCTAAAATTTTTATTTTTAATGCTGTATTGAGGATTTGTACTGTTCTGTGTATTGTATTTATTGACCCCCTTCTTTTGACACCCACTGCACGCCCAACCTACCTGGAAAGGGGTCTCTCTTTGAATTGCCTTTCCCAAGGTTTCTTCCATTTTCCCTACAAGGTTTTTTTGGGAGTTTTTCCTTGTCTTCTTAGAGAGTCAAGGCTGGGGGGCTGTCAAGAGGCAGGGCCTGTTAAAGCCCATTGCAGCACTTCCTGTATGATTATGGGCTATACAAAAATAAACTGTATTGTATTGTATTGTATTTTCATATAGTGTGGTTATTGTTGAGAATTTTGATAGGGATCAATGCACTGTATTATTAGTTTTTGTGCTCTTAGCTATGAAAAGTCTAGGGCTGAAACAACTTTAAAAGGACACCATTTATTTTGTTAGAGAGGCCTCTTGCCTGCCTGTCCTTCTTACTTGCCTTGTTTTGAGTTTCTGTGAGTTGAGCTGTGAGACAAGGTCATCATGCTGTCTGAGGAAGCAAGCAGGCAAACTGTTTTGAAAAATGCAGGAGCAGAGCTTCTTACTCACAGAAGACCAAACAAACTGCATGCAAGGCCTTTGCCTGTGTGAGTAAAGGGCAAGCTCTTAAGCTAATGTATAAAATACTGTATATAAACATTTAAATGGCATTTAGAAGCATTAGAGCTCATCAATACCTTGGGCATTAAAATCAAAACACAATGTATTATGATATTATTTAGTTTGAACACTATAGGGACTTAAGAGTTGATTATTGAAAGTTAGGGGAGTTTTTCCTGAACATGTGCTGTGACGTAAGCAGTAGCTTGGCCTCTGTCAGACCACTGTGGAACTGTGTGGCATGACTTAACAGCGCTACTGTTTGGGTTCATGGGCTTTTATATTAGCATGCAGATATATGTTTTACAGTAGCATTTAAGTTTATATAGCAATGTTTCTTTATACAGCTTGGTGATAATAATAATAATAAGATATACTATAGTAGCACATATGACTGAGCTTAAAGAAGCAATTGTTAAAGGCTTGTCTTTTTTCCTTCTCTCAAGCATGAAGCGCCGTGTCAAGGTTGTTCGCAGCTTGGCCCTTATCAGTGAAGCTGTGCACTGCCGCTAACTGGCACAGTTGCCTATTATGTTAGCCTTAGCCTTATAGGATGCTAGTGCTACAAGTAATCATTTATTGAATTAAAATTAGGCAGTCCAGTTTTCATACACATTCTGGCATTTCTGATCTTAACTTAATTATTAAGTATTGAATTGTTAAGTTAAAAATTGATTAACAACTGAAAAGCCATCAATCTTAACAGCTCAGGATTAGGCCATGAGAATGAAGGGAGGGGTAATCAGATGATGCTTATCTCCAGGTGGCAAATATGTCCTGCCAGCAAAAATAGTTATGAGAATGTTTATCGGGAAGAAGACTATTTTGGGGATGTCTTCAGGACCAAGAATATTGTTATGAGAAGGCCTGGAACACCAGGTGATTATTATGGGTAAAGGTGCTGAGTCGGGAAAACATCATGGGAAGTTCTGTACAGTAGATGTTGGGAAACTAGTCTGGAAAGGGGGCATTGTGTGATAAGAATTGTAATATATTCAGGGCTCTCTGGACACTCGGGGGTCATTTTATAAATTGAGACAGGCTTTATGTGCTCTGCAATTGTTTTCTATGCAATCAAGGCTTATAATAATATTTAATAAAGCCTTAAATTCTGACTGCCTTTCTGAAGACTGTTTTTTTTTTTTTTTAGATTTCTCCACAACATTATATATACATATAGGGGATCTGTCCACCATTAGTAGTGGCTCTAGGGTGTGAAAATAGATGTTGGTGTAATTTGTAGCTTAAGCCGCATAGAATGTTTCTTTGTTTGAAGACGAACAGGTCTGGCAAATGTTTTGCAAGAATAAGTGTGTCACATTTCAACAAAGGTGGTCCACTGGAGGCTGAGCTGTTTCATGTGGACAGATGGATGAACGGACAGACAGACATTGCCTAACGCAATAGCTGTTTCACACATTAAATACGAACGCACCTAAAAATTGCCAACATAAAGAGGCAATTTGAAGCAGTGTCCAGTATTCCAAACATAATCAGAGCAATTTACTGAACTCTTATTGTAATAAGGGCACCTAGAGAGAATGAAGCTGCTTTTTTTAATCATAAGCAAAGACATTCCATTAATACAAAAGTCATCTGCAGTTTTAACAGCGCCATGCAGCCAAACCCGGATTAGAACCCCATAGGCCCCCTGGGTGACTTAACGAATAGAGCTCCTTAAAAGAGAGTTGATCATACTTTTAGCAATGTAGCACATGGACACTCGGTTGTTTAATCCAGCATGGTAATTCCATCTCTTGCTTTTTGGTGTGTGAACACTTGATCATGTCATTGAGTGGGGGTTCCCCTTGGTGATTACGCAGCGTGGACATTAAATCATATCATTGAGTGCTAGGTCCCCCTTGGTAATTATGGCACACAGCCACTTGATTGATTTATCATGGTTGGTTTCCGGTGAAAAGGATCCTTGCTGTTGTGCACCCAGAACACCATGCTTATCGGAGATCAACGCTTCATGGAATACCCTCCCTCTCCCCTATACTTTCCCGCATCATTGATCATGCATAGTTTCCTTACGTTGCTCAATGTCTTGCAAGAGCTTCCCCTCCCCACCTCCAGATCATCAATCGTGTGGTGTGTACTTACTTTGTGGTGCTCTAAGCATTAAAGAGGACTTTTTTGCTTCACCAGCATGTATAATATCACAAGCTTTAAATTAAAACCACAGTTCTAGCCCCAGTGGTAAGCGAATAATCACCATTGGAATTTTATATACAGTATATCGATATGGATACTGCTATTCACAGCATAGTTATGAAACAACCTATGCTTTCTTTATTAGGTATAGTAAATGTGCAATGTTGTGTTTCTTCAAAAGGAAAAAAAAACATTTTGAAATGGAAATTTTCAGCCACTAGGTTTTTTAGGTGTGCTACAACAACCAAGACATTGTGTTTTGTAACTTTATTTTGCAGAGTTGACTCTTTTTTTCTTTAAAACTTACACTTAATATACTTTGCTCTGCTGAGTTAATGGAGGACTGTTGTTGTTGCGTTTTTTTTTTTTGTACGGTGTGAGGTGGTGTAGAGTTAGAGAAAGTGGATGTTAAACCTAAAGACTACTGGTTCAAACCACTTAATCTTCCTTTGCTCCAGTTAAGAAAAGCGTGTGTTGACAGTTGTACAATATATTTGTACTCTTCCATGGCATGGTGTGTCCTATATAAAATAGAGGCTGTTTGTTTTTTTAACCACAGGCATATGTGTGATTCTTAATGAAATCCTTCTGTGCTGTTTGCCATTTTGATTCCACACTCAGCTTCTTAATAAATGCATTTTTTAACAAAAGATGAATGAGTCTGGTTAAATATTCATTTACTATTATAATAAAAAAGCACTTAACTCTTCTGTTTATTTTGAAGGTATTTAGATTTGCTCTATGTGAGTAAAATTAATTTTGGACTCTTGTAAGCTATTGCTGTCTACCCCAATAGTCATATATTCAAAGTTCCAGGGAAAAAAATGAAAGAATTTTCCAGTTTCTGGAATGTGTGTAGACAAATAGACGTTCTAACATGGAGTCTATATGCATCATGAACAGTAAAATACATAGTACATACTATTATTGTGCTATTGATTGAATGTTATTTTGTCTTCTACTTTAATTGATACTAGATGATGCCCGCCATAGCATATGGAGGTGTAAGAATAGGAACGGAAAACGGTGAGAAAGGAATTCAGAAATCAAGAAGAAAGAAATACTTCTTGAAAGACGCAGTTGTGAATAGGTGTTTTGCTGGAGACAACAGATAATGAGTCGAAAAATCTAACCCTAGAAAAAGCCATGTACAACTGACTGTGGCTGAAGGCTGGTTGTTGTAGATTAACGCAAATCTTTGTCCTTGGGACTTGTTGATAGTCATGGAGAAGGCGAGTCTGAGTGGGAATTTTGTGTGTTTAAATTTAAAAGGGAGATTGGTGTCGGAAGGAAGGAGAGAGATTCTGGGAATGAAGATTGTTTCAGAATTTTGGATAGCGATCAGTTTGCACTCAATAATCTGATATATATATATATATATATATATATATATACAGTATATATATTTCTCTTCTGGTTCGTTCTACTTCCTCTTCAAGCCCCGTTCCCCTCACACACAGCCCACACGGCATTTCTCGATTCCTATTCATCCTCTTCCAAACCCTTCCCCATCTGGTTCGTCCTGCTTCCTCTTTAAACCCGGTCTCCCCCACACACAGCCCATATCGCATTTCTCAATTCCTATTCCTCCTATTCCAAACCCTTCCCCATGCTGGCTGCGGCCTCCCATACACCCCCATGCTGCTTTTCTCGATTCTTATTCCTCCTTCGGACTACCGTGTTCCCCGCTCCTCTCTCATGACCCCATTAGTGTCACGTCAGTGCCGAAGTGAAAGGTCATGCGGTCAAGCTAGATATAGGGCGGTGACGTGACCGGGTTTGAAGAGGAAGCAGGATGAAACAGAAGAGAAATATATATATATATATAAGAGATTTATTTATAAATATGTAGAGTGCTTTGTGATTGTCAGTGGAAGCATATTATATTAAAATGAACTGAATTCTCCCTATTATTAAATGTTTAGATTACACCAGTTTATGTCATATTCAGTTCTTATGAAAATGATGATATACAGTATGGTAAGAAATAATACTACCAGCCAAATATGATCCAGTGACTAACTGATTTTTTATGTCATCTTCTACAGTAAGCTGCAGAATAATGACCCACTACTAATCAATTGTGTAAACCACTTAGCACTGAATGAGGGCAAAAAACATTTTTAAGAGAATCCATGACATCGAAAATGACAGGTCTGGTGTAAATGTCTAATGCCAGCCAGAGACAAGTAGTCTTAAAGCTTGAGGTGGCTTGGCCAAATATAGGCCACCATAGTTGAAGGAAGAAAGTATGAGAAAACAGAAGTTAGTAGGATGAAAAAATAAAAGGTAGCCCACATGAGCCTATGGGTGGCTGATGCAAGGACTGAGGTGCCATCTTAAATAGATACTGCCTGACAGGAAATAAGAAATGTTAGCGTTTAGTGGGATGGCATTTTTGTAACATGTAACCATGACAAGTTCAAAGGAGAATGCAAGATTAATTCTATAACACTGCTGAAGTCTGATTGATTATAGAAAACAAAAACTATTAATAAAATGTTTTGTTCCACACAAATGTGGTTTTGGCTGCAAGAAAAAAAAACCCAAATACCTTTATATTATAATCCATTTCCTATAACATGCACTATTTAGAGCTTATTGAGCTAAAATCCACATTTTAACAAGTGACAAGTAGAATTTTAAATGTTGAATAGTTATCTTTGATTCTCATTTTTTGTTTACAATAATGAGCACTACACACACTATATTATTTTTATTTTCTTCTACAAAGCGCCAATATCTATTTTCAGAAGAAAGCTTTTACACTCCTGTTTAATTGTTAATATGTACTACAAGTCAGGGTGTGTTAAAAGCAATCAAATGGTCTTTTTTTGTCTAACCACACTTATTTTTTTCATTTGCCAACTGCCAGGCAGAACAGAATACCTTGCAATGCTTATAAAAATGAATCACAGTAGGAATATAGCAACATTTAATTAAATGTTTGAATCATGTTTTTTTTTTTTTTCCCCCAGAGATCACTGTACTAGTTCTAAACAAACTGATAGGATAGAACTCTGCTAAATCTTACACACTCTTGCTGACTGGAAGATGAAGTTGCTATTAAATGATTCCTATAATAGAAATTGAGTAATATTTAGGAGCAGCTGTGTGCAAAAGATAACAGGATATGAATGCTCAGGAAACGTCACTTTAATTTGACTTATTTATTGTTAAAATACAATATGAAAACATTTCATGAATAAAGTGTCTGCACTTCTGAAGCACACAGATATGTCCAGCATGAATAAATCTCAAAAAAAAAAATTAAAGTTAAATATTTATTTTTAACGTTATATATATTGCACATGCATTGAAATTGAAGTCCCTACTAGCTTTGTAAAGAGAATATAGATTATATTTAAAAGTTTCCCATCGGCTTTCACTTCACTGTGGCTAAAGGCTTTTCAGGATTGGCTTGCTGTCACGGATTTGTAAATTTTGGTTATTGTTGGCTTTAAAGGTGTATGCTACTATCAGTAAGGTGCTCTTTGACTATGGTAATTCAGATTTCTTAATAATTTGTACCACTTTTTGTATATATTGCCCTTTAAATCCAGATCTCCACTAATATTTTAGGTCTGATCAAAGGAAAGAAAGACATGAGCCTCAGTTATAGCACTGCTGAAAGCCAATTCAGAATAACCTGTAGCATTATCTATTAGTGATTTGTCTCCTTTTCACAACAAATATACAGGAATAGGACAGGAACATTTAAAAAGAGAATCCAAAGTGGTTAGCCGGTTTATTTGCCCTTGTACAACCCCCCTAAAAACGTCTCTTACCATCTCTCTACAGTGTGATTATATACACTAATAGCAGGATACACACTCAAAAATCCTTGGACTCTTGACTTTTTAAAAATTGCACTGATTCATGCATACTTGCCCAGGGTTAACACTAGTTTCTAGCTATACTAATGTTTATTGGTCATTCGTCATGCTTTAGATATTAAGCAGAAAGTGATACTAGACAGGATAGCAGCATCTCTTTGGTTGTATTCAGACATTAAACCATGTTTTATTTTTATCAGGGTAAATTCGAGTCATGAATTAACCTAATATACATGCATTTTAATTTTGGAGGAAACCAGAATTTCCTATGAACACAAAGAGAATTGGCAAAAACACATAGTGGCGACACTGGAATTCAAACCAAGGTGTTAGGAGTTGTGAAGACTAATAACTATTACAGCAGCATGTCACAAGGCCCACTGCTTTTCTTATTATTTTATATTACATTATTTGACCATATGATCTTTCAGGAATACCACTATATGGTGCAGATGTTTAAATAAGGTGAAGATCTAGGGCAGGGGTCCTCAATCACAGTCCTGGAGGGCCGCAGTGGCTGCAGATTTTTGTTCTACCCCGGTTGCTTAATTAGAAAGCAATTCTTGCCAATAATTTCATTTCATGGCTTGTTAGAGCTTTAACTCTGCTATGTCAGGTGATTTTCATACCCTTTCTAAGGATATCATCCAAATGATTTGAAGGCTAAAATGGATGAGTATTTCTCAGTCCTTCACTTTTTTCTCTTCACTTTCCTTCCAAGTATTTAATTAAACCCAATAGTGCATGGTAAATACACACAGATGCAAATGGAAACAACCTAAATGGAGCAATGCTGGTCTCTTGTCATTTGCATGTTATTACTAATTAGGAGTGATTAAAAAAAAAAGAATACAGCTGTTTAAGACTAAAATAAGCAATGGGGGTTCAAAATCTTAATGAGTGAGACAACTAAAGTGAAGCAGAAGTGTTATATGAGCAATAAGTGCTTCTTATAAAGCAACTGGGTTGGAGGAAACACCTGCAGCCACTGTGGCCCTCCAGGACTGTGATTGAGGACCCCTGATCTAAGGTGTATGAGAGATAAAGGAACAGATTTGGCATCTTTATACTGACTGCTGGTGAGTGATCCTTAACACTAGACGTTTCTTGCTGGGAGGGATTCTGTTTTCTCCAATCTGAGTTCACCTCTGTTATAGCGCGTCTTTATTTGAAAACAGCAGTGTCAGATCGGGGTGAGCCTGAACACAACCAAATTACATATGTAATGCCATGAAAAATACCTGCTGACACTTTAGTACGCAACCAAGACTACAGAACCCATCTGAGGCTAGATAGCAAGACACAATCAAAGTGCTATGTCTACCAGCTACTTACGGGGCTGCTTTGTAGCTGGCCTTACCACATATTCCCATCCTTACCTGAGGAGCTTGTCCAGATCCAATGGTGCTACAATACTGTTTGTGTACATTTTCATAAATATTATATTTTGTGTAAAAAAAAAAAAAAAAAGTGTGCAAATTTTTATACTAAAAATATTTACTCAAACATTTGATATGCATTTGTCTTACTGTCCATATTTGGATGAATGCACAATTCAGTATCATGTTATTGTAAGCTTTAAAAAATAAAACCAATGATATATCTTTTTGAAGTAATGAGAGGTTAGAAAAAACATGGTTGACCCACGCACTGCCATTGCCCTTTGGGACTCAATCATGACTTCACATTTAACATCTGCAAGTGGTAGATAACCACCTCTCAGCACTACACTGCACAGCTGCACATGCAAGCACTTTCTGGTTATTCCTTGGATGAAAAAGGCATTTGTGTGTTTTAGCACAGGAGTGGCTGAAAGAGAGTGGCTGTGCAGGAAAACCCACATCACAGATAACAGCCATAACTGCAAATGTCTAAAGAAGATTCTCTTTAGTGTAGAGCTAGAATGGTTGGCTTGAAATCCCAGTGTCTTAAGTTTACATCCTACCTCTGCTATGGCAAGATAGCTTGAGAGAGGGAAAGTAAGAGCATCAGCCTTGTGCGATTCCTTACCAGTGACACTGCCAAAAAAAGTGTCTTGCAGTTTTAAAATGCCTTTTCCTTGGCAAATAAGTAAAGAAACATATGCTTATGTACACACTGTACGTTCCAAGTAAAATCATTGTACATGTTGTACTCGGTACTCAAATGTGGCAATTGGTGCCACGACCCACCTGCCAAGTTGTTTGCCTGCCTATGGTAAAATCATCCCTGATGGAGGATCACAGGAATCATGGGAAAGAGGGATCCTTTCATCGGATTGGCTGGCCCAGCACTGTTTCAGCCGTGGAATGGCCAAATGGGGGAGGCAGCTTGATGGATGAGGTCTCCAGGACTCTAAAAATATCCAAATCTTATTATGTGATATCATCTACTGTTAAATTCTGCTCCGTACTTCTAAATTTTTTATTTTTATGCTGTATTAAGGATTTGTTCTGTTCTGTGTATTGTATTGTATTGACCCCCTTCTTTTGACACCCACTGCACGCCCAACCTACCTGGAAAGGGGTCTCTCTTTGAACTGCCTTTCCCAAGGTTTCTTCCATTTTTCCCTACAAGGTTTTTTTGGGAGTTTTTCCTTGCCTTCTCAGAGAGTCAAGGCTGGGGGGCTGTCAAGAGGCAGGACCTGTTAAAGCCCATTGCGGCACTTCCTGTGTGATTTTGGGCTATACAAAAATAAATTGTATTGTATTATATTGTACTTGGCGAATACACTCGATTCTGATTCTGTAATGGAGAAACATGATTTGTGCTATTCAGTTTTTCAGTTAAACATTTTGCATATTCGCTAGTGGTTGAACTTCTGACTGAATATGTACAAAATAATGATTTAAAACATGTTAAAGCCAAATCAGGGTCATGATGACTGGAACCTATCCTAGCAGTTTTGGATGCTTGGCAGTAACCAATCTTGTATGGAGTTCCAGTTCATGGGCCTTATTTAAATATTTTAAAGTCATAAATAAAATTACATGTTTGAAATATGGGAGTAAAATTTAAGTATCTGGGGGAAAAAAACCTATGCAGACAATTGGGTAATGTGAAAAACATACTCAGACATTAAATAGGCGCAGTTTTTGAACTCAAAATGCTGAGACAGATCCACGATGCAGCAACACTGATCACTATTGTTCAGCATATAATCTATACCTCAAAAATTTATTTTGTGACATCCTAAGACTTAAAATCCTGGCTAATTCTAATATTTCTTATAACACAATAGTGAAAGTGTTAATGCAAAATTCTTCTATATTTGATTTTGTTTTGGAATATTTATGCAACCATAAACTGTTAAAAAAATGAACCTACTTGAATATGTTGTCATTTTTGATTTGATATATTTTGTTACTCCCTGAGCAGAAATTGTCTTTTTGCATTATCTTTGGGGTTTAGAGCGCAGGGTCAGCCACTGTACACTACCCCTTGGTTAAGGGCCTTGCTCAAAGGTCCAAAAGAGTAGGATCCTTTCTGGTAGTAATAGGATTTGAACCAGCAACCTTCCAGATCCTTAGCCACAGAGCAATCACTCTGTCTTATAGCCACCAAACATTGCTCTTACCTTTTCCATAATTCTCAGGATCTGCTTATTTCAATTTTGCAGGGCCATATAAAGGGGTTCAAAAGTGATTAAAAAGAAAAAAAAAATATTGGACTCCTATTCAGTGTACTGTATTTGAAAAGTGCTATTGCTGTATTTCAGTTTCAAAGGATATGCATATTTCTTTCATTATTGCCTGTAAGGCTTTATTGTAAAATACAAATTAAATTCCAGGATGTATCAAGAGCAAAAAAAAAATAATAATAATGAAAACCTTCACAATGTATAAAGAAAAAAGGTTTACAAAAATCTCTAACTTGTTTCTTCATTTGAGTGGTTACAAAGTCAACAGACAATGTATAAAGAAATGTTCATGTATGCCCTGGGTACCTGCTTGAATACTGGTTGTTCAAGAGTCACATAGAAAGGAGAATCCTGAAATCAGGAAATGTGATGATTAATAACTTGAATCATTTCATAAAACATACCTAAAGCATGAGTCTCAGCATCCAAGGATCTAATACAATAAACAAGTATTCAAATTGACGGTTTGACCTTTCTATAGTAAATTTCGTTTTAAGTTACTTTAACAAATCTGTATTTTAAACAATTAGAATTGAGAATTAGAGCGGTGACAACACTTAACATGGACTTCATTTAATCAGAAACAGAAAACATCACATTTCTGTCTCTCCCACACTAAGAAATAATTTACATGAATAGAAGTATGCCATCTTTGGCTGTCACTTAAAGACAAGGATTTTTTTTTTCACAGAGCAGTCACATCATTTGAATGAAGTTGATGAAATCTTCTTACTTTTTTTTTTTTATTTTTTAAGTGTCTTATGTTGTCTGTTTTCTGAAGGGAATTATACAAAATAAAGATTAATTAACTGAATAACAGGACAGCATTACAGTAGTAACTTCTTGATAGAAGATTTAATTCATTCTTTTGGGTTCGTTGAAAATGAATAAACTGCTTGAAATCTGTCAACATTTCTAAGTGCAAATGAGAGGATTAAAGGATAGATCAGTGTAAAAGATAGCACTTACATTTCTTGTAGATTCATTCAAACTAAAGCTTGAGAACTTCATGTTAAGAATTCTCAATATGTTTTTATTATCTGTATTAATGCAATGATAGAAGTGGGTTTCCCACAATATACTCACACAAAGTTTCCATTGCAAATGATTGCTTTCCATATATGCCCTGAAATAATATAATTAATGACCATTTCTTCACAGTTAAGGCATGCTGTGAACTGACATTATATATCTGCATCTGTACAAAGACAGCATTTAGATCCTCTAAGACCTACCTGATGACAACCTGACCTTCACCTCTGTTAAGCTTAGTTAACTTGTGGTAAGACTTTCAGTGTGGATTTGCACAGAATCAAAGCTATTGTCATCATCAGACAGATCTATAATTAAATAAGCAAGGCTCTGTCAACGCCAACATCTCAAGATCCTTTTTCTGTGCTTGCGGATGGCGTTTTTTTCAGTCTTGCTGATTTCCTCCATGGCCTATTTATACTATTGGAAAATTTTAATGTCAGTCAGAGTTTGAGACTATGGTGAATTTTAGCAAAATAAAATATAGTTAAACAATAATTTATTATAAGCACATATAGAGAAAAGCCATATTTTCCATTTGAGAATACAATATTAATCCTTACATTTTTGATGTTTTGCAAATATTACTGTACATAAAAATAAGATTCTCTTCTCAAAGATTTTAGTGAAGTATTTATTTTTGTGTAAAGGTTACGATTAGCAGAGTGTGTAATCCACATGCATATTATGTCAGAATGTTCCATTTACTCATCGCCTCACTGAATTTACAATAACATCTCTGTATTCACAGCAAGTTAGTTGTCTGAATGTTCATTGCTTAAAGTTGTATTGTATTGTACAGTGTGTAATAACTAAGTTAATTGGCTATCTGACTATTTGTTTCTTCCTGTTTTCATATCCTTCACAATATTAATCTATTTTTTTAGCTTGGTCTATTTTTACACACGGTAAAGTGTTGGTTCTAATTAAACAAAAGTTATGGTTGTCATGCTCAGAGTGCTTGTAGACCTTCAGCTCACAAACATTTTCAAAAATGGTACTTATCCATAGCACTAGAATTACCAAAGCCTACGAAAAAACTTGTAATTCCGGCCCACCTTAAATCTCTTTGCACCTCTCCATCAGCATTTTTTGTCTTGTAAATGTGTCAATCAACACAAGCAGCAAGCAGCCAGCTATCCCTAATAATAAAATAAAAGTGTAAAAAAAAAAACCTGCTAACTTTTACAAGTACTGTAAATTTACACTGGCCGTTACAGACACAAATCAAATGTATGTTTTTATTGTATAATATTAACTAAGAGTAGCTCACTACTCAAAACAGTAAATTTGCAAGGCAGCCAGGATTGAACCGACAACCTCTTGATTACAAGACAGCAGTTCTTACCGCTGCACCATGGAAGCTGTTGTATTATACTTGCACCTTTTGTGAAAATGTTTATTTGATATTTGTACTTCAGGTTTCACACATTATACAGTTTATGACTACATTTTGCCATTTATTACTAAAACATGAAAAACGTTTCTGTTTTAACAATGTGTTTACATAAATTGTTGTAGATACGGAACACATATGAAATGCATGTGTTCCAAATGACGATATATTATTTAACCTATACAATTCTAGGCAACACACTCCAAGATAAACACTGAGCACTGAGATTCTTCTTTGTGAATTGAGCTGTGGTGGTGGGGGGGTTAAGGCGGGAAGGAATAGTAGGCTGCTTGTGCTGACTGACACATTTACAGGACAAAAGATGCTGACGGAGAGGTGTGAAGAGATTTAAGGTGGGCTGGAATTATGAGTTTTTTCGTAGGCTTTGATAATTCTAGTGTTAAATGTTATTTAAGAACATTTTTAAAAAGCACATGGACTTCTGTTGAAGTGTGAGAGTTTAAGCTGGGTGGGCAGTTTGTTAGATGCCATATTTTTACTATAATGCCTGAAGCTGTACATTTTTAACATGACGGCACAGGGAGTTTTACCAGTTTTGCATGCTTACACTGTTATAAAGGGTTGCTACCAATAACCCCAAGTTCTTTTAACTTTATTTTAAGACACTATGCCCTTGTTTTTGTTTCTTATCACTGCCTATTGTACCAAAAATCTCACTCAATTTACCAAAATAATAAAGACATAAGATGATTAAGGTCATGCAAAATACAGTGGAACTTCGGCTCAGGAACATCTCGGACCACGTACAAATCGGGTTACGACCAAAAAGTTCGCCAAACTTTTGCATCTGTTCACGAGCCAGTTTCCCTTCTGGTTCGTATGCGCCAATGATTTCCACACGTGTTCAGTCCCTCCCCTGTGCATTCGCTGTGAACTCTGTGTGCTCTATTTCGTTTCCCTTCTGGTTCGCACACGCCAGTGATTTACACATGTGTTTCATTCTCTCCCCGTACAGTACATTGTTTTCGGTCAGACGTGCATCACGCAGAGGGACTTTGTGGTATAGCGGGTACACAGCTCACGTCAAAAAGCCAGTTTTAAATAATTGCCGTGCTACAGCTGCCACGTCCTCTTCATAAATATAAGCGCAAGGCGGCTAAAGGGAGGAAAAAGAAAAGAAAGACGGAGGTTGCGGAGTGAGGAAGTAGGTAGGAAGCAGTGTGGAAAGAACCAGTGTGAGCAAGTGAGCGAGTGCTCACAGGCAGGCAGCTGGACAGTGAGCCCAAGCAGGGGTGGGGCCAAAGGAAACAGACGCGCCAGCTGAGCGATCAAGGAGCTGGCGTGAGGACGGCTGGCTGAGTAAGGCAGAGAAGGCAGCGGGGTCACAAGGCTTGTTTGTAAAGAGACTGCTTCCAGCATTGTTTTAACCTCGTTGTATTCAATGAAGACTTTTTTTCTACTGGATTTTAACCTCCACTTCAATTCTGTTTTGAATGGGATTATTTATTTTTGAAGAATTCTGAAAGCACTGCACTTTATTTAATTTGGACTTTGTTCTTGATTGTTGTTTTGTTGATTTTAATAAAATCACTTGGCACTTTTTGCACCATCCCCTTGCTCCATTGTATAGTAGTGCCTCACTGTCATGCTCATCTATAACATTACCGACGGTGACGGGTTTAAGGGCTCCCGGAAACGAGATGGGAGCATGTAGTGAACCCGCATCGACACAGAATTTACCTCAAAACTAATTTCCTCTCCACCCAGTTCCTCCTCACTTCCTTCATGCCAGAACTCGACTCATGCAAGGTTAGTTTATGGTTAGATTTTGTATTACGGATTTTTCAAATGTTAATTTTTCGGTTCGTAGCGTGAATTGTTGCAATGTTACTTTTTTGGTTGTTTATTAAATTACAGATGTTTATTTTTTTCACTGTGCTTAAAACTCATCAAAAAAAAGTGTTTATAGCGAGTGGTTCATAAGGTTATAGCGTGAATTCTTGCAATGTTACTTTTCTCTGTTCAAGGTTTTCTCAGTGTTATTCAATGTTTTTACATTTAGTTTACTATTACGCTGTGCATTCTATGGTATAATTAACTATTTTTGTGCTTAAAAATCTTTAAAAAAATATATTTACATACAGTTAGTACGGTCTGGAACGGATTAATTGTATTTACATACAATCCTATGGGGGAAATTACTTTGGATCACAACCAAATTGGGTTACGACCAGAGTTTTGGAACGAATTACGGTTGTGACCCGAGGTTCCACTGTAAGTATATTTTTCAATATATACAGTAATTTGCAACAAATACCAATCTGAACAATACACACAATCAAAAATGGACAGTTCTATCAATTTATTAATAGTTTATGTAAAAATTTTTCAGTGTGATTTTGTTTTAAAGAACATACTGTGTCAGTATTACGGGCATGTCAGGCAGTGCCTTCCCTCTCCCAGCAGATGGCGCTATTATGCAAAAATTATTTTTGTAGTAAACGTGCCTTGGTAACAGCATATAAAAAAAAAAAAAAAAAGTTGTATATTCACATTTTTCCAATTTTCCATTATATGCTCAGTGCTATTTTTTTGTGTGGAAATTTTTTTTCCAAAGTACATGAAATAGTATTCGTGCCTGGTACCACCACCCTGTTGCCAAGTTGCTTGGGGCAGGACCTTGGACCCTGCAGTGTTCTAGGTATACCTGAACTTTTTAGTTCTGCCTTCAAACAACCCATTGGTTGATATTTTGATGCAATGTAATGCTTGATATTTGAACTTACACTTGTCGGTATCTTGAAGTAGTTGTTCTTGTTCCCTTGAATCACATTGATTACTTATATACAACGTAATTTAGTTCTTTTCCAACTGAAAAAAATCTGGAAATTTATGATTATTCATTTGTGATTATGCTTTCAGTAGTGGGTATTTAATGTTGAAATATATTTTAATATTGTCATTTAGTGGTTGACAAAATAAGAAGTTGATAGATGTTAATTTAGTGTGATTGGTTATGGCATAATTTACAGTAGATAACATTTTATCATCATTAGTGCTGATAGCCTAATACATTATGAAATGCCATGTTTCTTTTTTGAATGTATTAGTGCTACTGGTTTAACTTCACACCACTCACTTGTGGTCAAAGGCAACTCTATTAGCACTCACTTTCCCCAGCTCCATGAGCCGAGTCAATCCAAGCCAGGATCTTTCCTGAGATTGCCAGTGGCCACAAGCCAAGATCAGTAGATTTAAGCAGAGAAAACAGGTCTGCTCTTCACATACTCTCGTCACTGATATTCACTCACACACATATACACACACCTTCTGCATAGCTTCTCAGGATAGATCCAGCCCTTCTGATAGTCTCTCTTCCAGGTATAGGTGGCCTTACCAGAATTTTAATGCCAAAAATACCATTTTTTATTATTATAACAAAACAATCAAACACATACTGCTTTTTAAAAAAAAAAACTATGAATAAAACCAATGCCTCATATCAAAAAACATTCTTAAGGTATATTTATCAAATCAACATTCTATTCTTACCCAGTGCAGAGAGCCATTTGATAAACAGTCCATTATATTATAGATCCACATATTTTAAAACATGTGGAACTTTAACCAAGTCCAGAGTTAATAAGACAATGAGGTGAAAAACAGTTGTGATGCCAGGGAAAGAAGGGTTACAACTCATCCTTCAAACCTGCACAGTTCTTAAGACAAGAAGCCACCAAGCAGTATTTTCTATGTACCTTGAAATATGGATTTACATAGGCCTGCTTCAATCCAGAGTCAAAATTCCTTATTAAAATTGTAATCCTGTGCAAGATGTAAACTAATTCTTCCTCATGGCTCCAAAGAATGTTGAAAATTATGTGAGGTAACTTTTTTAAATTCAGCTCAGTTTTCTTTTATAATGCTGCTTCACACACCCTACAAACTATGGGATTTCAGAATATGGGCTGCAACAGTGTGAAAAAGAATTGTTGTGCACTATTTTTGCCTTCACTTGTGGACATGTAGACATTTTGTACTGTCAGCAAAAAAGTGAAATGCCACGAATGACTGTAGGTTATTCATTTATTAGATTGGTAGATACTTAACAAGGATTAAATTTATTTTTTTCAATATTACGTGAATATGGAAGTTAAAACACAAATTGCATACTGTTTTTTTATAATTTTATTCAAACAGATGAGTAAAATATTGGTGCATGTGCTCTCTAGCATTGCAGCTAATGGACAGCTACATAAAAGATCAATTAAAGAAATCTGACAAAGAATGTGGTGTCTTCTAAATATAAAAAGGGCTATTAGATCTCAAAGAAGCTGCTTTTGTTTATTTCTTATTTATTTAGTCATCTATTTTTATGTGCTTTTAATACTTACGTTTTTTGTTTTTTGTTTCTGCTACAGGATGATGAAAGCAGTTTGTGCTTGTTGCAAGTTTTGGCACCTTGTCATATTATATAAACTGAAAAAGTAGGACATTTTGAGTCAAACAAAAATAAAATGAAAGCCTGTCATCATTTTTGTAAACTTGGGCACCAGATGATGCAGATGTTAAGATACTTTAAGTATTTCATCAACATGACAGTGTTGAAATATTACCGTAAGTTATTTAGTTCATTGCTGATGGTTAAATCATACCTCTTTTACCATTAAGTTAAATTAACAAATTATAATCTCACTTTACTTTTAATTATGCTGTTTATTTGTGATTTTCTGTCAAATGTGTAAACTTCATGTGTTCTAAATAAAGATATGTTAATGATAAATTTTTGTAAAGTGTGACAGATGTAGTTTATAAATAAAATGTCACTGGGATCTAAATCATTTGAAAAAGCACAAACAACTATGTGGAGATGTGGAGAACTCCATCTCCCATGGAACCCTGCTGGAAACTGAGGCATCATCGTCAACCAGGGAGGCTGCCACCAAGCGTCCCGGGGGAGGTACTAAGGAGTCCATGGCTGCTCCCCAGCAACAAAAGCAGAAGGGGCGTCCCGGCCGGGCATGAGACCCGGCCACCCGCCACATATAATAATAGTGTGCTGTAATATATGCATATCCTGAACTGATGCACCCTGAAGGTGTTCAAAATGCACATAACTATATGATGCAGCTAAATTAAAAGCCAAGTTATCCATCCATTATCCAACTTGCTATATCCTAACTACAGGGTCACGGGGGTATGCTGGAGTCAATCCCAGCCAACACAGGGCACAAGCCCACCACAGGGCGCACACACACGACAAATTAGAATCACAAATGCACCTAACCTGCATGTCTTTGGACTGTGGGAGGAAACCAGAGTACCCGGAGGAAACCCAGGCAGACACTGGGAGAACATGCAAACTCCACGTTGGGAGGACCCAGGAAGTGAACCCAGGTCTCCTAACTGCGAGGCAGCTGTGCTACCACTGTGCTACCGTCCTGCCCAGCCAAGTTATTTTTGATAATATAAATGTGCTATAAAAACCATTTTATTTTTGCTGAACAGTGGCACAGTGGTTGCTGCTGCCACACAGTACTTAGGAGACTTTGATTAAATCTCAGCTAAGTCACCATCCATGTGCCATTTGCATGATCTCCTTTTAAATCTGTAGGTGTTTCTCCTGGTACTCTTATTTTTAGCTCCCACATTGCAGTCATGTACAGCTTTGGGTCACAGGCAATTGTCAATTAAATGGTATGATTGAGAATGAGATATGAAATGGCACACCATGTCAGTCAGGATGCTTACATGATGTTCTTGAGTTAGAAGCTAGATTCCTACAATTATAAACAGTTTCAGAAAATCAATGGAAGCATGGTTGTGTTTTATCATTTTTGAAAGCTTATAGGGAAACGTGAAAGTGCAAGTGAAGTTAATAAAGTTGTTTTAAATGTTAAACATCCAAGTTATAAAAGAAAATTAACAAAATAGTGCAATTGTTATGTTTTAGTATATGTTTAGTATATTTATAGTAAGAGTAGCATCTCATTTCTAAGGACTTAGAATTTTTTTTTGTTTTACTCTCTTTAGTATGGTTATTTGAATACCTACTAGAAAATTATGACTTAAGATGTTACCTTTTTGGTGATCACATTTTTATTGATAGACAGTACCTTGTTTAAGGAGATTATTTATAAACTTGAAAAACAAAAAAAACGTGACATGAAGACATGTAAGAAAATATATCTACTCATCTTAATGCTTCTTACAGCTGAGATCAGAACTGCTGATATAATGTAAGGTGCTATCTGATTAACCCTGGCCCTGTCATTTCTGTCTCATTGCATATAATTATTTAAAACCAAGACAGTGATTAGTGGTTCAGTTTCTTAGAACAGATAAATGGATAACAGCAAAAAAAAAAAAAAAAATTATACTTTCCATTTGGAAACTCATTTTACCTATGTATGTTAAGTGTGTATTACAAAAATGTTGTACATAATATGAAACAGAAAAGTAAACTGCAAGCCATATTTAGTTAAAGAAAAACACACTTGTATTCATTATGTATGTTACAGGACCTAAAATGTATGTAATGATTTTTGTGAAAAAAAAAAAAAGAGAGAGAAACCGGGGGCCTCATGCATAAAATCTGCTTATGAATGGAAACGTGCACAAGTCATTTCTTATGCAAAACACAGGATTTACAAAATACTATCTGTGAAAATTCACATAGTATTTCAACCATCCATAAGTCTTATGCAGATTTGTTGGCATTTTAGGGACTCCAGGCTGCATGATATTTAAGTGAACAGATTCTCATTTCACTGCAAATTTCACTGGTGTATCACTCACACTGCTATGTTTTTGAACTAATTCTATTACAGTTAACTGACATGCTTTCTCAATACATCTGTCTTCAGTGTTGGTAACAACACTTAATTAATATCAATGTCAATTTATTTATATATTGGTACGAGGGACAACAAGAGACAACTGACCAGAAGATCTAAGCACTCTGAGTGGCTGGTGTAAAACACACAATTCAGATAAATAGGCAGGAGCAAGTCCATGTAAAGATTTAAAAACTAGCAACAAGATTTTAAAATCAATTCAAAAACTGACAGGCAGCCAGTGTAAAGAAGCTAAAATAGGAAAAAACAGAGTCATACTTTCTTGCCCCAACCAGAAAGCGAGCAGCAGCATTCTGGACCAACTGTAACCTGTGTATCAGGGATTTGTTAATCCCAGAATACAGCGAGTTGCAGTAATCGAGGCATATGCCTAATGTTAATTGCTTTAGTGTTTTGTCTACAAAAGGGGTGTGCTATGTGTTGTATGACATAACTGGCAATGGCAGCATTACCAAGAAGCCAGTCACTACACAAAGCATAACTATGAAACCTGCTCCAGAAAATACTACTTAATAAAATAAGGGAATTGCAGGTTCAGCTGAGCCACCTCTCAACAATGATAGCTGACACATTTAAGCATCACATATTCTGTGTGGTGGTCTCAGTAATGGTGGCTCCAGTTCAGCGCACAATTCCAAAAAGAAGACTAAAAGTAGCCTAATTTGGCTTATAACTTTTTTCATCATCATGAGGTGTAAAGTCATTGTGATCCCCAGAAACTCTCTCCATGTGTGGCCTGTCTTTGATGAAATCCTCAGAAAGAGCTAATGCTGCCATTTCCAGTTATGTTGTAAAACACAGCAACACGTATATAATCTTTCTTTCATGAGATAGTGGGTGCCTCTTCAGCCTAGCTCCTCACATCTCTCACCAACCCACAAGCACCACAAGAGAGAAGGTACTGTATAATGAAAGGCACTCAGGCACAAGGTCAGTTGCTAAATGGACCATTGGTTCATTAAAAGGTAGATAGTGATGTTTGGTCCTGTCAAGCAACATACTGCTGTACAGCCCCACAAAGGTTTTCTGCGGGACAATGCGGGCATTGCACATTCTACTAGGCTTTAGTGGCAAATCGGGCCAGTTAAAAAAGCAGATTTAACACAGATTTTGTGTGCATTCTGCTGCGCCTTCCTCCACTTGCATTTCAAACTAAGTGAATGAACTCCAGCTTCAACCAGACTCTGCCTGGACTTCATCCGATAAAGGTGTAAATCAGAGTTGAACTGACATCACTCCAGAGGCCCCTCTATAGCCAGATGGCACAAAATGGACTCAAGCAAAAATACAGACCTGTATTTCAAGGGATGACAACTAGGATGGAGAGAATAACATGCCTATTAGAAGACACCAATTTTGTAACTGGAAGTGACTTTAATCCAATCAGGAGAAAGTTATTCCTTCCTTTAAAACCACATGCACCCCATCTCTCAAAATGAAAAAAACAGAGGCAGAGAATGGAAAGTTAAGTGATGTTCAGGAATTCTCTCTGATTCAAAATGAAAGGGGTATACTCCAAAGTGAATGAAAACCTCTGAAATCTTCTCCCTGAACCTAAAAGCTATGAGCCACTCTTCTCTTGTGGACCAGAAGCTGAAACCCAGCCCATCAAGCCAAAACCGTGTGCCAGTATTCTGACAGGAATGAGAAGCCACTTCAAGGATGACGCCTCAGCATCTAAACTCTTGGATCTGACTGAGTCTATGAAGTGAAAACCAAATTAAAATTAACTCAGTTCCTACATTTTATTGACTGTCACTAAGTGGGCAAGTTAAAATTTATTTTTCAAGTCCTACAGTGTTGTACTGCACAATGTACTGCAGAAATATGGACTACCTCTGTCACCCAAGATAGGCCCCTCAGGACATCAACGCAATGGCAAATAAAAGACGTTTAGATTTGTATGTATTTAAACGTTGATATTTACTTAGGAAAAAAAGTTAATTAAGAATGTTATTAATATTTTGCAGTTCCAAACATACAGCCTGGGTCTTTTGATGTTGTGTTTCATTTTCTGTCTGCAGTACTTTATCCGTCAACACACATCAAGGGAGTTCCACGTCACTGGCGGTGGTCTATGCATGGATTAATGGCACATTGCTATTGCTCTCTTCACTCATCTGCTGTCACTTTGCTTGCTTTCACCTTTGTTTTTTTCTTTTTATTTGTGACTCTAACTGACAAACCAGCAAAAAGAAAGTTTTTGTGGTTGTCTACTTTAGTCTGTAGTACCTAAAGTTTACATTCACTGAAGTTTTGTTTTCTGTGTTCTTTCATTGGTTTGTAATAAAGACATCACTCAGAAACATGAATACATTTATATGGTGATTAGATCATAAATAATATTTATTAAAAAAGCATTATTACTGGCAGGAGGTGATGGAAAGTAGCCAGCAGCTTTTGCAGACATGCATGATTTTAAGTTGACTTGACATTCATCAATCTAAAATTTTGTAAATCTCATTTTATTTGCTCATGTGGTAAAAATCACACTGAAACTTATAAAATATTGACCCCAAATAGAGACCCCAGGTGACAATAATCATAGGCAACATATGTGGTCAGGGGAAAAAGCAGGCTTTAAAACCATGGGATCAAATAAATGGTTAACCAAAATCAATGGAGAAATACATTAATCAAAGGTGGAAACAAAAAACAAAGGTCAAAAGCACCAGGAAATAATAGGGCTGACAATAACAAAACATAGTTCCATCAACTAAGTGTTGCTACCACCGCCATATTTACAGCGTCACATCCTGTGACATTAGCAATGTGCCAGTCATGGTCATATGACAAAATTAAAGTTTGCCAAAAAAAAAAAAATCAAACTGAATAATAAATACCTGAATACAAAATGAAATATAATATGAGTTGTTTTAGTGTATTATATTATATTATATTGTTATTACATTTATAGAAATAAAGTGTGGCCCATATGACTCTGATACAGTGCTGGAGAAATGGCTGATCATGACAATTCATCATAGTCTTACTTAAGGTACTCCTTACCATTAACAAGTAACTAACCAGACCAAAAAAAAAAATTCTTGTAAATTACTGTCTGTTTTATCGAAATCAACCTAAAGTGAAAGGCAAGACACAAAACCCAAACCAAAAGCCTTAGAACTTCTAATTAGTTATATCTAAATAATACATTTATTAATAATTCAACACAAGATATCCAGACAAAAAATCCTGTTAAAAATTAAACGTGGGGAAAAAATGGCAAGAACCTGAAAAACAAGAAGTAGGGGAAGTGTACTAAATTTTTTGTAAAACTTAGAAGGAAAAATAACCCTAATAACCCTAAAAACTAGAAAACTGAAGACAAAGAACCAAAATCTAAGGAAAGAAAAAAAAATCAGAAGATGCATAATAAAAAATCAAAACCTAAACTCTAATGTCCGATAACCAAATACATAATTCAAAACTCTTACAATTGACAAACAAGATCAAAAACCTGAGACCAGAATGCCAAAGAGTGAAACTTCAAAGAAGCTTGACACTTGAAAAGAAACATGAAGCAATGCTTCAACAAAAAAAAAAAAAAGAAAGAAAGAAAGAAAGAAAATAAACCTGAAGCTACAATTTTCTCTTTACTTAGCCCTTAGGTGACTGAGCTAAAGTAGCAGCAGCAACACCTGAGAATGAGTCAGAATTAAAGACCTGAACCCTATTACTCTAATGATCATTTGAAGGAAGAAAACAATTAACATTTGAAAGAGTCAAAATCATGAAATGAAAAAGGGACTGGGCAGAGGTCCAGCCAAATCATGGCAAAGTGTATATTTTTTTTATTCTACATTACACAATTTTAACTGGCAAAATTAAATTTATATAGGAGAGGAAGAGAAAAATTAATTAGGATATGATGTTTAACAGGAAAAGGGTAAAATATAGCTCTTCCACATAATGTCAGTTATCTCTGTGACTGTTTGCTCCTTTAATCATTTATTGTAGTTTAGCTTTATCTTGAGCACACATGTTTTTAAAAAGAAGGATCTGATTAAAGGACAGAACACATTACGTTTCTTATACTGCTTTTAGAAATGAGCCTTAGATGTTACATCTAACCCTATTTACTATAACAGGTTGGAAAGATGGTATTACATCTTTGCTCTAACTACCTTGTTTTTGTAGCATTCAGTTTTAATATTTATTGTTCTTGTCATCTTCTAGTAACACATGTTTGCATCTCCTAAAGTATTTCACGTTTTGTGGGAATTGCTCAGAAATAGTTGCTGCTTCCCAAGTTTGGTAAATAGTTGTATTGATGTCATTTGTAAGACTGTGTCATTTATCTCAATTTAAAAAGTAATTATCTCAGGCCAGATTTTTGAGAAGCTCCACTAAAGAACTCACTTAGAATGTTTGTGTCTTGTTTTTTTGGCCATTCATGTATTGGTCTCAGGTTTCAAGATTAATATTATGTGCAGAACTCTATTGAAAAGTTTTTAGAATAGCTTTTTTTGACTGCACATTGTCTTTCAAAATCCTGCTAATGCTAGTTGTTATCTTAGAAGTCAACATTTACACAAATCAGTTGCTAAATGTTCCTGGCCATAGTTTAAACCAAGGTAAGATTTAATGTGTTTAGGTAAATAAACACAATAAGTCAGTCCTCAAGTTCACGAGTGCATGTGCTAACCAGCTTTGTGGTGTTCTCAGTCAGCTGTTTAGTCTGTCCCTTTGTTACTGTTCCAAAGAAGGCAGGCACATTTTCATCTAAGGACTACAGACAAGTGGAATTTAAAATTGAATTCTTTTTGAAATTTCTGATGTGTGTTCAGACCATACTCTGTGTGTGTGTGTGTTTGTGTGTATAGAAATACAAAGAATACATGACACTGTTTCGCCCTAATTGAGGCTCATCGGGTTTATGCATCTTTTCTTCCACTTGCGGGGATCGAACGTTTAACGTCCAAGTGCTTTTTATGAACTGTGGTAGGAGAGAATTGAGCAGACCTCTTTATTAAGCAAGGTTGAAAAAAAAAAAAATCATTGGTAGTATATTACATGATTCTCATGGAATAAAATACAAAAAGTCAACCCACAAGTCAGGGGGAACAGGGAAGACTATACTTTCCAAATGACACTTGAAGTGACACAAATGTACGCAATGTACAGTGTATTTATAGGTTGAATATCCACCTATCTTGGGAGGAAAAGATTTCAGGGCTCTGCTGTCGGCAAATAAAGACATGGCAGATGTGAGTGAACAAGAACATTGTCTTTACAGATGTAATGAACAATATAGAACAGGGGTGGGCAAAGTCATTCCTGGAGGGCCGCAATGGCCGCGGGTTTTTGTTCCAACCCAGTTGCTTAATTAGAAAACAATCCTTGCCAATAATTACATTTCATGGCTTGTTAGTGCTTTAACTCTGCTATGTCAAGTCATTCTCATATCCTAGATTTTTTTTTTCCATTCTAAGGATATAATCCAAATACTTTTAAGTGTAATACGGATGGGTAATTCTCAATTTCACCTTTTTCTCTTCTCTTTCCTTCCAAGTATTTAATTAAACCAAATAGTGCACAATAAATACACTCAAGTGTAAAGGGTAACAAGCAAAATGGATAACTGCTGGTTTCTTTTGTCATTTGCATTTTATTGCTAGTAAGGGGCAATTAAAAACTGAGAATGCAGCTGTTTAAGACTTAAATAAGAAATAAGGGTTCAAAATCTTAATGAGGGAGATAACTAAAATGAAGCAGAAGTGTTTCTATAGCAATAAGTGATTCTTATTAAGCAATTGGGTTGGAACAAAAATCTGCAGCCACTGCGGCCCTCCAGGAATGACTTTGCCTATCCCTGATATAGAGTATGCAAAGAATGAAAAAATCAAAATAAACAAACTAAATAAAAGTTTATTTTAATTTGGAACTGTCTTGGCTTAACCACTTCCCTCACTATAGAATGTATATATCTTGGCAAAAAGACACTGCTAAAGGAGATCTTTGTTTTGAATTGGGGTACACAAGGGTAGAAGAAGAAACAAAGACAATGAGGAAACTAATACAAGTAGCCATATTTGAGAAAAGAAAATTTATGTAAAATTATCCTTATGTAAATTGAAGAATAAAATACCCGCTTTTTAGAAAGAGGATATTTTAATAAATTTGTCTAAGCTTTCATTCTGCTGCAGTTGTACTTCTTTGCAATTAAATTTTATATTAACATTTTATACATTCTCAAACCCACTTAATGCAGGGTGAATGGAGTGGAGCAGGCGATTAGATTTCATTAATATCCTTAGGAGTGGGAGGATAATCATGTATATAAAAATGATACACTATATATGTGTATATATATATATTTGCCCCTATATACATACATGTCTTCAATACAGGGTGTTAAAATATATATCTATTTTCAGGTCTGAAAAAGAAGACATTGCAGGTCATCTATTTTTTTTATATGATAATAGAGCTGCTCTAAATGTATTGTGTGAAAAAAAATTAAAAACAGATTTACTTACATCTTTGTGATTTTTTTCTACCCCTTTTATATCCTGATGCTATTAATATCCACTTAGACTATGTACCTGGTTTAAGTGACTTTTAAAGGGTAAAACAGAAATATTGTCTGAAGATGAATGGAACCTTGCAGTAAGTGTGGGAGAAAGTTGGCAAGAGCACATGGGAATGGGATGGAATTTAATTGAAAGAGGTTGGGAGTGGGACCTCAAATTTATGTGCAGTTATTTCCACAGATATAAAACTTTATATTTAACTGAAATAAGACAACTACCTCCTGAATATTTCTCTCTCAAACAGATTACTAAGTATACATTGGTAAGCTACATTTTCAATGTAAGGGTGGTGGGTTTCTATGCTTTATTGTTCTTATTTTAAAAATTGAAGGTGCTCCTAGGTAAAAAGCATGAGAAATATTTTGCAGAAAACAAGAGAGCTTGTCATTTTCTATTCACTTACTAATAGAAGAATATCATGAAGTTGAGCTTTTACAGTTGTATCTCTCAACTAGACAAATGGTCAATTTGGTTTTCTTATACACCTAGTTCTCTGTGTGAAGATGTAATTCATAAACTTTTCCAGACTTTTGCCCTTAATCAGCTTCTGCTTGTTCCTCGTTGTTTATCTTGTAGAACTTGTTAATTGCCTCAAAGGTTCTAATTCCATAAAAATTATTAAACACTTTGGTCATGTCCAGGGCTTTTTCCTGACTTGCACCCATCACCCCTCATGACCCAGAATTATATTAAGTTGGTCTGAGAATGTGTATGTATACTTATTTTGCTAGGTACTTTACACTTTCCATTTACATAACAGGAAAAGATTCAACTCCTTCAGTGTTTCCTCCTAACTCATAGCCCATAATTTTATTATGAATCTACAAGTCTTTTATATGATTTCACCTAATAGGGTGATTGTAAGCCCTTTGCAGAGGTGTTCTAAATTTTAGCCCATCTGCATGCATCTCTTTCATTGCTATACCATAAACATTGCTCCGAGTCATTAAAGTACTTCTTGAATGAGCCTTTAATCATTAAGCTGTATCCCAGTAGGTTCTGTCTGTCTTTGTAAAATATTGAGCTGATTCAATTTGCACATAGTTTAATTAATTTTGTACAAATCACCTACTTGATTTGTTCTAAGACATGCTTAAACCATTATGCTTCCTCCCACCATGATGCACTGTAGGAGTAATACACTGATTTATTAAACTGCCTCCAGCTGTTCTGCAAACACACACTACATTTACTTTTGCTTTGATTCATCAACCCTAATATGTTTTTTTTCTAGATTATATGTACTGCAGTTTTTCCTTTTAAGTCCTAAAGATGCAAGTGGCATTTTATTCATACATTTCATTTCCATTCATTAACATCTGGCCTAAGTTTCGGGGAGGGTACTTTATTTGTTCAATAGTTTAATATTACTACTTGCAGCTTCAGCGGTTGTCAAGATTTTTAATCATTTTCACATTTCCCATTTTGCAAACTTTGAATTATTTAATCTTAAACAATGATGATATTTGTTTTTCTAATAAAATTACATTTTGAGCTTAGTTCCTACCAGCATGAAACAGATACACATACAGAGAAAAAGGAAAATTTGGATAGAATGGAATAAAAAGATTCAAGCCACCAGTAGATAAAGCACAAAGAAAACACCCTGTTGCTGACAAAATGTGGTCATTATTTAAGAAGGGTTCAAAATACAGGTAACTACAAAACAGAATATGATAAACTACCTGGAAAACAAACATTTAAAATATAACGATAACCATATCATTTTTACATATGCCAGTCTGCATTAATCAGTCTTTATCCAGTTGTGAGACAGACAGACAGACCTTTATTTGTCCCTGGGGGAAATTTGCTTTATTACAGAAGATCGTTAAATAGATAAATACACAAACACACACTCCAGCATGACTAAAAAGAAACAAAACTAAAAATAGGAAAAGAAAGAACACTTCTTACTTCACAGTCACACTGAATGATTATGCAGACATATTGCTGCTGGTATAAAGCAACCCCAGTTGTGTTTCTTGACACACTTCTGCTGAATAATTCATTGGCTGAAAGTACTCAGTGTTAGTGTGTCACAGAGAGGGGATGTGCAGAATTGTTCATAATGACACTCAGTTTTGTTTTTATTCTCTCCTTTGCTATTACCTTCAGGGAGTCAAGACAGCATCCTATAACTGAGTCTGTACTTTTAATTAGCTTGTTGATTCTGTGGGCCACTCTTGAAGTGATGTTACTGGTACAGCTCACCAGAGTACAAAATGGCACCGGCCATCAAAGAGTTGTAGAACATGAGATGAGTAATGGTGATTGCTCAAAAAAAAGCTCCTTCCAATGTCTTTATAGATGAGAAGAGCTAAATTAACCACATTTGCTTTAACCATCCATCCATTATCCAACCTGCATTCTTTGAAAAAGCTCACTTTCATCCTTCTCACTACTGCATAACACAAGGAATCAGTGTTAGTGATTTATAGTCAAAATAACACTGAAAGGCTCAGCACACTGACAAATAAACTTGATGATGTGAACACACCAAGAAACAAACCAGCTCTCATTTATTTTCCAATTAATTCTGCATGCATAATTGATGGAATTTGTTGTGTTATGAACCACAATGGTCATTTTGATAGTATTATCCTGTTAGTTTACCCAAGAAAACTGAAAATAAACATGCAGAAAAAAAAACAATGCAACATATAATATGACATTTTCAATTCTAAGTTCAGGGTTAAGGAGGGAGCTGGAGTCTATTCAAACAAGGCAGTAAACAGCCCAGGATAGGATTCAAGCCCATCAAAATGTCTGCCCACATTCACACTGATATCAAACCAAACTGGAGCTGCAAATTAATTTTTTTTCTAGAAGGAACACCAGAATACCTAAAGAAAAATACACAAAGATGCCAAACATATAGACTCCACACGAACAACCACCAGGTGCAGAATTCAAATTATGGATTCCAAATCCTTGAAGTGACAGTGCCGCCTTGCCACATCAATACAAAACATATCCAAGAATGACTGTAACAACTAAAGTACACATATTCCAATCCAAATAGTATATTGATATATGTAGCTGCAAACATCCCACATTAACCTCCTCAGGTTTTACAGCCCAAAAAACATGTTTTGTAGTGTTTAATGCTTTCATTATTATTTATTTATTTGTTTTTACTTTTTTTAGCTGAAGATTTATTATTGCTCCAATCATCCAACACTGTTAACACATTATGATATTGCTGATAGCTTTCTCATGTGGCATGACGTTATATGGTGACGTTTCAGGTCTTGTTAATGTGGCACCTAAGGTGAAGTCAAAATCCCAAACTTTAAGCATTCTAATGTTAATTTCTCTTCTGTTTATTTGACAACACGCAGATATGATTTGACTCAGGGTGTTTTTTTTTTTGTTTTTTTTTTTAACTACTTTTTATGCATTTTCGTTCCTTTGATTTTAATTATGTAGCATGCTTCTTTTTTGTCTTATTTCTTTACATTTTTTTTTTTTAAGCACAGAGGGGTGATTGTACATACAGTACTTGAGTTTTAGTTAAAATAGGCAGGAGCTACTGTGACTTTCCAGAATTGGGGTAAGCAATGACTTGTGAGCTCTACATAAAGCATTATTCTTTATTTCCCTATTGCTTGAGCTTATATATGTTCCTAAGGAAATTGATCGAGACAAATGTCAAGTGAGGCTGTTTCTAAAACAACATTAAGAGCAATAATTAAATTCCTATTTATTGTGTGAAGTCTACAATATTTGCCCTTTATCAAATTTGCTTTGTTATGTTTTTACGGGAATTCAGTCAGTGGGTTTTTAGTAGTGTATAGAGAAGATTCTGAAGGAAAAACAGTTGCAAAAAGCTACTTATCTAGCAGCAAGTCAAATGAATATGTAAAATTTATTTTCAAACCCAATCCAGTTTAAGTGGTAGTTAAGGCCAGCTGTTTTGGTCTTTGGTTAATATAAATCTGGCTTTGACTATTTACAGTTAGAGGGAATTTATCTGCTCCACTTATCAAAATGGATTCCTGAAAATATTATGGATGTCTATCAGTATAGAAATGATGATTAAACCATTAATGAAATTGTCAGCTGCTACTACCTCACAATGTCATATAAAAGCTAATACTGCTGTAACAACCAGCTTAAGACAGATAAATTGCCTGCTACACTTCCAAAACAGAAACGTTTGGACTAGGCCAAATGAACACTGTACTCCACCTCGCAACAAATTTCCTAAACTCAGTACTCCCATTGGGAGTTCAATGCTAGTAAATAACAAAAAAAAGGTTACAGGTAAATTTATGGTACAAAAAACAATTAATATAAGCGCATAAATAATAATTTAAGGTGCACTCATATATACAGTGGATTAATAACTTCTTATACATACAAGAAAATTACCCTCCCTTCTCCACTTCAAACTAAATATTACACACAACACTACCAATTAACACCATATACCAAACTGACACCAATTCTGGATTGAAACAGTCACAGAGCAGGGGTCGGGAACCTATGGCTCGCGAGCCAGATGTGGCTCTTTTGATGGCCGCATCTGGCTCGCAGACAAATCTTTAATAAAAAAATAATAACGTTAAAAATATAAAACATTCCCATGTATTTCAATCCATTCATTTCCTACCGCTCATGTTCATGGTTGCGAGTGGCTGGAGCCAATCACAGCAGTCCTCTGGGACAACACCAAATTTTTTTATTGGATAATGCGTAACGTACACGGGTCGTTGTGAGGTCAGGAAGTAAACTTCCCTCCTTTTAATCAAGTAGTCAGCTAGCTAATTGCAGAAACCCTTTTATCGAAGAAGATGGCTAAAAGAAAAAAAGATGAGGAGTATCGTACTTTTCAGCAAGAATGGACAGAGGAATTCACATTTGTGGAAAGAGCAGGTTCTGCAGTGTGTCTAATATGCAATGATAAAATTGCATCGATGAAACGGTCAAATATAAAGCGGCACTTCGACACACGCCATACTACATTTGCATCGAAATATCCTGCGGGGGACAGCAGGAAGAAAGCATGTCAAGAGCTACTGTGCAGAGTGCAAGCTAGTCAGCAACAACTCCGTGTTTGGACCCAACCAGGTGACTGGAATTCGGCTAACTTTGCTGGTGCTTTAGCAATTGTGAGAAACGGAAAGCCATTCACAGATGGGGAGTATGCCAAAACATTCATGCTTGATGTTGCCAATGAACTTTTTGACGACTTTTCCGATAAAGACAAGATAATCAAATGAATAAAAGACATGCCTCTGTTGGCAAGAACTGTTCACGATCGTACCATCATGATGGCAAATCAAATTGAGACAACACAAGTGAAGGACATAAATGCACCACCATTCTTTTCTCTCGCTTTGGATGAGTCAACAGACGTAAGCCATTTATCCCAGTTCAGCATGATTGCAAGGTATGCTGTCGGTGACACACTATGTGAGGAAAGTCTTGCTGTTTTGCCTATGAAAGGGACAACAAGAGGGGAGGATTTATTCAAGTCTTTCACTGAGCTTGCTAAAGAAAAAAATCTACCGATGGATAAACTTATTTTGGTGTGTACTGATGGTGCTCCGTGCATGGTGGGGAAAAACAGAGGATTCGTAGCGCTTCTTCGTGAACATGAAAAGAGACCCATCCTAAGTTTTCACTGCATCCTACATCAGGAGGCGCTTTGTGCTCAGATGTGTGGCGAGCAGCTTGGTGAGGTGATGTCGCTGGTCATTTGGGTGGTCAACTGTATTGTTGCCCGAGCTTTAAATGATAGCCAGTTTAAAACACTGCTGGATGAAGTTGGGAATAATTATCCTGGTCTGCTTCTGCACAGCAATGTGCGTTGGTTGTCAAGAGGGAAGGTGCTCAGCCGTTTCGCGGCTTGTCTGAGCAAAATCCGGACTTTTCTTGAAATGAAAAACGTCGAGCATCCTGAGTTAGCTAACACTGAGTGGCTCCTGAAGTTCTACTATCTCGTGGACATGACTGAACATCTGAACCAGCTCAATGTGAAAATGCAAGGCGTTGGAAATACAGTCTTATCCCTTCAACAAGCAGTGTTTGCATTTGAAAACAAGCTAGAACTCTTCATCACCGACATTGAAACAGGTCGTTTACTACACTTTGAAAAACTGGGAGAGTTTAAAGATGCATGCACAGCAAGTGACCCTGCTCAACATCTTGATCTTCAGCAGCTAGTGGGCTTCACATCTAATCTCCTGCAGTCATTCAAAGCGCACTTTGGAGAATTTCGTGAGCGCACTTTTTAAGTTCATCACCCGTTCATCACCCATCCACATGAGTGTGCAGTGGACAGCACCGACCTGAGTTACATCCCCGGTGTCTCCGTCAGAGATTTTGAGCTACAAGCTGCTGACCTGAAGGCCTCAGACATGTGGGTGAATAAGTTCAAGTCATTGAATGAAGATTTGGAAAGACTTGCACGACAGCAAGCAGAGTTGGCGAGCAAACACAAGAGGGAAGAAATGAAAAACTTCAACCCGCAGACCAGCTGATTGTCAAAACTTGGAACGCGCTTCCCGTCACATACCACACACTGTGACAGCGTGTGAGTATTGCTGTACTGACAATGTTTGGCTCTACGTATGCATGTGAGCAGTCTTTCTCACATCTAAAGAACATTAAGACCAACCTACGATCACATTTAACAGATGGAAGTCTCAACGCCTGCATGAAGCTTAACCTCACCACGTATCAACCAGACTACAAAGCCATCAGCAAAACCATGCAGCACCAGAAGTCGCATTAATGGTAAGAAGTACTTTATTCATCATTGGTTAGCAACAGCATAACAACGTTATTAAAAAGAATTCAGAGACTTATTGTACTTTAAAAGTGTTGGTCTTACATAAAATGCACACATTTACTTGTATTTAGTTTTAAACATATTGTATGGCTCTCACGGAATTACATTTTAAAATATGTGGTGTTCATGGCTCTCTCAGCCAAAAAGGTTCCCGACCCCTGACTTAGAGTAATGTTAAATAATAAAACCAGCATAAATCTTCAAAGAAAATGCAAAAAATAACTGAAATTATGGCATCATAACAAAACCAAAACAATCTCACCAGTTTGAGTCCAAGCAGATGTGAACCATTTTTTAGATTTGCAACAGAAAAACTGCTCTTTCTGTTGAAGTGTAACAAAATGGGTATAGGAAATCCTGTGGTAATGTTAACAATCCTCAAAAACTGCAATTGTAAATGAGATCAAGATTATGGAGTATAAAGAAGATGACAAAGAGGAAGAATGGGCCTCTAAAGTCCTCAATTTATATAGAAATGACCTGGAAATGTTTAACTGAAGCAGGAAGCCCCGCCTCAAAAGGTCAGTAGCTGTCAATCATTGTCTTTTGCCCATTATTTCTCTATAGCAAGTTACTTATATATATATACTGTATATATATATATATATATATAGAGCAATTTCAAAAATTATAAAAAGACAATAACTAACAGCAACAACTGAACACAAAAAAAATGACAAAAATTTTGCAGCTCCACTGTACGGCATTAAACAAAAAGAAAAGTGGTGGTATGGTGAAGTCTTTCTGTACCAGGTTCCATACAACAATTGTTAAAATACCATAGTTAGCTCATACAGAAAAGCCATGATTTCAAACATTCTAGCAAGTCTCCCACATATGAGCTTAAGAAAAAGAAATTTAAAGAGTTTCTTATTTAAAGTTTAGACCTAAACCTCGATGAGATGGTGTAGAACCATTGTTACTGTGCAGTTAGTAATTAATGGAAAATATATTGTAAAATAATGTTTAAAAAAGGTTTCTTTTGCATGTGTCTTTTAATTTAATAAACATATGATGGTATATCCTTAGATTTGAATCCTAAAAATTAATATATTTGGAAATTAATACTTTAACATAAAAATAGAGGTATAATTGCATTTTTAAAAGCTCTTCAGCATTCATATGCTCCTCCAGTTTCATGGAAAAGAAGTTAAGGCAAGTCACTGTGATGGCCTAGCCTCATGGAAGCACAGAGAAGAAAGAGCAGGTATATAGAAAACAGTTGTATGGCATACTTTGTGTCCAGTAAACTTCTAGCCAGATGTTGCTTAGCACTGCTTTGGGAAAGTCCCAGAGAACTTGTGTTTTAGCTATGCAATCATTTTAGTTTACACATTCTTTCTGTGTTATTTTTGCTTGTCCTTTTTCACCTCAAAACTATTAATTTCTAAATTTGAAGCATTTCAATTTAACCAGTTCACATTAATCCTGGTCATTGGGAAGTTAAAGCTCTCAGTTTACCCCATCAAATATTTCATGCCAAAAATGCCTTTGCAAATATTTGCCCAGATCATATGCGCCCTTTGTTTAAAAATAATATATTTATTTTTATTTTTTAAATCCTAATCTAATGAGCTGTAATGTAATGCTATTTTTATTATTTTCTTTGCTTTCCACTTTTGTCAAATTTTATTTGGAGTTGGACATGTTTTCTACACAAGATTCTGCACCTTGTGCATTTATGGATTTTAAAAATATGTTACTTGGCACTACAATTATTTTTGAGTTACATTTCAAAATAAGCTTGTCTCCAAAAAGATCAAACCAAGAATCCAAAATGTTATCTCCTCAGAAACTAACACCAACAAATAGAATTTAGAATGTATATACTTCTTTGTGCTATACCTCTGTGATAAAACAGAATTAATTTTTTACCCAAGAAGCACAGGATAAAATTGTTTAGTCTGAGTATGGCTTTCAGACTCAGGGAAACCAAATTTGCTTTGCTGTTGTCATTTTTTAGAAATAAAGTAGCCACGTTTTCTTAAATTAGTCTTCAAATTTCTAGATATAACAGTAAACTATATTTTAAACTGCTGGTTCAACTTTCTGTATAGATTTTACTGAAATAATGTAACATTTTCAAACCTGTTTAATCCAATTCAGGGTAATTGGGAGCTAGAAAATATCCTGGCCCAAGGCTAATCCAACCCTGAAAGGGACACCAACCATCACAAGGCCTGGGTATGCTCACACTGAGGTCAATTAACCAAACATGCAACCATTTGGGATGTAAGAGGAAAGCTGGAAAGAGGAATGTTGGAATCAGAAAAATAATAGACAATGTCTTGTTCAGATGGAAGCCTTCCTCAGTCTTTCCCCAAGATGTCAACAACGGCCAGAGGGCAGAAGAGTGGAGGCATTAGACAACAGCACCACCCCCAGGTTCAGAGTGTAATAGTCATTAAATGAGCCCTGAGGTTGCCTCCCAGACACACATACGTGACACCATTTAAGAGCCATATACCTGTTTCATAGCCTGTGACTTGAAACAATTTGCTTCCTGGCTACTCCGCAAGATCTTTTTAACTCTACGTTTTGTTTTGTGGAAATAAATGTGTCAGCTAAAACCACGTATCTGTATATGAGTTGTTCAGCACTGTAATGTTTGGACAGTCTTCTCCCTGAAAGGTATAAGGTTGTAAAACAAAGTTGTAACGGCCAACCCCCTTACCCAGCCGGCAGACACACTACCAGGACGTGTGGCCTAGATGAATTACTGAGAAAACCTACCTATACCAAGCCGTACCTCTGACAAATAATATTTTCCCTCCTCCCCAATCAACGGTTCAAAGACTAGCAAACAAAGGCAGATATGTAAAATAAGTGTAGGAATAAATTAAATAAAACACAACGACAGATACAATAATACAAATCCACAACGTAAAATATATCTATATACTGTATATCCCTCCACCAAAGCAGCAAAGTGAAAACACCACATATACAATAAACAAAGCCTCCCTTGCCCCTGCAAACGCATAACAAAAACAACATACAAATAATCTCAATAGATGATTACTGAATGTCAATAAACGTGAAATTGAGTCCTGGTAAATCACTGTCCAGAATACGGATGACTGATCAAAAATAGATGCGTTTGAATCTCGGTGAATGGTGGATAATAATGTCCAACCCCAGGGTTTCTGGTGATGATGGTACTGCCGTGATTCCGGCGGAATGAGAAGCAAACTGGAACAACTCGCGATGTAAATAATGGCAGAAAAATGATGATCAGTTGTTGGTACTTGAAATCTCCATCTCTCTCCTTTTTTTTTCCTCTTTCCCTCCTGATCGTTTAAATAATCACGAGCCGGACGTAACTGGCAAAACTCCGGTACTGATGCGTACAGGGGTCGGTGCCTCCCCGTAACATCCTTCCCTATTTCTCATTACAGGGACGACATTTAAACAGACACATATTAGTTTAAATGGGGTGCTGCAACAAGACGCGACTGGGTGCAACACTGTTAACAACAATACCTATGTGGCCCCGCTACAAAGTATGGTAACCTCATTCTCATAAAAGAAGAACAATGTAACTTAACCACAGGTGAACATGGCAAAGCCATGAGACAACAGAAGGGGAATGCTAAACCAACAGGATATGTTTCTGCTTTCTAAACAAAACTTATTAATGGAAAAGAACTTGAACCATACGATTTTATGCAGAAAAGTGAGATGAAAGCTAGAATGACCTTTTTGAAGTGAAGGTTTGTATTGGTGAGTTGGAGGAAAAGCACTGGTGAATTTGAGATTGTGACAAAAATTTGATAAGAAATGTAAGAATTGTGGCAATGACAAAATTCAAGAACTAGAAGCAACCCTGACTGGATGCTATACAGGCAGTCCCCGGGTTACGTACGAGATAGGGACTGTAAGTTTGTACTTAAGTTGAATTTCTATGTAAGTCAGAACAGGTACATAAATTTAAAAAATGCTATTGTTGACCGACTGTAACCAAGTGCTCTGCCAATGAATGACGGAGTTTCACCTCTCTCTGACCTTTTTATTTCTACTTTATTTTCAATGGTGATGGTTTTTCTCTTCTTTACTGTATCACCAGCACTTGCATCAGATTTGTGTTTCAGAGACATTGTTGAAGGGTGAAGACAAAAGATTAAGAAGAGCTCTTCTGCACAGCACTGTACACTCTATCACAGCAGGAAGGCACCCCTCATCAGCATGTCTGATGTACTGACAAGAGACAACTTTCTGCTATGTATGTAACAGTACAAGCAGGCTTGCTATTGAGAATGAATGGGGTCATCGAGGGGCGGTTCATCGCCAGCCCACCTCACAGTCACCTCCACTACAGTATGCTGCCTGCAGTGTCCGCCCACTGAGAACGAACACGATGCGGCCAAAGGCGGGTAGTGAATCGCCCCCATTCAACAGGCAGCCATCTGATGCACACTACAATGCTACCCCCGCCGCCCCGTTCACCCTCAATGGCCTCCGTTCAGTCACAACAGCGTCACCGCTTCCAGCCGCCCACCGGGAACGAATGGGGCAGCTGTGTGGTGTGGTGGGCGGGCAGTGAAACCACTTGCTGCCGGGAGCTGTCTGAGGGACACTACACTGCGCGAGCAGTGAAATTGCCCCCCTCCAGCCTCTGTCCAGCCACCGCTTGCAGCGTCCCCAGGCCGAAGATGACGGAGCAGCAGTTTCTGAGGTGCATGCATCGCAGCTGTGGCCCCATTCGTAAGTCATAGGTTGGATGTTCGTAACCTGGGGACTACCTGTATTCCTGAAAGGAAGATTAGATATGTATGCCCTCCTCATCATCCAGAATTTCCAGGCAAATAGGAAGAGCTATCAAAAAGTAACATGAAGTATGGAGTTGCAGAAAAGGAATGCATGCAACACTTTTAGCATTGAAAAATAATTGAAAATGTGGACTTACTCAAGTTCAGAATGTTTTTATTATTCAAGGCCACTTCACTCTTTAATTCTAAAATATAATTTTAAATAAATAATTCAACTCTTGCATATGGTACTGACGTCACTTGATCCATTGCAAGTGGAACAGTGGGACTAAATTGGCTTTGCTAACCTGATCTTGGAACAAGTGTTAAACAGGAGCCCATAAGCCAGTATTACCCATATACTATGTTTGATTTTCTCCATGAACACAAAAATGCAATCACATTAGCGAACACTATGATCCAACATTTAGGGCAGCAGGTTGTTAATAACAAGCAAGGTTCCTATTTCTGAGGTCAATGATATCCAGCAGCCCACTTCAGGTTTATGTTGAGCTTTGCACCTTGACAAAAGAGTCTATTCTTTTTTGGTGGTCAAACTAAAACAATAATTTTAACATATAACATAAAGAACCAGAAAGGGTGGTGAAGGTGGCAACCATCTTCCTTCTATTCATGACATGTACAAGAAGTCTCCTGAAACAGGGAATCCTTCTCCCTGCAGTGTCCTCTGGTGGCATCCAACTGAGTTGTTCCTCAGGACTTTGATTCCCACAAACCCCATGTGGGAGTCAGCGGAGCACTAGCATCTATTATACTGGGGAGGAACTTCTCTTGATATCCCAGCTAATCCCTACTGTCCACTAATTTATCCCTTTGTATGGAATGCTACCTCTCGGCCGGGTTATGCCTCTTTCCATACTGTCCTTCCATTACGATGTCCTGTCCGGGAAAGGGTCGAATACAGCACTCACAATATATATTGTGAGCTGGGGGGCTGCTTGCACCCCTACAGGTTAAAAAATACGCTGAAAGACTACCTTCACATTGTTCCCTTGCTTGCTGGGCTTATTTGCGGCTGATCTGTCATGAGATCCGCACGGTACTTCACAGACTTAAAAGTCCGAACAGCACCTGTCAGTTTTTTATTGATTGTTTGCTTTTCTCTCTTTTTGTCCTTCCCTACTACTGACGCGTATTCCTTTGAAGAGGAAGATATGTTTGTATTCTTTTAATTGTGAAACGGAACTGTCATCTCTGTCTTGCCAAGGAGCATGCTTAAACTTTTGAAAAAGAGACAATATATATACACTAGCGAACCCTCGGCGTAGCATACGTTGCATAATTATTCACTGATGGGTGAAGACTTCCTGAAAGACAGAGTTGTCCAAATGGGGTAGGTTTGAGGATACGACTGTGAGTGAATGAAAAGATGGAATTCTGGAGAGAGCAACATACAATTGTCCGCGACGGAAAAATGGTTTTGGCAGATACAGGCATATCTTTTTTTGGCCCTGTGCCTTATTAACTGTCATTGCAAAGGCCAATCTAACAGGAAATTTTCGGTGTGTAAAAGTAAAAGATAAATTTGAATCTGATGGGGTCATTGAAATCCGGGGAATAAGGACAGTTTGTGAGGTGGCAGCTGCGATAGTTTTACACCACAGTACATTGCAGTGAATGCTGGTAAGAGAAAGCCTAGTTCCATTACAGAGACCTCTTGCTGGCAGGAGGTTTCTGAGAAGCATGACGACTGAACCAATTTTAATTTTGAGTTTATGCAGAGGCATGCCAGTGGGAGTAGGACTATTAAGGCGTGCGGGCACATGTGCAGGCAGTACGCATGTTTCGAGAGCGAGGGTGGATGCGGAAGGAGGATGAGTTGGCGGGCGGGGCTCTGCCGTGCGTATCCCATGGTCTTAGAGTTGGTGGGCGAGGCTCTGTGAGTTGGCAGGCATGGCTCTGTCGTGCGTATCCCATGTTCGGACGACTTAGTGAATTATATATATAGACAGCCGGAATCAAAAAGAACAATGAAAAGTCAACGTGGCTCAGAGGTTCATATGGACTGTAACAGAGACGAAAGCGACTGAGGCTCTGTTTGGTGAGGTGTTGCGTGCGGGCACATGAGCAGGCAGTATGCATGCCTGAAGAGCGAGGGTGGACTCGGAAGGAGGATTAGAGTTGGCGGGCGGGGCTCTGTCGTGCGTATCCAATGGTCGGGCGACTTAGTGAATTATATATATAGATATATATATATATATGTACATCTATATCTATATATATATATATGTATATTTATATTTCTATCTATATCTATATATTGTCACACATGCGTGATTCGGAGGCAGTCAGCAAGCACTAAGGTAAGCAAAAGATTGCGGGACGAAGGGTTACTGAAGGGCACTAACACTTCTCTCTCTCTCTTCTCAGCTGCAAAGAAGAAAAATAAAACACCACGTACCTGTTCCAGCACTCAAAATGGCCATTTCACCACTTCCGCTCTGTAGATGACATCACTTCCGGTCCCATTGTGATGTCATCATATACTGCTTTTCATTTCCTGTAGCCATTTTTTGTTGTATATAAATACCCCTCCTTTCATGATCAGTTTGTCGAATGTTTATTTTGAACTACTTTTTGTTTAAAATTTATTTGACCTGTCCATCGGACATCATACGGGGCAATTCCCCAAAAACTTTACACGACTGGAGTCGTCTTATTTTACGACAATATATATATATATATATATACAATGTGCAGTACCTGCCAAATAATACAAAGAATGCACAACACATGTTTTGCCCTTATCGGGGCTTGTCAGGTATATGCACTTTTGCATCCCCTTATGGGGATTGGACCTCGGACATCAAGGCTTGAGGTGAAGCCTCTAACATTGCACCATGGCAGCTGGTTTGCTTATTTGACAGGGTGAAGATCGGAGTATTACATTCTTAGGTCTGAATTGCAATTTGATTATTCGGTTGGTTACCTACCAGGTAACGCTTGTGTTTTTTTGGCCAGTCATCAAACATCCTCTTAGTTGCGCATATCAGATCATAGATATGATAGATATGTTATACACTATTTGCCAAATAATACAAAGAATACACGACAAGTGTTTCGCCCTTATTGGTGCTTGTCAGATGTATGCAGTTTTGCATTGCCGATATATATAGAGACACACTGTAGTGACAGAAAGCTTTGACATCCCAGGATACCCTGCAGCACTTTTAATTATAATTTCTTTTATGTTTAGCTTTATTGTGAGTTTTTTAAATTTGTTTACATTTTTGGTAATGAGCACGTTCTATTGAAGATGGAGGGAGGTGGTAATTGAGTTTACCTACCACCACTAATTGATGTGGCCTGGTGTATGTGTACTGATATTGGGACAAAAGTAAAAAGGAATCATTTGAATATTGCCGTATGTACTGGTTGTTGGTATTAGCTGTACAGTGCATCTGGAAAGTATTAACAGCGCATCACTTTTTCCACATTTTGTTATGTTACAGCCTTATTCCAAAATGGATTAAATTCATTTTGTTCCTCAGAATTCTACACACAACACCCCATAATGACTATGTGAAAAAAGTTTACTTGAGATTTTTGCAAATTTATTAAAAATTGAGAAAGCACATGTACATAAGTATTCACTGCCTTTGCCATGAAGCTCAAAATTGAGCTCAGGTACATCCTGTTTTGCTTGATCATCCTTGAGATGTTTCTGCAGCTTAATTGGAGTCCACCTGTGGTAAATTCAGTTGATTGGACATGATTTGGAAAGGTACACACCTGTCTATATAAGGTCCCACAGTTGACAGTTCAGAGCACAAACCAAGCATGAAGTCAAAGGAATTGTCTGTAGACCTCCGAGACAGGATTGTGTTGAGGCACAAATCTGGGGAAAGTTACAGAAAAATTTCTGCTGCTTTGATGGCCTCCATCATGCGTAAGTGGAAGAAGTTCGAAACCACCAGAACTCTTCCTAGAGCTGGCCGGCTATCTAAACTGAGCGATCAGGGGAGAAGGGCCTTAGTCAGGGATTTGACCAAGAACCCGATGGACACTCTGTCAGAGCTCCAGAGGTCCTCTGTGGAGAGAGGAGAACCTTCCAGAAGGACAACCGTCTCTGCAGCAATCCACCAATCAGGCCTGTATGGTAGAGTGGCCAGATGGAAGCCACTTCTTAGTAAAAGGCATATGGCAGCCCGCCTGGAGTTTGCCAAAAGGCACCTGAAGGACTCTCAGACCATGAAAAACAAAATTCTCTGGTCTGATGAGACAAAGATTGAACTCTTTGGTGTGAATGCCAGGCGTCACGTTTGGAGGAAACCCAGGCACCGTTCATCACCAGGCCAATACCATCCCTACAGTGAAGCATGGTGGTGGCAGCATCATGCTGTGGGGATGTTTTTCAGAGGCAGGAACTGGGAGACTAGTCAGGATAACGGGAAAGATGACTGCAGCAATGTACAGAGACATCCTGGATGAAAACCTCCTCCAGAGCGCTCTTGACCTCAGACTGGGCGACGGTTCATCTTTCAGCAGGTTAACGACCCTAAGCACACAGCCAAGATATCAAAGGAGTGGCTTCAGGACAACTCTGTTAATGTCCTTCAGTGGTCCAGCCAGAGCCCAGACTTGAATCCGATTGAACATCTCTGGAGAGATCTTAAAATGGCTGTGCACCGACGCTTCCCATCCAACCTGATGGAGCTTGAGAGGTGCTGCAAAGAGGAATGGGTGAAACTGGCCAAGGATAGGTGTGCCAAGCTTGTGGCATCATATTCAAAAAGACTTGAGGTTGTAATTGCTGCCAAAGGTGCATCGACAAAGTATTGAGCAAAGGCTGTGAATACTTATTTAAATGTGATTTCTCAGTTTTTTTATTTTTAATAAATTTGCAAAAATCTCAAGTAAACTTTTTTCACGTTGTCATTATGGGGTGTTGTGTGTAGAATTCTGAGGAAAAAAATGAATTTAATCCATTTTGGAATAAGGCTGTAACATAACAAAATGTGGAAAAACTGATGTGCTGTGAATACTTTCCAGATGCACTGTATGTACAACACTACCAGTGTAAAGAAAAGGAGTAAGTGTTTTTCTTGACAACAGAGTGTGTCTATTTTTCACTATATATATATATATATATATATAGTGAACTATGGCCGGCCGTTCATCCCAGCCAATACCCCCACACTGCTAGATGGAGCCCTTCCAGCAACATGGAGGTGCCCCGAATTCCAGCAGGGCATCATGGATATTGGAGTTTTCCTTCACAGCCCTGCTGGGTAACATGGGGGCCACAAGGAGATGGCTCAGAGACTTGTATTTGCCCTATAACCCGGAAGTACGTCCTGGTCACAGGGAGAGAGGAAATGACGTACTTCCAGGATGAAAAAGAAGAGTTTTTGATCTGACAGGAAAGTGCTAGGAAATCACATGGACTGAGGGTTCAGAAGCACTTCCGGGTCAAGGACTATAAAGGATTGTGGGAAATCCCAGACAGACGAGCTGAGCTGGGTGGCAATGCGTCCGGGAGAGTGGAGGATTAATGTTTATTGAAGTATTGGATTGTGTTTATGATTATTGTGGAGTGGAGGGTGCTTTGTGCACATTATTATTATAAAATAAATAATAATTGGACTTTTATCTGGTGTCTGGCGTCTAGTCTGAGGGTTCAAGGACGACAGCGCCCCCTATCTGTCACTATATATATATATATACACAAATATATATACAGGATGGTCCAGATCTAATTATGCAATTTTCATTACTCTATAACTTATTAAGTTTATTCCTCTGAGCCTGTATCCAACTGAATGGAGGACAAGTGGGACATTATATGGAAAATCAGTGAATGAATTCAATGTAAGTCAATTTTCGTTTATTACAAGATATTTTGAACAATTCTTTTGTCTTGTATTGTTTTCCTGCATTGCATTAAAAGTTGCATAATTAGAGCTTTACCACCCTATATATATATGTATGTATTGTGGAGGATGGCTGGGGCTCATGCCCAGCCGGAACGCCTAAAGAGTGGAAGGACCGGGAGAGGGGCAGTATCTTCCCTGGAACACGAGAGGGCAGCTGCCCTGATGGTTGTTGGGACCACGGGAACAGAGCTCGGAAACTCAACCCTGTGGGGCCCATGGCCATCACCAGGGGGCGCCTGGACATTTGCTAAGCCCTGGATTGCAGCACTTCCGCCACACCAGGAAGTGCTGTTGGAACAGGAACCAGGCACAGCCAGAGTTCTTCTGGCTGCCCATGCAGGAATGCTGCAGGATGACCATCAACGAGTACCTGGAGCACATCCGGGTACAATATAAAAGGGGTCACTTCACTCCATTCGGAGAGCCGGAGTCGGGAGGCAGAGGACAGAGCTTGTGAGGAGAGGAGAGGAGGCAGCAGAAGAGTAAGGGAAGGAGAAAGAAAAGTACTGAGCTATAATTGTGGTGATTTGTGCAATGCGTGCTGTGCTGAATTGGAAAAGAAGAAAATAAAACTTTTCTAAGTGTGCCTCGTGTGTCTGTCTGTGTCGAGTTGGGGGTCTGGCATATATATATAGTGGTCTATGACCGGCTTGTCATCACGGCCAGTACCCCCAGGCCGCCAGATGGAGCTCTCCCTGCAACATGGAGGTGCCCTGGATACCAGCAGGAAATCATGAACTATGGAGTTTTCCCCTAAAAACCTGCTGGATACCGCAGGGGCCAACAGAGGATGCTGCAGGGAGGCCCAGAGAGTCACATGTGCCCTATAACCCGGAAGTGTGTCATAGGCAAAGCGACAGCAGGAGTGATGTACTTCCAGGATGAAGAAAAGGACTTTTTATCTCACCCGGGATATAAAGGGACTATAAAGGACTATGGGAAATCTCCAGACGTTGAGCTGAGCTGGGTGGAACTGTGGCAACGCGTCTGGGAGTGGAGGAATTGTTTATTGTGATTTATTTAATGAGTATTGTGGAGGAGAGGGTGCTTTGTGCACTGTTGTTAATAAATAAAGTCAATTATTGGACTTTTATCTGGTGTCTGGTGACTTGGACAAGGGTTCAAGAGAGCGATAGCGCCCCCTCTCTGTCACAATATATATCCTTATATATAATTTGATAGTATCCGTATGTATGGTGTTCGTGTCAATATCCCGTATGTATGACAATGTATGGTGTTTGCATCAATACCCCGTATGTATGGTGTTCGCGTCAATACCTCGACTCAATACAAGTTAGAACCATGCAATGGGACTCTGCTTCTGTAGTTAGAACATGACGTGGCAAACACGGATGCAGTATTGCATGATTGCCTAAGAATATCCGAATGCTACAGTGACACCGCTGGACGGAGTATAGTAAGCCAGTGTTGGTTCGAGCAGATAACAGTAAGTTCAGTGTTTTAAAATGTGTTATTGAATCGAGCTGACGTATATGAGCCAGAAGAGAATTCCTGAGTTCAGGAGCACTTTGAGAGACGCTCGAGCTCCCATAGAACAGAGTCTGACGTGTGGTACAGAAAGTAGAGCTGCAGATGAGGATCTGAGTAAGCGAGAGGGGTGTCAGTCTGTAGGAGATCAGTGAGGTTGTGGAGAGCTTTAAATGTTAAGAGCGGAATTTTGTATTGTATTCAGTAGTGAACAGGGAGCCACGGAAGCTGAGAGCGAATCGGTGTAATATGTTCAGTGGATTTAGAACAGCAGGTTATCCTGGCAGCAGAATTTTGAAGAAGTTGTAAGCGATGGATAAGTTTTTGTGGGATGCCAGATAGAATAGCATTACAGTGATCAATACGTAAGGTGACTCGGGCATTAACCAATACTTCAGTACTGTGTTGCGTAAGAACAGGAGGCAGTCTAGAAATGTTTTTGAGATGGAAGAAGGCAGTCCGCGAAATGTTACTTATATGGGAGGAATTATTTAATAATATTAATAATAATAATTATTATTATTATTAGTATTATTTAATAATTGCCTTTATTAGTGTATAAATGGATATAAATAATTACATTTAAACGATTTGCCAAAATCTGTTGTATGTAAATAATACTGTTTTAAACGTTATTGATTTTTCATCAGAAAACCCAGTTTCCACGTCTACGTGTATTAGTTTAAATGGAACTTTTACCACTCACAATAGGGCGGACGTGCTGACGTATCATGTCGACTGGGCAACACAGTGAATGTGGCATCTACAATATCTATATATGTCTATGATTTGTTCGTACGTAATACCATGTAACACAATATAATTCTCCTGCTTTATGCGAATATACCCTTGCCACTGAAAAAAAGATGTACAATTCCACGGTCCACTTCAGATGCCAGAGAAAAGTCTATTTTAAGGGCGTATCAAACCCACAGCAGACACAATCCAAAGTAGAGGAACTTACAATAAAATGTGAATCAGAAAACTGTTTGTTCTATTTCTATGTTCCGTTTCTTTCATTTGCGAAATTCACCAGTTATAGATTCCTGGGCAATGCCGGGCACTCCTGCTAGTATATATATACAGTGGTACCTCGGTATACGTCCACTTTGGAATAGGTCCAACTTGGTATACGTCCTGTTTGGACGTGAAAAGTTTTGCTTGGTATACGACCTTTGTTTGGAATACGACTTGCGTGCTACCCTTGTTTACCTCTCTTGAGACAAAGCCATGTCTGCCCACGAGCGTTAGTGCGCCAGTTGCTAGCATTCAGTGAACAACCCGCGCTATAACTCTGTGAATTTTCACGTGTGTGGTATAGCGGGTCCACAGCTCCTGTCATAGGCCAGTTTTAAAATAAATAATCACCGCGTTCGCGGCTTGGTGAGGGGGCGTGGTGGATCTGCTAGTGGATAGTATTGGGCTGAAGCGGTTCTCAGGGCAATTCGCGATGTGGGCGTTTCTCACCTAAGTGCACAGGTGACAGACCATTCGCATTCGTGATTGTTCCTGGGGCTGCTGATTTCAGCTGCCATGCCCTCTTGATAAACAGAAGCATGAGTCAGCTAGAAGGGGAGGAAAAAGAAAGAAACAAACAAATAAAGAAAGAAAGAAAGAACGGACAAACGGGAGGTTGCCGGAAAAAGGAGGAAGCAGGAGAGAGAGAGAGCGAGCGAGTGCAGAGGCAGGCAGGCTCGTGTTGCAACTGAACAGGGAGCCTGGGTGTTGGGCCGACACCCAGGGAATAGTAGTAGTGGTCACTCCCGCTGAGTGATCATGTAGTGGGATTGACCGGAAGGAGGTCGCTGTAGATCCCAAGTCGCTGTCAGGAAGAGCCTACCGAGCCAGGGATCGGAGAGGTGAACTGAACAGCTGAAGTAGGCAGAGTGAAGGTCATCTGCAAGTAGGGTGACTCCCGTACTGAGAAACCCAGAGGGGGGAAGCAGGGGGGCTGCCAGGTAAAAAGGCACCGGCTTCTTGTTGTGTTGTTGTTTTTTTTTTTTTATTTTTTTAAAGAATGCTTTCTGCTGTATTTTAACCTCGTTGTTTTTAAGAAGACTTTTTTTCTATTGTTTTTAACCTCCACGTTTCACTTCTGATTTTATGGATTTATTTATTGGAACTTTGGACACTGCACCTTAATTTGAACACCTTGTTTTGTTGGTTGTTTTAATAAAAGCACTTTGCATTTTTTCACCATCCCATGCTTTGTTGTGCCTCATTGCTAAGCTCATAGGTAACATTACCGACGGTGTAGGGTTCAAGGGCTCCCGGACAGCAGATGGAAGCATATAGCAAACCCGCATCATCACAACGTGATTTTGTGTTTTTTCACGTAAATTTGAATTGATTGTTGAAATGTATGAAGGTGGCATGCGTATCCGGGACATGGCTGCTGCATACCGTATGTTGAGAACGACGGTATCTACGATTGTGAAAAACAAAGACGTTATTAAAAAGTAAAGTGAGGTTAAAGTTTCATTTATTTCATCTAATTGCTTTTGTATTTATGTATTTTAGTATTAAGCAGTGTTTACATTTTATACAACCCCATCAATGTATAATATGCCAATAACAATA
>JANRMT010062821.1:18364286-18377018 GCA_026402145.1 Polypterus bichir lapradei | reverse complement strand
TGCCTCCCTGCAGCATGCCTAATGCACGTTCACGCAGATGAGCAGGGACCCTGGGCATCTTTCTTTGGGTGTTTTTCACAGTCGGTAGACAAGTCTCTTTAGTGTCCTGCGTTTTTAGAACTGTGACCTTAAATGCCTACTTTCTGTAAGCTGTTAAGGTCTTAACGACCATTCCACAGGTGCATGTTAATTAATTGATTATGGTTAATTGAACATGCATGGAAAACATTGTTTAAACAATTTACAATGAAGATCTGTAAAGTTATTTGGATTTTTAAAACATTATTGTTGAAATACACAGTCCTGAATAAGGGGCGTTTCTTTTTTTGCTGAGTATATATATATATATTAAACTGTATGCTATGCATAATGTGTGTGGCCTTGTTGGTGCAGTATTATTGTCAACTATCCTTAGAAGACATGCAAGTAAAAATTACATTGTGCTACATGCATATAACAATCAAATTGAACTTGATCTCTTTTCTCTTTCTCCACTCCATTTTAATCAGTACTCCTTCATTTACAACCTCAGACCTCTTCTGGCTACAAATTAGGACTACAACTTATTTGCCCAACTATTCTGAAAAGACAAACCAGGGATCACAAAACCAACAGTATGCTCTTCTTCAGAATAAACAGACTCTAAAGAGAAATGAAATACAGCATGCCAGACATTGAGCATCCTTTCATAACTCTCACCTCATTAAAGAGTTTGAAGGATGTGGTCTGGCTCCCCATACTTATTATGTTCATTTTGACCTAATTAAATCTGAAATGCCTTAAAGTACTCAGAATGACTGTGGCATATGGTGTATTAGAAATTCATTGTGGTCATATAATTAAGAACAAGGATATTTAACTTTTGTAGAAATCTGTTTGCTCAGGTTTTCTCATTTTGTGACAGGTTTTAATTTTAATTGATTAAACAGTTGGTGTTGTGTACTTGTAATGTTCTTTTGGGTACCTGTGAATTAAAGTATATTTAAAAGTTGTCTACTATCAAATGTGTCATGAACAAGACAACAGTAATTTACAATACTATATTTTTTGTTTATATTTTAATATGTTTTGGAGTCAATCTGTAAAGTTATAGTATAGGTTATTAAGATGCTTTTTTCTTATTGCTGTTATGGTTCTGATTTTCTGTTTCATATTCTTTATTTAATTTCAAGTATATTGTATATTTGTATTATATTTATTTATGTGATTTGTGGTTTCTATGTGTGGTGACTTGTTCTCTCAGGGCCCTTGTGTTTAGTGGGTGGCCCTTCAATAAGCGCGGCCATCTATCTGTCCTCATGTTTGAACCCTTTAAAACCTGGGGAAGCCCATTGGTCTGATATGGTCTATTGTCTTATATTCTTGGTGTTGGTGAGTTCTCTTGTGTTTTAGACTATTGCCTTCTTGATTTATTGAGTACTGAATTTATGACCTCAGTTTTGTTTTTGATCATGATTATTGGATTCTGTTTTGGGTCTTTGTTTGCAATTGGATTGCCTTTGGGCATATACATTTGTTCCTCTTTTGTACATTTTGAAGTTACAGAGTCTTCTGAAAACACATGTTTTATTTTGGTAAATATTCTTTGTCTGCCCTATATTATACAACCAGAGGTTTACGGTTTCCCCTCTCCCTATCAGGGTTATTTGCTAAAAAGTAATTTGAGAGTTGTAATTTTGTAGCCATTCTCCTATTTTGAGGGCCAGCTCCTCCTGAAGCCAGCAGGTGAGATTTGGGACCTGGCTGGATTAAGTGTGCCTCTGTTGGAAGCGTCAGCACAGAGTCTCTCCTGTTCCCAGGTTGTGTAGAGGCCCCTGAGGATTTTGTGATGAAGAACTTCTTGCATCATAGCATTTGCGCATGTACTTTTAAAAAGAAAGCAATAGATACTGACCAGCCCCAAATATAATTTAATCTTAAGTACCTCTATGAAGGTTAGAGCAAACATAACTGATTTCCTGTTCAGTGCCTGACAGCAAAGCAATTGGAAAGCTAAGTTCTGGTATAGAAAGTTCTAGAAGATGTTGGCAATGCAATTGGTGTTCCTTTGAATAGTATTTATACAATGTGCCCATACAAATATTTGCCCACTTGGAAGTTTTTCATTATTAAAAAAAGTGAATCACAGTGGATTTAATTTGATTTTTTTAACATTGATCAACACTTTTAAGTGAAAGCAGATCTCTGAAAAGTGATCTTAACTGATTACAAATAGAAAACATAAAATAACTGATCAAATGAGATTCACCCTCTTTTGATATTACACACCTAACTCATTCCTAATGTAACCAATAGGTTTTCGAAGCTAATAATTTTTTAAATGGACATGGTCTGTAGTCAAGGAGTTTCAATTGACTGAAGACTAAATGCATCTGTATTTAGATGGACCAAGTTGGGGTGCAGTCAGTATGGCGGCCTATCCTAAACAATAAAGATAAAAAGAGCACTCCAGACAACTCTGTGAATAGGTGATTGAAAAGTCCAATTCAGCAGATGGATACCAGAAATGATCTAAGTCACTAATGATCTAGTTAAATCAATCATTAAAAAATGCAAATCTGTAAATCTGCTGAAAGCAGGCAGTCCACAAAAACTGAGAGCAATGTGACTGGTGAAAGAAACCACTAAGAGACCTTTGATGACTTTAAAGCACTTACAAGCTATAACGGCTGAGACTGGAGAGCTCGTACATACAACAGCTGTTGCCCAGGTTCTCACCAGCCACAGCTTTATGGAAGAGTGGCAAAAATACACATGGCATCTTAGCTATAGTTTGCCAGAATGCACATGGGAGACTCAGAAGTCAGCTGGAAGAAGATTCTATGGTCTGATAAGCCCAAAATTGAGATATTTGGCCTTCAGACTAAATGCCATGTTCAGAGTAAGCCAAACACAGCACCTTATCAAAAAGACACCATCCCCACCATGAGTCATGGTAGTGGCAGCATTATGTTGTGGGGGATGCTTATTTGAACCAGGCCCTGGAGGACTTTTAAGGCTAGCGAGTAAAATAAATGTAGCAAAATACTGGAAATCTTGGAGAAAAATCTGATGCAGTCTGCAAAAAACTACAGAGAAAATTCATTATTCAGCAGGACAGTGGCCACAAACATAAAGCCAAGTCTGCACAGGAATGGCTTAAAAACAACAATGTTAATTCCCTGTAATGCAGAATTCAAACTGAAATCCAAAAGAGGTTGAGCAGTTTTGCACTGAAGAATGGGGAAAAACTGCAATATCAAAATGAACAAAACTGACAGAAACCTCTGTAAAGACTCAAGGCTGTCAAAGGTACATCTACTAAATACTGACTTGAAGGGGTAAATTCTTATCTGATCAATGTTGTGTTTTATATTTGTAATTAATTTAGGTCAATTTTTAGAAATGTGTTTTCACTTTGACATTAAAGAGTCTTTGTTGATCAATGTTAAAAAAGCCAAATTAAAGTCAATATCATTCGAAGTTTTATAACATTAAAATAAAACTTCCAAAGGGTGAATATTTTCATAGTCTCTGTATACTGTACATGTGTAAAGTGCAGCTCACAGGACTTTACAAAATATAAAAAAAAAATTATAATTACAAAATCAAAGGTGAAAGGTAAAACTGGAAGAATCACGTGACTTAAGTAAGCAGTGAAAGAAAGATTTGAGATGTATTCTCCTGCCTGATGATGTTCTATTGCAGAAACATAGTTTATTTGTCCCCATTGAGAACTCTGGCTTTTTGCAGAAGCTCTTTAAATACATAAATTTCCTATATACACAGTCAAATAAACTGAGAAATGCAGAAAAAGGTTTGGGGTAGCCAAAAGTCATCAATGTTTCTTTACAGAGTTGAGTTCAAAACAAAACTGATGCATGGCTAACAAAATGGCGTCTTTAAAGCCAGGTGGCGGAAGAGCGTCATCAGGCCCGGAACTGGACGTGACGTCATCTGGCCCAGGAACTGGAAGAGATGTCTTTGACCCCGGAGGTCTGCAGAAGAAAGAGAGAAGGGGTTAGTACACACTGTCACCCTGTGGTCCGGCATGGAATTACCTTCTTTCGAGCCCTTTAGCTGCCTCCCTCCCATCACAGAGTTGTAGAAGGTATGAAGGATGTCACTGGACCACAGTCTCCAAAGGAAGAATCATTTCTTATATAGTTCGTCTGTGTTCCGAGACTAGTCCCATCTGCCATTAATGTGGACCCCAAAGTACTTGTAGGAGCGGACCACCTCTACAACCATAGAGGCTCTTTGTTGCAGCGAAAGCCAATAACCAGTCCCTTGGTTTTGATAATTTTGCAGACAAGTTGCAGACAATTCTCTTTGCACTATAAAGGAAAGTTCTCCACCTGGAAAATCTTGTCTAAAACCCTTTTTTAAAACACCCCATAAGTGCAGAATCATCTGAGAATTTCTGCAAGTGACCAGATATGCTGTTATATTTATAGTTGGATGTGTACAGAGTGACAGCAGTAATAGATTTCATTTTTTTGCACTTCTTCTGCTTAAAACTGCATCCGTAATCACAGTCTGAGCAACCCCAAAAAAGAGCACCAGCTTAGGTATGTGAAAGCATGACAAGTTGAAGCCCAGGATTTATAAACTAATTAAATGATGAGTGGTGCCATTTTCAAGATTGTTTCTGTCAGTCATTTAGAGGCACCTTTCATGCACAGGATAAGATTTAACTCATAGATTTGTATTCACTCATATTTGGAACACAGGAAGTTTTGGTAAATGTAGGTTTAGGATTACCAACCAGATCAATGACAATAGAAAGTTCAAAAATAATGAATTGGTTGCCGTGCAGACAAGATTTCAATACTGCAAAGTCGCACATTTTCTTAAAAAATTGATCCTGAGCAGATACATTTAAAATGTACAGTATATACTGTAAGTTAATACCACTCAAGGTATGTAAAAAATCAGATTGCTTAACTATTAGTAGATTGGTTGATGAATGTTTTTAAAGAATTCTTAATATTAAAATATTAAACTTGTTAAAGTTTTTCTCCTGTATTATTAGAATAAGCTAGCAAGCTTCAAAAATGGAGGTTAATCTGTTTTCTCTGCCCAGTGTACATTGACTAGGCATTGCCATAACTTTAAAATAAATTCTGTCTATTGAGTTTAATATATTTGATAACATATTTGGCCATAATTTATAGCACAACATTAGCAACTAAAGGAAATTCTTTGCTTGCCATTTGATCTTGCAGATGCCTTGGTCATAATAATTTGGGGGAATAAAATGTGCACTTCTTGATTTTCTTTAAGTAAAGAAGCTGTGTCCTATTTAAGAAGACAGTTTTTAAATTTGAAATCTGTAGAGAAATGAGTTATTTTTTTCTGCTATTGATCAACACTACCTTTCCATATATTCATACTTTAAAAAGTTTTCAAGGGGCAATCCAACACAGTTACAAAAGTGATGTTATAGTGTTATTTTTCAATACTTTAATTATGATCTTTGATGACAGATATCCTCAGCTGGCTCATGTTTATGCCAACTGCTACCACTTTCTACTTAGAAGACACATTTGGATTAAATGGATAAAAAAAACGTATGTACAGCTTAATACTCTTAAAATCAGATCCATAGTTTAAAATTGTATTAATGCTTTGTTGGTGCTACCATCTGAGCTTTTGATTGTATGGTTAAACATTTCGTTATAATTAATTTTCTGTGTAGGTAGAACAAAGTAACTACCCAGAAGGATTTTATGAACAATTTATTATTTTTCATCACTGGCATATGAAATATATAAGAAAGTTACCTGATAAAAATTAAATAAATGCTTTACCAACATTAATCAGAATGGAAGTAATTAAGAAAATTCAGAAGTATGTTTTAATGATGATTAAACTGATCAGTTTTGTTATTGTTACAATGAAACAAAAAGAGACAGAAAACAATAGACCAAATAGGAGAAACATTATTTTGCTGTTATGCTATTCATTTATCTTTCTGACAGCTTGAGGCTTCATAGCACATTATGCAACTGTGAGTGACAGACATCTAAAAGCTGCCAGAGTGCCAGAATCATGTCAGCTCACACATGGAAAAGCCCCTGTACTTCTGCTCCTAGCATAGGTGACACTTGTTCTATAATCTGCAATGAGACATATTATAATTTGTGCTCTGCTATTCCATTCTTTTTGACATTGTCTAAAAAAACAGTGTTTGCAAAATAAACAACACAACAAGCAACAAAACAACAAACAACTTCTAAAAGATTTTTCTTTTTATAGTGCCTTATACTCTGAGTTCATGAGCTCTTAGCTTGACTGAACAATTAGAATGATCTGAACAATTCAGGATTAGCATCCTAAAACTGCTTTATGTGTGCTGTGATAAATTTGAACTCTAAATAGCTACTAAAGGCTTTTTTTTTAATTGTTGCAACAAGCTCAGGAATATCTGTGTCAGGAAAACTTGTAATTTTTACAATCTTTTGACTAAATTGGAAACAAGATGGCTTTGAGAGGGCATTCCATAAGACCACTGTTACTGAAACACTGAGGTGTATTTGAAAAAGTTAAGGATGAGAGGACATCAACACCATGCCAAATATCCAAAAGAGATGTCAACTTTAATGTTGACATTAAAGCCCATGGTAATATGAATTTGGACATTATGTCATTGGCTTCTGTCCTCTGGCCGCTTTTTGTTTGGTCTGACCAATAATATATCAATGATTGTCTTTGTTTAACCACTTAAGCATGAGATGTCCTGCTGACAGGACACCACCATATTTCAAAGTTGTTTTTGTACATTATAGTAAACCCACAGTTCAATCAAAAGCAATAATGGTACATACCCAAGGGAGTCTACTTTCAAATAAATCATTAGTTTCCATGTTGTCGTCTTTCCTTCATTTTTAAAATATGCAACTTGCACAGGTAGATAATGAGGCAAACAGAGCATCAGAACTGAGTAAATCTCACCTACTTCAAGCCACATACAGTGAAATTACCATAGAACAGAGTAGTTTCAGCCCATTCTAATGTTGTGTAGTTGTCTATGATGGACCATTCATGTTACATGTCACAGACAGGAAATAAATAGCTTCTGTGACAGTTCATCTTTATGCATTGTTACACTTAAAGCTTGAGTCAGATTCTGATCACAGTTTTGACTCTATTGAGAATGATGCATTTCTTCAAGGACTTAATGTTACATTTGATTTGTACATACTTTAGTATAATTATGAAGCATCACAGCGAGCAGTTTTACAAATCAAGTGTCATGGGTTCAATTACCATACTCAGACAGTCTGCTGCACAATCGCCCTATGTTAGTTTACTGAGCAGTGCTCTTTCAAGTTCATGTTAGAGTATAGGCAGCGTTTATTAGCATTCCTGTGAGTCCTGTTACACTGTACTTGTTTAATGTGAGGACCCCCCCACCAAATAGTTCGAATGTCACTGTATCACAGTGCTCACATTGCTATTTCCTGAGCACTTGAGGGAAAAAAGGGTGTTTCAGCTAGTGGCTTGTTCACGGTGTTTCTCCACCCACACACACACACACACACACACACACACACACACATACTCCCGCCCACCAAAGAGATCGACTACGTTCTGTTATATTTCTTATCCTGTTTTTAATTGCGCTTCCAGCACAAACCCAAGAGAAGGCAGAATATGTGGCCTTTTGGGCCGGGTGATATTATTAAAGAAGTGCTTAGTGAAACGAGCCTGATTAGAAATGGGATAAAAATAAATCTCACACAGCTCTGTTAATCCTTTCAGTAATGGTGGAGATGGTATGGGGGAACAAGTGTCATATAGTCACGAGCTGGAGACAAACTCTTGTAACTCAAAAGTGGCTGAGAAACACTGGTTAAGGTACAGTATATGTATCAGTATGACTAGCTCTGTGCTCAAAGCTGTCTGTTTCCTGCCCTGTGCCCACGGCTACCAGTAAAGGCATTGTCCCTACCCACATAACCCAGAACCAGAAGAAGCTGGTATGAAAGTATATGTAAGTATTTCATTGCTTTAAGGACTGTCATGAAAAATAATTTTGAAAGTAAAGGTTTGGGTGATTATATAATTATTTGTATATAGTTTGTATCGTGCGGCCGAGGCTCTTGCCCGGCTGGGATGCCTCCATGCTAGGAGGTCCGGGGGAGCAAGTGTGGCCAGAGTGTTACTTCCCCCGGGATGCTAGATGGCAACCCCCCTGGGTTGCAGCATTGCCTCAGACTTCCAAAGGGCTGCATGGGAGTTGGAGCGTGTTGCAGCCCTGTTGGGCTCCGCAGGCACCACCAGGGGGTGCTGTAGCAGGAGCTGCTGAGCCCTTATGGGCAGTTCTTCTGCCACACCCAGAAGTGCTGTCGGAAACGAGTAATCAAGCACCTGGAGCACTTCTGGGTGCATTATAAAAGGAGCCAGCAGCCACTACTTGGGGAGCCAGAGTTGGGAGGAGGAGTGACAAAGCTTGACCCGAGGATTGAAGGTGGAGAAAGATAAAGAGAAGGAAGCGACGTATGGTAATGTGCTGTGCTTGTTTTGGGACTGTGTTATAGTTGTGGGGAACGGGGAAGGTGTTTCCCACAAGGGAAAAAGAAAAAATAAAACTTGTGTACGGTGAAATTGTGTCCCATGCGTGTCTGTGTCAGGTTCAGCTGGCAGTGTCAGCCTGGTGGTCCACAAGTTACAAATTGTTTACTTGGTACTTAGGAGTGATATATAGTTTGCACATGTTTAATAAAAAACATATAACTTCTAATGCAATACTTTTTTTGAGAGATTGTTTAGGCACACCAGAGAGCAGAAAATCACACTGGCCATCACAGATTTGTAGAACATGTAAAGGATGTCATTACGCACAATACTAGAATGCCGTCTCCTATGAATAAATAGTCTGCTCAGTCCTTCCTTAAATAGCTTATCTGTGTTACAAAGATGAAAAACAGAGGAAATTCTCCAGTTTTCTTTCCAACCAATTTTGTTTTCCTTTACTAAAGAAGGTCAATATTAAGTGTGAATTCCATTTGTATTAAATCACTAGCTTTGAGGACGGCATTCTCAACAAGTGTTTCAACATGAACTGTAGAGAGACTAGCCCAAGTAATTTGAGAAATAAGGAGGTCTTTTCAAACTTTTTTCTAGTCATATTTATGCTTCTGGTGGTATTCCATGGTAATGTTTAGCTTGTTGATCAAAACAGAATGAACATCCTGGCATTCTGGGTACAGAAATCCTCCCTTATTGTTGGCTGCAAAAAAGGCACAGTGTCACATAGTGGATTTTAGTGTATTCTTCCTCATTTAGTTAAATTCAGACTACTATAAAGGCTGTTTGTGAATAAAGGGTGCTATTGCAAATAAAAGTATGTCATGGAGCCACTCTGGACAGAGCTATTCGCTGTTGTAATTTAATGGAAAGTGCAATACTTCAGAATACATTTATATTTCTGATTTGCATGTAAATACCACAATAGCAGCTTTTTATTTAATACAAAGAAATAAACCAAAATACTTTAAAAAGTTGTAACACATTTTCTAATGTTTTGTAAAAGTATTAAATGAATAAAGTAATCAGTTAATAGCTTTTTTCTTGCTTGAGAATTCATCTGAGTGAAGAAAATCTGAAAATAACCTTTGTGCTTTGTAACAGTGTGTTCGTATTTAGGGGGGCATGCTTTGCATTTTGTGATGTAATTGTGGAAAATCAGCCTCTGTGTTGCATTATATTATCTACTGCATATAAATCTTTGCAGGATCCAAATGTGATAATTTTAAAGCAATAATGATAATGTAATCATAAAAGGGAAGTTAACTAACTTAAGGTTTTACATGTTTGGCTGCTAGTATTTAATTAATGAGGCTGTTGCTCTGAATGCTGCTGTCTGCTAATGTGTTTCTTGTAGCTTTTTATAGCTAAGATCTTATTATAATTGTATTGTAATCCATAGGCACATCTTATTCTTTTATAAAAAAAAGTTTTAGACTATAGCTTAGCTTATGAATAATAAACTTTGAAAACTAAGGAAGTGATTTACTGTATATACAGTAAATTACATGAGTATTACTGTTGGACCAACCATCTGTAACTGTCAATAAAGAAAATATGTTAGCAAATTAAGATATTTTAAGATATTAGATGAATATAACATATTATCTTAATTATAAACTGAAGATGCCATACAGTACAAGTTAAGAACTGTAGCAAATGGTGACACTGGATGAACAGATAAGCAATCAAAAGCAGCACAGAGAAGAATTAATAAATTAACCCACTGCTCCTTAAACACAGCAGAGGAGTGATATTGAGCATCATAACAGGTTACTCATGTTTATTATATTCATAATTACCCATACAACATCAGCTAAGCCTGCATTGACTTCCTGCTGATATTCCCTACACTTTCAGACATATGTAAATGAAAGCAAGTGTGATCATGTTGGGTTATACCAGCCTTAAGGCATATGGGATAGGTCGACATATGCTATTCATATTGCGGACAAAGCTTCCTTCACAAGAAGAATAGACACACACATTATATTCAGCAGATTCATGAAAACCTGAATTGATGATAGCTAATACAAATGAAAATGCTCTTTTCATTATGTTAAAAGCCTACTTTTGGTTATAATTAACTGGTTGGTCTACAAAATATTATAAACAAGATTACTTGCAATATGCTCTGACACACTTACATTTTTGGATCTTCAAATAATTATATGTGTAGACTGTCTTAATACCAGGACGTGTGTTAAGAGTGGTGAGTTTGGAAGAATAATTGTGTAAAGTAAGACAAGGAGCCTAATACAGTGTATCTGTTCAAGATATAAGGAAAGGGAATCAGAGTTATCTGCTTGTGATTATTTATTACTATAAATGTTGTAAATAAATTGTGTATTTGTGTAGGAATTTGGAGCCATATATGAGTGTTTCCTTGCAGAAGTCAAATCGCTTAAAATAAGATCTTATCTCTAACAAATGATAAATACTTTCAGGTTTAACTACTTTTCAGACCCCTTTAAATCAGCTGTACATGTGAAAATGATTATTCTTAAAGTGTTTTTTTTCAGAAACATGAATGGACATTGCTTATGGTGTTAAGCCGTTACTTTGAAGTAGCCTACTATGAATATTGTGTCACTTCCTCTTAAGAATGCAAATCTGTATAATGACCTTTAAGTTAGAGGTAAAGTTTCAGTGCATCATGTCTGCAAGGTGCAACCTTTAGTACCACTGACAAATCGATTCATTACACATGGTGGCTCATTTTCTGCAACTCAGTGGTTGCCTCAGAGAATTAATGTTCTATTATCATTTTAAATAATTTAATACCATGAATGTGTCATACCAGCTCTATTAAATATAATGTAATATTACACTAAACTACATTATTTCAAGGCAAGTTCACAATATAGCCTGGAGTTTGCCTGAAGCTTTAGCACAGTGGAACTTCGAACAATTATATTTCAGACTCCAAACAGTTTTTATCTAGCCAATATATTAAAATGCCTGGTGAATCTAAAGTAATTTACCATGTCATACTATTGAACTATGTACCTTGAATCCAATTGTAATGTTCCAGCAAAATCTTTGAAGAGAATGTTGAAGAGTTAAAAATATAGTTTAAAAATGCAGTGGAAAAGTACTTTAAATTACACTGGTTGACAGGAGTAGCATAATTATTAAATCAGAAAAGAATAAGAAGTAGCACAGAGAAGGGGATACAAGTTTCACTTTCTTTAATCAAGAGAAAAGAAAAAAAAAACAGAAGGTTACATTGACACTTGAAATTCTAAAAAAGTAAGCCTTTCACAAAAGTAAAGTAAAGGTGACAGTCAAAATGTATGAAGAACACAATAAGCAAAACTATACACATTTGTGTATCATGAAGCTCATAATTAGAAGAAAACCAAATAAAATTGCCTAAAATTCTTAAGTTTGAAACATGTAAAACTTTAACTGAAAGTACATTCTTTTAATTAGAAAGATTAATTTGACTTTATTTAAAAGAAGGGAGATTTAAAGTTAAAAATATCAAGGTATGCTGTAAGTGAGTGATAGGTAACAATACTATATCATATAAGAGTATGGCCTATCTGGGATATTAAAAATAGAGAATATAGCTTTCTGCTCTTTACTCTTATCTTTTAGAAATGTAAAATTATAGGACCAACAGTATACAGTATTTTTAAATCAGCCACCATTATCTATTGTATGGCATTGACATATTTAATGGGACTTTTACTTTCCTGATTGGGAATGCAAGCTAAGGGCACATATGCAAGTCTTGTTGTTTGGAGTCTCACTTTCTGTATCCATGTTTTCAAATGTGCATCTGGTGGACAACCTCAGGGCTCATTTACTGTAATAACTTATACTTTAAGCCAGACTGTGGTGCTTTTGTCTAATGCCCTCTCTCTTCTCCCTCTGTAGAAAGAATGATTGATTACTCCTCTATCTCTACCATAATGGTTTTCATCTTCCTGAACTTACTCCTTTTGGTGTACAAATGTCATAATCGGTTCCAGTACAATCTTAGGGCAGTCTGAAGAAGGCTTATGTCTGAACAGGACAAACTGTTTATTTTTGCAATCTCTTTTTCTGTTTTTTTTTGGACAAATCCGAGTAATGTACATATATAATCCCTTACAGGGATCGATCCTCAGACATCAACAACTCAGGTGAAGCCTCTGACATTGCGCCATGGTGGCTGGTTCGATTCTTTGATATGGTGAAGATCACAGTATTACTTTCTTAGATCTAAAA
>JANRMT010062821.1:18346394-18359286 GCA_026402145.1 Polypterus bichir lapradei | reverse complement strand
TATATATATATATATATATATATATATACAGTGTATATATATATTGTCACACACGTGCGCATGGGAGGCAGCTAAAGGGCTCGGGTAAGAACAGTTCTGAGACATACCAGGATGTGGCAGAGTGCACTGACTCTTTTTCTTCCTTGCCTGCAGACCATTCCCGGTAGATTCCGCCTGGCTCTCCTGACGTCACTTCCGGGACTGAGCCTATCGAAGGAGACCTTGCCAGCTCCGGCCTCTGTGATGTCACGTCCGGGCTTGAACCAATGGCTGAAGACTTCAATGAGCCTGACCCCTACGATCTCACTTCCTGTCTTCCCCTTTAAAAACCTCCTCCTTTTCCCTATGCCCTCAGTTTTGTATTGGACTCGGTTTTGTGCACAGCAGTGCTATCATTTGAAAAGACAATTTGTAGCCAGGAAAACAAATTACACGGGTGGCTGCCCCAAACCTTGCTTTGTCTCATCGTGGCTTTTGTGACACTGGCGTAGTCGGCAGGATGGAGAAGTCCCAGAGGAGAAGGGGACAGGACCTGCAATGTACCCAGGTGAGAGCGTACCGGGGCAGAGTTTTCAGGCGGGGAGGGTGTCCTGTGGTTTGGCGAGACCCGGTACGGGCTCCGCTCCCGGCACACTTAACTGGGCAACCTATAGAGGCCAGGGAGTGTCCGGGGGGGGGGCTCACAGAGGTGGGCTGCTCCGGAGGGGGGAGACAAAAGGTGCTTACTATGTTCTCTCAGAGGAGAGTGCCCCCCTCCCTGTGAATCCAGAGCCCCAAGTACCACCTAGGGGTGCCCCAGACTGGCAGGTGAAAAAATTAAAATATTGGAGGTTGGACCCAGAGCGGCCGACCCACGGACAAGCCTGGTCCCTCTGGGCAATAGTAGGGCAGTGGTTACGGCCAACTGAGAATAAGCCCTACCAAATAATAGAGCAGGTAGCCTGCTATCTGCTTCTGAGAGCGCTACCCCATGGCTTCACCCAGCCGGTCTGGGTTGTGCAGTTTAAGAACATGGCTGAGCTCATAGAGCTTCTGGAGACACAAAGGGCGGCCTCACACTCGGGGAGAGCAAAACCGTACCTGTGTCGAACTCACCTGGAGTATGTCCCAAGAACTAGCCCCCCCCCTCCGTACTACCCGGAGCTTGTGCTGGTGTCCCCGGACTCGCGGGCGCACAACCCTCTTGGAGGCGAGGTGGAATGCAGGTGGAGGGGGAGAGGGGGCTGGTGCACTCTGACTAACCCGTTGGCGGTCCCAAACAAGGGAGTGGTGATCGTAAACGGGTATAAAACCAAGGCTTTATTTGATTCCGGCAGCAACATTACCATTGTTGCCCGCCGATTTGTGCTGCCGCGACAATACTTAAAATTTAAGACCAGTATAACCTGTGTCCATGGAGAAATCCGCTGGTACAGGTCCGCCTGTTGTGTCGTCATTTACGGAGGATCGGTTCAGAAATTAACAGTGGCGGTCCTTCCCGATCCTCCACACCCGGTGATACTAGGGAGGGACTGGTCTAAAATTAAAAGCGGCAAGACACATACCACTCCTGGGCTTAACTTGGGCCTAGTTACAGACGGAAATGAGCCATCTCAAGCTGCCTCCATGCCGTGTAATCAGCCGGCAGAGAGAGACGAAGCGGCCACATTGAGTGACGTGGCAACTCCCGGACCGTCGCGTACAGATACGTCATCCTCCAGCGCCAAGACGGAATGGGAGGAAACCATGCCCCTTGAGGTCGGTCCTGACCCTCTCTCCCTTTTACGGTTTCAATTTAGAGAGATGCCAGATTCTTTTAAAAGGGAGCAGTGGAATGATGACTCCCTTAAGTTTGCAAAAAATGCAGTGGTCCTGGTCAACGGCCAGCGCACTAATCAGCCGATGCCACAGGGTCCTCACTTTGTGTTGGAGAATGACTTTCTTTATCATGTAGCTGAGCATGACGGGTGGGAGAGAAGGCTACTGCTAATCCCACGGACCTTCCGGCGGCAGGTCTGTGAGCTAGCACACGCCCACCTCCTAGGTGGCCATCTGGGCACCGAGAAAACACTGGAGCAGATCAAGCTCCGCTTCTACTGGCCAGGAATCAATGAGGAGGTTCGTCACTTTTGCACTTCTTGCCCGGAGTATGAATTGCAACAAATTCCTAGGAGGGACCGTGCTCCTCTCGTTCCTATTCGCCTGATTGATGTTCCCTTCCACAGAATCAGGGTTGATTTGGTTGGACCCCTGGAGCCCTCAGCCCGAGGACACAAGTATATTTTAGTCCTCGTGGATTACGCTACCAAATATCCTGAAGCTGTTCCATTGCGCTCAGCCACTTCCAAAGCCATCGCACGGGAATTACTAGGGGTCTTTTCGCGTGTAGGCATCCCCAAGGAAGTCTTGACAGACCGGGGGACGCCTTTTACCTCAGAGACGTTCAGGGAGACTGCCAAGTTACTGAAAATAAAGCATTTAAAGACCGCGGTATATCACCCTCAAACTGACGGTTTGGTGGAGAAGTTCAACCAAACTCTCAAACAAATGCTGCGTAAGGTGGTCAGCGAGGATGGAAGGAACTGGGATCAGCTCCTCCCCCTCGTCCTTTTTGCCTATCGGGAAGTCCCTCAAGCCTCCACGGGGTTCTCCCCTTTTGAATTACTATATGGGCGACAACCCTGGGGCATATTAGACATCTTAAAAGAAGGATGGGAAGAAGAGAGAATATATTAGAATATATCACGCAGTTACGTGATAGATTTGGTAGGATTCGACCCCTCCTTAAAAAGCACATGGAAGAAGCTCAAGCAGCACAGGTCTGTTGTTACGACCGCGGCACGTCTCTCTGGGAGTTCTGCCTGGGAGATCGGGTCATGGTTCTAGTACCTACCTCCCACTCTAAGTTACTTGCCTATTGGCAGGGGCCCTACGAAGTTAAGGAGAGGAAAGGCCTCGTCGACTATTTGGTGAATCAACCCAATCATTGGCCGAGGGAGCGGGTTTATCATGTCAAACTGCTGAAACCATGGAAGGACAGGGATCCCGATCCCTCCTCCGGTCAGCCCCGCTCACTCTTTGCTCACATGGCTAGCCTTAACTTCGGTGTGGATTTAAATCCCAGACAACGACAGGAGCTTGAAGCAGTTATCCTGTCTGTCCGGGAGGTAGTGAGTGAACGCCCCGGACGGACCTCTCTGGTTGAACACGACATTGTGACAGAACCCGGGGTTATAGTCCGAGAACGCCCGTATCGGCTTCCCAAGGCAAAAAGGGCTGAAGTGGAGCTTGAGATCAAACACATGCTGGAACTAGGTGTGATCAAGGAAAGTCATAGTCCCTGGTCCAGTCCAATTGTGTTGGTCGCTAAGTCTGACGGGAGTTGGAGGTTCTGCAATGACTTCCGTCGGCTTAATCAAGTCTCCCAATTTGATGCTTATCCAATGCCACGAGTGGACGACCTCCTCAAGAGGCTTGGACAGGCTCAATATTTGACCACACTAGACATGACAAAGGGGTACTGGCAGGTTCCTTTAACGGACTCCGCGAAGGTTAAGACCGCGTTTAGCACCCCTCGCGGACACTGGCAGTATTGTGTCCTTCCATTTGGGTTACACAGGGCTCAGGCTACCTTCCAGCGTCTGGTGGACAAAGTGCTCAGGCCTCATAACTTATACAGTGCTGCCTACCTGGATGACGTGGTCATCTATTCCAACACGTGGATGGAACACCTACAGCAGGTAAAAGCAGTATTGCGGACACTTGGTGAGGCCGGGCTTCGGATCAATCCCAAGAAATGCTTCTTCGGATTGAGTGAAGCCAAGTATTTAGGCTACCTGGTGGGTCAGGGTACCGTGAAGAAACAGTGCTCCAAAGTAGATGCCATTTTGAACCAAGCGGCAGGTCCAAGCCTTTCTCGGGTTAGCGGGATACTACCGCTGGTTTGTACCCTGGTTCTCAGAGAGAGTGGAGCCCTTGACTGATTTGACAAAGAAGAGGGCCCCAAACATTGTGGTATGGACTGAAAAGACAGGTGCTGCATTTAGTGACTTGAAGCAGGCCCTTACGTCCGCACCTATTTTGAAAGCTCCTAACTTTGCCTTACCTTTCATCCTCCAGACAGACGCTTCGGACACAGGCCTGGGGGCAGTGCTGAGCCAAAACGTCAATGGTGCGGATCACCCCATTATGTTCCTGAGCCGGAAACTGTTGGACCGGGAGACCAGGTATGCGGCAGTGGAGAGAGAGGCTTTGTCGGTTAAATGAGCGATTACTCAGCTGAGGTACTACCTGCTGGGCCGGGAATTCACCCTTGTCACGGACCATGCTCCTTTACAGTGGATGGCCCTGCACAAGGAGTCGAATCCGCGGATCACCAGGTGGTTTCTTGACCTCCAGCCATACAAGTTTTCTCTTGTTCATCGTCGGGGCACTCTTCACGCCAACGCTGATGCCCTCTCTCGGGTTCACGACCTCTCGGTAAGGGTCGCCCGACCCGACGGATCTGGGCTGCCAGTTGGCCTCTGTGTCCGCCCGGCTTTTTCTTCCCCATTGCAAAGGCGCCTGCAGCAGCTCCTTGGCGGCTTCGGTTGGGTGCTCCCGCGCTGGGTGGCGCGTGCCTGCTTGCGGCCCCTGCCGCGTGTGCGCGCCTCGCGCCTTCCTCGCGCTGTTCCGTGTGTGCTGGCTCGCGGCCCCTGCCGCGTGTGCGCGCTTCCGTGCGCTGTGCTGTGCAGTCCTGACTGCTTGCTTATAGCTGCGTCGGGAGCGCGCTCTCCGAAGCCGCTGAGCCGAGAACCGTGCCCTGCGCTGTTGCGCTTCACTATGCCGGGTCAGCAAGAGATTTTAACGCAGGTTCCGACCCAAATGGACGGGCCGGGATCCGCACGACTACGCCAGTGTGATAAGGCGCTATATAGCGCCCGACCCGGCACAGACTACACAGAGGCACGTGTTCACACTCAATGGGTTTTATTTTTAGTTCTTCAGCCGTGGGCACACGTCTTCCCCGTGTCCCACAGGCCCAACACAGTCCAAGCACAAAACCCCACACAAAACCAAACACTTCCTGGCACCACCACTCCTCCCAGGCAACCTCGTCCTCTTCCTCCCGATTCTGGCCCGGATTGCTGGGAGGCACGCCCTTTTATACCCCACCCGGAAGTGTTCCAGGTGCCTGACCAGCTGGTCTTAATTGCACCTCCAGGTGGGGCTGATAAACTGTCCAGCGTGGTGGCTGGTCGTCCGCAGCACCCCCTAGCGGCCACCCCATCTCCCAACTGGGCTGCTGTGGTGGACTCCATGTCCCATGGAGCCACGGGGGAGATTGAGGAGGGATCCACAGCCAGGGAGGCTGCCCCCAAGCGCCCCGGGGAAGGTACTGCAATGTTCCTGATGGCTCCCCCGGGACGTATGTAGCAGAGGCGTCCCGGCCGGGCATGGGACCCGGCTGTCCGTCACTATATATATATATATATATATATATATTGTCACGCACGCGCGAGTAGGAGACCGCGGACGGATCTGAACACACCTGAAAAGGTATTCGCCGGCAGGGAATGGCGGGGTACTAATTCTCTCCCTTTTATTTCTTACAGGAAAAAAGACGCTCCGCCGCCATAAGCCGACTTTTGACCGCAGTACGGTACTTCCGCCCTTCCTCCGCCATCTTGCCCTGACGTCATCACTCCCATCCTTCCTCACGGCTCCTTCCCAGCATTCCTCCACTTCCGGCTCCTCCTTAATAAAATGGCCGCCGACGCCATGTTTGGCGTCGCGTGTATGAACTATGCTTTGTTTATATATTTTGACCATATTTTTTCTTTTATTGTGGAGCATCTACAATATACGGGGCTGAAAAACCCCAAACCTTTATGTTGCCTGCTGCTGAGTCTTTTACAGTGGCGTAGTCGGCAGGATCAAAGTCCGGAAATGACAAAAAGACAGGATCTGAACACCGTGCTACAGGGCATGAACGCTCAGCTCCACGCCCTGCAGCAAGCACAAGAAGCCACCAATCGTGAGTTGGAGGCCACGAAGAACAAATTGGCTGAGGCCGAAAGGGCTAGAGTAAGTCCTCCGAAGCCCAAACCACCCCCCCGGTACCAATGTCTGACGCCGACGACGTCGAATCATACCTGGGGATATTTGAAAGGACGGCCACCCGGAACGAGTGGCAGCGGTCCGAGTGGGCGTCCATCTTGGCGCCCTACCTGAAGGGACCCGCGCAGCGGGCTTATTATGACCTTCCCGAGGAGGAGGCCGCGGATTATGACCTCCTCAAGGCAGAGATCCTGGCCCGCTACGGCATCACACTGGGTCAGCAGGCGGCAGAGTGGCGGAATTGGCAGTTTGACCCCGACAAACCTGCCCGCGCTCAGGCCTTCGATTTCTGGGGCAAGATGGGCCGCTGGTTACGGCCAGAAGGACCCCAAGCCCGCAAGGTAGTGGAGCAGGTGGCCTGTGAGGGCCTTGTTAACGCTATGCCTAATTCCCTCGCCGAGCAGGTCCGGAGGCACCCTTACAAAGACATGCCGGGTCTCCTAGAAGTCCTTGAGCGTCAGCTCGCGGTTCTTCGAGTTGGGGGGTCAGAGAAGTCTGCTCGCGGGAACCGACAGGGACGGGTGGCCACCCCCGAGCCCCCTCGACGCGCTGCGGAAGCGCCAACAAGACCTAAAGAAAAGCCGCTCTCTCCGCGCTGTTACAAGTGCGGAGAGGTCGGCCATTTACTACCAACCTGTCGCCTGAATGTGGCGGCGGAGCCGATGGACTGCACCTGGGCAACTACGGAGAGGTACTGTACCCCGTCGCATCCTTTGGCGAGTCCAAATAAGGGAGTGGTGTTATTAAATGGGCACGCGGTGGTGGCTTTGTTTGATTCCGGCAGTAACATTACCATTGTAGCTCGCCGTTATGTGTTACCGCAACAATGGCTGAAACAATACCTGCAAGTCACTTGTGTGCATGGAGGGACCAAGTCATATCGTTCCGCACAATGTTATATCGCCTGGAAGGGGGAATTAACCAAATTGATGGTCGCTGTGTTACCCGATCCCCCCTATCCGGTGATTTTGGGACAAGACTGGTCAAAAAGAAACTGCGGTAAAACAAACACCGCTCCCGGGGCCTCGTTGGATCTGGTTATGAGGGGAAAAGGCGCCCCTCCCGTGGTCTCCACGCCGTGCACTGGGGCAGACCTCTCTGGTGCTGGCGCCTCAGGGAGTGTTTCCACGGCATTGGACCCGGACACGGAAGAAGACGCCGGAGAAGGGACAAGCCAGGGGACTCACCCGGTGGCCAGGCCACAAGACCCTCTAGACAATTTGGATCACCAATTCAGATCCACACCGGCCTCATTTAAGAGGGAGCAGTGGAACGATGATTCCCTGTGGTTTGCCCGGAATGCAGTAGTTTGGCCCAACAGCTCACAAGCTGACGATTCCACTCCACGCGAGCCCTTTTTTGTGTTAGAAAATGATCTGTTGTATCGGGTGGCGACCCACGAGGGCGAGGTGCGAAAATTGTTGCTAGTTCCGCGTACCTTCCGGCGGGAGGTATGCGAATTAGCCCATGCTCACCTCCTTGGCGCCCATCTAGGGGCCGAAAAGACCTTGGAGAGGATCAAGCTCCGTTTTTACTGGCCTGGGATTAACGAGGAGGTCCGGCGTTTCTGTCAATCCTGCCGGAGTGTCAGACCCGCCAGATTCCCAGGCAGGACCGCGCTCCCCTTGTCCCTATTCCCTTAATTGATGTTCCCTTCAACAGAATAGGGGTCGACTTAGTAGGACCCTTGGAGCCCTCAAACCGTGGCTATAAAAACATATTGGTTATGGTAGATTATGCCACCCGATACCCAGAGGCGGTTCCCCTGCGCTCCGCTAATACAAAAAGCATTGCACAGGAATTGGTTAATTTATTTTCCAGAGTGGGAATACCCAAAGAAGTCCTCACGGACCAGGGTACGCCCTTTACCTCGGATACGTTCAGGGAAATAGCCAAATTACTCAGAATAAAGCACCTGAAAGCGTCGGTCTATCACCCTCAGACAGACGGGCTGGTAGAAAGATTTAACCAGACGCTCAAACAGATGCTCCGCAAAGTAGTCAGCGCGGACGGTAGGGACTGGGATCAACTTCTTCCACTTGTGCTTTTTGCTTACCGGGAGGTACCTCAGGCCTCTACGGGCTTCTCCCCTTTCGAGTTGTTGTATGGACGGCAACCCCGAGGCATTTTAGATATACTAAAAGAGGGCTGGGAAGCCGAGGCCCTTCCCTCCTCTAACGTGCTGGAGTATGTCGCGCAAATGCGTGACCGTCTCGCAAAAATCAGTCCCCTCCTAAAGGATCACGTGACTCGTGCGCAGGCAGCGCAGGCCCGGTGCTACAACTGCAACTCTGTCCTTCGGGAGTTCCGCCCGGGAGACCGAGTTATGGTGCTCGTTCCTACCTCCCACTCCAAGTTGCTCGCTCACTGGCAAGGGCCATACGAGATTAAGGAAAGGAAGGGACTGGTCGACTATTTAGTGAAACAGCCCAATCGTCGACCAACCGAGCGGATCTATCATATAAACTTACTGAAACCCTGGAAAGACCGGGAGGAGCTTCCTGACTCCCATAGGTCCCTCTCCCTCTTCGCTGGCACGACTGCCCTTAACCTCGGTGATGAGCTAAGTCCCAAACAGCGGCAAGAGTTAACGTATGTGATCCAAGCTATTCCCGAAGTAGTGAGCGAGTCGCCTGGCCGGACCTCGCTGATTGCCCATGATATCATTACAAACCCTGGAGTTGTCGTCCGGGAGAGGCCTTATAGACTCCCGGAGGCAAAACATGCTGAAGTGGAATTAGAGGTACAATGAATGTTGGATATGGGCATTATTGAAGAAAGCCATAGCCCCTGGTCCAGCCCGATCGTTCTCGTTTCCAAGCCAGACGGCTCCTGGAGATTTTGTAACGACTTTAGACGTCTGAACCAGGTGTCTAAATTTGATGCCTACCCGATGCCCCGCATCGATGACCTCATTGAGCGCCTGGGTACGGCTCAATACTTGACTACTCTGGACATGACAAAAGGGTATTGGCAAATTCCCTTAACGGAATCCGCAAAAGAAAAAACGGCCTTTAGCACCCCTAGTGGACACTGGCAATACAAGGTCCTTCCATTTGGGCTGCACGGGGCTCCTGCAACCTTCCTGCGTCTGGTGGATAGAGTGCTAAAACCTCACCAGTCCTATAGTGCCGCCTACCTGGATGACGTCGTCATCTATTCCGGCACCTGGAAGGAACATCTATCGCAGGTCTCAGCTGTTCTCACGACACTAGCTAAAGCCGGCCTCCGCATAAACCCCCGAAAATGTTTCTTTGGCTTAAAGGAGGCCAAGTATTTAGGCTACCTAGTGGGTCGCGGACAGGTAAGACAGCAGTGTTCTAAAGTTAAAGACATCCTGGAATGGCCCCGTCCGAATACCAAGAGGCAGGTGCAAGCTTTCTTGGGGTTAGCGGGGTACTACCGCCGGTTCGTGCCCCGTTTCTCCGAGAGGGCCACACCCTTGACCAGTTTAACAAAAAAGGGTGCTCCCTTATATGTGGTATGGAATGATAGGGCCGAATACGCATTCAGTGACCTAAAAAAGGCCCTTACAACGGCACCTATACTGAGGACCCCCAATTTTGGGCTCCCGTTTATCCTCCAGACCGACGCTTCGGACACAGGCCGGGGAGCCGTGTTGAGCCAAAGCGTCGATGGTGTCGAGCACCCCGTGATGTATCTAAGCCGGAAACTGTTGGACCGGGAGACCCGGTATGCGGCAGTGGAGAGGGAGGCCTTGGCCATTAAGTGGGCGGTGACCCATCTTCATTATTACCTGTTGGGTCGCGAGTTCAATCTGGTGAGGGATAACGCTGCACTTCAGTGGATGTCCCTACATAAAGAGTCGAATCTGCGGGTCACCAGGTGGTTTCTGGAGTTACAACCTTATAAGTTCACCGTTACTTATCGCCGGGGCACCCTTCAGGCCAATGCCGATGCCCTCTCTCGTATCCACGACCTCTCGGTTAGGTCCGCCCAGGGGGGGTATTGTCACGCACGCGCGAGTAGGAGACCGCGGACGGATCTGAACACACCTGAAAAGGTATTCGCCGGCAGGGAATGGCGGGGTACTAATTCTCTCCCTTTTATTTCTTACAGGAAAAAAGACGCTCCGCCGCCATAAGCCGACTTTTGACCGCAGTACGGTACTTCCGCCCTTCCTCCGCCATCTTGCCCTGACGTCATCATTCCCATCCTCCCTCACGGCTCCTTCCCAGCATTCCTCCACTTCCGGCTCCTCCTTAATAAAATGGCCGCCGACGCCATGTTTGGCGTCGCGTGTATGAACTGTGCTTTGTTTATATATTTTGACCATATTTTTTCTTTTATTGTGGAGCATCTACAATATACGGGGCCAGAAAACCCCAAACCTTTATGTTGCCTGTTGCTGAGTCTTTTACAATATATATATATATATATACAGTAGAACCTCGGTTCACGACCATAATTCGTTCCAAAAGTCTGGTCGTAAACCGATTTGGTCATGAACCGAAGCAATTTCCCCCATACGACTGTATGTAAATACAATTAATCCGTTCCAGACCATATGAACTGTATGTAAATATATATATTTTTTAAGCTTTTAAGAACAAATATAGTTAATTAAACCATAGAATGCACAGCGTAATAGTAAACTAAATGTAAAAACATTGAATAACACTGAGAAAACCTTGAACAACAGAGAAAACTAACACTACAATAGTTCGCGCTATAGCACTACCAACCGCTGGCTAAAAGCACTTTTTTTAATGAGTTTTAAGCACAGGGAAAAAAATGAACATTTGAAAAAATCCGTAATTTAATAAACCACCAAGAAAAATAATATTGCAACAATGCACGCTACAAACCAATCACTGGAAACAGAAGTGAAAACAAAATCAGGCCCAGTGCATTCTTTAACTGCCTTCCTACCTTAATGCGTCCAGCTCTCTCTCGCGCTGCCTGTGTGTCTGCGCGCTGCCTCTGTGTGTGTGTGTCTGCGCGCTGCCTCTGTGTGTGTGTGTCTGCGCGCTGCCTCTGTGTGTTTGTGTCTGCGTGCTGCCTCTGTGTGTGTGTGTCTGCGCGCTGCCTCTGTGTGTGTGTGTCTGCACGCTGCCTCTGTGTGTGTGTGTCGCGCTCTCTCTCACACTGCCTGTGTGTGTGCATGTGTGTGTCGTGCTCTCTCTCTCTCTCTTGCTCGCTGCACAGGAAATGCACAGGGAGAGACTGAATATGTACAAACCGAAAGGGAAACTGGCTTGTTCGTATACCGAGTGTGTGGTCATAAACCGAGGCAAAAGTTTGGCAGACTTTTTGGTCGTAAACCGAGTTGTACATGTACCGAGACGTTCGTGAACCGAGGTCCCACTGTATACTATATATATATATATATATATATATATATATATATATATATTGTCACACACGTGCGACTAGGAGCGAGCTGAATGGACCAAGTGGAGGTGATTATCCACCAGGCCAGGGGGTGGCAGGGTGCTCTAAACCTGTTTCTGTTAATTCTGCAGATCAAATACGGGAAAACCTGCCTGATTCGACGTCACTTCCGGATCCAGTTCCCACACTAACATCACTTCTGGTCCCGGCCCCCAGACTGATGTCACTTCCGGCCTTCAGACTGGCATTACTTCCGGGTTAAAGACAAACCAGGTCAGTTCATATTGGAAACTCAATCAAGCAACATCAGTTGTGCACTTTAAAATCCTTTTGCAGCTAGGGACAATATATGCGTGGCTGCCCCAAACTTTTTCTTAGTGTGTTGACACTCATTATTTCACAGTGGCATAGTTGGCAGGATGGCCTCCTGGTGAAATCGGAAGCCGAACCCACCTTATGTCTCAACACACCAACGTGATGAGCCACTCAAGACCTATCAGGTAGGAAAGTACCGTTCTTGTGTTGCCGAGCTGGGGTCTGATGGTGTGTATCGGGGGATCTGGAGTATGTTCCGACCCAGTTCTCCTTAAAGAGAACCTGGGAACGTAGGCAGAAGACCTACAGACGAGGGCCAGGTTCTGAAAGGAACACAGTGGGGACCTATTATGGGCTCTCGAGGACGAGGACCGACCCAAAGAACCCCACAAATAAAAAATTCTTTGAAAAAGGTTTGGGGCAGCCACCCGTACATTGTTCCTAGCTACAAAAGGATTTTAAAGTGCACAATTGATGTTGCTTGATTGAGTTCCCAATATGAACTGACTTGGTTTGGCAATATTGAGGTTTTATAGTCTGTAACCCGGAAGTGATGTCAATCTGGGTGCCGGAACTGGAAGTGACACCAGTCTGGGAGCCGGAACTGGAAGTGATGTCAGTCTGGGAGCCGGAAGTGACGTCAAATCAGGCAGGTTTTCCTGTATTTGATCTGCAGAATTAACAGAAACAGGTTTAGAGCACCCCGCCACCCCCGGCCCGGCGGGTAATCACCTCCACTAGGTCCATTCAGCCCGCTCCTAGTCGCACGTGTGTGACTATATATATATATATACTAGCAAAATACCCGCGCTTCGCAGCGCAGAAGTAGTGTGTTAAAGAAGTAATGAAAAAGAAAATGAAACATTTTGAAAATAACATAACATTGTTTTGTCACTGTTGTGAGTGATGAGTGTTGCTGTCACATATATATATATATAAAAATATATATATATATATATGCACACACATATAAACATATATATATACATATCTATACATATACACATATACACATATATATATACACACACACACACACATATATACATACATATATATATCTACATATATACACATACATACACATATATACACACAAATACATATATATATATATATATATACACATATACATACACACACA
>JANRMT010062821.1:18320197-18346294 GCA_026402145.1 Polypterus bichir lapradei | reverse complement strand
TATATATATATATATATATATATATATAAACACACACACATAAAGAAAGTTGGGCCACCATCCTGGAATAACTGATAACTGGAATATAACTGAAATGCAGCAAACACAAAATAAAACACAGAAAAATTGAAACATCTTTCCAGGCACGAGTTCTCAAATGAACTGTCTCAAGATACCGGGTCATCCAGTCTTAAGTCCTTCCAGCAGGAAGAGATGGGTCCATGCAGGTGAACACAGGAAGTGACATGAGAGGTGTTACAGCTGTCAATTATCCGATTTGCAGATCAAAAAGGATCTGCCTAAAAACAGACCAAGGAAAACAAATCCAGTCAGTAATCCAAAAACAGAATCCAATTAAACAGATCAAAATACCCAAAAAGAAAACAGAAAATCCAAACCACACTTACACAAATGATCCTAAACAAACAACCCACAATGACACTCTGCAAGTTCTTAGTGCTCATCCAGAATTTTTAGGCTGATGTCAGCCCCTCGGTAGTAATGTCATAGTGGACCTGCCTCTTGGTCTTGGTCAAGAAATATAACAAGGGATATTAAATATGACACTTTTCATAACACATAACACTGTGATGTCCTATACCCACAGACAATGGGCATCTCTTCCCAATAGTCTACCATGTATCACTTACTGAGACCCTCAATGAGAGAATGAGACCCTCAGACTACTGTTTGCTCAGACAAATGAAAATTAACAGATTGTTTTACTGTATATTTTCTATGAGTAAATAATTTAAATGCACTAATTCAATAATTAATAGTTTAAATGGACTCCCTTAGTGTGTGAATAAAAAGTTAAAGTGCGAAAGAGAGAAAAAACATTCTTTAAAAAGAATTCCATTCCACAAACCTGGGACCCAAAATCCGACATGCCTTCTTGTTTCTCCCAATGCTGGTTCTAGGCCTCCCTTCAACTATCACTGGAGGCCAAGTCCTGACATACTGGATGGCTTCTGTGCACTGTTCTTCCCATCTTTCTTTCTCTCTCTCTGAATCTGAGTATTTTAGAAGTGCATGTACTATTGATCTGTCGCTCCATTTCAGTTGCTCAGGGACCAAACTGTACCTTCCATTCCTACCCATTCCCTCTTTTAGTCAAAGGATTCCTGAAGACTCCTCCTCACCCTTCAACACTGTGCCGATACTATATAACAACAACACCTCTCAAAATTTCTCTCCCTAAACAGTGTATCCAGACTGGCACGCAAATGCCTTAAACAGCTTTCATTTCATGGTCTCACCTGGGCACATTCACGCACGAGACCCTCACTCTGCTTCTATTAGGCGATCACACATTCTTGCCAGCAATCTCTTTTCTGACACCCTTCTTCTATCAGAAAGTCATGCACATTCTTGCATACTTGCCCATGCCACATATGACTCTGTACCTATAGCACTCTTCCCTAGGTATGTACAGGTACCTCAAAGCTAGTTAATTCGAGTCTGAGGCACGTCCCTGCCACAGACATATATAAGTCATAAGAATGTATATTATATAAATATCAAAAATATCAAATACAAAATAACAATTAAAAGAAAGAAAAATATCCTTAAACAAGAAAATACACTGAAGTCATGAACATGATCCAAACTATACCATAAACACTGCCATCTTGCAGTTAAAGTCAAACAGTACACTATAGGCAACCTTTGCCAACACTTAACAATGTCTTAAGCCTTCTTCATCCTGATGTTGAACATATTAAGCTTGACCTTGTTAGTTACAAGACTTGTTGCTCTACATTTTTTGGTGAAAGTAATTTTACAGCATACTTGTACTATTGTTATGAATGCGAGTACTGCACAAGGAATAAAACTCTCTTATTTAATAAAATTCTTGCACTTTTGAAAAACATTTAATTTTAAACAGTAACAAACTACTACTTAATTAGGAAAATAGTTGTTAGTTGCAACGCTAATAAAGACCAATGCAGTTTTCTACGACATTGAAACTAATGAATCCAAGGCCAGATTAAGACCACAAGGGCATCAGGGTGTCAAAACTTAAAAGGCTCCTATTCATCTCACAACTTTCCCACCAAGAACAAGCATAAGACATTATGAACATCACACATATCAATAATGAATCAGGTATGGGCATTGAAGTAGAAAAAAAATTCCAAAACTTTGCACAAGGTCTAATTCATCTTCCTTTTTTCTTTAATGTATTTAACAAACTAATTGATGTGTTCAACATCACGTCCGTAGGAAATCAATTTCTTGTGATAGCGCAAATAACACGCATCAATTAGAATATTTTTAAGGCCATTTCAACTTTCTGGCATAAAAGTGATACAGTATATAACTGAGCATTTTTGGTTTTCATATGTGAATAAAATAAAAAGACTAAAGGGAATCCTTTGTTCGTGTTTGGTGTTGTTGAGTTTGTCATATCACCTGCTGTAGCTTCATTGTTATTCACATTTATGTTAGTGGTAATGGACTTTAGATTGCTGCTAAAGCTGGCAGCATCTTGGACTTATTGATCTATTGGTGTGTATGGCTTGCTAAAATCATCATTTTAGATTATTTACTTTTTTAAATCTACAAATGTTACATATAGCTTTTGGAAAAACAGCACCTTTTGCTTTTCTCTTTTTAAATTTTCCTTTTGTTGTACCAGTGGGATCTCCCTGGAGTCACTTTTGAAAAACTAGCGTGAAAGGCACCATAATCACTCTGAAACCCACTACCATACGAAACAAATAAATAATATTTTAAAGTTACTTAATTGTTAGCTCTTTGAACAATATCTTAAGTTGGCAGAATGAGTTAGAGTGCAAAAATGTCTGTAAAAGATCTTCATATTCCAATGACTCATTACCTCTTTCCTAAAAATTAAAGCTCATGTACCTCAGGAAAGAAAGGTGGCAATTAGTATGTACAAGATAATTAATAGTTAAGTTGTTTAGTATTAGTTATGAGATACACTATTTTTTACGGCTGTAGGGCTCGGTTTCCAAGAGCACTTAAAGTCTGCCTAATGAAAGGAGATCCTTAAGTCCATTAAGCTTATTTGATTAGCTAATTGATACCTTGTCCCACTACTTCACCCCAATAATTGATACCTTGTTCCACTACTTCATCCCAATACTTTTTAGATGTTGTCAAGATTTCCTCTTGAACTGAATGACTGAATGTTTTAACTTCCTCTTGAACTGAATGTTTATTCCAGTTATTACAACTGTTTGTCTGAGCGTTCCAACCTCCATCTTATATTTACTTCAGTTTAATTTTGAACAGTACCTTCAGGTTCATAATTTATTTAAATATTCCACAATATTCAATGGCACTAAAAGAAGATAAATGACCAATGAAATGCCAACAGTCTAAGTTCAAACTACATTTAGAAATGTTTCTAATAAATGTGTTTAGTTATCATACCACTACAGATTTGCTTTTTTATGCATGACATATTTCATAATTGTTCATGCATGAAGGTAGACATATGTCTGACTAGTGCCACACACATGCACTTTGGGGACAACTTCAGGGATCTTCCAATGGTAATTCTACTCCACTCTATGGGGTGGCACTACATCTAACTGCCTCTTCTCTTCCTCCCTCTGCAGATCAGCAGATTGACAGCCAAAAGACATCATACCTCTCTTCAGTCTTCCAAACTCCTGGACCTAGTCCTTCCACTGTTTTAAGTAATGACCTTATTTTTAATGGCAACACTATATTGGAACTGGAGTACTGAACTCTAAGTTGGTGTTTTTCATAGTAATAACAACTTTATGTCTGTTGGATTTTCTGTGTTACTCTTTTATGTATGGCACATTTTAGATATTCTTTGTAAGACGATTATTTTTTCTGAGGCTGTATACTATATATGTTGTTAATATTGTTCCAATATTTTTATTAGGTTATGTTGAAAAGTCTCTTCTAAGCACTTGTTCACAAACCAAGTGAAGTTTGTAACCAAAAAGTCTAAATGCAGCAAAAGCCTAAAGCAGAAATCAAATAGTAAAGAAGAAAAGCAAGAAGTCTGTAAACTGGGTAAAAAGATCCAAAGTTAAGCACAACACATATTAACATTATCCAATCTTGGAAAACAGGAAGATTATGGAATTGACTGTTATACACTTGACCCATAATGACAATTGTACCGGATATCACCCATAGCAACTCCATTCAACTGCTACAACGGAACAAAATGGCCGCATCCAAGATTGAACAAAATGACACTGAGAAATAAGACTAAAAGCTTTGTAACAAAAACATCAAAAATGTTAATGTAAAATTAAATTCTTAGGTTTAAAACATCTCAGGAAAGATGTTTACTATAATTTAAATACTTACAGACAGAACATAAAAAATTAAACAAAACTGCCAATTACAAAAATTTGGAAGTTTGATTCACTTCTTGTCAATGACAAGCAATATTGTCAGGCCATTTTGAGGAATGGTAAACAATAAAGTCCCAAAACAACAGATTTAGAGGCTAATTGACTCTGTCTGCAAGAAGCAGTGAAACAAAAAATTAATCTGGGAACCTTCTTCATTGTATAATGTTATATCATTCAAAAATGCCCCATATAAGTATAAAGAAAGTCAATTACAGTATTATGTTAAATAATCAAACCATAACAAAAATATATTAGAGAAAATAATAAGAAAAGCCAACAAGTTATTGTTAATCACAGGACCAACAAACCCAAAATAAAAAAAAAAACTTTTAAATGTATAAAGAGTTAATCACAAATCACTAAAAATTACACATATTGTGACAGATAGTGGTAGCGCTGCTGCCTCGTAGTTAGGAGACCTGGGTTCACTTCCTGGGTCCTCCCTGCGTGGAGTTAGCATGTTCTCCCTGTGTCTGCGTGGGTTTCCTCCAGGCGCTCCGGTTTCCTCCCACAGTCCAAAGACATGCAAGTTAGGTGGTTTGGCGATTCTAAATTAGCCCTAGTGTGTGCTTGGTGTTTGTGTGTGTCCTATGGTGGGTTGGCCCGGAATTGGATTCCTGCCTTCTGTCCTGTGTTGGCTGGGATTGTCTCCAGCAGACCCCCGTGACCTTATGTTCAGATTCAGCAGGTTGGAAAATGGATGGATGGGTGACAGATAGGGGGTGCTGTCGTCCCCTTGAACCCTCAGACCAGACACCAGATAAAAGTCCAATTATTTTCTTTATTACAATAATAAAGTGCACAAAGCACCCTCCACTCCACTATATTCATAAATCAATAAACAATAAACAATACACAATAATCAATCCTCCTCTCCACTATATTCATAAATCATTAAACAATAAACCATACACAATAATCAATCCTCCTCTCCCAGACGCGTTGTTCTCCTCCTCCCAACTCAGCTCTCTGTCTGGGATTTACCAGAGTCCTTTATAGTCCATGACTTGGAAGTGCTTCTGAGCCCTCAGTCCATGTGTTTATCCAGCACTTCCAGGTCAGGTAAAAACTCCTCTTCTTCAACCTGGAAGCACGTCATTTCCTCTGTCCATGTGACTGGGATGTACTTCCGGGCTGTAGGGAAAATACAAGTCTCTGGGCCTCCCTGCAGCGTCCCCTGGCAGCCCCAACGTTATCCAGCAGGGCTGTACAGGAAAACTCCAATGTCCATGATGCCCTACTGCAATTCGGGGCACCTCCATGCTGTAGGAAGGGCTCCATCTGGTGGCCTGGGGGTATTGGCCGGGATGAATGGCCGGCCATATATCACAATATATAAAACATAACACATTAATAATAACTTAAGCATCTACAATATAAAAGTAAAGAAGAAAACTGGTACACAGTCAAAATAGTAGGCTGAAGAAAAAAAATTTACCCCATAGATAAAAAATATCAGGAATACAGATAGCAAATTATAGACAGAAAACCATAACTGAAATGAATAAATAGTTGATGGCTCTACAAACAAAGTCTAGCACAAATTAAAATGAAAATAAAATAATCAGCACACTTGTTTATTGAAAATATAAAAACATAAAAAATAAAACGAAAATTTAAACAGGAGAAGTAACTGAAAATACTCAAAAAAGTAACTGAAGAGCAAAGTATGAACCCAGATATATAGCAGAAACCTTGACAATCTTTAAGAGGAATCAGGAGGAGACACTGGGGCAACTTAGTTATTAGCTAAACAAACAGGCTTAATGGACTAAATTATCTCCTCTCATTTGTCAAATTTCTTTTGTTTCTATAGTATGTTCAAACAAAAATGAAAACATATAACAAAAATGAAAATGATCAGGTATGTAGAACCAAAGTGGAAAGATGGCCACCAAAGTGTTTTCGAGTCTTGTTAGCAGGGTGTGAATTACCATTTAACAGAATGGATAAAGAACAAAAGGCGGTCACACAAGAAATTAAACTACTGTAACATAACCCTTGTTAACGTTCACAGTTGTTATTGTTTTCCATTTGTTCTGCTTGTGTGCTATTTTGATTTTTATTAATATCATTTTTGTATTAGTAATTCAGAAATAAAGGTTGAAACTAAAGGCCTAAAATGAATGTTTTGCTTCATTTTCTATCAGTATATTTCTGAATAAATAAATAGAAGCAGAGTTACCTTTGCAACATGAAACAAATGGGAGATCTAATTATGTCTCAATTTAAACCAATATAATGTTGTTCCTCTCAAACAACAGGATTATTAAATTACACAGTTCAAAACCTATTGTATGAAAATACCACAAGGTATTAAACCTTACTTTTTTTAAACCCCATAGAATCATTTTGGAATGACGATCACAATGTAACAAAACAATGCAACTTGGAAGACATCATGGTAGATGTATACATTATAAGAAGAAATCAGATTGTGGACTACATCCTGGAAGAGTTAAGACAAAAAAGAAATACCTATGATGACATGGCATTCTATTTTTGAGGTGGAAGTAATAAATGTGTCAGTGCTGTGCTTGAGGGACACCACTAAAATATCCTAAGACAAGATGACAATGAACAGTTTTAAATATCTTTATTTACTAGTTATCAAGGAAAAACCTTTAGAGATATTGAGAAAGAGAGAGAGAGAGAACTAAAGATCTAGCTGTTAAGGTCCTTCATCACATGCTACAGTACCTCAATATAGCTCCCTACATTAAAACACTGTAGATTGTCCATCAGATCAAATTTACAGATTCAGCATCTGACCTACTTCTAATTCTTCTCCTCCAATTGTTTCTCAAAATAACAGAAAAAGCATAGTATTGATTCCCTTATGTACACTTTGCTCCACAGATAACAGTTCTTTATTCATTTACTGTAACTGAACTTCTTGTGTTATGATAAAGACCCTATGGAACACACTCAGCACTCATTATTCCCTAATGCTTATCTTTTCAATACTGCTTACAATAAAAAAAGTTTACTTTGCAATATTTTTGTTTAGAATATTTACTGTTTTATTTTCTTAGTCATATTAAATAAGCTGATGTTTGATACTTTTATCTGTTATTTATTGTTATTTGTATGCTTATATGTTTAAATTTCTGTTAAGCTATGACAAGTAGTAACACTAGAAAATTTGAACAGTGCTCCATCATTCTAGGCATCTAAAATTAGCCAATATTTTAGTACAGCTTTTTCTGTCTTAAGAAGCCGATGCTGCTGTTTTGTCACTCTCATGCTGACTGACCTCAAATTCAAGACATACCGTCTCATCAGAGTAGAGAAGCAAATCCTCAACCCTGAGGGCAAACAACAAATTGCCACCTAACTATGCCCTGCCAGAAGTATGACACATGTTGTAAGTGTAGGCTTGGAGAGAACATCAAAGTAAATGCTGCAACAGGAGCTGTCAAAGAGGCAGGGGTTCATAGCTATAACAAAAACTTAAGCCAAAAACTTCTCTAATACAGTATGTTTGCCTCTGTACTAAGTTAAAAAAATGAGGAAGTCAAAAACGTAGAAGCAGGCACTCAAAACATGAAGTGTCCTGATGATGAAGAAAAAGTATACACTTCTGAGAAAGGGCAATAATTCCCTTAAACACAAAACACTAAAATAAAACTATTGGTCAAGAAACTAATAAAATATTGAAGAACCTTCTGAAAGTCCATTTATTCTACTCCACTCCAACCATTAGACTGGGATATAATTAGCATTATCTATGTACATAAATGGATTGGTACGGTTAGAGGCATCCAGAACATGACCAGAGAGCTCAGGCTTATTCCTGACATTATTCTTTGAGTCTAATACACTAAGCTCTCCTATTCAATTATCATTTTGTTCTTTTCTTGGTATCCTGGTAATCAATTAAACCTTTTGACAAGTGATCCTACCAAATTATACATCTCCTATCATCATGGATTGCTTTTTGTCTAAATTATGTTATTTTGTACAGATGTTATTCCTTGTTCTACGTTCCCTTATGTAAAATTGCCCATCCCTCTGTATTTTTATATTGTCATATTTATTGTCTAGTTATTGCACTGTGGCCATGGGAAATGTAATTTCCTAACACTATTGGACCAAGGTTAAAGTATAAATGGTGACGAGCCACAATTTTTTGAAATAATAGAGATCAACATACATCCGTTTTAAAACGGTGTCACACATGTGCGACTAGGTGGCAGCTAAAGGGCTTGAGTAATTGTAATGCTACATCAGACCAGAGGTTGGCAGAGTGTGTTGACTGTCTCTCTCAGTTCCTTGCAGACCATTACCAGGAAATCCCACCATGTTCCAGCACCTCTGATGATGTCACTTCCGGTGCCTCTGATTACGTCACTTCTGGTTCCGGCATAGATGACATAATTTCCTTAAGACCACCATCTTACTGCCACATATTCAATTCTGTTTTGGACTCAGTCTTGTAAACAACTCACTCATTTCAAACCTTTTGCAGCCAGAATTACAATATATGGGTGGCTGCCTCAAATCTTTTTGACTGTCTGGAATCTTTTTGTGACAACGGAAAAAAAACGTAGTCCAAATCAAAGAAATGAGTCTGTTACACAAGTTTTCTTTGAGACAAGACAAAAGCCATGAAGTGGAAGAAACAAAGAAAGTAACAAAGAACCAGGGAGAGGTGAAAGAGGATTAAAAAGTGCTCAGGATCAAATTATGTATTGGGGTCTGGAACCAGAAGGCTAACAAACTGAATGAGCAAGTTGTAGGAGCAAGAAAGAATCATAGTCAAAAGAGTCTAGTTGGGTATTGGCACCTCTTCAGAAATCTTTATGGTGGAGCCAACTATTTGAAAGAATGTCACTATGTCACTATAAACAGAGTACTGACATTAATTTAGTTCCACTTCATTCACTGCTTACAATTAATAGTTAAATGTAAAACAGAGCGTATATACTCATGTATTATATAATACTCTGTCAAGTACAACAGCATTATACACTAAAAAACATGCAATCTGAAAGGAGAAAGAAAGAAAAAGGACTGTTAAATAATTTAAAGTACTAGAAAGAATATGAAATGCACCATTACAGCCCGACACTAAATGTGTTAATTGGATTATTAAACCAAGATAAACATTTTGTTGAGGTTCACTAATCTGTTATCTACTTTGTGAGACTTTATCCACCAGAAGAAGTGTATTGTAAAGAACTTGCACTTCATTTGGCTGTTTTCATTAACCTAAAATGACAAACACATTCAACCCAAAGCCATAAAAGAAGTGCTTCCTAAGTTTGTGAATGATGTTATGGCCCTGCAGGAAAACCTCTCTCTTTAAAAGTGACCAGATTTCAGAAAGAGGTTTTATACATTTTCTCCTCCATGCCTGCCCAGGTGTGTCAGCTGCTTAGAAATTCCTTTCAGCTGAGTTCACTGAAAATCTTGCTGAATTTGCAAACAACTTTAATGGCCATTTTAATGACCTACAGCCAATGAATCATACTGTACTGAAGAAAATCTTTTTAATGCTGAAGTAACAACTGATTCAGACCTTACAGGTCTGGTGTTTCAAAGGACAAATCTGAAGAGGATGTGACTGATTTACAGAAGAACTACGTTAAAAAAAAAGTCACTGAAAAATCCAATGTGGACTTTTTAATTCTCTGTCAAACAAGGGCATACTTTATGTTGCTGTTCTGATATATTAAAAAAATAACAAGTTTGAGCAATTTCAGGTCAAATTACGCATACAAAATACTATTTCAGCAAAGGAGACTATGAAATGTAAGCAGTGCACCCACCCCAATTACAAATATCTCATTGATTTTATGTGTGCTGAAATAACTGGGTATCAGCCTGACCTAATAAAAGTGTTGGGCAAAATATAAATCCAGTTTTAGACATCATACATTTCTTTTAGTCTCAGACTTTTTTTCAAAAGACTAATGTTAAAAAAGGCATTTTTTAATAGCATTTTATTTTATTTTCAAAAAAACAGAATATCACAATGGCATGCTACTCAGTCAGACAAGTAACAAAACCTCAACGGCTACTGCCATTTGCTCTGAAATAAATACAATGGTAACACTTTAGCTTAGGTACTGCAAAATGCATATTTTAGTCATTTACAAGACCTTAACAAAGGCTTCTTTGGATCTTCAGCACTCTTACAAAGCTTCAGTAAAGTGTTTATTCATCTCTTTAATGCGACCTAAAAAATTTCACTTTGGAGAGGTCTGAGGTGTCTTAACTGCAACACATTTCTCTTGATATTACATATTTAGTATAAGACCTGTGAATCCTTCATATTAACAAGTAAATTTACCTTTACATCAATATGCCACACTGCACAGAGATCAGTGACATGCGGCCAGGGGAGACAAGTGAGGCAGAGCCTCACGTGTTATCATGAAAAGTAAACAAAAATAATAATGATAACATAAAATAAATGTGTCCATTGGTCTGTGATATAAATATCTTTTCTGTATGATTCCAATAATTTTGATCAATTTTATAGTCAAAATTGCTGAATTTGCGCATTTCTTGTTCAAATACAGGGGACTGCGCTGTCCATCACACTGTGGCTTGAGACATGCAATTGGCACGTGTCTGTTGCTGTCTCTCTGTATGTTGCCAATATAATGTTTGCAGACATGTTTATTATACACCCTGAATTTTCACAGACTGGCTAATATCTTTAATGAATGTGTGTGACATATTTAGTCTTGCTGATCAGACATAAAACCACAGTGAAAGGCACAAGGTGAGGCAGATGGCACAGTGCCGCACCAAAGGGGGCGCATGTGAGCCCAACAGGTGCTTGTTGTGGCTGTTCTTCTACGCAGAAGCTAAAGGCACCAATAAGTTTGAGATATCAGAAAGTCAAGTGCACTGCAACACTACCTTTATTTTGTTTTTTTCTTCTGACTGACTGCCAAAATTGAAGATTAAGATTTTTAAAATTAAAGGAAAATAAGGAGGACTTTAACAAGAAAGTGATAGAGATTTTTGTGGAGAAGGATAAGCGCATGGACTTCATTTACAAATACAGGTAAGACCATATATTGTTTTCAGTTTAATAGAAAAACACAAAAAAAAAAAAATTATAAACTAAATTTTGACCTTAAATAAAATATTCTTTTATTTTCTTGTTATCCTTTTGTTGAACAGTAAACATTAAAAAAGATTAAAGCATCCGAATTAAAAGCTTTTCAAAACAACTAAACATTTCAATTAAGGTCAAAATTGAAATCCGTTTTTTCTATTTGTATTGAATGAGTATGAATTGTGGAATTGCAACAGCAAATTTACAACACATGGAGGGTGCAAAGCAGCTGCTCTCTCTTGGCTCTCTCTCTTGCCGCTATAAATGTAACATTCTTTCTTAGCCAAATATGTACCTTTACCTATGTGTGTGTAAACAATGCTGATGATATATGAAACATAACCAGTAGTCAGTGTGCATGCTGCCAATTGAATAGTGAATAAGCTACTCTTTTGGGTTCATATATTTGTATATCTGACTCTGAAGGAGTCAGTGCCTCACCAGCTATGAACGTCACCATACGTCACTGACAGAGATGAATGACTGATCTACTGATGTTTTACAAGTGTTATGAAGAGCAAAAGAAGTCATTTTTAGGTTTTTTTATGTAAGAGCAAATGAATAACATGCATTTTTATAGTACCTTAACTAAAGTGTTACTAATAAAACGTAGGAAACAAATATCAAAACAAAATTTAAACCCCAAACAAGGAAAAGAGAAAAAGAACAGGGGCACAAGGAATAAACAAAAAAACACAACTAACTTTTTAAAAATATTATAAAATGATTATTAGCACAAGAGTGTCAATCATGTTCACCATGCTTATCCTATAATAACATTAATGAATTCTTGCTTTGTTTTAAAAAACATGTTGCCACATACCCTCTGAGAGAGAATTTGATTTGTTTTCTAGTTTGAGATAATACTGAATGTTGCTTATCAACTGAGTTATAAATGGTGGACTGGATTTTAAGTAAGTCTGTGTGTTACTAGTATAGTTAATGATGTTACAATATACTTATCCCTATGCACTTTAATGCCATCTGGGCATACACCAAATATCACCAATAATGGTAACACGAAGGCTGTCTGAGAAGTACTGTATGTAAAGATTTTTGGCCATGTGATCTAGTGAAGCTGGAGCCAGAAGGCAACGCTCACTGGTTGAGAACATTTTGGACCATTTTAAATGAGACATATGTGATTGATGAAAAACCTTTAGTTGAGCTATGAAATGCATGTTGGCACATAAAAAAACTAAAGTTTATTCTACGTATGGCTGAGTTCCACTCTTTTTCTGAGATACCCATTGAAAGGTACCTTTCCCACTGTTCTCTATGACCTTTGAAGGGTAAATTCTTTGAAATATTTTTTATATATTCTTGAAATGAGTGTGTGTGATATAAAAAGGTCAGTAAATTTCTTTGAAACAGTTTCTAATTTGCATATAGGAAAAAAGCGTGTTATATGAAAGTTTAATTTGGGGTATAAAAGGCATTTCGAAAGATTAGAAATAAAATGTTAGAAAATAACTACATGGATTTCCTTTCAGAAATGTATAACATAACTTCATTAAAATGTCATTTATAAGTTATATTTTTCATTCCATGAAATACATTACACATAACAACAGTTTCTACACTAATCTTTATTTTTGTAATTCTCACCTTCGTGAATTTTCCCATAGGTTACATGTATTAAAATAACAGATTTAATTCAATTAAAGTGTTTTACTCATCCCCTGGAATATGTTAGTGTATTTGCAACTTTAGAACTCTGACTCATATTTCTGTCAAAATAAATGATAATGATTTGAATTGCTACATATACTATTCTTGACTTTTTTGTGTTTAATTTAACCATTTGTGTTAGTGCATTATAAGTCATTTTCAATTGAATCTTCGCTTTACAAAGTAAACAAAAATTGGTACATACAGTATTTAGCTTGTTTTATTTTGCTGTAACCTTGGTTAATCTAAATCCCCCTTTTGGTTCCCTAAGGCACATGAAGCTGAGAAGATCTTGTCTAGAGTATACTTTTGGCTAGTGCAGCAACAAGTTCTTTCTACCCTTTTCCTTTTCTTTCTCTATTTTGTTGGGGTTCATCTGTGACATTTGGCCACACTTCTGTTTGACAAAAATTCTCCACTTGATCTCAAATTCAAGGGAAGCTGGTAACAACACCACTGACAGACTCCAGTTTAGGTTCATAGACAGAAACTACCCTGCATTCTGATATGTTATACAGATCCTTTGATTGGGCTGGATATCGTAATGGCTGAGGTCAAGACCACTTTAAACATCACTAATGGACTTTATTTCCTAAAAGATTAATGTCAACTGGAGTTTTCCTTTTCTGGATAATCAACAAACCTCAGTTTAGATTATCAATTTGTTATTCCACCATTAAGACCTTTGGAGCTTTGATCTCTCATGTCAATGTCCAGGGACTGCCTGTGTGGAATTGTTTGCACATTTTTCTAATGTCTGCAAGAGTTTTCCTTGTGAGCTCCAGTTTTTCTCCCATACTCCAAAGACATTCATGTCAGGTGATGTGAGGCCTTCAGAAAAGAAAGCCTAAATCCCTCTAGCCTGCCAACAGGAGGTGCACAAGAAGGCAGCCTAGCTTTCACTAGAGTGGCTGGATTCTGTCAACACCATGACAAAATGTACTTCAAAATCAAAATTAAAAAATACTGTTAAATGTCTTGAAAACTGCTTAAAATGCTCCACAGGGGACATTATCGCCATCAACTCCTGGATTATAGAGTAAGGCAATGAAGAACTTTATAAAAGAGGGATTTATTGTAGAAATAGGAAAAATGCAAATAGTTTACAGGAGCTAAAATTAAGCAAAGAGGACTGGCCTCAAAGGCAATCCAAAGCAAACAAGTCCCAGTACAAAATCCGCTAAAAAAGTCCAAATAACAGAAGTGAAATAGCCTAGAGTCGAAGATCAAAATAAAAAAAAAATTACTATTCTCACAAATCCCACCAAAATCCACCAGAACATGTTCAAAATAAATTGTCCTGGATTTAAATTCCTTGCATGCCTTTTTAGGGCTAGGCGAAGACTCATAACAGTGATAAATGAATGGCTCCCAACTCTTGTGGATCTACACACAAAATACATTAGAACATCAGAATAGTCTAGATGAGAACAGGCCATTCAGCCCAACAAACCTCACCAAGGAACATAAGAGAATCATAAAAAACACATAGATACTACATAATTACTAAAGAGAATAAAATTAATGAATAATACACGATTAAGCAAATAATGAATGAACTGAGTAATGTTATAAAAAATAACAACCAACATTTATTTCTGTATACAGTAGTCCATTTTTATACACAGCAGTAGCTCAAAGTGCTTTACAAGATGTACAAGAATATTTGCAAGAAAAAAAATAAAATTAGGTAAAAATAATAATTAATAAAGCCCTGTGATAGACTGGCACCCTGTCCAGGGTTTGTTCCTACCTTTCACCCTAGGCGATCTGGGACAGGCTCCAGCAGAAATTCCGTGATCCTGTTTAGGACTCAGTGGGTTAGAAAATGACTGACTGAATAATAAATAAATGATAAAATGTCAAGCAATATGGACTTGCATAAAATAAATGTGTAATTTGTAGAAGGGTAGAGACTTCATATATAGTATAATTTTTTACGTCTCCTAAAAATGAGTCTGATAAAGTCAGATGGCTGAGGAAGACAAAAAAAAAACAAAATGTACAGAAATTCCAAAGTTAAAACACCACCCATTCCCCTCTGGCGTTCTCTACCTAACATTTTTGGATCTTAAGTAGTTCCATATTGCTTTTAGTAGAATAGTTTTAATAGTAGCTAATATAACATAAACAATAAAATAATAGTGTAGTAAGAATGTAACATGTTAAAGTGCAGTCCATATCCAGTTATGCAGACCTGTACAGCCTCTGCCTTCATCTCCATCGTGATCACCAACAAAGGGTGCAGACTGTGAGCAGTAGTGCAGTGCACTACCGCAGAGAACCAGAAAAGAGAAAACAGATTAGTCACTGATTAAATGAAACTAAAAAAGAATATTGAATTGGCAATTTTAATCTATTAAAGTATACATATGTGGTAAACTGAGAAATGGCCATATTTAACAAATGGGTCTTTAGACTTTCGTATAGCCAACCTAGAATATCACTATCGATACAGTTTAGGGGTGTAAGTGCTGAAGTCTGCCTTACAAGTTGTCTTATGATTATAAGTAAATTGAACAGACCAGTATTGGAGGATCTCAGATTGCAACATGGAAGGCAGAGTAATAATAATAATAATAATAATACATTTTATTTATATAGTATCTTTCCATGCTCAAGGTACTTCATAGAGTCTCAGAAAGAACAACAGGGTATAAATAACATTCAGTACAAATAAGATCTACATAGAACACTAAGAACAGATAAATATAGGATATACAAAGCATTAAATAGAATAAAGAGATGCTCCAAAATATTGGCAAGATCAAGATTGTAAACAGCCATATATGTGATCAACACTAGTTTAAAGTCAATTACAAAGGTTATCTGCAGCTGTTTATTGAAGCTAACACAGGTAGAATGGGCTTGATTTTTTTTTTCTTGGTTTAGATTCGTTTTGAATTATCTTAAGCTGGTTTATATCTTTCTTAGGTAATTCTGACAGAAGTGCATTGCAGTAGTCTAATCAGCTAAAACCAAAAGCAAGAATTAATTTTTCAGCATCCTGACCTGTCAGCAGAAATCTAACATTTGCAATATTTCTTAAATGAAAGAAAGGTCATTGTGATGTGATTAATATGCAATTTTAAATTTAATTGTGAATCTGTTAAACACCTACAAGTATGTTTTTTACTTCAGACTTGATATTTAAGCCCAACTGATCACATTTATTTCTACAATCCTCATTTTTTTTGTTTCTGCCAATAACTAAAACTTCAGCTTTTCCTACATTTAACTTAAGGAAGTTGAATCTCAACCTTTTGATGTTATTATCAACAGGGTTAAGAGCATCTGTGTTGTAGATAAATAAAACTGTATCATCAGCATAGCTGTGTTCATTCACCTTATGTTTTAAAATAATATAGCCTAAGGGAAGCATGTAAAGTGAAAATAACAGTGGACCAAGATTGGATCATGGTGGTACACCACCTTCAATATCATGAATCACTCCGTAACTTACAAAGTAGTTTTTTTCCTGATATATATGATGTAAACCAGTGTAGTACATTGTCAGAAAGGACCACCCTCTCTCTAAGGTGATTTATGAGAATACCATGCTCTATGATTTCCAAACCTACGCTCAGATCTACGAGGACAAGAATAGAGATGCTGTTGGCCTCTGCATTATGGCGTAGATAATTAACTATTTTAATAGATGCAGTTTCAGCATTATGGTTGGATCAAAAACCTGAAGGAAACTTGTTAAGAGATACATTTTTGATTTAAGTAATCACTGATTACTTAAAACAGCCTTTTCTATAATTTTACACAACAAAGGCAGGTTGGAGATTGGTCTGAAGTTGTTCACATCAGATCAATCTGAGTTTTAAGCAGTCTTTTTAACATAGTCTTTAAAGAAGCTGGAAAAATAAGAGTATCTAAGGAAAAGTTAATGATAACCCCGCACACTGTCAAATAATTCCTCTGAGACCTTTTTAAAGAATGTTGCTACAATCAGATCGAGCACACAGGTGGGCAACTCTGCTTTCTCCGCTTTCTTTTCAGGTTGGGATGTTGGAATGAAGGCAGGTGTCCCAGCTTTCCACGAGACTAACTGCATCAAATCTCCCAGACAAAGCCTTGAAAATATGAGGAATGATTTAGGGACATCTATGTTAGGCAGAATGTCCAGTGAGGGCTGGGTGGTCTCTTGGCCTTGGAACCCGTGCAGAGTTAGTTTTTTTTTCTCCAGTTTAAGTGGAGTTTTTTTTTTCTGTCCTCCTGGTCATCTGACCTTATCCCAGACTCATCTTTAGAAACTTACATTATTATACTTTAGAGACTTACATTATTAGAGACTTACATTATTGTACATAAGGATTGTATGGATTTTTTATTTGTTATATTATTCATTCATATTCTTACCTAACTTTATTTGTTTTTCTCTTTTTTCATAACAGTATCTTTGACATGTTGTAATGCACTTTGAGTTACAGTCTTTGTTTGAAAATGTGCTATTTAAATAATTCTTGTTGTTAAGATGAGCAATTCTTTTTTCCAATTCTGATAAATTTATTAAAGCAAAGGTTTTACCCGATTATAAAAAAGACCTTGGTTCCACAAGGTTTAATTTTGATGTTTGCCTTATATTACTTGTTATATTATTTATTTATTTTTAAATATTGCAGAAGCATCACAATTGGCTTTTGTTATCTCTAAAGTGAGTTCGGTTGTGGGAGTTAGGGTTAACAGAGGATTGATAGTAGAAAACAATAGTCTTGGATTATGTGAATTTTCATTTATGTGCTAAACGAAAAAAGACTTTCTTATGCCACACTGCTACATTGTATTCAGCTATATTATTCTCCAGAATTTCATAGTGTACGGTTAATTTTCTCTTTGTCCATTTCCTCTCAGCCTTACGGCATTGCCTCTTAATCTTGCAAACTGCTGGAATTTCCAAAGGCAAAATCACAATGTTTTTCTGTGGCTATTTTGTCAGCTGCTCTTCTCTTTTTACAATTAAAATGGTATATCTTCGTATTTACATCAGTGGCTGCGTCTAAATTGGTATTGGTATTTTCTGAGACATTCTGAGTCCATGTCACTTCAATTTTAAATTTTTGTAAATGATCAAATCTAAGGTTTGACCGACCTTATGCTTTTTCTGTGTGACATACTGACAAAGGTTAAAAGTACACAGCAGATTCATAAACACTCTTGCTTTAAAGTCATTATGATTATTTAAATGTATGTTGAGATAACCTGCTATTAAGAGTGTATCATAATTAGAAAGTAATGGAAAACAATGACCAATAATAAAAATGGACTAAGAAGACAAAATTAAGCAATTTAAACATAAGCCAGTGAGGAACTCTGGTTTGATCTTAACACTAGAAAGCAGGTTACGGTAGGCGGTTGATACGATAGCTTGCATGGTGTAATGCTAAGAACTGCTGGGTTCCACTCAAGAGGTCGCGGTTTCAATATCAGCTCCTTCCCAAATTTACCATTTTCAGTAGTGAGCTGCTCTTATTGTTACTATCATACAATAAAAGCATACATTTGATTTGCGTCTGTAAATTTATAGTTAACGTTCGCTTTTTTTTTCAGTTTTATTCTCTCATTCACGTTCAAGCTCCCACACACCCCCCAGATCTGACGCCAATTTCAGATAATGATGTGATATAATAAACAAACTTGTTTTGTTACACCCCCTCTTTATTTGAAAAACGTTGTCAAATCTTGTGCGCGAACGAGACTGGGACTGGGAAAACTGTGGACATGGATGTGAGTGGTGTGCATGACTGAGAATGACTGTGGATGTCAATTTTTTTTATTCAGTTTTATTCTTAGTGCTCCTGCTCACTATGAATTAGTATGCACCTTCTGATCCATCATGTCAAAGCCGCACTGACAAAAAAGAGAGACTTAGGTATGTATGACATTTGGAATAATTCATTTTATGACCTGTATTGTACATTTCGGAAAACGTTGTTGCACTAATGCAACATTATATTCATTTGCATACCTTCATGCGGTTGTAGTTAGTGACCGCGTTTGGTTTTTTGTTCTGATCTTGTTGCTATATGTTGGTATTTCTTTTGAACTCCAGGAGATGCAGAGGACAGCATAGTACAGAGAGGTCAGTTCCGCACTATATACAATCATCAGATTCAAATTTTAACAGTTCCCACACACACCCAAGGACCGTCTTTACGACATGTGTATAAGGTGTGAAGCCTGAAGTCCAAATATCAAATAAACACTTTCACAAAAAGTACAAGTATAACAAAACAAGTGTGCTTTTATTCAAGAATATAACCGAAGAAAACACTAACCTGATTTCTTTTTCTTCGGTTATAGTCTTGGAAAAAAGTGCATTTGTTCTGTTATACTTGTATCTTTTGTGAAAGTGCTTATTTGATATTTGGACTTCAGTCTTCACACATTATACACTTCATGTCTAAATTTTGTCGTTAGTACTAAAACATGAAAAAAATGTTTGTCTTTTAGGTATGTGATCAACATTTCTGTCATCCTACACTTACACAGATCTTTGTGGACACGGAACACACGTGAAATGCATGTGTTCCGAATAACAATATATTTTTTTAGCCAGCTACCTGACTCACTGATAATCAAGGCTTCATTTAGGAGAGGTTTCTCTGGCGGTGGAGGGGATGGTATAGCAGGCTGCTTGCTGCTTGGGTTTATCAACACATTTACAAGACAAAAGACACTGAATGGATACGTGTGAGTGGATTTAAGGTGGGCCGGATTTATGAGTTTTCTCGTAAGCTTTGGTAATTCTAGTGTTAACAATACCAGGACAAATCGCCTTAAAAACAGCTTTTATCCAAAAGCAATTATGGCCCTGAACGCAGAATAAAACTGCTCCATATCATTCTCCCAATGTGCAATATAGACCTTAAGTCAACAAGTGCAATTTGTATATTTTGTAAAGAACTTTTATTACTATTTGGTCTGTTACTATTTTCTCTCTTCTTGTCTTTTTAACACTTATGCCTCACACAGAGTCGAATGCACCTTCAATTTCTTTGTTCCTTTGTAAAAGTGACAATGACAATAAAGATCTATCTATCTATCTATATGGTACTCTTTTAAATGTGGTCCCTTGCCTTATGCCCAGTGCTGCTAGGATGAGCTCTAGCAGTCTTCAACCTTCAACTGAATAAGTGGATTAGTAAGTAGTGGTACACACGTGCACATGGGAAACAGCTAAAGGGCCTAAATAATAGTAACTAGCCAACCCGCGGCGTACCATACGCCGCATAATCAGGCCGGTTTTTAAATGATTTTTAAGCACAGGGAGAAAATTTAACATTTGAAAAATCGGTAATGTAATAAATCAGCAAGAAAAGCAACATTGTAACAATGCACAGAACGAACCAACACACAATCGTCCGTGACTGAAAACTGGCGGCCCGCCATCATGTCTTCTCCTGCCAGACGGAGGGATGGGGGTGCACTGCACACAGGCGCGGAGTGTGGAATGGGAGGAGAGGAGAAGGACGTCCATTCAGCTCCCTCCGTCATGCTAGTCTGCTGATTTCTCCTTCAGTATGCACTGCCCGCTCATGTGCCCACCTCCAACTCGTCACTTGAGTCGTTGTCATCTTTACACAGTCTAGATGCACCTGTGACTCACGTAGACGTTTCATTGCTCTGTGCGGTTTTGGCTGCTTTTCTATATATAATCCACCAAGACACCCGACCACAGTAGTAGCGAGGTGGGAGGGGGGTGTGTACAAAGGGTAGGGACGTAACCAGTGGGAGCGTATGAGTCGCACTTAGTGGGAATTCCACGGTTTGCAGCCCGAATGGGGTTCAACGGCTTACCCATGCCTCTCTGCGCCGGGTAGACACACGCTCAATCTCATGCATAATTATTTATTGAATGCTCGGAGGTACATGAGGCCTGTACGACAGACGAATATAAATGATGCCATTCTTTCTGTGTCGTCATGTCCGAGTTGGTGGGCGTGGCTCTGCGAGTTGTCATTGTATCCAATGGTCTTGGAGTTGGTGGGCGTGGCTCCTCCCTGCATGCGCCATAGGTGTCTTACTTGTCGGCGGCTTAGTGAATCAACGCCCCTTCCAGCGTGCTTTCCATGGGTGTCTTGCCTTAGTGAATTATAATAGCAATTCTATGCCAGACAAGGGGGCGGCAGAGTGTGCTAACTGTCTCTCTCAGTCTCTTGCAGTCCTGTCCCGGGAAATACCGCTTGGTTCCAGCATCAATGATAACATCACTTTTGGTTCCGCCACCACCGATGAGATCACTTCTGGCCATGAAGACTTCACTTCCAGTTCCAGCCCCCGATGACATCATTTCCCAATCTTTCCGTGAAAACCGCCATCTTGTCTCAGTGCAAGTCAGTTCTGTTCTGGACTCTGTTCTATGCATATTGTGCTACTTCAAATCAACTTTTGCAGTCGGAAAAACCATATACAGGTGGCTGCCCCAAATCTTTATCATGTCTATAACTCATTCTTATGACAGTAGATAATGTATTTGTTCTATATGCAAACAAATGTTTCAATATATGCATGAATGGATTCCAAGTTGTGTTATTTTTTTCTTACAGTTGTCTGATTTTTTCTAAGTGTACTTTGAGGAGAATAGCACATAAGAGTTACATAGAAATAGTGACACTGACATGAACCTTTTAATGGAACCTTCTTTTCAACTTGTAACACAGCACCTCATGCAAAATAATAGCTATTATAAAAAAAAAATAAAATGCCTGAGAATTGTCACCACAAGCTACGTTTAGAGCATGGAATAACAAAATATTCACAGATGTTTATTTGTAGATGTATTTGAATCTCAGCATTTGTGCAGGAAAAATCAAATGATATTTGATACTGATATCAGGAGGTTATATGGATGCAGGATCTTTCTAAAAATTGGAGTTGGAGATTGTCACTAGTTCCAGTCAGAAATGAGTGTAGTCACTTGCACAGTCACCTTCATTGAAATGCTTTAGATTATTAAGGTAAGCACATATAAATATGCTAAGAGCCCGCAGACTCCATACAGAAAATACTATAGTTAGAAATGAAACAGAGAAAAGCTATGCAACCCAATACATGCAAAATTACAAAAAACATCTTTTTCAATCCTCGCAAACATATTCAGTTTTTAATGTCTGGAAAACATTTCGGATTAAATCACTTAGAGATCTTTACATAGACAACGTCTTTGCATCCTACAAAAAATTACATTCTAAATTGAACTTTCCAGCAACACATTTCTTTCACTATCTTCAAATTAGAAAATTAGAAACTTTATTAAACAGAACCAGCCCAATTTTCCTCACCTCCCGCCTCCCTCTGTGCTGGAAAACCATTTTACAGTCCTTCTCTTTCAAAGATCTAAGAGAACAATAGGAAAAGGATCTCTTCCTCAACATATCAGAAAAGGAGTGGAAGGTAGCATTGCAGAGAATTCACTCGAGCTCCATATGCGCAAAGCATACAATTATTCAACTCAAAATTATATATCGAGCTCATCTGTCTTGCCCAAAATTGTTCAAAATGTTTCCAGGGCAAGATCCAACCTGCGAACGCTGCAATCAAGTTCCAGCCTCACTGGGTCACATGTTTTGGGCCTGCACCAAATTAACCTCATTCTGGACCAAAATTTTGAAATGCCTTTCAGACAGCCTTGGTGTCACAATCCCTCCTAACACATTAACAGTTGTGTTTGGTGTACTTCCAGATGGGCTTAAAGTGGAGAAGGACAAACAAACTGTAATTGCCTTTAATACACTATTGACACACAAACTTATTTTGCTCAAATGGAAGAATCCAAACTCTCCCCTTTTAAGTCAGTGAGTAACTGATGTTTTATATTATTTGAAATTGGAAAAAATAAAATTCTCACTTAGAGGATCTGTGCAGAAATTTTTCAAAACCTGGCAGGATCTTATCAATATCATTTTAGAATAAGCTTTTAAAGCACTGAGGAAGCAGATTCTCTTCCTGTTCTCTTTTTTTCTTTTTCTTCTCCATTATCTTTATTCACTTATTAATTTATCTATTTACTTATTTTTACTAGGTTTTATTCTGCTGCCCATGCTCTCTTTATCAGGGGTGGGCATTGATTTGCTTTCAATCCTATTCTTGTAAAATTGATCTATTTGTATGCAATGTTGTGTGATTTCAATAAAATCAATAAAATTATTTAAAAAAATACAAAAACATCTTAAAAGATTAAATGTAGCTCAAACATAAATGTATTAGATTTCTATATAATAATTTTATTTAGTAGTATTCCTTTAAGAATTCATAAGTAAATACTATACATATATATATATATAAAGTAAATATGTTCCATTTTAATATTTTACATCCATTTTAATATTTTACATCCATTCTTTTTTATCCTGTTGAGACATTCATACCTTAAAGACAAACTCATCATTCAGAAAGTTGGAACCTTTAAAAATTAGCTCATAATTATAACAACAGGATAGAAACTGAGTGAGTGAGGACATGTCAAACATTAAGAAAAGAAGAGATTAAAAGGTTCATGACAGCTGATGGGGTTGTTTTTGAGAAAGCATGGCTTCTTCCTTTTGTCATTTCCAGTCTGTCAGAGTGTTCAAGAGACAACTACGGAATTTAAGACAGGAGCAGAATAAGCTATGCAAAAAAGAGATCTGAGTCTGCAGTTAATAAGAACTACCTTTTGTACGGTAAGCTAACAAAGTTTTCTTTTCTTTTGAGACCCTCTTGCTAAATCACCCACAAGTACTGCTATGATTTTCCACCCATGAAAGCCAGCATTTCTGTAAATTTCTCGACATTTCAAACAGGATAGTTAATAACAAAACATTAGACTTGTATTACTAGTAAATTGTAATATTCCTATCTGTTCTAAGATCTTTCCTATCTGATTTTGCCAATTTTGTGGAATTTGGAGTGTTACTATTTTTGCTCTTTGTTGAATATGCAGTATATATGTTTTGCTTTAAATTAAGTTGTATTGTGTGCAATTTTACTTGTGTTATGATCCAGACATTCATAGTTTTTTTTTTTAAATAAAGTGACCGTAGACCAGCAAATGGAACTTTTAAAAAACATTAAACACCGATAAAAGAGTACATTTTAAACAGGAAAGGGTTAAACATCTAAAAGAATTAAGCAAAACTGATCATCATAACCGAACATGCTTTAAGTATCCTAGTTACAATTTTCCTAACTAACACTAAGATTTGTTTCATAGATTTAATGATATTGTTTTTGCTATTTACTCAGATAACATGCATCATGTCATGTCAACAATAACATCCTATGCCCAGCAACAAACCTCATAGCTGGAGACAATAAAGAAATTGTGATAAGTATACTTTCATCAGCTCCAGCAAACATTTTAATAAGGTAGGTTCATGTGCTGCTCTGAAATTAACTTACTGTACATACACAAGAAAAAAGGGAACCACTACAGTTTAAGAGTACTGAAACTTATATGTTTTTGATCAAATGTGCTTTTCTGTATTATTATGGCCTTAGCAGGAACACTTGGTGAATTGATTATTTATGCTTGGCAACAAGAGGCAGAAGAGGTCCACGACATATATGTGGGTTAACTCTTGATAAAGCTTCTGTAGAATGAGTCATGTGTCAGGATTTCTGTTATTAATCTTCCTTTAGTAGGTATGTAAATAGTTAATTTTGTGATTAAATAAAAAGAATAACTTTCATAACATATTGTACATAGTTAGGAAAAGATTTTAAAAGGTTCAACATATCTTTTGAGATGCTGTATTAATAATGTAATAATGTGAAAATCACTGGATACATTCTTTAGTGTGAAACACCCAAAACACATGCAGGATATAGTTTGTTTGCTAGTGTAATGTTAATTCTTTAGTATTTACTGTTTAGTTTTCTTAGTGTAATTTGTAACAAGTAAATAAAAATGTAAACGCTACATTTCTATGACTGTGATAGACACTGGAATAGATGGTGCTGTAAAATGTTACAACAGCATAGTAAGATTAGCAATAGTTTCCTGTAATTATATATGTAATTGTGTTAACTTGTTTAAATGGAATTATTACGCAATGTTTAAAATAGAACTCTTTGTAATTCAATTAATATGTACTATTTAATATGAAAGATGTTAGTAAAGTGTAATTATGTTAATATTAATATTAAGAGAATTGATATTATTTTATACTATTATTACTTGTAATATTACATGTTTATTTATATATTGTATATCCTTCTATATAAAAGCGGTCGGGATTGTCCTTCCGTCCCGTGAGTGCTACGCAGGCGCGGAGTTTCACACATGCCAAGTCCATGTTGCAATGCACGAGGTGATTTGTAGTTCCGTTTTTCCAGGTAAAAGATGATTTTCTACTCCAGACTGTGCAAGTAGCACGAAGTTTCCCACACGCCCCGTCCATTTTGCAATGCACGATGGGATTTGTAGCTTCGTTTTTCCAGGTAAAAAATGATTTTCTACTCCAGACTGTGCGATATCTTCTTCTTCTTTCTTACTATATAAAAACGATCGGGATTGTCCTTCCGTCCCGTGAGTGGAAAGCGTAGCGGTATTCCGCTTATCACAGACTTACTACTTGCAGCTTGCGGTACGAAGCGACATGATGTGAGCAGAGTTCTGGTGCTCCCATCGTTCCCTTGCTTTTGTGCGCGATGCGCTGGAAAAATAGACAAAATTATGTCTCTGGAAATAATTAATGTTTATGGAGTACAAATGCCTCACCACGTAGTAAATATCAGGGTGGTTCAAAAGGGCGACCTCAATATAGAAAAAAAGTTTAAATTTCATCACAAAAATAACAGAAACTACGAGTATTAAAGTAATACCGCTCAAATGCAATATAACCAAATTAATAAGTTTGTATAAAATATCAAATTGATCTACATATTGAATTTCCTTAAGAAGTGGTCAACTTAAAAGTCGGTCGCCTTAAAAGGCGGGTCAGCCTAGTATATATATATATATATACTGTATACACACACACACACATA
>JANRMT010062821.1:18265871-18320097 GCA_026402145.1 Polypterus bichir lapradei | reverse complement strand
ATATATATATATATATATATATATATATATATATATATATATATATTAATGGATAGTGACATGCTGAAGGCTGAAAGGAGTTTCAGGTGTTAATTACAGCTCCTCATGCAAAATTTAGTTTGTGTGGTATTCACATCCTAAGTGTCTGAATTGGACTGTTACTGCTGGCTTTGGTATTTCATGTTTTATAGAGCGGCTTTTTATAGGATAATTCACCTTCATTTAAAGAATGCAAAACAGCAATAATTGGTTAAAATTGCCCAGATAATAAGTATGCAATGGTCAATAAAAATATCCTGCTGAGAGTGCTGAGCAGAAGCCACTTAACTCTAAAAATCTTACTGCATGTTACAAACCAATTAACTTTTAGTCACAGAAAAGAAAGAAATGGATCCTGACAAAGGTCAGGTAGGTACTTTCAGTGGAACTTTATTGAAGAGTTCTTATTAGACACATATTGATTCAAAAGAGCCAGTTTTCACCTTAAGATTTGTCAGGCACTGGAGTATCTTGCACTATGGTTATACAGTACAGTATTTTTAACTTTAGGATCATTAGAATTAAAGTGAATGACAGTGTCTCAACTAATTACTATATATGAACTACCATCTCGAGTTAGTTAAGATTTGTAATGGAAACATCTTGTAAAGTTATCCAGGGTCTACCTTTTGAAAAGGGAGTGTCATTGAATGTAGTTTATACCTTATAAAACTTGAGAGCTTACAAAAACAAAAAAAAAAAAAAGAAGTGCAGCATTGGGGTAACATAAAACACAAACTGTTTTCTTTGTTTTTCTGTTGGAAAGCTTACTTTGTCAGACACTTGGGAATGATGCCAAGGACATGACTGACCCAACAGACATTAATTAAACTTTGTGTGAGATCCCTTCAAGTTAATAGCCTCCATTAACTACTGCAGGTAGGCTCTGAAGGGCTGACATTGACTGATTACTGAGTTCCTGTATAAAGTAAGTGCTATTCAAATTATTCTAATTTGTGTAAGAAATAGGTTTTGCAGTGAGCTATGCTCATATATATTTATTTGTTAAGCTATTAAATGTAATTATTTAGGGGATTGGAAGTTTGCTATGTCAAATATATTGTGCATGCAAACATTTGTGATTATGGCTTAAGATAATTTTTGGAAATTAATAAAGAACGTACAGCAAACACTATCTTGAAATTTGAGCACATACTGTAGCATTTAGCATTATGTGAGGATACCATACAATATTTAAACATTTATTGAAGATTAATCCAGAACTTGTCATAACTCTTAAACAATAATATAATAACATGGTGATCTATAATTAAAATATACAGTATGATTAATTTAAAAAAAAAAGCATTGTTCTATAATAATAAATCACAGTCAACAAAAACTTTGTTTTATAAGATAAAGTAAGTTCAGCAACAGTTATACAATCAAATACTTGATAAAACTACCAGAGAATCTGTGCAAAGCGTATTCTAACAACCAGTTCTTTATAGGTTGATTTTTAAGGATGATTAAAATGGTTTACATCCATCTAGTTTCATTAGTTCTTATAGGCAAGAGGTTATAGTGTTGAAATCCAATATGTTATATGTTGTCTCAGGTAGTTTAACTCTTATGGTGTATAATTATGGCTAAATTTCATCAATAAACATGACTGCAGCCAGACAAAGTATCGCCAAGGAACTGTGCTTTAAATTACAAGGTTGCCGATTCAAATTTGATCAAAAACCTTGACATACACAAGTGATGTAGTTAGTGAAAGTTAGATTTTTGATCATGGGTATAACAATGCTGAAAATAAAACTTATACACCACAATGAAAAGGTTTTCATAAAAGGTTTATCTGTTGTGAGTGCCAATGAAGACAGAAGCATCCCGGCTGGACGACGGTCTGACCTTCCACCAAGATAGAAGAGATTAGAAAGGTAGGAGCCGTGAGCATTTCCATCCCCCATAGGTGATAGTTGCTGCCAGCTTGGACACCTGCAGGCATTCATGAGAACTGGAGTCTGAAAGTGCATCCCTGTTGGGGTCCCTGGGTGCCACAAGAAGGCACTGTCAGGGGAGATCTGCCCTGGTTCACAGAAAACTCAGACGTGCTCCCAACAAGTCAAGCCAGGTCATGAGAAGCTCTTCCGGGTCCAGTATAAAAGGGGCCAGCTGTCTTACCTAATGGTGTCAGAGTGGAAAGAGAAGCCGGACAACACTCGCCTGGGAGGAGTGGAGGAATATAAAAGAGAAAGAGACAGGAGAAGAGAGCATTTGTGGTTACATGACATATAAGAAACCTTTTTGTAAGGTATTGTTGTTAAACCTTTTCTATTTGTCCTGGGACTTGTTTAATTGTGATTGTGTTTGGGGTTTGGGGTACTGCAATGCCACATACTGGTTGAACTATGAAAACATAATAATTGTGCTTGCCAGTAGCCGGTAAGTTAATGTGAATGCCCCAACGTTGAAACACCCAGGGCTAGAAGCGAGCCGGTATGTACCAGCACTGAGTACAAGTGGTTTTCCATTGTTCACATTTATCTACACTAAATAGTGCATACTGGTGGAAAGCAGTTGTGTACTGGTACCTCCTGCTCTGACGTTCAAGTGTCACCACCATGTCTCTCTGATCTAACATACATACTGTATATCCAAACTTATGTACAAATATTGTCTTGCTCGAAACTCCAAGGGGGAATCCCCTTTCCAGTATAATATACTGAAATTATCCCAATCTAAACTCAGAGGGAAAAAGCTCTCCATTCTAATGTACTAATATCATGACATTCAAATCTCCGAGGGACACCACATCTTAATTAAAACAAAGGGTGACATTTGAAATCCAAGGAAAACCAACAAACTGACAAAACCAGAGTGCAGACACTTCAGGCACTGGAAACACCATATTAATCATTCAGAACAAGACTTAATGTTATCCAGCGATAATTTAAAAATGGAATTCATGGTTTATGACCATGAAACAGTCAGTTAGTGTTTTAATGAGGTCTGTTTCTTGCTTGTCATTTATGAAACATAGCTGAAACCATTCATGAACATCACAATAACTTAAGCTTTTTTGAAAAGTGCATACTTCACACATTTAGATACTGAAAATAAACTAGAAAAAGATCTCTCTGTAGCCACATGACCAGAATAAAGCATTTTGAGGACTTGTCACTGATTTTCAAAGGGATTGAGGGAAACAGTATAACCAGGCTATTTATTTAAGCTGTTTTCTTTGTTTCAAGAATTTGAAGTATTGTTCCAGCAGTGCACCTTGAGTTGTTATTCTCTTGTATTACAATTACAAATCTTCTGCATGATCATTTTCATGTATATTGACATGAATGCAGCATTTTAATCTTCTGATAAAGTTGATCTATCAAGATTCTTTCAGCTTAAGGGTGAATCGTACTTGAAGACATCAGTGGAAATTAAGGGGAAGTGAATTTAAAACTGAAGCCAGGAAGCCTCTGGAACAAACTACTGAGGCATGTAGATGAAGCAGAAACCTTGACAACCTTTAAGAAGTATCTGGATGAAATATTGAGACAGCTTAGCTATTAGCTACACAAACAAGCTTGATAGACTGAATGGTCTCCTCTCATTTGTTAAATTTCGTATGTATTCTGTGCGTTATTCACTTTTCTCTCAACCCTCACAAAACTGTTAGTTCCAGCTGATTAATGCATACTGTTAACCTGATGCTCGCTCCCCAACCATGGTGACAGCTTGACCCAATGTCTAGTTTATTATTTGTACTTGAAATACTCTTTGGCATTTGGTTCAAAAAGCTTAGCCTTTATCTCATCAGATCGTCAGACTTTCTTTCACTTGTCTACAGAGTCCTCTAACATTTTGTGATCAACAATATTGGCTTTTTTTCAACCAGGGTTTCTTTTCTGCTGCTTTTCTATAAAGGCGTCTCTTACAGAATGCCTTGGAATAGTGATTCTTAAGTTTAATATAGGGGGCGCCCTATAGCTACGTGTTTTTTACATCCAAGTTCACAATCAATGCCTAATTCCTACATTTTTATTAATCTCATTGTTTAATGAGATGTCTCTTGGAATTTTTGTCTCGTAAGAATTTCTGAAATATCTGTATTTTGCCAAAGATAAAAACGTTTCGCTTCTATTTTTTTTTAAATGAACCCCTTGCTATTGAGTTTATTCCTTTCATTTTATTATTATGCTGAATGCTAAAAGGAAACAATTAATTCAGTTCCATATTCATTTGTCTGCTAAATTGGTAGTGATGTTAGTGTTCCTCTTTAGCATTCAATGTGTCTGCTCCTGTCTATACTGTTCCGTTCCGTTGATATGGTTTTATACCATTTCCCATACTCAGGCTTCTGTAATAGCATAACTCTGATTTTTATAGAATGTCTTTTGAAGACCTCTACTCTAAACAGGCTGTCTCCGAGAAAGTGGGTATCCATATCTAACGATTCTCTTAAAGCATGTGATCTCTTGTTTTATTGCACAGGATCCACTAACAAATTTTGTTATCTGCTCAGGTACTGTAACATGGGGCTTACAAATGCAAAGTGATTGAAGACTTTTGATATCTGATTTCAGTTTCTGGGCAAATTTCTGAAATTGTTAGAGCTTTGCAAATGTTTTTGTGCGGAACTTTGTCGATCATTAAGCAGAAAACGAAATGTTTCAAAACACAGTATATATTTATTCTAATACTTCATGCCATTTTTATTTGAAAATAAGTACCTTCTACCTAGATAACTAGCTTTAAAATGAATTTTCTTGGGTGACCAAAGGCTTTTGCAGAGTACTGTGTATTGAAAAGTTTTGCAATATTTACATTAACGATTTTTAATTCATTTTTATTATCACTCCACAGCAAATGTACTGTTTCTATGTTAAAGATTCTCATTTTCAACCTGTATGGTCAAAGATGATTTTATCTTTTTTGTATTTGTTAAGCGTTATGCTCTGAAGACACTAATTTCTTTGGATTTCATAGTGTTTTATCTTTGTTTAAATTTTCTACCTTCTTTAAATTATCAATTTCATAAAGAAAATCAGATGTAGCTGAAGTCACTGGGTGTGTTTTAAACATCTGCAGTAACCAAAGAGCTGTTATTTATATGCTATGTATATGGCCATGTTTAAGGCTTCAGAGAGACAGCAATTATCTCTTTGCTAGAGAAAACAAAGTGGACTATCACGGCTATTACCGACTGGTGGTATTCACTCCTATAGTCAATGAATGCATTCAGAGACTGGTGTGGAACACATTAAACACAAGATTCTATACAGTTTGGACAACACCACCTCAAATTTTTTATTGTTACAATGTTTCCAAAAAGGATTTAATCTTTACTGGCTTTGTAACATTCTGGTGCAGATCCTTCTCAGCCCATGATGACTAAAAACTATAGACCGTGGTGAAGTTAGCTCAGATTATTACTGGACACAGCTACTTTTTGTTCAGAACATCTATAACACTCTGTGCCTTAGAAAGGAAAATAACATTAATAAAGACAGCCATTCTGCACATAGTCAGTTTTCTCAATCCTTTATTCATGCAAAATATATCTCCATTAGCAGTCACTTCACCAGATTCAAGGACTGTTTTATTCACAGATCATAAAGCTGCTTCACAGACACTCACACTGACAATTGCATGAGAGTCCCTGATGTGTGTTGCATCTGTTGTTTGGTATTAGATTTAATGAATGATATTGTATTCATTGGTGTTGTTATTACATTACTGTTACCAGTCTGTGGGGAAAATACAAGAAAGAATCTCATTGTAATGTGTACATATGACAGTAAATGTCTACTTGAATGTAACTCTGTGAAAATGGAAGGGCAGTGAACTCTTCAGTTTTAGAAAGGAATAATAAAATGTGCATGCAGCATGGTGGTCCAATGGTTATGATCAAGTGTCTCAAGTCTTAATCCTAAATCTGTGTTTAATCTAATGTAAATTTTACACACTAATACTGCATCTGCATGGGTTTCCTATACTGTGGATTTCTTTACACATTTCAAAAAAGTGTGGGTTAGGTTAATTGGAAAATTCAAACAGGCTCTCTATGGATGTATGCGTAAACAGAGCCTGTGATTTATGGTTTAGTCCTTTGTTGGTTCCTGCATTGTACCCAATGATTCAGTCCTAAATCAGATTATGCAAGTTAGAGAAGGCTTTGCTATTAACATGTCAATTATATTATTTTAAGTTTGTAAATTGTAACTTTGAATTATTCATTAGCAATATGCTAGTCTACAGAACAGCATTTTATTTCTAACATTCATATTTGCTATTGATATCATTCATATAGTATATGAATATCTTTTCCAATTTGAGATTCCAGGAAGCAATGACCATCCCAACATTATTAAGCAGGTACAATCTCCTAAATGAGTTGCCAGACCATTACACAGTACATCCACACACAAATAGCTATATTCATTCATATCAAACAACTTTAGAGCTGCTAAAATGTGTCTTTTGGAAGTTAAAGGGCAACCCAGAGTTAAACCCATGTAGATACAAAAGAATATATATACTTTCTCCAAGTAATAACCTGACCAGGATTTGAGCCCAGTCTCTAAGGGCTCAATGGCAGCAACAGTAACCAGTGTTTCACCATTCCATCCTCCATAAACATTACATGACTTGATGTTGAACTTGAATTGAACAAATTCATAGTCAGTGGTGAATTCTTTGACTGTTTAAAAGTAAATCTGTGGTCCCATTGCCCATTTTAAGCCAAACATACACATCTTTATAAACATACATATATAATTTTGTTTTGAGTTATTTGTTGCTTATAAGCTGTTTTAATTTATGGGATCCATCCGTGCTGTAGATTAATCAAGATGTGAAATTCATATTAGATTAAGTATATTAACTTAAAATCCTAACCCTTTCCTCATGTTTAATACCTTTGAATATGAAAATGTAACATGTTCCCATGATGAAGCATTTTTCTAAATGGAATATCCATTTTTTCAAAGATTAAATAATGAGTTAGAACAGATTAGGCAAGTAATAAGAATTGCTTGAATTTTAAAATTAGCAAAATATACATCAATCAAAATGCTCATCATAGGATATATGTCACTAAACTGAAACCTTTTACCTCCTCCTCCTCAAAAAATATCTCTGAGGAAAGAGGCATGGATCGGTAGGTCACCCCATACTCTTGTGTATAAATTTAATAGTTCTTGCTTTCAGACACACTGCGTATCTTTGGAGAATCCTTGGATACAGCTGGTTTGACTTTGTGTCGAATACATGGTTTCTCACGGAGTCCCGAATGAGGCTTATTACCTGCATTGTTTGGGAGGGCCAGTTACAGTGCTACAGCCATGTGGCACAATTTCCGTGGGTGATCCGACTCATAGGTTCCTCATTGTTGAGGACCCGAGTGGCTGGATCAGGCCAAGAAGACAATCACATAACACCTGGCTGTGGCAGAGAGATGGTCTTTTCCAAAAGATGGGACTAGACCATGTGTCTGCCTGGGGGGTTGCCAACCAGGATCCCAAGTTTTTCATTGTGTGGTGGGGGCAGCAATGTGCTGTACCAGTACATGCTCCCCAAACTGACCTGATCTTCTTGCTTTCAACAAACTATATAAGTATTATAATTTCAGTTATTTGTTATGGTTGCTTGTGTTATTTCAATGCCTACATATTTAACCCTTGGTTGCTGCTGGAAGAGGTGTTGGATAGATCAGCATGGGGTGGCACCCTGTGGTCTGTATATGGATCCCAATGAGATGTTAAACTGAGGACCTGACTCTCTGTGGTCATAATAGATCCATGGGCATCCTTTGTAAATTCTGTGGTGTTACTCTGGTTAAATTGTTCACCACGGCCTTTTGATTCTGACACCCTAATCATTCTCTTTCCCTTATCACTTTTTCACCACCTAACAGCTAATGTGTAGTGAGTGTACTGGTGCAAAATGGCTGCCGTCTATCATCCAATTGAATGCTATACATTGATGGTGGTTGAAGTGGCTCCCCCCTCTCTATGTAATGTTTTCAGAGTTTCTTGAAAAATTGCTATATAAATGTAATGTCTTCTTCTTATTATTTTTTTGTGAATTTTAACAAATGGTATGTTGTGTATTGTCTTGGATTGGTTGAAAGGTAATTGATCTGTAAGTCAAACATATAAAGTCCACCTCCATTTGTTCATTTGCCATGCAAGAATGTATGAGAGCAAATTGTTATTTTGTTTCTACATTGTTTCTGATCCTTATGCTTGATTATTAGGCTTTGATTCAGAAACATTTTGGTACTTCTGAAAGATTGAACAGACTTTTGGTTTTGATCTTTTCTTGTTTCCTGGCATTTCTCTTCTTTTCACCTCTCTTCTTGTATTTTTCATAGCATATCTCCTATTTTTCACAGCATATTTCTCTAACTATAACAAAACAGTACAAATAAGTGCCACATCTAACCAAGTATATTGTGACTGTTAGGAAAAGCTTAACAAACCAGAAAAGAGCACAACAAGGGGTGAAGTAAGTGATGATGAATAACACAGTTCATAAGACTTTGACTTCACAGTGCAGCTTTGAGTTTTGCTTCACAAAAACATGAAAAAAATTGAAAACAAGTGAAATTCTTGTCATTACTACACTTATTTTCATCTCATCTAAGAAAACTGTTTTCCTCAGAACTGTTTCTAGAAAGTACTTACCTGCAAGCACTTCGGAGGCGCTTCTCCCGACAAGCCTCCCAGAGAATTCTAGCTTGGATCTGCTTATGGAGTTGGGGAAGGTGAGTGCAGACTGTGTTACCTTAAACTCTGATTGCAAATGAGAGGTGCAAGGTAGAACCGGTGGTGTGAATGTGCAGGTAGACATTGCTTGAGGCAGATAAGATGGTATGGAGCTACATGAAAGGAGCTGCTGAGAAAGGAGACAGTGGTTGTGGTTATGAATAATCTTTAGTAAGCTATAATCTTTGCTTTCCTCCCCGAAGAATTTTTAAAAAGTACAAAGACATAATTTTTACTGAGTATTGTCTTTTACAATTGCATAATTGCTCGCAAACCAAAATGTAGGCACATTTTTGCAAAACTGTATGCAAAACAAGTCTCTGCTATTTTGCTTATCACTAGATACATGTTAATTTAGATCATGCTGGATGTCTTTATTTTAGTCTTTACTGCAAAATAAATATTTGAAAGTTAAGGATGAAGTGATAAAGAGGAATGGCTTGGTCTCTTGTGTTTCACAATGGCATTAAGGGAGAGTCTCTCCTCCCACCATAGCTTCATACGCCTTTCAGACTTCTTGTTAGCTGTGAGGCTGATCTGTTTCTCTTTTTCTCTTTCTCCCTTTTATACACCCATTCATAAGGCTGTCACTGGAAGGTATAATACCTCACTAGTCTTCTTGGCCCTACTGAGTGAGGAGGATACATTCCTTAGAAATTCAAAGACACTTTTGTAAAACATAATTGATGCCTAGAGTGTATGAAGTATCTTCTACAAGACTAACCTATCTGTTAAGTGTTATAAATGTATAATTTACCATTCCTATCATTTCATTTGCACCCTGACCATGAGGACACAAAATGTGTAGTCTTACAATCATTATTTATGCAGTATAATGACTAGGTTAAGAAATAAGTATTAAAAAAACTGTCTAAAATACTTTAGAATACAAGAGGTTAAAAAATATTTTTTTAATTAAGTTATTTCTTCACAAACATGGTGGATATTAATTTGCTACATAAAACTGTCTATTACGCTTTATAATGGAAGTGAAGGGTAGTGGGGTCCAAATGTAAAAGCAAAAGCTCTAAATTTATCGAAAACATCAGTTTTTGAAGCCAAAAGTGTTACTAAGTATTGATCTGTGTTTTGAGATTACACACATATTGCAAAACAGCACAAAGATGCCATTTTAGGGAGGAAAAAGCAAAAAGAAAAACATTTTTGTAAGATTCAGCTGTTTTTAAAGTAGACTGGCTCTGCACTTTACCTTGCTCAATATCTACCTCTGTGGAAACGTTTCAGTCCCAAGTGGATTTCTACAGAGTACACTTTTCACCTTGAAAAATCGACTTCAGACATTTTAACTGACATTGTTAAATGTTGATATTTACATGTGCAAGAATCATTATATAATGTCAGACAATCACTCACAGTTTTTACACGTATACAGGTATACATAACTAGCTATACACCTGGAAAAATGTGGATGGATATAATTTATTTCACGCACACAAAGGACTATGGGGTTTTTTTTACAGTATTGGTGACACATTTCCAGTATTCTATGTTAAAAAAAATAATTACCCACAGTTAAACCCACTGACTGATACCAACTATTCTGTAAATAAACAGGGAGAATGTGCAAACTCTATGCAGACCCTGAAGTTGTGAAAAATGAATGACTTATGTGCGTTACCAATCTAACTATGCTAAAACATCTGTAGTAAACTCACATTTAGTTTTAATCATGCTAAATTTAAGCATGTTTTTGTCACTTGACTACAGGTGCCGGTCATAAAATTAGAATATCATGACAAAGTTGATTTATTTCAGTAATTCCATTCAAAAAGTGAAACTTGTATATTAGATTCATTCATTACACACAGAATGTTTATTTCTTTTAATTTTGATGATTATAACTGACAACTAATGAAAGTCCCAAATTCAGTATCTCGGAAAATTAGAATATTGTGAAAAGGTTCAATATTGAAGACACCTGGTGCCACACTCTAATCAGCTAATTAACTCAAAACACCTGCAAAAGCCTTTAAATGGTCTCTCAGTCTAGTTCTGTAGGCTACACACTCATGGGGAAGACTGCTGACTTGACAGTTGTCCAAAAGACGACCATTGACACCTTGCACAAGGAGGGCAAAACACAAAAGGTCATTGGCTGGCTGTTCACAGAGCTCTGTGTCCAAGCACATTAATAGAGAGGTGAAGGGAAGGACAAGATGTGGTAGAAAAAAGTGTACAAGCAATAGGGATAACCGCACCCTGGAGAGGATTGTGAAACAAAACCCATTCAAAACTGTGGGGGAGATTCACAAAGAGTGGACTGCAGCTGGAGTCAGTGCTTCAAGAACCACCACGCACAGACGTTTGCAAGACATGGGTTTCAGCTGTTGCATTCCTTGTGTCAAGCCACTCTTAAACAAAAGACAACGTCAGAAGCGTCTCGACTGGACTGCTGCTGAGTGGTCCAAAGTTATGTTCTCTGATGAAAGTAAATTTTGCATTTCCTTTGGAAATCAAGGTCCCAGAGTCTGGAGGAAGAGAGGAGAGGCACAGAATCCACGTTGCTTGAGGTCCAGGGTAAAGTTTCCACAGTCAGTGATGATTTGGGGTGCCATGTCATCTGCTGGTGTTGGTCCATTGTGTTTTCTGAGGTCCAAGGTCAACGCAGCGATCTACCAGGAAGTTTTAGAGCACTTCATGCTTCCTGCTGCTGACGAACTTTATGGAGATGCAGATTTCATTTTCCAACAGGACCTGGCACCTGCACACAGTGCCAAAACTACCAGTACCTGGTTTAAGGACCATGGTATCCCTGTTCCTGATTGGCCAGCAAACTCGCCTGACCTTAACCCCATAGAAAATCTATGGGGTATTGTGAAGAGGAAGATACAATACGCCAGACCCAACAATTCAGAAGAGCTGAAGGCCACTATCAGAGTAACATGGGCTCTCATAACACCTGAGCAGTGCCATAGACTGATCGACTCCATGTCACGCCGCATTGCTGCAGTAATTCAGGCCAAAGGAGTCCCAACTAAATATTGAGTGCTGTACATGCTCATACTTTTCATGTTCATACCTTTCAGTTGGCCAACATTTCTAAAAATCCTTTTTTTGCATTGGTCTTAATTGATATTCTAATTTTCCGAGATACTGAATTTGGGACTTTCATTAGTTGTCAGTTATAATCATCAAAATTGAAAGAAATAAACATTTGAAATACATCAGTCTGTGTGTAATGAATGAATCTAATATACAAGTTTCACTTTTTGAATGGAATTACTGAAATAAATCAACTTTGTCATGATATTCTAATTTTATGACCGGCACCTGCTATGCTATGTGTACGCTCAACCACTCTGTCACCAAGTTACCAAAGAATGTGCATGCATGATAATACTGGCTGCAGTATGCAACATCATTGCAAAATAATACTTTTTTTTTTTAAGTAACAGGAATAAGCTTCCAAATGATTCAGTATGTGTGCCACCATGGGAAATTTAAAAACTACAACCACAATAGCCATTATGAGCAGTCAAGTGAACAGGATATAAACACTTGTCTCAAAAAAACAATACCAAGAACCTGTGATAAAATGTATTACTTCCAGTTTGAAGGCAGATTTTCTCAAATCAAAAACTTTTGCTGCTTCAACATGCACATTCTTGGTAAGTTTTAGGGCTTTGTTTTCACATTTCGACCCCTGTACCCTTCACTTCCATTTTAAAATGCATCTGGTCTTCCACATTCAGTGTCAATAGCAGGCACTTGGCAATAACTCAGTGTGGTGAATCCACTGCCTACTGGCCCAGGTTCCAATTCTTTTCATTACTATTCAGTGTGGCTTGCGATGGACTTAGGGCTAATCCTGGATTGTTTTTTGCATTTTTCCAGTAATACTAAGATAGGTTCATAACCCTGTGTTAGATTTAAATGAAAATAGAAAATAAATGAAAAATCATCATGTGTTTGTCACCTGTTATTTTTTTTTTTCTACCAATAGTGATACTGCACATAATATTATACTTATACATTGTTCTGAAAAATGAGGATACAGAAGAAAACACTTTTAAGACAACTTTCATACTGCCAATTGTATGTTATACTGTTCCTGGTCAGCATACTATTGTATACTAAATTCAATGTTTCCTAGGTTTATCTTTCCAAAATATATTAAAAAGCCTGAAAAACATTTAAAGGTATGATGATCTGAGTCAAACTGAATTTAGCTGTATAGATTTAACAGCCATTAAGATCAAGACTACTATAAGTAATGATATTTTAAGCAATGTACACATATGAAATGTCCAGTAAACTACTGTAGAGGGAGTGATTGGTATATAGGATTAACTGAAATGCTGTGCAGCAATCTCAATTTATCACAAAACAAATTCCTAGAATTTAGAATAGCTCACAGACTCAGCATTTACAATGGTGCTGCCATCTCAGCTCAAACACACATTGAGAATTAATGGCTATGTCATTTATATTATTACAGAATGGTTAACATCTGCTTGCAATGTTATCTTCCTTTATTTTACCATCACTAAGCTGCCAGTGTTTTGACCATACTCTGTGCATGCTGTCTAATTAGGGACTGTAACTTTCTTCTCAAGACAGCCAAGATGTTACTTGTGACATATTAAAAGTTTGATAACACTGTAAGCCATTCATTGAAAAGAGATTGTAATTCCATTAGAAAGGAAATGATAATAAGATGGGTAGTGTACATTAGTCTACTGTGGCCATCATTTCAAAGCTGTTGAAAAAGCTAAACTAATCTAAGTGGGAGAGTGCTTGTCTTAATACTGGTAAGATTAATTTGTAGTTGAGACAGGAGACATTTCCTGAAAGTGCATTCCTAGCCTGATTATGCAGTTACTTTCAGAGAGACAAGTTAGACATTTAGAAAAAGAAAATTGTCCTATAGATCTACAGTGAGGCAGTCGGTATACATATAAATATTTATTGTTAACAATGAACTTTTATTTTCAATTTTTAATTGTGGTAACTAATATTCAGAATGTATACCATAGTTTTTGAGTTATAATGCTTTGATTTTTTCAGATGTTATCTGATATTTACATGACTGTTTCTTCCTTCTGACTATCTATGGTTAATTGTTTAACTGTCATAAGTGTTAAAAATCAATAATAAAACTATTAATAATAACAAAAATAGATCAAATTATTTGTCACATCATTTTCCCCTGAACTTTCACTAATTAGTGCTGACACATAAGTGGGTTTCTGAATGTAAAATCAAATTAATAGTAAAAAAAATCTAGCTCCACTAAACAGTATAAATACATTTTTTTAATCCATTAGTGACTAAGACAATACATTTTAAATTACAAGGTTACCAGTTTAGTTTTCAGACCTTGCATGAGCTCTTCCTGCTATTGTCGCTGTGCAACATTGCTGGGTCCAAGTATTCCAATGAGATGGACAGGACAGTATATGTATGAGATATGAATTTTGATATGAATTTACAACAATTGTATTTTGATATGGTTCTTTAAATGAGTCATTGTTTTTAATCAGGCATCCTGGATTATCAGTATGTTTTCTTGCTTCTGTTTTTTCTGCTTTTTTTGATAATGAACTGCAGAAATCAAATCAGGACTTTCTTTTAGGGCATAACAAAAGGATGGCAGCAAACACAGAAACACAAAAGTCATTTACTTATTCACTGAAATTTTCAGGACAAAGTGAGAGTCAAGAATGTGTGTGAGTCTCCTTTTATACCACATCCATTGCTGGGTACTTAGGGCTTGGGAGTGTAAGAACACCAGAGGCTGCAGTAGTTTACTCTCACCTGGTTTTTTTTATAATGTTAGAGGATTGCTTTAAACTTCCAAAATGATGCAGGAGTTTGGCAAGGATATTGCTTGAGTTTAAGTGTTTAGTCAAATGTTTACTGCTAGGAGGATTTCAACAACAACATTTGATTTCTTGTATAGCCCAAAATCACACAAGTAATGCCTCAATGTGCCTTAACAGGCCCTGTTTTTTGACAGCTCCCCAGCCTCGACTTTCTAAAAAGACAAGAAAATGCTCCCAAAAAATCTTTGTAGGAAAAAAAAAAGTGGTATTAATCTTGGGAAGGGTAATTCACAGAGAGACCCTCTTCCAGGTAGGTTGGGCATGCAATGGATGTCAAAGAATGGGGTAATTACAACACACAAAACAGAATACAAGCAATCCTATTCACAGAGCCAATCTATCACTGCCACCTCAGTAATACAATACAATTTTACAAACTGCTTTGTTCTTGCACAGTGCTTCTCATTGAGTGCATGTGCAGAGGACTAAGGCAGTTCACAAGGCAAAATGCAAGAATACAGTGCCCTTCATAACATTTGGACAAAGATTTTTCCTTGATTTACCTGTTCCACAGTTTACAATTACAAATCAAACAATTCAGATGTGATTAAAGTTGCCATTGAAAACTTTAATTTCATGGTATTTGCATACATTTCGGTTGCACCATGTAGAAATGACAACATTTCAGGTCGGCATAGTGTTTGGGGCAATTAGTACCACAGGTGCTTTCATTGCTTCATTAGTGCAGGCATGAAATGCTTAGGCTTGCTGCTACATGCAGACTACCTTTGAAGTGTTTAGTTGCCATTGTTCAACCTGAGGACAACAGCAGTGCTGATAAAAGTCAAAGAAGCCATTATGAGGTTGAAAAACAAGAAAAAAGCCATTAGTGACATCAGTAAAAACCTTAGGATTACCTAAATCAACTGTCTGCAATATCATTAAGAAGAAAGAACACACTGGCGATCTCAGTAATCACAAAGGGACTGGAAGGCAAAGGAAGACCTCCACTGCTGATGACAGAAGAATCCTCATTATGGTAAAGAAAAAAAACCAAACACCTGTCTGACAGATCAGTGACAGTCTTCAGGAGGCAGATTTGTATATGCCTGAGACTACTATCTGCAGAAGACTTAATGGGCAGCAATACAGAGTTCACAATGCAAAATGCAAACCACTAGTTAACCACAAAACAGGATGGTTAGATTATAGTTGGCAAAAAAGAACTTAAAAGAGCCTGCAGAATTCTGGAAAAAAGTTTTGTGGACAGACAAGACAAAGATGAACCTGTACCAGAGTGACGGCAAGAACAAAGTGTAGAGATGAAAAGGAACTGCCGAAGATGCAAAGCATACCACCTCATCTGTTAAACATGGTGGTGGGGGTGTTATGCCTTGGGCATGTATGACTGCCACAGGTAATGGCACACTTATCTTCATTGTTGATGTAACTGCTCATGGCAGTTGCACAATGAATTCTGTGGTGTACAGAAACATCTGCTAAAGTTTGAGTAAATCCTACAACAAGATAATGACCCCAAACATACTGCTAAGGCAACACAGGAGTTTTTCAAAGTGAAAAAAATGGAAATTTCTTGAATGGCCAACACAGTCTCCTGATTTAAATCCAATTGAGCATGCCTTACTTATGCTGAAGAGAGAACTTAAGGAGACAAGCAGAAGCTGAAGATGGCTTTATTAGAGACTTATACAGCAAGAGAATATACAGTACCCAGCAGCAGGTGATATCTATGAATTGCAGACTTCAAACAGTCACTGCATGCAAGGAATATTCAACAAAGTACTAACTATTAACTGTTTTAATATACAAGCTATTTCTATGTTCCAAACATTATGGTGCCCTGAAATGGGGGGACCATGTATAAACATTTCTGCATAGTGTGACCGAAATGTATGCAAATATGCTTGCATTAAGGTGTGCAATGTGTACTTTGATCATGTCTGAATTATTTGATTTATAGTTGTAAACTGTGGATCAGAGAAAAAAAATCAAAGAATAAATAAAGTGTGTTTGTCCCAAACATTGTGGAGGGCAATGTAGATTATACCACTCAATAAATAAATAAACTAAATACAGAAGTATCACATATAAAGATACAGATTTGTTAAAATACACCAAAAATAAAGTAGAAACTTTTTTACATAAATGAAAAACAACAACATACCATACAATACAATACAATTTATTTTTGTATAGTCCAAAATCACACAAGAAGTGCCGCAATGGGCTTTAACAGGCCCTGACTCTTGACAGCCCCTCCAGTCTTGACTGTCTAAGAAGACAAGGAAAAACTCCCAAAAAAAACCCTTGTAGGGAAAAAATGGAAGAAACCTTGGGAACGGCAGTTCAAAAAGAGACCCCTTAGAGATATTGCGCTTTAAGGTGTACCAAAATTTCATGCTGCTCTCTGTGGGTATATACATTTTAGCAAGTCCTGAGTATTGTTCAACTATGAACGATTTTGCTAACTCTCTGCTAGTGGCATTTCTCAAGCATTTTAGTGAGTTATATGGTCCTGAGGTTGTCAGCTATAATGTACATGGGCTAACTCATTTAAGTCAAGATGTTACAGTCCATGGTAGTTTGGATGTTATATCAGGTGTTCCATTTGAAAAATATCTGAGAAAGCTAAAGAAAATGGTAAGACAACCTTGCTGTCCTTTAACACAGGTTATACGTAGGATTTCAGAGCTTGACTCCTTGCATTTAAATACTGATTTTAGCATACACCCTGAAAAGAGGTTTAAAATGCAACATTCAGATGTTCCAGTTCCACTACACTTTGAGGTAGTACTCCAGTTTAAAGAGGTGGACTTTAATGGATTTGCCATCAAAGTTTCTGCAGGGGATTCCTGTATTAAAATTGACAATAAAATTGTCATAGTTCAAAATATAATTGTGCGTGAAGACAGGGAATATGTTGTCTGTCAGTAATACCAACACAATGCCATATTTTTTGAATATCCAATTGATTCTTCATGCCTGGGGATTTTTGTTGTGTCCAAGCTTTCCTCAATTCGCCAGTGTTTACCTATTGGTTCTGGCATACGGAAATATGTACGTTTGCCACTAGATGACAAATATCTTGTAATCCTCCTACTTCATATAAATACAGATTAATTGGTACAGTATGTTTTGTTTTTTTGTTTGTTTCTTCCTGTTGTGTTACAGGGTTCATAAGTGCTTTTTCTAATTCGTTTTTTAAACTCTCATCACCCCACCACTTGCATTCTTTATATTCCGGACTGATTTATGGTGGTGTGTGAAGTTGCTAGGAAAGCAAATTTGATTATTTCAACTGTACAAATGAAATCATGTTTAACTAATATAATTTACGTATATATTAATCATATGTATTATTATTGTTACTTTTATTTACTAAGTAATTGTAAGCATGCATGCATGTTGTAAGTGCATTTATCAAGGACTTTTGTAAATGTAATGTTTTAAAAAAATCTTTGTTTTTTGTCATTTTTGTAGGCTATGTATCACATTGTGAATTTTTCGGAATGCAATGAAGTTGAGTTGGTACCATCCAATTGGGTATCCAATGGAGTGTGTGCTTGGCCACCATATAAAGCTGGAGATATCCATAAGGCTATAATAAATAAAGAGTGGCCCAAAGAAAGGTGGAAATCATTTAAGGTTGAAGTTATGTACACAGCAGGTTTGTATTTATAATATTTGGTATAATTGTCATGTCATATCCTGTCATCTTCCAACCCACTATATCCAGAACAGGGTCATGGGGGTCTGCTAGAGCCCATCCCAGCTACCATAGGGTGCAAGGCAGGAACAAACCATAGACAGGGCACCAGTCCATCGCAGGGCACACAGCATACAATACACACACTAAGGTCAATTTAGGATCTCCAAATCACATAACCTGCAAAAAACGGAGGAAACCCATGCAGACACGGGGTGAACATGCAAACTCCACACAGGGAGGACCTGGGACAGGAACTCAGGTCTCCTTACTGCGAGGCAGCAGCGCTACCACTGTGCCACCCTGGTATCATTGTGTTCCTGAGTATATCCATATTATAGAGTAAATGCTCTTACATCTGGAATTTAACAGATAATTACAGAACTGCAAGACTGAAGCTTCCAGTTGCTTAAAGACACTCAGATTTGCAGACAGCAGAAGATGAAGAAGACGATGAAATTCCAAAAAGGACAAAATGAAGCAAAATGTAAGCCTGAAATAGTTAATATGCTTGAACTGTAGCATCACCTGCCGACTGTTGCTTGTGTTAATACAGTGAATTTTCAAGCTGAAACACTAAGTTTAATCATGTCATTTAATTTAGTATACTGTAACTACCACAAGGCTAATTCATTAAAATTTGTCTAAACTGATAAAGCTTTTTTTCTCATAATTGCACAGTTTGTAGCAATGCTACTAGTAGTTAGAACTGCATTTCCCAGCAGTCCTTGCATGGGATGTTGCAAGGTGACCAGAGGGGTTTAAAAGGAGGGCAGGTATCAGGAAAGAAAAAAAGTTGTTCTTGTTGTTATACGTTGTGTGTTGCATTTATCTGTTGGACTGCTGGCCGTTAATTGTGCCATAATTCATCATTGTGTCCTGGATTGTATTTGTTTGTTGGGGTCTGGATCGTCTGTCTACCTGTATACAGTACTGTATACTGTATACTGAGGACTGTGTTTGGATTCATTGGCTTTCCCGGAAGATCTGAGCGCTCCTGAACCATCCATCCGTCATCATCCTTTCAGCAACTACCGGTAGGACTGTGTTTTCCATTCCCTTTCTACATACAGATTGCTCGACTCAATCTCGTCACTTCTCATTTCATCCAGTTTGTTTTTTTCATGTTTATATGTTAAATGTAATATCGCCGAAAGGGTCAGGGGTGGTATTACTGTTTGCATTTAGATAATTTAATTTCATTATATTCTTTATTGTTTAATGTTCCCAGTGTGCTTTATTTGGTCTCTGTAATAGTGTGTGCGTGTGTGTCGTTTCAAGGCTGGGGTTGTCCCTGGTAATCCTCCAATAAAATAAATAAATCACCGTCACATTGACGGTGTCAATCTTAGTGGCACTTTACCGCTACAGATTTTGGTGAGCCGGATAGGAGCCAGGGTTATTTACATTCCCTTCTAGTGCGACTTCACTTACACCCTTACAGAAGCATGTCTGTTGAAAGCGCAGTGCAGGGCGAGGAGCTTGAACTAGGCCACATCACATAATGGTCAGAGCCCCTCTCGAGGAGGAGTTGAGCCTGCTGGATTCTCTGTGTGTTTCCAGTCCGGAGCAGCCCAAGACCAGTGAGGGACCGCTTCTTCAAGATCTGACGCTGTGCCTAGAACAGCTAGAGATGCGGTTTGACGAAACCACTTGCAGTTTTCTCAGCTGAGACGAAACTGTCCATGACCTCATCAATGCCACGGCCACCTGAGTTTCCAGCGAGGCTGTTGCGAGGGTGCAGCGTCTGGAATAGTGCTTCGTGAAGTGTGTGTAGCGCCTGGAAGCCAATATGAGAGAGGAGATCAGGAGGCAGGTACAGGAAAGCTGGTGTGCCGTCACGCAGCCACTGGGGCAGTCGACTCCTGTAACGGGAGTGAGAAACGACTGGGGACAGTTGTCCTTGTCCATTGTGGTGTTTCCTAAGCTGGCCCCTCAGTGTGCACCCACGGGCATTGTCGACTTTGTAGAGGAGGTCGACATGTTCGTGGAGCTGCATCCTCTGAGTGGAGCCGAGCTACGGGGATTCCTGAACACGGCACTCAGCGTCCCGGCACGCTCTTGGTGGTTTGCTGAGTGGCACAAGTGTAATACCTGGGCGGAGTTTCGCGCTGCCTTCCTGAATGCGTTCCTCTCTGATGAATACCAGCCGCTGTTGGAAGAAAAGCTCCGGACCTTTGTACAAAAACCATCGCAGAGCCTCCGGGACTTTGTCTTTGAATTCCGTGCGTTGTGTCTGAAGTGGTGATCTGACATGTATGAGGAAGAGATATTGCGATGTGTCCTTGATGCATGTGACCCTCGGGTGGCAGCTACTCTGAGGGGGGTCGTGAAATCGGTTGATGAGTTGGTGAAGGTGGGGTCCCGAGTGGAAAAGGATTGGGCAGCTATCGGGCTTAGTGGGTCTTGAAAGGGACCCAAGTCTCGATGTCGTCTGTCCCAAACCATGAGGGAAAGCCCCAGCGGATCCCCAGGCCAATCTAACCCTGGTGCAAGCTACCTTGGCCCTCTTAGTGGTGCCCGTACAAGTGCGAGGAGTCACTGGAGAGGCAGTTGTAGATTCAGGGAGCACTTATACCCTTATGAAATACAGCTTGTGGGAAAAGCTTAAAGTGCCTCATGAACAGTTAAGAGAAAGTGCAAAAGTAAAATTCTTTCTTGCGGATGGAGTCTGCTTACATGAGACACACTGAGAGACAGAAGTTTACATCCTGGAAGATGACCACCCTTCAATGCCCTTGTTACTTGGAATGGACTCTCTTGTGTCAGTAGGTCTTACCATCCACCTGTTGTGGCTGGAGTACGAGTTGCCGGGGGGTGAATTACATCGGTTTGGGACGAAGGCTCAAAGTAATCTGGTTTGGCCTAACTTGTGTTATTACCTCGCGCAGTTGGTGGACAAGCCCAGCCCAGTAGAGGAGGCTATTCTTGAACAGCCGGAGCTTGTTCAGCCACTGCTTAGGAGGTGGCACTCTGTGTGGACGGACAAATTGGGTCAGACTGAGGTGGTGTGTCACCACATTCACACAGTTGACCCTGTCCCAGTTCGGCATAGAGCCTACAGAGTGTCTCCTCTGAAAAGCGGAATAATCAAGGAGTGGGTTGACCAGATGTTGGCGGATGGGGTCATCGAGCCTTCCACCTTGCCACGGGCTAGCCCTGCAGTACTCGTTCAAAAGGCCGATGGGACCTACCGATTCTGTGTGGACTATCGGAAGCTGAACAAGAAGACCTTGGATGATGCTTACCCCATGCCCCTCATTCATAACATCTTGGAGTCTTTGCATGGGGCAGCGGTTCAGCTCACTAGATTTGAAATCCGGGTATTGGCAGGTGAGAATGGGGAAGAGTAACATGGAGAAGACCACCAGAGGGGTTGTTCCAGCTTTGGGTGATGCCCTTTGGACTTAAAAACGCTGGGGCATCATTCCAACGGCTAATGGAGCAGGTCCTCCAGGGACTCATTGGAAAGACCTGTTTTGTTTATATAGATGACATCATCGTATTCTCCCCATCTGTCCCACAACATCTAAAGGACCTAGACTACATCTTCCAGTGACTGCAGAAGGCTCATCTAACCCTCAACACCAAGAAGTGTAGATTTCTACAAGACCAGCTGAATTTCCTTGGCCATGTGGTGTTGGCAGACGGGGTCCAGGTGGACCAAAGAAAATTAAGTCCATCTTGGACTACCCAGCGCCCCAGGAGGTAAAAAGTCTCCAGCGCTTCCTGGGGATGGCTGGGTGGTTCCACAAATTTGTGCATGGGTTTGCCGACATCGCTGCCCCATTGTTCCAGCAGCTTAGGAAGGGATCCCCTGGGAGTGGTCACCAACGTGCCAGGACTCCTTTGAAAGTCTCAAACAGGCCCTGATATCATCTCCAGTCCTGGCACAGCCTGATCCTTCATTAACCTTTCAGGTCCACACAGACGCAAGTGACCTCGGGCTTGGCGCCGTTCTCTCGCAATCAAGTCAAGGAGAAGAGAGAGTGGTGGCCTATGCTTCACGGTCACTAAAGGGTGCCGAGTATAATTATTCCACCACCGAGAAGGAATGCCTCGCTGTCATATGGGCCATGGAAAAGTGGCATCACTTCCTGGAGGGAACTTCATTTGAAGTCTACACTGACCATAGGGCTCTGACCTGGGCATTCAACTGCCCGAAGACCACGTCTAGGCTAGCCAGGTGGGTACTGCACCTCCAACAGTTCATGTTCAAGGTGTGCTATCAGAAGGGCTGTGCTAATGTTGTGCCGGATGCTTTATCACGGGTTCACAAGTCTGCACCGGTGGTATGTGCGGTATCGGACTCTAACCCTTGGCCTGATCTTGCCGTGAACATGCAGGAAATCGTTCAGTCTCAAGCAGCCAGTCCTGTATGTCAGGTGTTGAGAGAGGGTCCGGGGGGGGGCCTGACCACATCCATTATAGGGAACTTCAAGGGGCACTCTATCGCTGTGTTTCAACAAAAGATCGGGGTTGCCATTATCAGTTGGTAGTGCCCGAGACATATGTGCACAAGTTCCTACAGTATTACCATGATAGACCGATCACCTTGGACGTACTAAGACACTGTTTAAAATCTTGGAGGTGGCACGGTGGCCGACGATACGCAAAGACGTCTGGTCCCATGTCCAGACTTGTACCACCTGTCAGCAATACAAAAACCCCACCTGGTCTCCCCTCGGGACAGCTTCAGCCAGTAACCATCACTATCCCAGGGGAGAGCCTAGGCATTGACCTAATGGGACCATTTCCTACCAGTAAGGACCGGAAGACCTACCTGATGGTGGTTGTGGACTATTTTACCTGATGGGTGGAGCTATTCCCTTTGGCTAATGCCACCGCCAAGAAATGTTCCACCCTGAAGGATGAGATATTTACCCGATGGGGGGAGCCAAAGAACATCATCACAGACCAGGGCCTGCAGTTTACCGGTTCAGAGGCCGAAGAATTGTGGAAACAATGGGAGGTGGTTCACCTGAAAACAACAGCATACCATCCCCAATCTGATCGCACTGAGCGGGTGAACCGGACCCTAAAGACAATGATAGCATCCTTCGTCGGAGACAACCATCAGGATTGGACAAAGTGGCTGCCTGAGCTGAGGTTAGTGTTGAACACTGCGGTGCACAAGGTTACGGGTGAAACCCCTGCATTGTTAGCTTTAGGCAGACAGCTAAAGGGTCCACTAGAAAGAATAATTGTGCACAATCCACCTAAACCAGACACATCTATACATGAGCACTTGCAAACTTTACAACTAATCACACAACGGGTAAAGGAGAGGATGGTGAGGTCCCAGTCCAGACAGTCTCAATCGTACAACCAGAGACATAGGCTTGTTCAGTTCTCGGTTAGGGAGAAAGTCTGGATCAGGACTCATCACCTCTCAAAAGCATCAGAGAAGTTCATGGCTAAACTGGCTCTGAAGTGGTTCGCCCCGGCGACTGTTGTCCAAAAGAAGGGACCAGTGACCTATGCAGTGGAGTAGGATTGCCAGGGACTAAAAGTAGACACTGTGAACATTGCAAACCTCAAGCCTTGGTTTGGCCGTACACCATGGCCTGGGGGTGGGGATTGTAGCAATGCTACTAGTAGTTAGAACTGCATTTCCCAGCAGTCCTTGCATGGGCTATTGGAGTCAAAGGTGGCCAGAGGAGTTTAAAAGGAGGGCAGGTGTCAGGAAAGAAAAATGTTGTTCTTGTTGTTGTATGTTGTATGTTGCATTTATCTGGACTGCCTGCCGTTAATTCTGCCATGATTCATCATTGTGTCCTGGATTGTATTTGTTTGCTGGGGTCTGGATCATCTGTCTACTTGTATACTGTATACTGAGGACTGTGTTTGGATTCATTGGCTTTCCCGGAAGAGTGGAGCACTCCTGAACTATCCATCCGTCGTCATCCTTTCAGCAACTACCGGTAGGACTGTTTTCCATTCCTTTCTACATACAGATTGCTGGACACAATCTCGTCACTTCTCATTTCATCCGGTTTGGTTTTTTCATGGACTTTGCTGTGTGTTGTTTGTGTTTATATGTTAAATGTAATATCGCCGAAAGGGTCAGGCATTTAGATAATTTAATTTCATTATATTCTTAATTGTTTAATGTTCCCAGCATGCTTTATTTGGGCTCTGTAATAGTGTGTGTGTGTCGTTCCAAGGCTGGGGTTGTCCCTGGTAATCCTCCACTAAAATAAATAAATCACCGTCACATTGACAGTGTGAATCTTAGCGGCACTTGACTGCTACAAGTTGTATGAGGCACTTCCTCATAGTTGTATAACTGTGTATTTTGTCAATAATTTCTTAATCTTTTCCCAAAGAGCAACCCCAAAAGCCATCTACCTCCGTCACCCAAGATAACCCCTTCTCAAAAATTTTCAAAATCAACCACCAAGATGTCTGCTGACCATGGAGAACTTGGACGAAATGCAAAATCAATGTGCAGGATGCATCAGCCTGACAGTTCAGCTACATTCTGAATGTAGTTCCACTGAATGTGGAAGATGCACTCAAGAAAGGAAAAGACTGAGAAATGATTACAGAAATCAAAGTGCATCTACAGTGGAAGAGCACCTAACCCCAGATTGTGTGGAAATTGCAGATACTGCATTTAGACACTGGTCTACCTCACAACAAAATGATGGACCAAATCAAGACATTTATGGCTGTAAGTGTTTTATCTCAGTTTCTTTTTAATATAGCTGTCTCCGTGTTTGTCACTTTAAATAAATCCCTGATAACCAAACGCAACTGTGAACCACAAAAAAAATTACCCTAAATGTTTCACATTTTGAGTAAAAGAATTATGAATCTGTGCAACTTTGTGTGTGTGTGTGTATTTAATGTTGCTCACAGGACCCACTTTTCATTACCTTTATTCATTAATACAGCGAAATTGATCTTACCTTTTCTTTTCACTTGTTTCCTTTATGTTTCCACTTTTCATCATGCTTGCCAATTTTATAGTTTACATTTCACACTTCAAAGGTGTTCATCCCCTTTGGTAAATGTCTCTGACAATTATGATCTTATTATGTTTGATATTAATTTTGTGGTGTTTGTACATTGTTTTAGCCATTCTTCGAAACATTCTGGTTAAGCAGGAGATGATGATGGAGCAAGTCAAAGTGATTTTAAAAACCAAACAAGACCTACATGAGAAATGCTGTAGTGACAGTGGTTCAGATCCAGTGCTGGAAAAAGACATTCTTCCATTACAAGATCTCACATCCCTGCAACAGCTTGAAAGTGACCTAGTGGTTGGTGTAGATTAAAAAAAAAAATAGGGAAAAACTTTTTTAATAACAACTGAAAACTATACCTTCAAACAACGACAGGCTTCAAGTTGTATTGTCTTAAATGCCCAAACGGTGCTCATCAGATATGCACAAGTTGTGATGTGTAGTCAAAATTTTAGGCATAGTTAAAAAAAATATATATTTTTAGTTATTTAAGTCAAAAAAGCTTTTAATAGTCTACAACATCAAATTTTTAAAAGGACTGAAAAAATTCCTACCCAAGCATGGTTGTCAGTTTTTGGGAGTGTTAAAGACTGCTACTGTAATCAAATCTTTGTTGAAAATTAAATGAAGTGCTCATAGCTTGACATGTCTGACCACAGATAACATCTGTAAAGGCCGTCAGTATTGGGCATGACAATATGCTAAAGGACTGTCAAATGCTTTTTTTATTTGACATTGTTATATCATATCAAATGGTGCTTGGAGTCCCATGTCCAAGCTTACTCCAAAGATTCAGCATGTACATTTTATTATATAGCTCCACCTGTATTAGCTTCATTGGAGAGCTACCTAAAAACATAGGTGCTTGAACTTCTAGTATGTTTTACTTTGTTGCTTGTTCCGATTCCTCCTAATGTTTCTATTGCATTGTGTATCTTAAGAAGTTATGAACTCCAGTGAATTACTTTTTTTTTTTCTTTCTGTAAACCTTTGGCAGATTACATTGCTTGGGATTCAAGGAGGGGTTGATGTGAGAGACACGGTGTGGAGAATCATGAGGCAAACTTTGACCAATTCATTGGCCAAACAACTGGAGGGGAATAAATGGAAAACATGTTTCCATAGCCTTCACATTAAGGATATTGTGATTGGTGAGCATTTATAATGATGTCAATATGCATACACTGCCTTTTAAAATGAAGTAATCTGTGACTGAAAATTTCTGTGATACGAGTATCTTTTTGTTGTTTGTTTACAATAAACCAAGCTATTAAAGGTAAACTATATGCATTATGACCAGATACAAAGTGTACATTTTTTCTGCATTAACCAGCTTGGGTTTCACATTGGCATGGACAATAGTTCCGTATTAAATGTCACTTTCCTTGTCACAAACTACTGTTTGAAAAAATCTTAACACACTAACACTTTTTTTAATAGCTAGGTCAAGATGTAAACAAACTAAGTGGCCGCTCAGGGCCCTCTGGCCACCAAGGAAACCCCAGTTGAATGGGGGTAAAAAAGATCTAATATTTAACATTCAACATTAAATAAAATGTATCAGGCAAAATACTAAATGATGTTAAAAAATAAAGGGAAATTATAGCCATGTATGATAACTACTTTATTTTCCATATACAATTTCTTACATTAGGAATTTGTAATTTTTGCATACCCCAGCTTGTTCTCCAGAGACACACAGAGAGGGAAAGAAGCTTTTGCATCAGAGTGCAATCTATATGTACAGAATAAAATTCTACTTTGGGCCTTAAAGTCTTAAGCCAGCAGTGATTCTAACCTGTAATTGGGTTAAACATCAGTGATAAGCAAGTGGTCATGCTTGTGAGCTAACTACAGGGAAGTATTTAAAGCCAGTCGTTTAGGCAGTAATACATGCAAATACTGTATTGTACAAATATCTCTAGTTGTAAATATTGTTTTTTGTCAGAATACAACTACATTTTATATAGTTGCTTTGTTTACTGAAAATAAACAACAAAGACATAGTCTACACTTGCAGCCTGTTTCTTTACCATCATGGTTGGATGCAGTCAATGCTCATGTCTGACAAATAACCAAGTATCAACTTCTGATTGACTCAGACTGTATAATGACTGTTCTTTAGATGCAGTACGAAGAAATTCTCTAACATCAAGAGCCACAACTCAGGAAATAGAAATGTGGATTAACACTAGAATTACCAGAGCCTACGAAAAAACTCGTAGGTCCGTCCCACCTTAAATCGCTTCTTAAAACCGTTCTCACCTCTCCGTCAGCGTCTTTTGTTAATCTAAATGTGCTGATAAAAGAAAAGCTGCAAGTAGCCGGCTATTCCATCCCCCCAACGACTTAGAACGTGCACAAACTTCTCCCAGCTCATGCCTTGATTATCTGGGAGTGAAGTGGAGTTTTAGAGTGGAAATAATAGATCATTATTTGGAATACACGCATTTCACGTATGTTCTGTTTCTACAGTAATCCGTGTAAACACATTTTTAAAACAGAAACGTTTTTCATATTGTAGTAGTAAATGACAAAATGTAAGCATAAACTATATAATGTATGAAGCCTGAAGTCCAAATATCAAACACATTTACAAAAGGTACAAATATAACAGAACAAGTATGCTTTTATTCAAAAATAAAAATGGTGCATTCTCGTACCAATGCTTGCGAACTGAAGAGCCTGCGTGCACTTTTCATGGCATTACACGTCTATTTTTTTGAGCATGCCCGTGTCGCTGAAACACAGGAACATATGTTGGTGTACAAGAATAACAAAACAAGTGCACTTTTATTCTAGACTATACGTGAAGAAAAAATAAAGCAAGTTACAGTAGGCGGTGGATACGACAGCTTGCGTGGTGCAATGCTAAGAACTGCTGATTTCCGATCCGTGTTATATAAAATCATCACATTCAAATATTAACAATTCCCACACACCCTTCCTACATTCACGACATGTGTACTTGTTGCAGTGTACACATCTCTCTGTGCTATGGTTCCTATTACACTGAATGAGCACCTGACATTGTACTTTCTTCCCTATACAAATAACATTCGAATATAGCGCGTCTCCAAATAAATCACATTCGAGCTATATCGCGTCTCCAAATAAATCACATTTGAGTTATAGCGCGTCTTTATGTGAAAAAAAGCAGTGTCAGATGGGGGCGGGATCGTGGACGCGACTGAGAGAATGGAACTGAATTAAAAAAAAGCTAACCTTTATAATTATCATGCATTTACACTGGCTCTTACAGACTGACTGAAATCAAATGTATGTTTTTATTCTAAAATAGCTCAATACATGCAATATTATTTGAAAAAGAAGAGCGTCAGATCGGGTTTGAATACACACTGACGCTGTTACAGAAGGAGTCTGCTTATTCAGTGCAGCAGTTTCAACGCACAGTACATGCAATATTATTTGAAAACGAACAGCGTCAGATCGGGCGCATATTCAAACCCGATCTGATGCTGTTTGTTTTCAAATAATATTGCATTAGTGCGATGATGTTTTTACATATATTGTCTCTTTCATTCATCTTGCGGTTTGTAATCAGTGACCGCGTGTTTTTTCCCCGATCTTGCCAGTTCGCACATGTTGCTGTATGGTGGTGTTTCTTTTGTACTCCAGGACATGCAGAAGACAGAATAGTACAGAGCAGTAAGTTCAGCGCTATATGCAATCAGACAGACAGACAGGCAGAGAAGGCACTAGATGTATAAATAAACAGGGAAGGCACTGTATAATAGAAATATAAAAAACAGCTAAGGGGATAGATATATAGATAGGTAGGAAGGAAAGGCACTATATGATAGGCAGTCAGGGAAGCTCCTATATAATAATAAAATTACTGTTATTACTATATAAATAGACAGGGAGTTCAGGCAGGCAGAACGGCGAAGGTTAAAAATAAATACATTTTCTCCCTAGCGGAGATTCGAACTCGGATCTCTTGAGGTACAGCAAGTCTGCTGTGTTCTAAGTGATGAAATCTTACCAGTACACCACGGAAGCTGTTGTAAAAATTCCTGAACCTTTTATGAAAGTGTATTTGCTCTTTGGCTGTCAGGTTTCACACATTTTATAGTTTATATCTACATTTTGTGACATTTATTACTAAAATATGAAAAAGTTTCTGTTTTAACATTGTGTTTACACAGATTACTGTAGAAACGGAACACACATGAAATGCGTGTGTTCCAAATAACAATCTATTATTTCTACTCTAAAACTCCACTTCACTCCCAGATAATCGAGGCATGAGCTCGGAGAAGTTCGTACACGTTCTGAGTCGGTGGGGGGATGGAATAGCCGGCTGCTTGCAGTTTGTTTTTATCGGCACATTTACAGGACAAAGGAGGCTGGCGGAGAGGTGAGAGCGGTTTTAATAAGCGATTTAAGGTGGGACAGATCTACGAGTTTTTTCGTAGGCTCTGGTAATTCTAGTGTTAAGAAATGGCTTCATTTGGCTACAGATAGGAATGGAGGGAGACGAGCAAGAATGGAGCGTCAGAGGAAAAACAGCTATCAAGAATCGGGGGAGCACTGTCAACCCTCAAACACGTCTAGTAATAAGTTAATTAGGAAATTGTATAATTTCAAGTAACTGACCAACTGTTGATTTTTTGGCTGCAGGTGAAATGCATGTTCTTTCAAGTCATCATTAAGACCAGCCTTCTAAACCTTTGCTGAGGACAAGTTGGACTCTTACATCACCAACCTTAACTTCCTCTCCACCCTCACAAATGTGATAACTTGATCTGCCACAACCTTCCCAAAGAGATTAGCGCTCATTCAATGCTTTCTGGGTCCTAACATCAGGCACCATCTGGAACTGTGTGTAATAGTGGGTATCCAATCATGGACTTTATAAAATTAATGTTTGTACATTTTGTTGACCGAAATTTCTTTTCACCTGTTTGATACATTCTTGTTTTGTGCTTGTTTTAAAGACTTACATTTAGGAAACCTTTCCCTGTTTGTTGATTTAAATAATTCATTGTGCAAGACAGCAGTTAAAATTAAGTTCAATATGTAAAGTAAAATTTATTTTATAATATGTGTATCTCATCTATATGATGTTTTTTAGGCACATAGAGTCTTATTTGTTATTTTTCCAAGTGTATGCTCACTTGATTCATAAAAAAATGGTAATATAAAACTGTATAAACTGTAAATGTATTATAGACTTATTTTGTCATGGTGGTTTATTTGATATGTCAGAAATGCAAGGAACTTTGTTTTCTATATAAATGTAACATTTACTTGTATTATTGTCACATCTACAAACTTCAGTATTACTAATTTTGTTACTGATTATGTAATGCAGATTCAGGATTGTTCTGTTTGTTGAAATGCATTGCACTGTATATGATAATAAAATGTAATAAGTTTAAATATGTGTATTTGGGTTTTTTTGTTCATATTAAAGAGATGCAGTAGATAGTAGTCTGACAGCATATATGGAAAGTAGGAGTAAATAATTGATATTTAAATAAGTAATAGTGTAACTTATAATACTATATACTATGTAATACTATAGTCATATAGTATATAGAATAGTATAGAAATATATAGTATAGTATATAGTTAAATACTATATACTATTATTTACTCCTTATTTACCTTTACTTAATTATATTTAAATGGGCAAAGTGAAAATCTGACCTGTAGCCCACATGAGGCCCATTTATTTTTCCTCTGGTTCAGTGCTGGGCAGACTTTGGCAGGTTTGGCTGAGTTTATTTTGTTTTGGCTGGGATGCGGCATCCGGATGTGGTCCACACTATTGCCATCAATCCATGTGGTAAGTGAACCAGAAAGTCCTGACAGAAGTGGACCAGATTTGGGCCAGATGAAATTTGCTATCTGGGCGTGCAGTGGGTGTCAAAAAGATGGGGGTCAATACAATACAATACACAGATCAGAACAAATCCTCAATACAGTATACAAATAAAAATTTTACAAGTATGGACCAGAATTTAACAGTAGATGATATCACATAATATGATTTGGATTTGTTTAGAGTCCTGGAGACCTCAGCCCTCAAGCTGCCTCCCCCATTTGGCCATTCCACAGCTGAAACATTGCTTGGCCAGCCAATCTGATGAAGGACCCCTCTACCCCATGATTCCTGTGATCCTCCATCAGGGATGACTTTACCTTAGACAGGCAAAACAACTTGGCAGGTGGGCCGTGGCACAGAATGCCACATTTAAGTACCGAGAAGAGAAACAGAATAGGTGAGAGTTAGTAACAAATTATAACTATCATGTTACTTATGTTTTAGTGCTAATGACTAACAACAGGGATGCAGTCTGTACAGTTAATCAGCAGCTCTAGTCATGGTATGCTAAACTGAAGTAGTGAGTCTTCAGCCGGGATTTAAAAGCTGAGACTGAAGGGGCATCTCTTATAGTAGCAGGCAGTCCATTCCACAGTTTAGGGGCCCTGTAACTAAAATAATAGTTTTAGTTACAAAAAAACTCAACCTCCCACTGTTATTTTATTAATCCTTGGAATCATAAGCAGACTGGCATCTTGAGATCTTAATGTGCGCTCTGGTTTGTAAGTCATGATTAGTTCAGACAAGTAAGCTGAACCTTGGCCATTTATTTAATAATGATACAACATCTTCAAACACATAGGTGTATCAGCCCCAACATTAAAACCACTGACATGTATTTGATTAACTAGTTACAATGGCACCTGTCAAGTGGTGAGATATATTAGGCAGCAAGTGAACAGTCAGTTCTTGAAGACGATGTGTTGAAAGCAGGAAAAATGGGCAAGCGTAAGTATCTGAGTGACTCTGAGGAAGGCCAAAATCTGATGCCTACATAGCTTGGTCAGAGCATCTTTAAAATGGTCTTGTGGGGTGTTCCCAGAATCCAGAGGTTAGCACCTACCAAAAGTGGTACAAGGAAGGACAACTAGTGAACCTGCAACAAAGTCATGGGTGTCCAAGGCTAACTGATGCATGTGGGGAGTGAAGGCTAGCCTGTCCGGTCTGACGCCATAGAAGAGCTACTGTAGGACAAATTTCTGAAAAACTTAATGTTGGCCATGACTGAAAAGTGTCAGAACAGACAGTCCATGACAGTTTGCTGCCTGTGTGCTAGCCACAGGCCAGTCAGAGTGTCCATGATGACCCTGTCCACTGCTGAAAGCACCTACATTGGACACATGAGCGTCAGAACTAGATCATGGAGCAGTTCATGAAAGTGCCTAAATCTGATGAATCCCGTTTTCTTTTAGATCATGTGAATGGCCAGGTGTGTCTGTGTCATTAACCTATGGAGGAGATATTGATAGGATGCACTATGGGAAGCAGACAAGCAGCCAGAGGCAGTGTGGTGTTCTAGGCAATGCTTCTGCTGGGAAACTTTTGGTCCTAGCATTCTTGTCAATGTTACTTTGACATGTACCACCTACCTAAATATTGTTGCAGACCACGTACACCCCTTCATGGCAACAGAATTCCCTGATGACAGTGGCCTCTTTCAGGAGGATAGTGTGCCCTGCTACACTGCAAAAATGGCTTGAGGAACAGGACAAACAGTTCAAAGTGTTGAATTTGTCTCCAGATTTCTCAAATCTAAATCCAATATAGCATCTGAAGGAAGTGCCGAAAAACAACTCCGATCCATTTTCTTTTATGATGTAATTTTCATCTTGGGAAAGGGGGAGGGTGGTTATTACAAGTATGTACTGGTTGGGATGGATTCTTTTTTTTAGTTCAGAAAAATCTTTGCAGGCATTGGACAACGTACCTCTTCAGCAATTTCAAAAATGTTTCCACCAGTGGGAAAACTGTTGGGACAAGTGCATTCATTCACATGGAGGGTACTCTGAAGGAGTTTCATTAAGTAAAATTTTTTTTTTTTCCAATTGTTTTTTTTTGGATACCCCCTCGTATATACATACATAGGTCTGAATTATCCATCCATCCATTATCCAACCCGCTATATCCTAACTACAGGGTCACGGGGGTCTGCTGGAGCAAATCTCAGCCAACACAGGGCACAAGGCAGGAAACAAACCCCGAGCAGGGCGCCAGCCCACAGCAGAGGTATAAATTACAATCTGATTATTTGGGTGTTGTTTGTCAGCCAGTTGGCAAACATCTGGCACACTCTCTGAATTGCAAGAAACAGATTATAGGCATGTTATAGAGTACCTGTCAAATAAAACTAAGAATACATAACGTGTTTCACCGTAATTGGGGCTCATCAGATGTACGCACCTTTGCTTCCCCTTGTGGGGATCAAACGTTAGATGTCAGTACTTGAGTGGAAGCCTCAGACGTTGCACCATGGTGGCTGGTTCACTTATTGACAGGCTGTAGATTAGAGTAGTATATCCATAGGTCTAAATCTCAATTGCCAGTGCTACATACTGACATGTAGCATATCATTGTAAACCACGTAATATGAAATGTTAAACCTTTAAGTGAAAATTTTATTTTATAACATTTTTAACATAAGAATGTCTGAAGCCTACGAAAAAACTTGTAATCCTGGCACACCTTAAACCCCTTCGCACCTCTCCATCAGCGTCATTTGAACATGAGTTGTCAATTGAACACGCTTTTTTTTTCGATCTTGCCTGTACTCCATGGCATGGCGTTTTCAAATAGTGACGGTTTCATGTGTGTATGCATGCGCAAGAGAGGCAGAGACAGATTTGGTCTCATTCAAATGGTTACTGGAATATAATATAAACACTTTCACAAAATTATAATGAAACAAGTGTGCTTTTATTCAAGAATAAAACTGAAAAACAATAAATTCAAGTGACAACAAGATTCCCAGAAGACATGATTCACCAGTGTTTGTGTGTCTACTTATATTCCTTCCATGAGGTCCTTCAATCTGTGTGACAGATACGGGGCGCTGTCGTCCCCTTGAACCATCAGATCAGACGCCAGACACCAGGCAAAAGTCCAAATATTAAATTTATTAGGACAGTACAGTGCACAAAGCACCATCCACTCCACTATACTTCACTCTCCCAGACGCATTGTCACCCTGCCACCCGACTCAGCTCAACCCTGGGATCTCCCACAGTCCTTTTTAAAGTCCTTGACCCGGAAATGTTTCCCTCTCTGTCCATGTGACTGGTAACACTTCCGGGTCAGATAAAAACTACTTTTCTTTAACCTGGAAGTACGTCATTTCCTCTGTTCACGTGACTGGGACGTACTTTCGGGCTGTATGGCAAATAGTCCTTGGTTCTCCCTGCAGCGTCCTCTGGCGGCCCCCATGGTATCCAGCAGGGCTGTGAATAAACACTCCAATGTCCATGATACCCTGCTGGAATTTGGGGCACCTCTATGCTACAGGGAGGACTCCACCTGGCAGCCTGGGGGTATTGACCGGGATGAATAGCTGGCCATATACCACAACAGGTAGAAAAACTTTACACTGGCTGTTACAGGCTGAAATCAAAGGCTTCTTCTTTTTAGGTGCTTACACCATCAACATGACACTGCCAGATCTAAACACTAGCATGGCTAATTGCTTGCGTATTAAAGTGAGTACAGCTGCATGTGGAAGTCCCATTTTACATTATGGTGCCAAGCAGAGTTGCATTGCTGTGCAGAAGTATATTAGTCAGCGAAAGCACTGTGAAGAAGCTGTCTGTTGTTATGGTACTGCCTTTGTCCAGTCTGATAGCGGTCACAGGACATTGTAACTTTGATTGCCAGTTCAGCAAATAGTGCTGAGCAGGCATCAGCCACAGCACCCACTGTGGTCATTGCTGCTCTTGTGAAAAGAATGGAGATAAACACCATCAACACAGAGAGGGACAGGCAAGATTGTTGTACCACATGAACGTCACTGACAGAATAAAACAGAATAATAAATAAAAACGAGCGCTTACTTTTACAAGTAGCCAAAACTTACACCGAGTGTTACAGACTCAAATCAAATGCATGTTTTTATTATATTATAGTAATAATAATAATGATAATAATAACAGTAGCAGCTCATTACTCAAAACATAGAGCACCCAGGACCTTTGGGTTATAACGCAGTGGTTCTTACCTCTACACCATTCAAGAACATGTATAAACTTCCTGTCGATTGACATTTGAGCTTGGGTATTTAACTCATTGACAGCAACATGTAAATCAAATGCTTTTTTTTTCTTTGGTTATATTCTTGAATAAAAGTGCATGTGTTTATTTGATATTTGGACTAAAGTTTTTACACATTATACACTTCACATCATTATTAGCATGACATGGAAAAAGTTTCTGCTTTAGGTATGTGTTCAGCATTTCTTGACTCGCTTTTCCTTTCATCCTACACTTACCCAGATCTTTGTAGTTATGGAACACACATGAAATGAATATATTCCAAATAATGATATACTGTATTATTTTCCCTATACAACTCCAGGCACATCACATGCAGATGAGGAGCCTTGGCTTGAGCTGGGAGAACTTTTTGCCCGAGTTGAGCTCCATCAAGGCTGGGATTAGGACAACAGGCTGCTTTTTGCTTGTGCTGATCAACACATTTTCAAAACAAAAGATGCTGATGGAGAGGTGCGAAGGGATTTAAGGAGGGCTGGGATTACAAGTTTTTTCGTGGCTTCAGGGATTCTAGTGTTAAACATAGTATATAAATACAGTATTGGATGGGTATGTAATTCTTTGCGTACACACTTAACTTTTTTGTATTGTTGTTTGCCTCATTGCTGGCCCGGGATGCAATAATATTTTTTAATGCGTTAAACAGACCACATTAATCACAACATGTTAACTTTCTCAGGCTTAATATATATACAGTATATGACACAGGGAGAACTGAACCAAGATCTCTAGAACTGTGAGCTGTGTATATAACAATATAGAACAAGTACAAAACAAGTATAGAACAAGTTCAAAAACTAAAGTGGATTTAACAGAACTTCTGGGAAATTGTCATGCTATATTCTATATGTGTACATTAATTTTTCATAATATTTCATATTTTTCCTAGGATAAATTGCTTGGCAGAAATAAATACATTCACGTTGTTTCAACTCATTTTAAACTATTATTAATTCATTCAGAATGATTATAAGATAAATATGTTTTTATTTTTCTCACTTTCATGCTAATATGTGCTTTCAGGTAATTAGGGTGCTGCAGAGCAGGCTTTAGTTATTAAATATCTTGCAATTAAAGTTATTGAAAGTATTTAATGAACTGTATATCATCTGGAACAAAATGATTTTGTGCCAATGGTAAGCTAAGATAGATTGCTATGGGAGATGTTTTCCCTAATTATATTGAAATAAGAAGAGTTTAAATAGGCTGCTATATACAGTATATGTAAAATCAATGTGTTTATTATATAATTTTGAATGGGAAACAGATATTCAGAAATGCACTCATCTGTCATGCATGCAAGTATGTTTGGTTCATCAGCTGCTTAGCCACTTTCAATTCATCTATTACTTAATTAGGTACACAAAGATAGATAGATAGTTATTTCATCACTAATATATTCCTAAGGGAGTGATTCTATAAACATTAAATAGCATTAAAATACATTCCAATGTCTGGATATGACAAATGGTCTTTTGTAGATTAGACCACAACATTTACCAAAGCTTTGTTTATTGGGCTAATTAGTTCTGAAACTCTAATGAAGGTCAGAATGATCCAAAAACCTTTATCAGTATTCTTTGTTCAGAAGGTCAATTTAAAGGAGGTAGGTTTGTTTTCAGCTGCCAAGTTAATTTACAAAGTGATTACAAAGTTACAAGACAGTTGTTCTTCTACAAGTATATAGTATACACACATACAGTATCTTGCTGAATAAACATAAAGGACTATATAAATATAGAAACAATATTTAAAAAAGGAAGTCTTAAGTGCCCAACCAAGCTTACCTTGATTTACTGTTTTGACTACCTCTCTGTAAGGAAGGGTTGCTTACCCAGACAAAACACAAATCTCTCCATTCTCATTTTCATCTCCTGTTTAGTAAAGCTCTGCTCACAGACAACTCCAAACTCAGCTAATTTTTAATAGTTCTATGCTAAATGACTCTAAAATAGCTCCAGGAAATTAACAGTTTAGTGTTACATTATTAGGCATATTTTAATTTATCTGTGGTCATTTACCATTGTCAGCAAGGTAGTGCAGTGGTTAAAGGCGATAACTCACAGTCCTAGGGACCTTGGTACAATTCTCCCTGTGCACTTTTAGACAAGGTACACTAGGTTCTTTACAAATTTATCTCCAGTTCTACTCCTCCTTGATTTAGAGCCAGAAACGACCCTGAACTTTATATATTATTTGTGCATTTTCATGAAAATAATAGGATTTGAGCATTGAAATATGTCCCTGTTCTGATTTTTCTAGAAATATTTTCTTTCAGTTACTCGATATTGATATTTACAAAATGTTCTGTTCTAACAGATCAGGTGCAGGTATCAAATTTGGACGGGTACACAGTAATAAAATCATTTTACTAACTGAAACTCTGTTAATTGCTATTACTTAGGCTAGTCACATCACTGTAGTTTAATGTTAAAGGCCTTCCCCTATTATCTCTTTATTACTATGTGAATTATCTCAATCCAACTTGGAGTAGATTTCATCACTCTCCCGATAGTCTTTAAAATCTGTATTGTGGATGTAACCTTTCCCACCTCATTGATTCAGTACTATTGAACTTGATTTATAAAAAACAATCTGCATAATTGCTGAGCTTCTTAGATGATTGACAAGATCACTGTGTTGTATAAGAAGCTTTAATCTTTTATAAACCTAACAGTTTATTAATAAAACATATAAAAATATTTGCACATGACATACTTCTTGATGGGTTAAACAACAGTGATATCAGTTAAACTAATTTAATTCTGAATTTGCACTCCACGTGGAGTTATTTTCACTGTACTGTATGTATTGGCATACTCTTTCTCAGGTCAAGGTTAACGTTCATCCACATACTGTACTTAGTTAAATTGAGATTTTTTTAATTCCAGAATGCATTTTCCATATTGGAAAAATCAACTTATTTCAGTTTAAAGAATTTTTTAATAATTTGAACTGTTTGTTCATATTTCTTCTTACCTCAATATATTGTTAACAATTTTTACTCAATAACATATTTACGGAAACATTTTCAACCTTGGATTGATTTCTTCAGAAATTATATAGTGTAAGTACCATGGGGGACAGACAGGCATGGCGGCTTGACAAGGGAATAGCTTCTTGCTTAGCCGGAGGCATTTAATGTATGGACCAGTGGAAGCTGGAGGCCAGGAGCAGTTCCACCCTGTCTACAACACGTGGCAGTGGTCTTCCAGAGGCATAAAAGTTTGGACACCCACAGAGGTACCTGGGAATTGAAGTCTGGAAGTGCAGCCCTGTCGAGTTCCCTGCGTGCCATTAGAAGGCACTGTTGGGGGAGGACATATGACCCGGAAGTGCTTCCAGGAAGACACACTGTGGCACTGGAAGCATTCCCAGGTCCAGCTTAAAATGAGCCTGCCGCTTCACCTGGATGAGTCAAAGTTGGGAGGCATCAGGTGAGACTCCAAAGGAGGAGCGGAAGGAGAGAAAGAAGAGACACTTGCTCTGTAATTGTGATTTGGTTGGTTTTACACACTTGATAATTTATATTGTGTAATAAAAATCTTTTTATTTGAACCTGGGACTGTATTTAGTAATTATTGTGTCTGAGGTTTGGGGCTCAATGGTGCCCCGTTGTGGACACCACAGTTTATGGCAATGCAAACATAGTAAACTTATCTTTTCTATCTCTTCCAAAGGGAATCCTGTATCTTTCACTACATTGTTGCTATTAAAGATTTTAGGGTTTGTAAATCCACTGGTTTTAAGGGTCAGATTTTCAGAAATACTAGCATGGCTACCAGCATATTTTCCTACCTTTCATAATGACTGACTCACTTTTTCTTAAGAGAGTAGAAAATGCAAGTATAAAGTGGAGTCCATGACTAAAGGTGGTATGGGAGTTTTTGCTTGACTTGGCTTTTCGAGTTTTGACAATTAAATTTCTATAAAGGTATCATTAGTAAGCAGAAACCAGAAGACGCAAACACAGTAAAAGTGTGCTGGGAATGTTTTGGTGATGAAGCAATTGAAAGGAGATCAACACATCCGAGATAGACAGGAACATTAACAAAATTAGGAGCAAGAGGAAAAGTTGGAAAAATAATGGCACAGATAAAACTAGGAATTCCAAACACAAAGGCAAACAGGAAGGGAATACTTAAAACAGTTAATGAATTTAATCACTGAGCAAAAAGGATGCATAGTTTAATCTCTTATATAGCAATGCTTCATGTATATTAGATCAGACAAGGGGCACATTCATATACAGAGTAGAGTTAATGACATACTCTAAAAAGAAGTTAGGTTAGGTAGACTTTATAACCCAAAAGGGAAATTTGTTTGAAGCAGGAAAGTACAAAAACATAAGGCACAGTTACACAAATCCAATAAATAAACAAAGATATAACAACTAGCAACCACAGTTACCATATATACACACCATCAAGATTTGTACAAAGAAGAATAATTACTTCTAACAGTACACACAGTAATAATTTAGAATTTAGCATTTATCAGCAGCACTACAAGGAACAGAATTCAAATGCCTATATCTCTAGAAATAAAAAAGACCTTAAATATATTGCTCTTCATCCTCAGAAAACTAAATCAGCAGCCTGATGGCAGCAAATAAAATTGAGGAAAAAGAGAATGGCTACTGTCTGACAGAGCTGAGTTGGCCTTCTTTCCAACCCGTAACCTCATAGAGCTCAGTGACAGAAGTACGCTGCAAACCAATCATTTAACTGCTGAGTTTTACAATAGTGTTGAAATGCCTTATATTCTTAATGCTGAGGTTGCTAAACTAACATATAAAAGCAAATATAACACTGGATTCAAGAAAAAAACTTGTAAAACAGTGCCATTGTGGTTTCTTTCACATTAAAACAGTTGAGTTCCCTAAGAAAGCAAAGCTGAGTCCTACCTTCCTACAAATTTGTTCTGTTTAGATCAAAGTTTAGTCACTTATCAATGATTGGCCTCAGATATTTGTATTGCTCTACCATCTCCACCGTCTCTCCTTTAATTAAGGTTGAGAAAATGGAAGGAGGGGTAGGATTGAATTGGGGGGACACTTAAGATCTACAACCATATCTTTTGTCTTAGAAATATTTAGCCGTAAAAATGAATGATTCCACCAAAATGGCTTGGACAAAAGCATGGCAAGATACCACAAAGTCAAAAGGGCCCATCGGTCTTGGCCCCCATTTCTTGAACTTTACGGCAGTTAGTAAAGTCATTTTCTTTATATTTTCCTGATTCACAAACTATCTCCCTGAAGTCTGGAAGATTACCTTTGTAATATTAAAGGGTTGTGTGTATTTCTTTCTATCCCAAGTTCTTAAACATTTTGAAATACCTATTTAATTGTCTATTAAAGAAAATTTCACACCAGAATAATATTTTTAGTCTTTTCCATATCAGGGTTCATATCATGGGAAATGGTAGTGTTACTGCACTTAAATCGGTTTTGAACCATATTTTTCAAGATGTTAAAATTAGAAAAACAAATAATGCTGAATAACTGCTCTGCTTAACATATTCATTTCTCAAAGATTTTGATACACATGCTTGATCCTTCCATTTTACTACTTGGTAAGATCCAAGAAGGGGCAGCTTTTAAAACTAATTTTTGTAACAGACCTAATAGATTCAGGGTTGTTACGTTGATGTTCACAATCCTTATTGATGATACATTGCAAGGTAATATCTCTGGCACCTATTTTAAAACTTTCTTGGTTTTCAGTTTTAAAATGTTTGGTTTTTGAGTTTGGGGCTAGGGTGTATTTTTTTTAAGCCTCATTGGAACTCTCTTGCATAGCTTTTGTATTCAAGCCCTTTTTTGAGTTTCACAAGCTAGCAAATCATCACAACATTAGTCTTACAGTTTTTTCAAGGATGTGCTGTAGACTGATACTGAGCTCAGATAAGACCAAGTAATATACCTCTGTAATTTCTAGCTACTTGAAAATACGGAACAGATTTTACCCCATTAATTGTGAAGATTATCAATAAGTATTGGAAAAGTAAAAATTAAATCTGATATTTATTTCAGGAACAAATCAGGTTTTAATTTGACTTCATCATTCTTGTTCATAGGGGATAATAATGATATTGTTTGTACACATAGCTCTTCTACTACATTGCCTGTGTTGGATACTGCTTATTATGTTAACATCTGTTTTACTGTCAATGCTAAATCTGTGCACCACATGTCTTCTATAGGACACGGTAGAAAATTACACTTATAAATGTGTTGTTATGAAGTTCCCCACAACATATGATGAAAAGAGCCTTGGAATGTCCTAAACCAGACCAGTACTCCCTTAGTCTGGAGCCCAAAACTTGGCCTGAACCCAGGCAACCTAGCCCTGAACTCAAAGGGTAGAATTTGGCCTGGGGTTAAGGCTTTAAAAACCACAAAAAAAAAAAAAAAAATCACAAAATTATTAAAAACTGTCTTTTAAGGGAGAGCATTGCTCTAAACTTCTGGTCTTCAAAACAACAAAAAATACTAAGTTTGTTATTCTTGAAAAGTTTTTATTAAAGTCAAAAGACAAAAATGAAAAGATAAGGGAAAATTGCAATAAATCAAATAGGGTATATCTAAAGAAGCCACCCAGAGCAAACAAATATAGTCAAAAATCAATGTCAGAAAAATAAAACTAACCAATCAAGAATCAGAAAGTCCAGCTATACTCAGTAAATGATTAACATTCCACAACTCACAATGTCAATTTAGAGAATCGGACTCTCTGCCACAAGTACACAGCTAGAGCATGGTCCAGCTTGATGGCATGGTGGTCCTGCCTCCTCTAACTCTTAAGGAGACAGGGCGAATAATTTAGCATTGACACAAAAACAAACATAAACATATACCTTAAAAATAATAAAATAATATTCAAAATATATCACATAAGTGGACCAAAAATATTTACAATAGCAAAATATTCTCCATAATATACAATAAAAATCAAAAATGTTAAAGAAAACTATACATGAGCCAGAGGCTAAACCATGACATGGGTATTACTAAATCATTATTAGTACAGTAGTAGATTATCTCTGCAGATTTATATGTAGAACAAATTGACTTGTAGCGTATTTTTGAGTAATCATTTATTTATTGTGCCCCACCTATTGCTCAGTACATAAATGTGGCTTTTACAAGCTTTGTTCCTCAAAGCTGTGAAGGGGTCTGAATGCTTTCTGAATCCATTGTACTATAAATGGTATAATAGGGCTCCTAGTGTTTTAACTCACAGCGTTATATTCAGTCAATTCCATTTAATTTCAAACTGTTCGCTTTTTTCTACCTAAAAATAATGATGTCAAAAAGACAAAGGTGTGAATTGAAACAGTTGTCACATTGTCATTCTCAGCTGCCATTTCTCATTAAGAATTGACCAAGTATTCTTTTCAGATAAGTTCCAAAAGAAGAATCTCCTATAACCTGAATGAAACTGAAAGCAGTCATGCAATTAAAGATGCCAAGAAATAATAAAAAGTGAAAAAAATACAGGCTTGAAAAGCCACAGTTGTAACACATGAATGTTCAAATAGCAAAACAAACGTAAAAGTAAAGAAATAAGATTAATGAAGAGATGCATACAAATTAGACCTGGATAATGTTAAGAAGGAGTAACTGGGGGAATTCAAAATTTTATAGCCATTGCACATATTCAGGACTAAAGTTATCCATCCCTAAATTAAATACATTGTTCCAAATTTAGATTAAGTTTCTGGGCACAGAGCAAACTGCAAGGACAGCCATAAAACGTGATCACCACTTTAATAGTCATACAGACACAAGGGCATAACCCATTTGTAAATGTACAGAAGATTCAGAATTGCTATTTTCTGTGCAGCTGAATATATATATGTATATATATATATTTTAACGTTAAAATGTATTTACTTGATCTTACAAAAAATGAAATAATGGTTTAAATTGGCATTTCTCAATGGAAAACAACATGGAGCTAAAAAATATTGTACTTACTTTACAGATTCAACAGCAAGACAGTCTGATATGTACTGAATAATAACTGTCAGTTTGTGAATGTATAAATGGTATTCCCATTATAATTCCCATAAATACTACAGTAGGCTGGATTTTTTTTTTTGTTTTCTTCTCCGCCATTGTCACAGGTTGGTCTCAGCTACTTTAGACTATTTCGACCAGATCAATGGATCAGATCGATAAAATACATAAATACCTGCATAATTGTAACTTCACTATTATTAACAGAACAAAAACCATCTTAACCAAATGCAGAAATCCCTTCTTACTTTTTTAATTGAAAGCTTATTGTAGGAAATTTGCTGCTTTGGTGAATAACGTGGACACTCTTGATGACTGTTATCTATCTCTGCTTGATTTAATAAATAAATCACTGAATCACGTTCTAAATTAAAAATGATAATTGGCTGTGATTTTGCTGTTTAGAGGGCAGTGCTCAATGTACAGAATCACAGAGGCAAATCTGGCTGATTATAGGATAGATTTTACTTCCTAATAAAAACAACAAAAATACAAAGAACAGTTTAACGAATAAAGCTGGAGCAGAATGCAAAGCTGGCATTTCAATCTTCTAATTACGTTATTATTTAATTTGATTGATTTCACTTCTACAGTCATCTGCAGTGCCTTGCACGTTTTGTGCTTCAGTGTATGGTATAGAAATTTTTACTCTGAAGCTTCTTCTCTTGTTTCAAATAATTATATATTTTTAACAAGCAAATTATTGCTTTAGTAGACAAAATTAAATGTTTAAAAGTTCATTTAAAATTAAAGCTGGCAAACACAATGAGTTACAGAGTCTGTTTTGAGACATAAGGTAGTGAGTTAGAAAAAATAGCTGAGATGACTCAATCCTTTATGCTAGGCAGTAAATAATTCCGTTATTTTTAAGCGTTTGCCAAAGCTGTACAGTCAGCACACATAAACAGCTATTTATTGATTCTGCAATAAACCTTTAATTCAATGTGTTCCTTTATACACAGTTCAGAGGTAAGGACCTATTATTATTATTTGTTGTTGTATATCATTGTGTTATACTGTAAAACATTTCAGAGTGGCATACCTGTAATTGTATTTATCTCAAGCGCCCAAAATGTTAATGCGATTTTCTTCTGTTTTGTATTATGTTAGTTGATGCAAACAACCACACCAAGATTCTTCATTTAAAACAGACCAGAGGCCGGACAAGGCTGATAAGCTGATTGTTATGCATTAGCTTGTGAAAATAAAATAAATTAAGAATGCACATGTGGGGAAATCAACATCCCAATGTGATGTGTTAGGGTTAATAGTAGTTGTGCAGCTGCAGATGCAAACTATCATTTAAAAATATTTTCAATGAAACTGATGGGACTATATTGAAATTTAACTGAATACCCCATGCTGATACAAGTAGAGGTTGACTCAGGTTTGACTGGTTCACCAGCATAAGAGCATCTTGCTTATGTATGCTGATAATACTAAGCTATACTGTCTTGTTCTGCTTTTCGCAAAGAATCTCAGGTTTTATATATGGTATCTGGCATTTTATGAAAGCACTACTACTGTAAGAATCTAAAACAAGAAAGGAGAGCAGACACATCAAACAAGCATTAAAGGAATATATTTAGTAAGGAATAGGAAATTTAATAAATATGGGAAATATTTGTAAGAAGGGATACATTTCGGAAAGGATGAACACAGCACAGCTGCTGAAAGGTGGATAAGAATTTGTGAAAGTCTTGAAAGGTTAAGGAGGTGTCTTATTCCTAGAATAAAAGATTTGGTCAGTATGTTTGAATTAGACTAACCTCTTGTCATTCTGGTGTTGCTCTTTTCATTGCACGCAACCATATTCTGTTGCTTTAGTCGGACCACTGCTCTCAAACTCGTTTAATTTGTGTGCTTCTTCTACTCTGTTAATACAATTGACCACATTTTTTAAACCACCTTGTGAGCAACGCTGGGCTCAATGGAACCTGATAAACCCATCTGTTATTCATAATAATCAGTGGTTGTCAATGGTTACTTAGCAGCCATTATTTACTTACAGCATTACCTACATCAGTAACAACACTGCTTGGATGAATGCGGATTTTTTTCAACTTGATGCTTCTTGTGACGTCTCTAGTAAAGCTTAAAGATCCTACGTACTGACAGAATTTTTGATCTTGTCCATTTATACCATCGTTGATATGCAGGTTGTAAAATCCAGAGTTGGTCTGCTGGACTAACACATGGACATTCACCTGCTTTTTAGTTCCAGCCAATCCCCTGCTGGCATGAGGCTGATTGTTAGGACGGGGTTAACCAGATCAGACATTCTGTCCTTATTTTACCCAGTGTATAATAGGCTGCTAAAATTAATTTCCCTTTAACCACACCAAAGATGTTTATTTAAATTGTTTAATGTTGCAATTAGGAAAAGGTAAAATGAAAACCCTAACCATCTTTAGATAGTTAGTTTTTCATTTTTAAGTACTTTTTTATCAAGCTTTAAAAGATAAGAATTCCCTCTAAAATTTAAACAATCTCCTAAATATTAAATATAATTTATTTCCTCTTCTCTCCTCTTTTCTTTAATATGGAATTCAAATGACCTTTGACCTTTACCCTGTAAAGTTTTTTTTTTAACTTAGATTTATTTCTTATTTTTTAACAATAAAGATTTTGAAACAAAAAACCTTTTGAAACAAAGTAACTATAGAATGGGAATCAAGATAATTCTTTTAAACAAGTTGTTTATTTTTGAAATCTGACCGTTGACCTTTGACCCTATTAACCTAGTTACACCATCTGTGACCTAATTAACTTTGAGCATAGATAAAAACAGCTCCTACGGTTAGGTCAGATATTCTACTCTTCTGAAGAAGGTTTTTTTATAAACTGAAACGTTAGGAAAAAGAATATTTATATACTAGGTTTTTCTTTTTCTCTAAAGTAATTTACTATACTTTATTGAGATCAGAACTTTTTCCATTTTCCACCAATTAATATGAGTCTTTTTAAAGACTTGCTTTAAAAACTAGGAAATAACCTTTTTTTTTTGATCCTCTAGAGCTCTGAGGTTTGTAAGTATGGTGCATTTTTTTTTTTCTTTATTAGGCCTGAATATTAAACTTTTTACTCTTTTTTTTCAAGGTATACCAAAAAAATTATTTTTTGTTTGTTTATAAATTAAAATTTTTTTTTTTTTCATTTGTTTGTTTTGTGCATGATTTATACTAATAGTATTGTAGATAGAATGATAGATTAGCACTTATGCATCTAACTAACATTATAGCACTTTAATTATAAGCACTTATAACTCAAAAGCAATTAAAGTATACCTGGAATGATATAGGCCACAAATAAAGGGAGCCAACCTGCTGAAACCTACAGAATTTTCTTTAGACCTGAGGGCAAAGGGATAAGAATGGTTATATTAGATCTCAACTTAACATCTACGGTGGACAGGGTAAGCTAAAGAAACATATTAATTTCTCTAGATTTAAAAAATATCTTAGGGGTTTAATTGGTCTACTGCTTAAGGTCATTTGGTTTTTTTTCTTAAAATTAATTTTTTTGCTTTTCTAATTGTTTTGTAATACCTATAGTAATTTTGTTTGTTTCTTTCTCTCTTTTTTTTTTTTTTTTTTTAATAAAAATATAGTTGTTATTCTTTTTTTTTTAATAAAAAAAATAGTTTTTTTTTCAAATTCCCGTTATACCCCTTCCCTTTCGTTTTCTTAAAAGATGTCTTTATCCAGATTTTACTCTTTGAATCGGTTTTCCTCTCTAGAACAACCAATTAATAAAGATCCTGAGGATAGTAATCCAGAATTATCTAACCAGATCAAGAACAGAATTGGATTCCAAAGGGACAAAAGGTATTTTAAACTTTTACAAATCCATCATATAGAGATTATTTTTAAAGCAATTAAATTTAACCAAGTTCCAAAGGGTATGGTTAAACATTCTCAAACTCACTGCCTTCATTAAACCTGCTTCTCCAGACCAACCATTGTTATTAGAAATCCAAACACATACTGAAAATTGGTTAAGGACTAGTCTACAATCTTTATATAAACATTTAAAACCACTTTACACCATAAAAGATATCACACTGGTTTATGACTCCAATCAGGTTGATAAGGCAATTCATTTTGCAAAAGTGAGATACCGCAATAAACTGAAGACTTCAATTGAGATGTTTTCTAAGGTGCTGTCTTGTCTCGCGCATTCTTGTTTTACAGATCGATCTCTCCTCTCCATATGCTTATCTGGATTTCTGGCTATTGGCCTCCCAGTCTTCCTTGGAGGGGGGGGGAATGGACACAGGTACACCATGGAAAGGGAACAGGAGACTGGATGGATTCCACATGGACTGGTTTGTTTCTTAAACAACAATCTCTAAATCCTTCTATGGCACCTCTTTCTTCTGTCTCCAGTTATACAAGTTTCACATTCTGATCCTAAAACACAATCACTTTCTTTTGCTTCCCAAAAAGCAAGAGAGAAATTGCATGAGTCATTGGATAAGGCTTTATCCTCATCTCATTCTCTAATTCTCTATCATCCTCTGATTCTAACTTATCTAATTTTTTTATTAAAACCTCTTTAAGGAACTCAACCAGAAAATCATCTCCAATCAAGGAGATAATGTGTTCAAAACAAAGGTCCCAAGAAAAGCCCACAGCGAACCGGATACAGGATAATTCTTTATCCTTGACGACTCGAAGGGCAAAAACAGGTAAAAAACATTAAGGATATAAACCAGCAAGAAAGTAAAATAGACTTTGGGTTGGGTTGCGATATAATCTCATCTTTCTCTTCTCCTTCCACTTCCAAATTGATATCAGAAACAATTAAGACTTTCGTCACTGAACAGGAAAAGACGGATTGTTTGTTAACAACAAATAGAAGTAGCCAAGATTCTTCTATGGGAGTCTAATAAATTGAATATTAATCTTTATCCTAAGGTGCATATTGTCTCTTGCTTCCAAATCTAATCTTAATTTCTCTTCTCAGCCTCTAAATGTTTCTCCGAATTCTTCTCCTTCATATGTTCCTAAAAATCTAGATGCCCAAATGCATATGGATCTTTCTTATTTCCTGTTTCATCGGGTTTATCAGAAACAGAATCTAATTCTAATCCGAATGGTCGTAAAACTTCTTCTTGCTTACCGGGAGTACAACTTCTTTGAATGCAATAGATACTCTTCTTTTTCTTCTCCTAAACTTTCTTCTTTGAAACAAATAAGTTCTTCTGTCTTTGAGAAAATTTCAGGTTCTGCAGAAAATAAAAACAAGTTACAATCATCGGAACAATCAAAGAGAATAACCCTTTTACTTCAATCCTCTGAAACTGTTCAGGTTGATGAAAGCAATAAATCAAACTCTGGTTCCAGTGGTGAAGAGAGATTTCTTCTTCCAATATTTCTTTCTCCAATCTTTCTTCTCCTATTTCTAAATTACCAACTTCTATTTCCACTCCAAATTTCAAACCTTTGCTTTTGTCTCCTAGTTTAACAGATACACTACCTTCACCACGCTTGACGACATGCTGCCAGCCTGGGATGGTTCCTCTCGATGGGGTCCAACATAATCTTTATGCCCCTATCATGGCGGTGTCAAACCGTTCACCTGGGTTAGTGACGGATCATTTTCAAGATCCAGTTATAGTTGGTGCAGTGGGGAGTCCGGGAGGGACTGATCTGGTTTCTGTGTCTTCTCTTACAGGTTCGACTGCTCCCTCCGGTGATAATATTTTGGGCAATACGTTAATTTCTAACTACCAACACAGTAGGGAGGAAGAGATGAATGAGGACTCATTAAATCCATCTTTGGAATCAAAAGTCCATTTCTGATCCTCCATCCATACATCAACACATGTAGAAATAGATATCAGTAAAATCACAGTAAGTAAGGCTAGGAAATTTTAGACCATGGGTAGGGTGATTACAATGTATGAAAACTATCTTGATTGTGGGGGACTCTAATATAGCAAGAATTCCACATGTTTATTTCGAAGAGGCAGAGCTCCAGAGCTACCTGGGTGCAAAAATCCTAGACCTTATCAAAATATTTAAAGCAACACCACCACAAGAACAGGTCCGTTATGTTATTATTTCTGTAGGAATTAATAATTGTGGGCAAGGTCATACTTAGAACGTTCAAACAATATTATGGGGATGTTAATAGAAGTGCTAGGAAAGTATTCCCCAAAGCAAGGGTATGCATTGATAAAATTCTGTATACAGATAACTCATTACATAGGGAACAGATTATAAGATTTAATACCATTATAATGGATTTATTCCCAGATGCTCTAGATTTTCCAATAGATATAGATCTGAATCAGGACTGCATTCACTGGACACCAAATACAGCATATTACATTCAGGATCACTGGAGGGAGCAGTTAAACTGTTTGATGGCCCGAGAAGTAAATATTTACAATCTTTCTAATACTTTCAGATTATCGGAGCCGGAAATTTCCCTGCTGCAGAAGGGGCTGACCTTCATCCCGACTCCGTCCGGGGTGGGCATGGAGGAATTGAGGAGGGACATACCTAATTATCACAGGAAATTACAAATATTGGATTATTTTGATTATTCATCTCATTTATACCCACAGTTTCAATTTTAGGGAACCCTCCTACTTGGATCCCGGCCAGCTCAGACATCAGGAAACCTATTCACACCTTAATTAACAGAAATATACAGTCACTCAATCATTTATGGGTACGGGAAAACAGACAGGACAATCTAACACCTAGGGAAAGGGAAGTTTTGATGAATCATAAAAGAAATAAAGACATAGTTATCAAGCCGGCAGATAAGGGATCAGTTTTAGTCACTATGGATACCAATCAGTACATTATAGAAGCAGAACGTCAACTTTCTAACAAACATCATTTACCACTCGAGTCTTCTTTACAGACTAAAAATAAAACCCAGATAAAAACAGTTATAAATATATTTCGATTAGGTTTTATTGATTATAAACAAAAAACATATCTATTAAGACTACTCCCAGTACCCGGAAGTTTTATCTCCTCCCTAAGATTCATAAAACGCCAGAATCATGGCCCATACCGTATCAAATACCAGCAGGTAGGCCTATCGTGTCAGACTGCAACTCAGAATCATATAGAATAGCTGAATATATAGATCATTTTCTCAATCCATTATCACAATTACACAATAGCTATATTAAGGACACTTACCACTTTCTACAGGTTATCAAAAATCTTAAAGTTCCTCCTCGTTTTTTCATGTTCACCATATACGTGGAGTCATTGTATACCACCATTGATACCACCATGGGATGGGAGGCAGTTGCCTGACTGTTTGAGGAGAATCCGGCTCCGGATCAGGCCATCTTGGATCTCCTTGGCATCAGCTTGTTGAATAACGATTTTGTTTTTAATGAGAAATTCTATCTCCAGGTGCACGGGACCGCCATGGGCAAAAAATTTGCTCCCGCTTTTACCAATATTTATATTGTGGGAGCAAACAGCCTTTCGCAAGTGCCCCAGGCTGCCATTTAGATATTTCAGGTATCTGGATGATATCTTCGGCATTTGGACCTTCCCCTGAAGGGATTTCGACCGTTTTGTTAAGATTTTAAATTCACATCAGGCAATTAAATTAGTTCCAACAGTGAGTCAGGTTTCTCTAATTTTCCTAGATACAGAAATGTATTTTGAGACAGAATCACCAATGTTTAAAACATTAAGTTCTCGGATTTATTTTAAACCTACAGATACCCACGCCTTATTATATAAATCTAGTTTTCATCCCAAACACGCCTTCAGAAGTTATAATTAAGTCACAACTAATACAATTTTATAGGATCAATACAAATTTAGCAGATGCAGAATTAGCCACACAATTACTTTTTCAGACACTACGTAAAAGAGGGTACACGCGTAGATTTCTTCGAGAGGTCTGAGCCAAGGTTAAAACATCGATCTCCAGGTACCTGACAACAGCGGGGGCGCCGGCGGATACCAAAACAGGGGTTCTACAGCTTCCTCCGCTGAATGACTGGAACATCTCAAGGCTGGCAGACGCTCTTTCAATTTATTCCAATTCTTCGTTGCAGATTTCGGCCCATTTCTCTTTGAATTCTTCCTCTTCCAATTCTTTCCTTGTGGATGTTCCGTTGAATTCTTCAAGTACTTCTTGGGACCATTCTTTCAACTTTTCAGTATATTCTGATTCTCATTTTCTTTCAGAACAGACCTTACATTATTTTCTTAGGTCTGAAGGATTTCTAACAGATTCTCTGGGGAGCAAAATAATAGACTACTTTTATCAATTTAAAAAAAACATACTTACAAATTCTTACTTACCTTTTGGTCTTCTTCATCCTTCGGGATCTCTTCTCACGATTTTTTCCCTCCTGTGCTTCACTGTGGTCTTCCATTCTGGTCCGGTTGTAGAATCTCCAATGGGCCTCCTGTTTGGGACATAAAATCAGACATGAGCAACTGACCCCACCCGATTCTAACCTTAAGATCCTAAGGGGGATAACCTGATCCAAATAGGGGGTTGTCTAATTCTCCTCAACCCTGTTGCCAAAAATGCTATGGGGGTTAACCCTGAGGTTGAAACCCCTGCCCTTGGGGTACTGGGGTTTCAATCAGCCCTTCCCGGCTCTAGCCCTAAAAATCTGGGAGCAGGCAAAGCCAGGGATGAGGGTTTCACCCCGGGGGTTGTTGGGGGAATCAACAAACCCTCCCCAATCCTAAAAACTTTGGGGGGGGCAGCCCTAAGGCTTAAACCCTAACCCCTGATAGGATGGGAGATCAACTAACCCTCCCCAACCCTAAACCTAAAAACTTTGGAGGGGGCAGCCCTAATGTTAAAACCCTAATCCTTGGCAGGATGGGAGATCAATTAACCCTCCCCAACCCTAAACCTAAAAACTTTGGAGGGAGCAGCCCTAATGTTAAGACCCTGGCCCCGGGCGGAATTGGAGATCAGCTAACCCTCCCCAATCCTAAACCTATAAAACTGGAGGGAACAGCCCTAATGTTAGGACCTTAACCCTGGGGGGAGGATCGTATGTAACCCTAGGGGAAATGGGGGATCACCCAACCCTACGGGTTGATAGCCCTCATGGGGATAAAGGGCCTGAACAATTGGGGGGTACTGGGGCTCCTGGTCGGGAGCAGGAGGAGCTTGGTCCCCGGCATGATGACGAGCCACGGGAGAACTTGGCAATAAACGCTCACCACAAACACAAAATTCCAGTCATTTTCACTTATTCTCATCATTCTAGATCAGTTATGGGTGTCCTGCGCTCCCATTTTATGGGGGTGCAGGGTACCCATCCTCCACTTAGAAACTACCAACTTATTGCAGCCTATAGGAAAAATAAAAACTTAAAGGATTACCTGGTTCATACAAAATGCCCTTCAAAGAAAAAACTCAATACAGCTTGGAAAAATCCCCTTTGTCAGGAAAAAGAATATTTACAATAAACTGACAAAGGTGGATAAACCTATTTTTCAAAAATTTCAGATTTATTCAAAAAATTGTATTTATGGTATACAGTGTTCCACCTGTGGCTTGATTTATGTGGGGGAGACCAAGAATGCGCTGAGGGATCGTTTTGTGCAGCACTTTAGATTCATATCGAACCAGAAAAAACAAACTGTTTTATATCGCCATTTTGCCATGGAGGGGCATAAACCGGTTATGTTTGGTCTGGAGCAACAGGGGAACTGGAACAAGACCAGGAGACTGATGGATAACGACATTAAATACCTTGGTCCCTCTGGGATTAAATGAAAAAGAAAATTAAAAGGTTTTTAGGAGGGAATTTGTCAATTTTTTTTACTGGGATTTTTTTAGGGGGGATATAGGGTGTTTATTTATCTAATTAATTTATTTATTTGGTTATTTATTTATTTATCTGTCTCTGGATGTAGGGGTTTATATATTTATGTATTTATATATTTATAGATTTAGTTGTGAATGTTTTTAGATGGTGGGGATTGGTTAATTATAAAATTTTAGTAGGGATGGATTTTTGGTTTAGTGGGAACTATTAATTTTATCAATATTTTTAGGAATGTTGATTATATTAATATCCCAAATAATTTTAAAAAGAGAAAAAAAAATTTTTTGAGTATTGATTTTTCTATCTGTTTGATTTTATGTCTAGGATCTTAAAAGAATTTTATTCTACATTTAAAAAGCTTTTATAACATCTTAGGAGGGGTGGAGAAAGGAAAAAACAGAAATAGAAATTAATTTTTTTTTTAAATGGGACAAGTGTACCAGTGCCTGCCAGTAATGGCCATATCCCCTACCCTAAGCCTAACCCGATCAGACATTCTGTCCTTATTTTACCCAGTGTATAAATAGGCTGCTTAAATTAATTCCCCTTTAACCACACCAAAGATGTTTATTTAAATTGTTTAATGTTGCAATTAGAAAAAGGTAAAATGAAAATAGAAAACAATATATGAGTCTTAATCTACAGGACACAAGGATAACGATGAAAGAGATGGAAATTACTGCTGCTGATAGTACCTTTTACTCTTAGAAAACATACAGCACATTTCAGAATCATGCTGAAATTACAACTCTAAAACATAAAACTTAAACTACTCTAATAAAATAAATATTACACTGTACAGTAAATACACACATAGAGAATACTAAACATACCTACAATGCTTTGAGTGACTTGAACAGGAAACGGATTGATGAGGACTGAGTGAATACAGACAACCATGCTTCTTCCTACCAGTTACTACTGACTGCATAATCTGATGGTAACACGTAAAAGGATCATTAACATATTTAACTGACCTGCAGTACCAGTAAGACCAACAGATGGCAGCATATTAAATACAGAACTTAACAAAACACCAGGGGCCTCATGTATAAA
>JANRMT010062821.1:18233285-18255871 GCA_026402145.1 Polypterus bichir lapradei | reverse complement strand
GTAGAATTTCGAAATGAAACCTGCCCAACTTTTGTAAGGAAGCTGTAAGGAATAAGCCTGCCAAATTTCAGCCTTCTACCTACACGGGAAGTTGGAGAATTAGTGATGAGTCAGTCAGTCAGTCAGTCAGTGAGGGCTTTGCCGTTTATTAGTATAGATTAGTTTAATGCATCTGATTGTAATTAACCAGTAACAATGTAATGGTCCACGGAATGGTCAAACTATTCTAAATACCATAGCTGCTTTAACGTTGTTACTCTCACTGCACTTTCTTCTTCTTCTTTCAGCTGCTCCCGTTAGGGGTTGCCACAGCAGATCATTTTTTTCCATGTTACTCTCACTGCACCACTCGGAGCAGCTGATCGGAAAGAGAATTATCAGTATACAGCATCAAGGACACACTGCCTCAGCCATGCTTCCTATTTGAATTGCTTCTCATATGACAAACGCTTCAAACCTTTCCTGTACGGACCTTGCGGTTCAGAAACAGTTTCATCCCAAGAACTCTAAACACACTCAATCAGTCCATCAAATGCTCCTTGTAGAACTGTTAGCACTTATTAGTACAGTTACCTCACTGTAAACTTGCAGTACAGTTATAATATTGCACAACCTGAGCCACTTTATAGAGAGTGTATTTACATATGATGACAATATTATTTTTAAGATTAAATGCAGCAAAATATGTTTATTATATTACACAGGTAAAACTTTAATGTCATTTAAATAATCTATATTGTTAATAAATAAAGGACAGGGTGTTGCTACGCTAACAAGGATTTGACGCTCTGCTCGCACTGTATGCTTCACTGAAACTGGCGTGAAGGATAGAATAATTAAACATGTACTACGAAGATATTTCAATGTTTCTTAAAAGTTTTGAAGAATCTGCGTTATAAGCTTACAGATGGCTTAACGTCCATTACAGAGCTGATTGTGTGGCGATTGGTTACTTGGAGAAAGAAAAGTAAGGACAGGAATTGGAGGTTAGTATGTTTGAAAGAGACAGTACTGCAGGGGCGGCCTTAGGCATGTGCAAACTGTGTACCTGCACAGGGATGCCAAATCCCAGGGGCCGCCACACCAATATATATTGTATATAAGACAGAAAGAGAAAATAATGACACGGCTAAAAACGCAGTGGCAAATTTCGGCAAAAGTTAAATGCTCGTGTCATGAGCACGAGGCGGCTATGCATTGTCCGCAACGGATGTGGCCATCCGCCGTGCATAAGATACCATATTGACATTGGCAGGCGGAGGAGCCACCAATTCTTCCTCTGCCCAGGGCCGCCACGAGCCTAGAGCCACCCCTGAGTACTGCAGCAATAAATGATTTCATCGAAGGTCGCGCACAATCACTGGGCCACCGTGTTCACATGTTTAATAGCGTGCTTTAACTCCTATCATCATGAAAATGATATCACATATACATCTCAGTATTTTAATTATTCAGAGAGCTGTAATATCACAAATGTAATGGATTCTGTGTCCTGTCAGAGGAAGAGAAAGCCAGTTTAAGAAGTACGTAGTGATTCACACACATAGAGCACATAGAAGATCACATACAAAACAAAGCTTTTAACGTGCTACTTTACTTAATGATGTGATTTGAGAAACTAGTTAATTAAACAATTTTAAGATGAAGTTTATGATCTACTTTAATGACAAAATAAACTACATGATTAAAGTGGACGTTTCGAGATTGAAGTTGACATTTCATGCTTTTTCCCACTGTGTGCCTTTTTTTTTCTCTGTGCCCTAATAAGCTATCATATGAAACTTGGATGTTGGGCTACGACTCGCCTTTTCACGGCGACTTTGATATCTGACAACTTCTTTTTTATTTAGGGCACTGTGCGACTTTGTGAACTTGAGCTTTCGAGTTTCTCCAACATGCTATGTCAGTTGATCAACTCAACCTTTGTTGTTTATACCACTGTTTAAACCAACAAATAGTACATTTTTCCTTGCCTCCACTTGGTATTCGCTAAAATTCTTCCATTTTCCCTCATGCTTTTGTCATTGTCTTTTCACAGAGCACTGAGCTTAAGGGCTATTTATATTGATTTGCATATTCAAAGAGGCGTAATTCTGGGAGAAGTTGGGGCGGGACACCACGCGCGTGCATGAGCATTACTTTTCATGCTGACTGGGATTTATGTAGCCGAAGACTGCAGAAGTTGGCAAATGCACAGATTCCTGCATCTGAATTTTTCTGTGCATAAGCACATTTCGACTTTTGTACTTATGTCATGTTATAGTGTGAGTTCTACACATGGCGTTATGCATGAGGCCCCAGGATATGTGTATGTTAAGAACACCACAGAAAGATTTGATACCAAAAAGTACAGAATCTTTTGTCAGAACACAAACAATGTGAAAATGGAAATGGCCAAAAATCAATAACCAACAAATGTATTATTACCAAAACATAGATGCAAAACCATTAATGTAGTCGAAAGAACTGCTATGGCTAAATAGCCAAATGACTTTCAGAGCTCAAACAGTGAAGTTGTTCAAGGTTGGAATTCTTAATCTTGGAGACTGCAGTGAATGATTTTGGAGCATACCATCAGTGACATTGTACATCGTGCCTTCTGGGAGTAACACCTTCAGCAAAAATGCAATATGTTTTGACAATGCAGCCATTAGTTACAAAAGTTACAAAAAAATAGGCTGCAAACTTAAACAATAATGATAAGAAAATGTACTTACAGTTAAATCAAAAAAACCAAATCACCCTTACATTAACATACTATAATGTTTAGAGCCTCGAAAAAGCACAATAGGGAAACAGAAAAAAATAGCAACCTCTCCCAATTTCGTAACAATCATGTTCTACAAAAAAAGTCATGGTGTTGAATTTTGAGTTACCAGAATTTGAATTTACACATTTGTGCTGCAGTCAACACTTCATTATAACTTGAGTAATAATTGTAGAGTTCATCCTTACATTTCATTGCCTGTAGATGAATTCACCTAATACTGTTTGTCTTATCATCTATCACCTAACATCTTATCATCTATCTGTAGTTGAAGTGTCAATAGATTAATAAACTTCAGATCACCACCCTGTCATAATTATTTTGGTTAAAACAATAAGAACATAATCAAGGACCCTGGTGGAAATTAAAGAGAAGTGTATTTTAAGCCAGGAAATAATTCTTCAAATAAAGGGTTGAGGTAATCTGGAACAAACTACTAACTCATAAAATGATAGCAGAAACCATTAAAGGTTTCCAAACGTATCAGGATTAGATATTTGTAAATTTAACAATTAGATAACAAAATTAATTAAATTTTTAGACTAAATGGTGTACTTATGTAGACGAACTTTATAATACTGTTGCTAAAGTCCTGATGTGAACTAAATAATATGGAGAACATGTCATAATCCAATATCTTAGAAATTTCAGCAATTTTTGGGTACATGGTCTTCTCATAATATTATAATAAAACAAAACTATAACAACAAATCTTTATAAAAAATCTAATATGTTCTACAGCATATTGTAAAAAGGCATTACTAATGTAAAAATAACAAAAAATGATTAACGTAAGATACCGTGTATTATACTGTACATAATTGGTTTTGATTTAGGACAGCATGTTGGCACACTGGTATTGGTGCTACCTCAAAACAAGGAGACTGGGGTTCAAGCCCGTCTTTGCATTTTTTCTATCTGACTTTCTCCTGGATAATTGAGTTTCGTCCAGCAGTCCAAAGACATTCATGTCAGGTATATTGGAGCTGCTAAAGTTGCCTAGTGTATGTGTGTTCATCCCACAATGGACTGGTGGCCTGTCCTCCATCTTTCTTTTAAGTACCTTATACTGGTGGAGGCATGGGAAGAAATAAGTCTTTAAGCATCACTTCACTGCCTCATACCGGTTAGTGTACATGGACAATGCAATCTTGATGGAACTTTTTCATCTTATTGGCATTGAAAAATAAATAAATACATAAAAATGAGTCAGAAAAATTTAGAACAAAAATGTAAATCAATGAAAGAGCTTTATTCTTGCAAGCTTCAGTTAAATCTCAACATTATCAAACAAGGCTAACTGACATTCCATTACCTCCAACATTTTGTAATTCTGCTACTAAGTTCAGGAGGCTTAGTACAGGGAGTTAGAAGTAAATGTTGAGACAGAGCTTGTAGCCAAGCTCCCCTATTTAATTTGATCTCTTTTTCTGTATGGGCAACATAATAGAAGCAACAGAGCATAATTATAGACAAAACAAAAATGCATTTGTAGGAAGCTTTTGCACAAAAAAAAATTGCCTATTTTCAGAAATTTCCTAAGTTTTGCCACAGATTGCTCAACAATGCAAGAAACTAACTGTTCTGTCTTCATAACCAGCATTTGCTATTGTTCAAAAACGTCAACTGGCCTTAGCATGTTGTGCTTATCTTGTCATTGTGAAAACTACAATTCCACAACAGAATAGTTACCTCTGCAGATTACACTTGCACCCTTGATTCTTATGTAGGAATGTTAGATCCTTACCAGTTTGAAGCTGACAGACTAGTCTTTGTTCACATTCTTACACTAGCTGAAAATGGATTTAGACATGTGCGTGATAAACCTCACAAATGCTCTTATTGTACTTCAGCCTGCTGTACAAATTGGCAAGTTTTCTCCATGTCAAATGAACATCTGTTTTCAGTACAATGGATTTAAACTCAGGATGTTGGCAAGTACAACTAGATAAACAAGATAAGGTAAAGACAGCTTTTAAAAATGGACAAAGACTTTACCAGTTCCAGATGATGCCAATGGGCTAGTAAATGCACCGCCAACATGTCAGCATCTGATGATGTTAGTTGGCATGGTTTGTCCTGGAAAATATGTTTGGTTTACTTGGATGATTGCATCATTTATAGTAGAGCTTTTACTGAACACCTCCAGCATTTAAAGAAAATGTAGCACATTTGAAGCTGAAACATGACTTGCTCAGAAGACAGCTGCATTTTTTGGAAATGTTGCTTCCACAGTGGGTAATAAACCAGATGGGAAAAATATTCAGTATACTACAGTATCCTTAGTCTTTTTTCATGTTATTGGTCTTTTCTTTAGTGATTTGCAAATATTTCTCAACCTTTGCACACCCTCACTCAGAAAGGAAAACTTTTCAGTCGACTGGAATTACCCAAGTAGCATTTAGTTTTCTTAGATATGCATTAGCACATGTGCCAGTCCTCATGCGCTTTTGCTTCAAGTGCTGTCATTCACTAACTTCTGTCCTAAATAAACTCTGAAAAAGCAGAAAAGTTGGTCAGCATATGACTGGGAAATGTGGGCTATTGCATGGTCATTCTACCGTTTCTGACTATACATCTCTAGTCATCCATTTAAAATTATAACAGACCATACACCCTTAATAGGTCTGAGAAAAATGGCCATTGTTTGTGACCCAACTGGATTATGACTGGAGTTTTAAATACAGAGGAGGAAATGAGCATAACAATGCTGACTCTTTTCCATGTTGCCCCGGCAGTTGCTCTGTGGAGAGTCGGATACAGTATGTTATGTCTCTAAATCTGTCTATATGGAAACTGAAGAACACTTCAGACACTTGCATATTAATAAATAATCAGTCATCTGGAAATCACTACTAGGTACTACAACATATCAACAAAGCATGCTGTTCCTCCAGATACACTACAAATACCTTATATTACTGCATTTGAATTCAAGGATGACATATGCTTCAGCAGTGAAGCAAGGACACTATAGAAACAACTGCAGTTATTGGCCCATAGGGCTTGTACCAATTTAGTCATGCTACTCAGATTAAAAAATGTCTGAGCAACATTTCAAAGGCTAATGGAATTAATTCTTAATGAGTTGATTTGAAAAATCTGTTTTATGCATATAGAAGCACCATTGTTTTCTTTCTATCCTTACATCGACACTTGCAAAATTTGTGTACCATCTTAAAGTGACTCAGATGAGCATAACTCAAGCTTAATATCAAAAAATATAAGTTCTTACAGACACAGTTCTCCTTCTTGGGACTTGATGTGACACCTGAATAGGTAAGGATGAACCCTCAAAAACAAAGGCCATTGTGGAGTACACAGCCCCTCCTGGAATTAAAAGTTCTCAAAGATTTCTCAGGTTTGGTGGATCCAGAAAGTTATTCCCCGGACTGAAAAACATTGATGCACTATTATTCCAGCTAAGAAGGAAAGAAGTAGCGTGAGCATTGTTAGCATTGTCAGCCTGCCGAGAAGTGTTAATTTAAAAATTGACTACAATCTGTACCTGTCTTAACCCAACCAGGCCCTCTCTCACTTTCCTGGTTCAAGTGATGCAAGTGATGTCTCAGTGCTGTCCTATCATTAAAAAAAGGACGGTGAAGGAAAGATTATTTCATATGCCTCCAGAATCTTGGATGACACCAAGCATAACTATTCCACTACTGAAAAAGAATGCAGTAGGTTTAGGGTTAGGGGTGTTATTTGAGATTAACACCAATCATCATGTACTGGTATGGATACTCAACTTCCAAAATATAGCTCAGCTAACGAGGTGACTATTGAGATTGATACAGTTTATGTTCAGGGTGTTCTGTTGTAAGGGATGTGGTAGTTGTTAAATGATGCATTATATTGTGCCTCAATAACCCAGTTAGCAGTATATGTGACTGTTGTATCTCACCATTATCCTGACTTACCTTTTGACATTCAGGATATTGCTAAAGCCTAGACTATTAGTCCTGTTTGTTGGAAGGCAATGAAGCATTTTGGAGAAAGGATGGATTTCATACATATATGGGACTTTGGGGAATTCTGTATTACGTAGTGCAATGAAAGGTGTAGAGATCAATCAGTATCAGTTGGTAGTTTCTTAATCACATCTTGGATGTACAGTATGAACACCTTGGCATAAATTTTACAAGTGGCATGGCAGCCAACTATTCACAAAGATGTACAGCCCAATATAAAGATATGCCTAATTTACTAACCAAAACAAACACCTTCTGTTTTCTATCCAGGAAACTTCAGACAACCCCAATTGGAACTCCTGGACAGATGTTGGTAATAGACCTAATCAGAAGCAAAAATGTTCTTGTTGGTAATAGCTGATCATTTCTCCAAGTTGTGGAAATATTTATCTTATCAAGTTGCAAGGCTGAAAAGGTACAGCATGTTCCACCCTTTAAACAGTACCAGTGGGTATTCAGGGACCTCAACTGACTAATACAGTGGTGGAAGACAGATTCAGACAGCAAGAGTCCGCAGCCTAGCATTGCAGGATGAGTAAATAGTACCTTAAAAACCATAATATATTCTTTCTTTGGGAACCTTTATCAAGAATGGTATACATGGCTACCCAGGCGCCATTTTGCAATCAACATTGCAGTGCATGAGGTAACAGATGGGTCCCCTTTACTAATAGCAATAGGTAGGCACACTTCTGGCCCTTTTGAAAGAATTCTTTTATTAAAAACTTCATGCCAGATTCCACCTACTATAATTTATTCAATACTGAAACTATCAATTCTGAAGTTCAGAAGAGAATAGTGTAAGCCCAGGTGAGGCAAGCTACATTGGTGACAAAATATGCAAAACAGTGAAATATTCTGTAGTTGACTGGGTCTAGATAAGGGCACATCCTCAATCAAAAGAAAGCAGTAAGTTCACCGCAAAACTTGGTTCCAGATGGTCAGGTAATTATTGTAAAGGTGTTAAGCCCTTGAACTATAAAGTTATTTGAGGAGATAAATCCAAACCCAGGACTGATATGTTAATGTAGTCAATATTAACCATACGTTGAACCCAAGATGGCTCCAGTGATTGGGGTAACTATGTAATAGCACTACATCCATGAAATGTGTGAATATTATCAATATGATACACTGTTTACTTTTATGTGTATACTGATACTGTCTATTTAAATAATATTCCTACTCAACATGAAGTTCTAAAAATAGTTTCATATAAATACAGGAAATTATTCCTTATTAACCAGGTTTAAGGGGAGTATGGGACGTAATCAGGAAGAGGTAAAAACAAATACCCGGGTGGTGGGTGAAAGGTGGTGTGCATATCAAAAAAATTTATGTGTAAAAGATTACAGCTACAATTTTGCTTTGATGTTTTTATATTAAAATGGTCCTAGATGATGGAAAAGACATCCAATGCGAAATAAAGGATGAAAACACACTTTTGAAGGTCTTGGTTGTCTAATGTAGGATATAGATCCTTGAAAAATGAATTGGTGGGAATTGGTTAATATATTTTAAAACCTATTCATCTTGATCTTCAACGTGAAACTACATACAATTCAAGTGTTACTGGAAACACTTATATTTATTGTGATTAATGGGGTGTTTTTTACAATAAAATATCCAGTTAAACCTTCCAGTATTAAACCCTTTTGTCATTTACAGTGTATATATACTATAAACAAATTAATTTACTTTCAGTCGTAGCCATGAAACAAATATTGGAAACTGTAATTTTGTTAACAATTTATTGATATTGTGACAAGCTCTTATTGACCCTATTTCAGAGACGTTTACCATTTTGAGATTATGTTTGATTTCAGAGAACATTAAAATGGTCTGTTTACCTTCTTAAAGGACTTTAATTTCAAACAATATTACAGTAATCTCTTGCAATTAGACCCTCCACGAATGTGAAAATCCGCAAATACGTTTTGGGCCCATGATTACTGTGCATTCTAAGATTATTGCACAAAATATGATGCAAAAAATTGTGAGAAATATGATATAAGATGACCACTGAGCAATCAAATCACATGTGTAAGATTGGCTGCCAAGAAAAGTTGCATGACATGCCCCAGATAGAGTGCGTAATTCTTTAGTGAAGTGTAACTATATATAAAATTTTAATAATAATATTGTGTGCATATTTATAGTAGTAAAAAGACAACAATTAGTAATATTATAGATACAAAAGAATAATAAACACAAAACGATAAAATACTTTTGTGAGGTCAAGAATAATGTTGACTTCTCCTAGTTTGAAGTTTCCAGGCTTCTGGCCTAAAGAGTAGCATCCATTTGGGGAATTTTGAACTGGTCATTATAATATAGATAATTGGTTTGATTTAATAGTAGTAGGAAGTAAACATAGTGCAGTATATACACAATTTTTTTTTTTAATAATTTAGTCATTTTGTTTGTGATTGCAAATAGGCTGCTTACTTCTTTCGGGTTTAAGGGCTTAGAAAGAGAGAAGAGAGTAAAATACATTGTTTAAGTATTACTTCTTCATTTACCTTTATTAAAAAAAAAGTATAAAAAAACACTTTATAATAGCAAAGGAATAGAATGAAAGACTATTAATATATACTTTACAGCATACCAAAACTATATTATAAATATATTTTTAGTTACAGTTAACTGAAATAAAGTGGGTTTAGAAGACTGATGGAACCAATAATAAGTACAGGATAGAGACTCTGCAACTGTTGCTTAATATGTTTGAATCAGATTGTCACTTTCACATTTTCTTGTATATCCTTCCTTACATAATTGAAAAGAAGACGCCCCAAAAAATTTTTTATATATGTTATTTACCTCATTTTAACAGCCATCAATAGTTTATAATGTTCGTTGAGAAAAACATTCTAATCCCATTCATGCAGAATGGACATACAATTTCTGATATAATAGGCATCCATGGTGACCAGTGATGGACATCAACAAACAATATGAGAAATGTCCATGAAATAAATCTTAAATTACTTGTGTCACATGATCCACATGTTAAGTATACAGTGCTTAGCATAAATTAGTACATCCAAAAAGATTTTTTGGAAATTCATCTGTACCTCTTTAGAATAAATACTTTCTATAGGGATCCTATACCATAAAACAGTCCAGCAAATCTGGTTTATTGGTTGCAAATGAAATTTGTTAGTATAAAAAAAAAATTGGATTTATTTTAACAAAATGATATAAGACCAGGATGCAAAAATGAGTACACCACAATGCAGGTCTTAGGAATAACACTTGATGCAATGCTAATTAACAGGTGTTCAACAACAGATGAGTCTAATCAATCATCACACAGGTGACCACCACATAACAAACATTTAAGGGTGGTATTTAAAAAGTTAAATCTTCTCCCATTCAATGCTGACAATAATGTCACCATGTGGAAAAGAAACATCACAAGAATTGAGAAAAAAAGTAAATTCTTTACACAAAAATGGTCAAGGCTACAAGTAAATTAGTAAAGCATTGCTAATCAGTCAGAATACAGTAGCAAACGTGATTTAGAAATTCAGAAAGGATGGACTTGTGGCAAACTCTCAGAGATTTTCAAGCTATGATAGGAAGATTTGAGGAAAATTGCTATGCAAGTTCATCACAGTTAGATAAGCAGCAGAAAGCCAAACAGGGAAGGCTGTTTCCCGTGACACAATATGACATACGCTGCAGAGAAGTGACATGCAAGGGTGTTGATCACAAAGGAAGCCACTGCTAATGGCCATGCAAATTGTGTTTTATTGACAAAAGTAAACAGAAAAAACACATAATCCTCCTTGTCTAGCAGGAGTATTCTGAATAATAAATATTCTGGTCTCCCATTTTATGTAGTTTTTTGTCTATACCAGATCCTCTGGTCTCACTATGAACAGTCAGCTGATTTTTTGATGTAGACTTGCAAACATGTTCGATGAGTGAAGTCTCCAAAAAGCTCCACAAAAGGACATTCCTGAACCTTCACAGGCCAACTTATAAGAGTTTCATTTCAGACCAGCTTGTCCCAGAACTCTATCTACAGGCTACATCCAAAACAGGCCCCCCAAAATGGACAGTTTCCTTTGAAAGTTCAAAAACTGTGTGTCCCAAAGTATGCAAAAAGATCGTATACAGTAAGAGCGATTAAACCATGAAAACTCTAGCCTGTAAAGACAATCTTAAAACTGTAATTTTTATAAATTGATGTTTTATTTACTAAAAATAACAGAAGTAAAAATATATAAAAAAAAGCAATCTAAGCAAATAGGTCCCAAAATGTAATCTGCCAGCAAAAAAACAAAGATAGTACAGAAATAATCCTAAAAGCCAGAAAAAACACTCAAAAGTCACAATACTTACTGTTAACTCCTTTGCATTACAACACACCTCTGCTGACTCCTTTTCTTTGATATGAAGCCAGAGGGAGGACCAAGCAGCAGTGATGCCAGCGTGGCCCTGCCTCCTGAGGCTAAACCCACAAAAAACAAGGCACAAACTACATTTAAAGGGACAGTGTACAAATAATATATTACATATAAAACTAACAAAAATACTATAAAGACAAATGAAATTACTAAAATATGCAAAAAAAAAAAAAAATACTCATTCAACCTGATTTATGACAGCTGAACTGTTGCCAAATTCATAACTCTAAGCCTTATTTTATCTGACACATTAAAACCCTTACTACACAGTCTGCAACAGTTCTGCAGGCAAATCATATTTACTCAGTGGAGTATAAAAAGTGAAATTTGAATATGTGATCATCAAGATTTAGACACAAATGTTGATTTTGGAAGCAGAAATGCATTTCAATGCTTTTGCTACACTTTGTGCTTCTGTAAAGTGCATAGTTACTCTCCTATATATCTCCATATGATGTGAAATAAAAATAAATTACTACAATATGGACAGTGTTGGCGTAGGTGTGCCAAAGCAGACCCTATGCTATTCATGGTGGAACATTTCTTATCATTTTCATAGACAAACAACAAACTGGCATCTAATATCGTCTCGGTGTATGAGTTTGACTCTCAACCATGGTTATTTGGTGGGAAAACAGATTAACTTTTTTTTTTTTCATTTTTATTAGAAAGTAGAGTAGCTGAAATAACTGTAATATATGCCAGACATACTGCAGACATCTCTATCACTTATAATTGGCAATTATTTATATCAATAATGCAATATTCTGTTTCATGCTTGCCAACAGCCACAGAACATAATAGCATTTTTTTCACAGCATACTACAGAGTGGCTGCTTGGAGAGATGATGAAAGTGTTGACAGATGATCTTTACAAATTACTTTGACTTGGAGTCACCCGAAATACTTCATTTGAAAGTGCTGCATGACTGAATCATTCTTAAAAACAGATTTAAGTAAATTCCACAATGAACAAACAAAATAGCTCAAGCTAGAAATGAAAGGTGAAGGGATAATAACATATTGTTTCCAACAAATTACCTGTTCCTTTTGGTCTTATTTCTTTAGGGATAATAATGCAATCACTAATTTACATTTACATTTACAAGATATGCAGTATAAAAATTTTCATAAATGCTTCTTCCAGACAGTACTTATCAAAATGCAAACTTTGTCAATAAAAAGCACAAATTCCAGCATAAATAGACTAATAATACATTCTGTTACTGGTTCATTCATGTGAACAATGGAAACAAAAACATTTTTAATTATGCTTAAACAAAAATTGAGGTTATTAAATGTCAGCATACTGATATGGTATTAAACTACTTTCTGTGATAATAAAGGAAGCTGCTTTTTGTTTCACGTCTTCTTTTTGTGTGTGTGTTATGGACTAATGAGAGTCAGCAGATTTCTGTGACATCCTGCATGTCTAAAACCAGTAAAATTCCTGACTGTGCTTATTTGATAAATATGTTGAAAGGTCTATAAATGCTTTTGTAAATGATTTTTTTTATTTGTTTATTACATACCATTTATTTCATCCCTAAACCCTGTCCATTTACACTATTTACTTATTTGGCCGATGTAGGTCAATAGAGACAATAATAATAGAAATTATTTTATTCATTTTGATAATATAGATAAATGATCCAATGAAGAAAAAAATCACAATATCGTGTGTTATGCTTTATTATATTTCTGTATATTACATTATATTATAGCTTGCCATATTATTAATGCCAATGGCTGTTTAAAATCTATAACTTAGCTTTTTCTCTACAATTACTTTTGAAGATTTTCATTAATTATCTGCTTGACCACACTAATTCCATGAGATGGCACAGGTAATCCAGCAATTTTCAGGTTTCAGCTTTCCTTATCTCTGCTATTCCTTTCATTCAAGCTAAGTTCCTGCTGCTGTCAAGTTCACATGTGTGGTGCCTCTATTATAACAACTAACCTTACTGATTTAATTGTGCCCATAAGAATTAATTATGAATGCTTTGAAATCACTTCAGGTTTTTTGAGTCGTCATTATGTCCAATTATGCCAAACATTGCACTTTTTGAGATTGCCCTCTAGTTTTGGCCGCCTAGACCCAAAAATGTTATTAAGCCCATTTATGGACTAAAGTTTATGCAGAAAATTACACATTCTTATGATAAATATTAAAACAATTAGTGTTGTCCACAAAAATGAACAGAAGGACTTGAAATTATGAAAGCCACATTAACTGACCCTCATGTGGAGTCAGTTAACTTTGACATGTGGAGTCAAAGTTACTCCTTTTCACAAAACATCTAAAAAATAGGAATTGGTAATATAATCATGTGGATTGTTGTTTAATGCTATTTTGAGCTTGCTGATCATGAATATCTTAATATTTATGAAATTTAATTCTGTACCGGTGGTCCTAGCCCTCTAAGAACTACTTCTAGAAGGTTAAAAATTACAAATTTGAAACATTTGCATGTGAGGCATCATTTTAGAATATTTCATGGTAAGTGATTACCAAAATGATGTTATTTTTACTTTTTGATCCTTTACTAGGGATCTAACACTCTGTGGATCTCTATCAAAGGGTGAATAATTAAAAATATTGAAAAACACCTTTTAATGTTTCAAATATCTGACACATCTATTCTTGTTTATTATGGACTTCTACCTCATGAAATAAATCATTAAATTTCTTATGAACACCCCCAATCCGTGACAAGACCCTGAAGGTTGCTGGGGGCTGTGTTGGTGTTCCCAGTGTTCCCAGAAGGAGGCGTTTCATCTCACAGGGCACCCTAGATATCATCGAGAGAAGTCGCATGGCACGGCTCAGTGACAACTCTGGTGTGTGCCAGGAACTGAGATGGAAGGCTGCGAAGGCTCTGAGGGCAGATAAAGAGGTGTTTGTTAGAGGAATCTGTGAACAAGTGACACACCATCTGTGGTCCCGCGACCCACGTCCTGCTTACAGAGGAATTGAAGCATTACACACATCCGAATCTGTTCCTCGGAGGGTCACAGTCAGGGCAGCTGATGGAACGGCCCTTACACTTGACACAGTTCTGACCCACTGGGCTGGCTACTTTGACCAGTTGTTCAAAGCTGATCTTCCAGCTAAGACGTTGGATATCTCTGGGTCTACGGTTCTTGAGGCTGATCCTCCAATTAGCTGTGAACCACCCAATCTCACTGAGATTGCACAGGTGGTGAACCAGCTGAGGGGAGGAAAGGCTGCAGGGATCTGTGGTATCTGGAGTGAATGTCTCCATGCTGGTGCTAAGGCTGTCCTCCTGGCATTGCAAGCGATCTTTGCTTTCATTTGGGATACTGGCATCATCACAACTGACTGGTAAACAGGACTTATCGTCCCTGTCTGGAAAGGGAAGGGTGATTGCCTGCGTTGCAGCAACCACAGGGGGATAACACTGCTCTCTGTGCCGGGTAAGGTCCTTGCTAGGGTCATCCTCAATAGGATCTGTGATCACTTGCTCACCTACCAGCGACCGGAATAGTCTGGTTTTACGCCTAAGAAGTCTACCGTCGACTGCATCCTGGCACTGAGGGTTCTCATGGAGCGCAAATGCGAATATCAGCAGAGTTTTTTTGCAGCCTTTGTCAATTTTCGTAAAGCATTCGACTCAGTTGATCGAGCTGCCCTGTGGGACATCCTGAGGGTTCGCGGGATCCCCTTGATGTTGTTGGATATCATGGCCAGCCTGTACAGCGGGACTGTAACTGCTATGCAGAGTGGAGGCAGAATTTGTGCATTTTTCCCAGTTGATTCTGGGGTTCGTCAGGGGTGAGTTCTTGCTCCTACTCTGTTCAATGCTTGTATGGACTGGGTGTTGGGCACGGTCGTGGGGTCCAGCGGCTGTGAGGCATCTGTTAAAGAAAGATTCACGGATCTTGACTTGCTGACAATGCTGTGATCTTCGTGGAGTCAATGGATGCTCTGATTGGGGCGCTTGAGAGACTGAGCGAGGAGTGTGAGTGTCTGGGCTTATGAGTGCCCTGGATTAAAACCAAGATCCAGACCTTTAATGACCTCTTGGGCACAGCCATCAGCAGTGTGTCTGTTTGCGGAGAGAGTGTCGACCTTGTCGAGAGGTTTACTTACCTTTACAGTGATATTCATGTCTCTGGTGACTCTTCCTATGAAGTCAGTAGACGGATTGGGAGAGCATGGGGGGTCATGAGGTCGCTGGAAAGGAGTATGTGGCTCTCCCGATATCTATGCAAATATGACTGATTGTGGAACCCAACCAGAGGTTTATTTTCTCCAGGGATGTTACTGAGTTGAGTTTGTGTTATCCTCTCCTCTATTGTCAACTGGTCATAACTGAACAATTTATTATTGGATAAGTTCCATTTATGTTAATCAGCTTTGAACTATGTTTTTCTGTCTGATTAAAAAATCCAAGTATTTATGTGTACTCCTTTTGCAATTAATAAGTTGGAATGTTTGTGCTTGTATCTACCTGTTAACTTGTCAGTGTTCTGCGCTGACACTCAATAAAAGTGCTATACAGAAAATAACTGAATTGAAATTAATTTTGTTCCATCAGAAATCCGCATTTCCTTTTCTAAACCACTGAGTGGCTTGTTCTTTCCAAGCTCATTCCACCTTCATCCTTTAAAATCTTTCCAATTTAGATTTCAGCCTCATTATTGCACAACGAAATGAGCAGTTGGCAGTGCTTTGTTTAGCACATTCCTTCAGGCTCCTGAATGAATGTTTGAATAAGTCTTTACATATTGTAATTATTATTCTTAGGTATGTAAACTACGGTGAAACAGTTAAAGGAAACTAAAGTTACACTGACGTGGAAGACTATTCCTGGGAAATAATATACTCTTGGTCAAATTAACTTTGAGCTCCAAAATTTTGTAGAATTCCTCCAAATAGTAAATATGGGTGTGATGAGTACAGATTAGTGTTATAAAACACAATTTCCTCTGCATAAAGAGATCTTTTTTTTTAAGTCCTTCAGTTACAGTTTCCTGAAATATCTGACTGTTAACACAAGTTCTGTAGAAGGCAAAGGGTTTAATAGTAATGTGAAATAAAACTGAGTAAGAAAGGACACCCAGAGTGATTCTACATTACAGTATATTAGTTATGCTACATCAGGTTCATGGATGGACTGTCATAGTTTAATTCATACATATATGATGGATCAAAACTCAAGTTAGTGTAAAGCTGTTAAAAAGTAACCCCTCTTAAAGTTTTTTTTGCATCCTCAGAAATCTCTGGTGAAGATATTACTTTAAAAGTACACCATATTGCAAAAAGTATTGGGACACCCCTCCAAATCATTGAATTCAGGTGCTCCAGTCACTTCAATGGCCACAGGTATATAACATCAAGCACCTAGGCATGCAGACTGCTTCTGCAAACATTTGTGAACGAATGGGTCGCTCTCAGGAGCTCATTGAATTCAAGTGTGGTACAGTGATAGGATGCGACCTGTGCAATAAGTCCATTCGTGAAATTTCCTCGCTACTAAAAATTCCAAGGTCAGCTTTTAGTGGTGTTTTAATAAAGTGGAAGCAATTGGGAACAACAGTAACTCAGCCACAAAGCAGTAGGCAACATAAAACCACAGAGTGGGGACAGCACATGCTGAGGCACACAGTGTGCAGAAGTCCCCAACTTTCTGCAGAGTCAGTAGCTACAGACCTCCAAACTTTGTGTAGCCTCCATATTAGGTCAAGAAGAGCTTCATGGAAGCAGTTGCATCCAAGTCTTACATCACCAAATGCAATGCAAAGAGTCAGAATAAAGTGGTATAAAGCACACCGCAACTGGAATCTAGAGCAGTGGGGACGTGTCCTTTGGAGTGACAAATTACACTTCTGTGTTTGGCAATCCGATGGACGAGTCTAGGTTTGGCAGTTGCCATGAGAACAGTACTTGCCGGACTGCATTGTGCCAAGCGTAAAGTATGCCAATAGCAACAGAAGACACGGTGGCCCATGGCAAAACAAAATCACATTACAATCTCAAAAAAAACACTTCTTTATAATAATAAGACCCAAGATCATGCACAAAGGCTTAAAATGACACTTTAGTATATTCCAACGTGATTGTGATACACTATGAATATTGATTTATCCCTGTATGACTGGAGCCTTAAATATTTCTGTTCGTCTATATAGCTTACAATAACATAATAAAAAAACAAATTTAAATTTACAAGAATTAAGATGATGTTTCTAAAAATGCTTTTCTAAAAACCAAGTTTTATGTACAGATATAAGCAACAACATCATACAGAAGTGACCAGCACCAAGCATTGACTGACATTATAGATAAAATAGATAAAGATAGTGGTTAGTAAAGTGCTAATAAAATCCTAACAATCTTTAATGTTTTAAAATATTAGAGAACACATTGATAGATGAAGGACATTTTCCAATCTCAGAGACTGAATGTATAACAGGGAGTAGGCAATCAAAACAATAATGTCTTCAGCTTGTGGAAACCAGAATTGTTAATAGGACCACACTTTGACAGGGTGGAATATTCAGATTTGTCTAGCAGTTATTTAGCTTGTTTGCAAAAATTGATAAACTTATGGGTTTCAAAAGGTGGTCTGAAAAATTAAGAGTCAAAAGTGTAAAACTTGAATCTCTACTTTCTGCAGTATTATCAGAACATTAGAACAATCTAGACGAGAACAGGCCATTCAGCCCAACAAAGTTTCCCAGTCCTGTCCACTTAATTGTTCCAAAATAACATCAAGTCTAGTTTTGAAGGTCCTTAAAGTCCTACTGTCTACCACTTTACTTGGTAGCTTTTTCCATGTGTCTATGTCTCTCTGTGTGAAGAAAAACTTCCTAATGTTTGCGTGAAATTTACCCTTAACAAGTTTCCAACTGTGTTCCCATGTTCTTGATGAACTCAATTTAAGTTAACAGTGTATCCACTGTACTAATTCCCTTCATAATTTTAATCACTTTAATCCTGTCACCTCTACATTTCCTTTTGCTTAAACTGTGAAGCCTCAGCTCTTTTAATCTTTCCTCATAAGTAACCCCCCCGCCTCCAGTCCTGGAATTATTATAGTTACTCTTCTCTGGACTTTTTGTAGCACTTCTATATCTTTTTTTGTATCCTGTAGAAAAAAAAAGTGCACACAGTACTCCAGATGAGGTATGACCAGTGAGTTATAAAGCTTGAGCACAATCTTCTAGGACTTGTACGCTTCAAATTGTGCTTTATAACCTAACATTCTGTTAGCCTCCGTAGTGGCTTCTGAACACTATCTTCTAGTTCAGGCATGTCAAACATGCGGCCCACAACAGAAATTTGTGCGGCCTGCATGACAGATCCTAGTTAGCACTGAACTTGTACAAAATGATTACTGTCGTTTGTGATTGAATCATTCTGCGTCTGCGGCGTTACTTATTGACTTTTCTTACTTCTGCCTTCTGATAAAAGCGCGTTTTCCCGTGGCATTACGGTACTGGAAACATCATCTGTTAGTATAGCCACGAGCCTTGACCAAAGTTAATGAGCCGCAATGTCACAACTGAAGTGCTAGGCTGCAGCAGCAGGCAGCAGGGGCAGCCTTAGGCATGTGCAAACTGTGTACCTACACAGGGCCGCCACGCCAATACAGTATATATTGAATATAAAACAGAAAGAGAAAATAACGACACAGCTGACGGCAATATGGCCGAAAAACATTGTGTTTCTTGTTAATTAGTACGCTGTATTTACTAATGTCGCTAGAGTCGGAGCAGTAAGCTATATGTAGTATTATAACGTTCTGCCGTAATGAGAATATCATGGGCCACCACTTGGTTTTCAAGTTACGGACACACGCGTATAGAAGCGTGTCATGAGCATGAGGCGGCTATGCAGTGTCCGCAATGGACGTGGCCATCCGCCGTGCATAAGATACCACATTGATGTTGGCGGGCGAAGGGGCCACCAATTCTTTCTCTGCACAGGACCGCCACGAGCCTAGAGCCGCCCCTATTAGGCAACACTACTGGCTGGGCTGCTGAGACTGGCCACTGGGCAGAACTGACCATCACGAGTAGTGATAGCCCGCATATTTTCACATTTTTTTGCTCGTTTTATGTAATTTTATGCTAGTATTGTAATGAACAGTTAGTGCAGACTACAGCTGAAGATCTGAAGTGGACGTGAGAAGTTGGTGAGTTGTTTATTAACATATTTTTGTGATTTTGACTTTGTAAAATTAGTGTAGGTCAGGTGGCTTTTTGCATTTCGGCTTATTTTACAATGTAAACTTTGAAGTAAACTTAGTAAAGTAAAATTTGATTTTTGAAGCATTTGTTTTCCAACTTGAATTACTGAGCAATGAATTCAGTGAGCGTTTTCGTGATTTCAGTTCACACGAACAGGACTTTGCGCTATTCTCTTACAACGTTGAGAATGCGCCTGAGAATATCCAAATGGAATTGATTAAACTGCAGTCAGATTCTATTCTGAAGGCAAAATACAACGAAGTTGGTGTGCCAGGCTTGTATGCTTACCTGCCACCCTCGTATGTGCAGAACCATAAGTTGGCATCGAGAGTACTGTCTATGTTCGGAAGCACTTACCTTTGTGAGTAATTGTTTTCGTTAATGAAAGCTACCAAAACCCCCCATTGCTCAAGACTTACTGTCGAGCACCTTTCATCCCTCATAAAAGTTGCAGCTGCACAAGATTTCAAGTCTGATATTGACGAACTGGTTACTAACAAGAGATACCAAGTGTCGGGACAAAAGAAATAGATCTCACCCTGTAAGACTCCTATATAAGCAATGAATATAATATAATATATATAAGGACCTAGCTAAGAGGCTAAGACTCTAATTGTACGTTGTTGTACGGAGATTGTATAGAAATAAATTGCTTTTCTTTAAACTTTAAGTGTTACATTTTTTAAAGTTTTCAGTATTGGAAAGAAAGCTACAGTAACTTTGTATAATAGTACATAGCACGTATGGCAGTCGAAGCGGCCCACCAATGGTAGTGAGTTTGACATGCCTGTTCTAGTTGATAGTGACAAGTCCACTACAACTCCTAAATCTTTCTTATGCAGTGTACTTTCAGTTCCTTAGACCTCCCTTTCTGTATTCAAACCTGACATTTTTATTTTCTACCTGTAATGTTTTTACACCTACTTAACACTAAAGTGCATGTGCCCGGGCCTTTATGCTGACCAACTTCATCTGTAATGATTCAACAGTTTCTAGATTATCTGCAGCACCTCAGTGTGTTTTCATTTAATTGTGTGGATAGTGGTTGAAGTAGTAAAACTGCATTACAAATACAAGGAAAAAAAGTTGAATAAACCTGCACCATTGATAACACATGAAGGAACAGATAAAGTAACATTAGGTGACCATGAGAGGGAAATTATCCCTTCAAAATGAAAAATAGCCCATGCATAGTCAGGCTTACAGAGAAAAAACCTTTTCTGTGGAAAGGTGCATTGATAGTCTCAAACAATTTAGCAAGTACAGCTTTCCTTTCTAAAAAACGCAGACTCCAGGAAAAGAGGTAAATACTGCGGTTAAAGTAGGATATATTTTAAATTATTTTGTATATACTCCCTGAGATGACCTGAATTACTACAAAGCTGCTGCAGAAGGTTTGTTGTATGCTAGTGTCAGAATATCTGTTGTGCTCTTAAGTAAGGCATGCAGCAGTTTGTCATGTATTTAAATATAACCTTTTGCTGTTTTTGCATTTCTTCAAGCAAATATGGGGGATGGGGGGGGTATGGAGATTAAGAAATAAACTATCATTGACTTTATAGGAGTTGTTCAAGAGAAGTCAAACATAATACCAAGGTTCTTTATAACATGAGATAAGCTTTATTATGGCATCATCTAGAGTTTTGTCAATTTCTTTGTTAATTGCTTTGTTAATTTTTTAAATTTGGCTGAGGTACACTTAAAATGAGCTGTGTTTATTAGGATATATTTTTAAGAGACCGTATTCATGTTCCAAAAAGCATTTAACATTTCCGTGCTTGACTGCAAGGTGGGAAATCTCTCATGAACACACATTTTTTGAACTCTGAAATAAATAGTGCTAACAATGCCCAAAGCTGTAAATAATATTGCTAAATGGGTGGCATGTACATTAAAGCAGTCTGCCAGGGACAGATCCATGAACTCCTTCTGTGACTGACTCTATATGGACCTTCTGTTTTGAAATCGGACTAAACCGTGCCTTTTACAGAGATAAGACATTCATTTGGTAGAATGCAGTACCAGAGATCCCGAGGAGGCTCTGCATTCTGGACGACAAAATAATGTGATCATCTGTATTGAATGTTGCTCTAAGGTATAATAGAACTATGGCATTAATAAGCCTGCTGCAATATGTAGTTTCTCTGAAAGACCAGCTTCACAACTGTGCTGTGTTTGAAGATAATCTGATGGAATCAATTCAGTCTGTTTGAAAATTCTTTAAGTGGAATGTCTCATTATACTCAGAAAGTTGATAAAAAGATGAATAAGAAATGATAAAAGGGAGTTGCAACTGAAGGAGACTCATTTGCCACAGAAACAAAACCAAAATTTAGGGATATATTTATTATTGTACCAAGAAATAAGAATATTACATAATGACTAGATACCTGAGCCGAGGGTGGTCTTAATGAAATCAGCAAAATGTTCCATATGCATGGAAAAACTAGTTATCCAAAATTGTATCAGCAACACTGGAGCAAGGTTATTATAGTTTTACCTTTTTATATTAGTTTTTATTTCTATATTTTTTCTGACCTTACTTGTAAATTCAGTTTAGTTTTAGTTTTCCTTCATCGTGTATTTTTAGTTTTAGTTTAGTTTTTATTTCACAAAGACATTTCTATTTTATTTTTATATATTTTAGTTTCAGTTTTAGTAATTATGGTATGGAGCGCCTATGGAGTTAGTTTTGTGTCACAATCAGACAGAACTGTACAGTTAACAGATTTGGATATGAGTTTATTGTTAGTAGAAACTTACTACACTACATGGTTTACTATCTGGTTTTGTTTTTGTCTGTTAAAAACAAGCATAATCAAAACTAGACACTGAATATGAACAATTTTACACAATTTTATAAGCATTTTCTCATGAAAATCACAGGGACTTATGAAGAACATGGCTCTTAGACTTGAATCAGTGTGCAGACGCCACCTAGCTGTATTGAGGGAAACAAAGAACAACAAGCATGTAGTGTCAAAGTTAGGGGTGGTGAGTCTTGAATAGCCCACCATAAGAACAGTAAACCCATAATGACCAGGGCAAGAGCAGGTAATAAGAGTATAGACAGGCACAAAACAACAGAGATTAAGAAAAACATATACATTATCTTAACCTGTTTATCCAGAGTAGGATTGCAGGGAACCTGGAGCCTACCGCAGCAGGTTTGGATGCAAGGCAGGAAAAATCCCTGGTATGCAATAT
>JANRMT010062821.1:18171085-18199064 GCA_026402145.1 Polypterus bichir lapradei | reverse complement strand
ATATATATATATATATATATATATATATATATATAAACATACATACAGTATATATATATATATGTGGGTGTGTGTGTGTGTGATACAGTATTTGCTGGTTTGCTTCTTTGACAGGGTGAAGATTGGAGTACAGTATTGCATTCTTAGTTCTGAATCTCAATATGATTATTAGGTGGTTACCTACCAGGTAATGCTTCTGATTAGTTGGCCAGTCAACAAACATCCGCTACATCCATATATATTTATCACCAAACAGGACACATCAGCACTTTTTGGATAGCCTGCCTTTTCAATTCTTTCTCTCGATTACCCTGACAGTTTCTCTCTGTTAGCTGATTTGCATGGTTTCAACTTTATGGCCTAAATAAATAATACGTTTGGAGTAAATTTCACAGATCACAGTAGCACACTTCAAACCTATGGCTACAGATGAGTAGCAAAGCTAGTATATATTGTGGTATATGGCCGGCCGTTAATCCCGGCCAATACCCTCACGCCGCCAGATGGAGCACTCCTGGCAACATGGAGGTGCCCCGAATTCCAGCAGGGCATCATGGACTTTGGAGTTTTTCTTCACAGCCCTGCTGGATAACGTGGGGGCCGCCAGGGGACGCTGCAGGGAGGCCCAGGGACTTGTACTTTCCATATAGCCCGGAAGTAATACACAATCACAGAAACGGAAGAGATGATAAACTTCAGGGCTCAAGAACAGAGGAGTTTTGATCTGACCTGGAAGTGCTAAGAATCATATGGACTGGGGGGATCAGAAGCACTTCCGGGTCATGGACTATAAAAGGACTGTGGAAGATCCCAGCGGAGGGCCAACTTGGGAGGAAGGGTGACTGAGCTGCTGGGAGGTGTGGAGAATTATTATTGTATTGGATTATTGTATTGTTTGTGATTATTGTGGAGTGGATGGTGCCTGGTGCACATTATTATTATAATAAATCTATTATTTGGACTTTTATCTGGTGTCTGACATCTGGTCTGAGGGTTTAAAGGGACAACATTGTCCCCTATCTGTCACAATATATATAAAGTGATAAGACATCCTTCCAGCTAGAGTTCATGCTTTTGCCTGGGCATAACATTGTCCATCATCCACAAGTGGAAATTTGAAAATATCTCCCACATTTTTTATACATCAACATATTATTTTGTAATGTTAAAAAAATTACATGAAAATTCTGTTCTTACCAAAGGTTGCTTCACCACATGCATTGGTCCTGATCACCATCAATGCAGGGTTCCAGTCATACACACTGAACTACTAAACTGTAGCAGTTCACTACTTTTGAGAACCTAGAGGGGATGTCACTAGTGTACAGTGTTGAGCTTATTTTCTATGATCCCCCACTGTCCATTTTTTTGCTCTGAGTTCCGCCAATAAAGGTGGTTTAGAACTAATGTTAATTTACTACTGTGTGACCCCTTGAAACAAAGTAAACATATTCAAAATACTACACAGAGGCAGAAAATAACTACCATTGTATCTAGCACAGCACAATCAATATTGTATAAGATTATGAAATCAAATCCTTAATTTATTACCAAAGAATGTCCATCATAATATGCATCTAATTTATCCCAGTAATAATCTGTCTATTGCAATATAAAAAAGGTACACTATACATCAGACTATACACATTTCATTATTAAAGACATAGAAGGTTGAAAATCAATAGAAATCTATGTTGATAATAATACTGGCTATAAGATCATTTTTGTGCTATAAGATTTTCCATCATATATTTATTGAAATCAAAGGAAAAATGTTTTAAATTATAGTAATCTGCTAAATGGAGGAGGTAAAGAAAAAAGGTACTACATGATGAAATATATTATTATTATTGTTATAAATACTAAAATAATCTCAGGGACTTTTAAGTATGCAAGATAGGTAAATTTATAAAGTGAAGTAAAATATTTTATAACTCAAGAAAAGAGATCTCTCTCGAGATGCCACTTTTCTATCATAACATTTAACAAGATGCAGTCAGGCTAAGTATGTTGTTGTTTTATTTTAAGTTTCTTTTTCTATGTGAAATTTCAAGACTTGCTGTTTTGCTGCTCATATGGCATCCAGACTGACCTAGCAGCAATAATAATTAGTAAGGTCAGAGTGATATTGTGGTCCCTGACTGGCTTCTATCTGGGTTGTAAGGCAGGCTAAAAGACTGCAAGGAAAGCATTATTGCTTTTGAGGCACTTGATTTTTGTCCTATTAATTTATTTTCCTTTAAAATGCAAGTGCACTGGGTGGTTGAAAAAGTGCAAAACCTTATTTCATTATGGGCTTATGATTAGTGTTTAACACTGATACATACCAAAAAAAAAGAAAAGCAGATAATGCAAATCTAAACCTATGTACACTGTAAAACATTGCCAAGAAAAACATGAATACACTTCAAAAATAAAAAGTTCCTTAATGTCTTTTATGTGATGTGGCAGACAGCCGGGGGCCTTTCCTGGTGGGGATGCCCTTCTGATGAGAGGACCAGGTGAGAGGATATGTCAATAGCCGTACCTTCCCCAGAACACGAGAGGGCAGCACCCCTGGTTTACATCGGGGCCACAGGATTGGAGCTTGGAAGCTCAACTCTATTGGGGCCCATGGCCATCACCGGTTGGTGCCTGAATAGCTCCAGAGCCTTGGACTGCAGAAGAGGAACTGGGTTCCCATGCAGTACTCCGCCACACCTGGAAGTGCTGCTGGAATATGAGCCGGGAGCACCTGGAGCACGTTCGGTATAAAAGAGGCTGCCTCACTGCATTCAGGGAACCAGAGTCAGGAGGAGGAGGACAAAAAAGATTGCAAGGAGAGGAGTGGAGGTGGCAGAGACAAATAGAAGAAGAGAAAGAGAGAAAAGGAAAGAAGGGACAGAGTCATTGTGCTGATTTGTGCACGGTGCTGTAAAAAAGCAAAGAAAAGAAGCAATTAAAAGTGTGTTGCTTGAGCACTTGTGCGGTCTGCCTGTTTGAGTCTGGGTTCGAGGAGCAGTACGGCCCCTGTGATCTTCCACAGTGAGTAAGTATGCACATATTCCTGTCTAGTATTTGATGTAATCAGTATATATTCTTATAAAGGAAAAATACTTAGAACAAGACTGTCAGGCTGGTTTTAATTACTGATAGTTCTTGATGTTTTTTTAATAAAATTGCAAAAGATAATACATATGAGACTCTTTAAGATTCCCAAAATGTTTGTATCAAAGTGAAATACTTAAACCGGCTTCTTTCATTATTTGTATGAATTGAATAACTATAATATGTCAGAAATCCTATCATCCCTTTTCTAAATTAATTTATTTCATTGAAAACTAAGCCAACAATACTGAACCCAAGACAAAAACCATCCTCACATGGGACATTAGAATATGACAGGATACAATCATACACACTATACTTGCTTGTATCACACCAGTTTAGAGTTACCAGTCCACATAAGAAGAACTTACTTTGGATGTAAATAGAAACCATTATACCTATAAAAAAACCTACTTGGACAGTCAAGCAAACTCCACACAGACGGTGATCAAGCTCCAACATACTGCTCTGGTTGGATATCTTTCTTTTTTATACATCTTACATTCTCTATAAATACATGAGAACTCATCTGCCACTACTAAAATTTACAGTTTCTGTCAGATATGTCATTCAAATCATAAAGTTATGTGAAAAAGTAAGTAGAACCCATGATTTTGTTTTCTTTTTAAACATATGAGGGTATATAAATATTTGATCTTCATTTAAACAGTATCTACAGATAAAGGTTAAATAATATAACAAACATCATGCCACACTAACATTTTCTAGTCCATTGCAGAATTTAAGTAAACATAAATGCACATTCTGTAGGTGGAAAAAGTAAGTATACTCCTACATATATCACTACCTCAGATACCTAAAATTTGAATCAGGTGCACCAAATCAGGTGCAAATGATTAGACCATCATTAGAGATGATATATGAACCTGTCTTATTTAAACCTCAGATATTTAGTTTGGTTTGCTCTTTGTTGTTGAAGTGTGTGTTATCACCATGCCATTATTGAAGGTCTTTAAGGCCTTCAGAAATTAGATTAGATTACATAAACCTTATTAATCCTATGGGGAAATTCAAAAAAAGGTTATAGATGCCTATGTGTCTGGGGATGGTTTAATAAAGATCTCCAAACAGTTGAAAATCAACCCTACCACTGTCTGGAAGATGATCTACAAGTCATCGCATGACCTACAGGTAGCTCTTACTGCTATTAATGTCAAAGTGCATGAGTCTACCCTTAGAAAGAAGTTTTACAAATTAGATCTGCATGGGAGGTGTACAGGAAAAAAACATTTGCTGTCCAGAATAAACATCAGGTTAAAATAAAATTTTCCCATGATCCCCCAGTCAAAAACAGGACTTCTTGAACAATGTGTTTTCTGGACAGACAAGACAAAGGTAGGATTATCTGGCAACAATACTAGGAGACATATTTCTCAAAAACTGAAGACATCATTTAACCAGAAGAATCTGAAATCATCTGTGAAGTGGTAGATATAAAAGGTGAAAGATAAAATGTAAAAGCTGATGGAAAACTCTGGAAGATGACCAGATTATAAAAGTACTTATTCATATTAAGCACTATAGATGAAATGAGGGCTTGAACATGGACAAAGTAGAAGGCACATTTGCTAAGTTCATATTAACAAAAAAATCACCTTGGCATAATTGTATAAAATTTTGTAATAGTGCAGCAATGAAATTTTATAAAGTGCAGGGCAAGTGTGGTGACAGAAAATGGTATTATAGTGCAGAACAATGCACTCGTGGTGTTCCATAACATCGTGCTCATTCTGTATTTAAGTCAAAAATTAGGTATCATAAGATAAGTGTTCCTGCATTGCACTATCATGTGAATCTCTTGCTTCCATGGTTTGTATTTCATGTAACTAGACAGCAGTTCCTTTATTTGCTCTTTCTTCTTGTTAAGATGTGTTAAAATAGGATGATAAAGTATTTCTGCAGTAGAGGGGGTGTCTTTTCTGATACTCTGATATAATCAACAACCATAGACAAAATGTTTTACTACGTTTGTGAATACTGTAATGCCTATGGTGTTGTATACAAATTTCCAGTGACACTGAAAACATATAAAGTAGGAACTAATTTATGTCCGAGTTAAAATGTAACAAATCTTGTCCCATAATTTGCCCCTTCTCCTAATTTAAGCCACTGCCCACCAAAAGGTCCATGCATCTCACTGCAATACACTTAAAATTGCAATGTAATGCCATGTCAAATGTTGATTATCCGCTATACTTTTGACAATGTTTAGCTTGTGTAGAGTTTTCTGTCCACCATGAAATAAATCAGAGCTGCGACATTGCAGTGAAACAGCACAAGGATCATGAGTGCCAGCTCTCAACACCGGCATGCAGCCATTGAGTTAAAGAGATAAATAAACATTAACTCTGATATCACTTAGTTTATGTTAAGCATCTTATCTTACATTATCTAATTCATGCAACTCAGGTAGCATACTCTAATATCTCAGTCCTCCTGAAGAAAATGTAACAAATGTGAGGAAGAGCATGAGACAGGACTTTGACGTTGGCCACTATACCAGTAGCCTTGCACAGCATTTACAGAGCATCACTGTACATAAATGAGCACTTACTGTATGATGCTGCTCTCTATAATATCCCTTTACATGTCTTGGTAGTGGGACAGAGTCTCACTTGGATCAACAGCTATTAGAGATAGGAAAACAAGTAGACTGTGCATCACACTCGCACTGCATGTGAGCTGTGGATGATTCAAATCTGCACAGGAGATTGTGGATTGGGGTTAGAATGGGGGAATGCAAAATGGAGATGGTGGAGTTGACTTGCAGCTAAGAAGATTTGGAGTCAATTCAGTAGCAAGCACAACTGTCTTCATGTATTTTGAAATGATATGTACTGCATATGTATTGCATTGCCATGTACTGTAGTTAACACATTGGAATCCATTTAATTTTGGAACAAATAATCTTCCATAATACACTGAATAATACTCCTGCCAGCTGTAATGAACACTCTGTCTGGTCACAGTGTAGTGTATATATGTTTTCCCCATGTTTTAATGTCTATTTCTCAGATTCTTCTTCTTCTTTACATGTTTATTTGTTGATTAGAATAACCGTCAACACCAAACTGACCTGCTGCAAGGGAGTTTTTGAGAATTCTGAGAATCATAGACTGAGGCCCCACGCATGAGGTGGAACTGGTGGAGATGGATGGATGTTCATTCATTTATTCATTCAATAGCAAAATACCGGCGCTTCGCAGTGGCGAAGTACTGCCTTAAAATTTTTATTAAGAAGAAAAGTAAACCTTTTTAAACTGAGGGAAAATACACCAATAATTATTTGTTAAGGATCTCTTTGTATGCCACCGGTTGTAATATGACCAAGCTGTGCACTGAGCTTACTCTTGAGCATGCAACGTACAGTTGGCCATGTGAACAGCAATCTTGCCTCAAATCTCACAGCTTGGATTGCTGCTGTCATAATCGGTTTGAGTTTCATGGTTTGTTTCAATTACGTTAGTATTTGCTGGACTTGTTGTGCTGAAATGACAATCGGCATCTGTCAAGCGTTGTAAGCATACAACCGGTTTCATCGATAACTTCGCATCCAGCTTTTTAGAGTTTAAACATTCATAAACATCAAAGTGTCCACTACTCAAATCATCACCTGTGAATCTAAGATGTTTAAGACGCATTGGCAGTTGTCCAAAGGTGTAAAATATTTGGCCATTTCAGTAAACTTGAAAGCGACAACCGAACAATTCAGCGGTAGCCATCAACTCACATGCAGAACCATAGGTAAAGGGCTTAAGCATTTCACTCTTATAGTGCTCCTATGTAGTATAATTATCTCCTGTACTGTCATCAGTCCACACCTTGAACCTGTCCCAGTCATTCAATACATAAAACACAATGTTCCTCCGGATATCAAGAGTGAGCCTGATATGGCCGTGCAATATGTAACACAGAGAATGGAAAAGGCAGGTGCCATCTCCGGGCATGGAAACCACTCAGTAAGTGACAGTTCTTTGATCGATGGTGATCACCTCGACAGACATGTTAATGGGGGTACGGTTGGAACGATAAAGGAAATGGGTACCTGAACAATGTAAACTAAGTCTAAAATACCTATACAATAACTATAATCGTAATAAACAAAAAATAAAACAGCAGAGAAGCCGTGGATTAAATAAAAAGGCTGCAGTTATCAGCAGGGAGACGTGAATACCGTGGCGAAGCAAGGAAGGGAATGAAGAGACCGGAGCGACGGACGGCCTTATATAGGCAGACAGCCAACAACGTGGGAGACGTGGGGATGGGTGACCCAACGCCGCCTCACACGGCGACCAAGCTGCAGGCTATGGACGTATATATGTACTGTAAAAATAAGAGAAGACACAGCATAAACGGTTGGGGTTTCTGGCCCCGTATACTGTAAAAAACAAATCTTTCCACACAAAACAGGTCAAAATATATAAACATAAGTGTTCATATGCGCGACGCCCTTCAGAGACGTCGGCAGCCATTTTATAGAGGAGGAGCCGGAAGTGGAGGAATGCTGGGAAGGAAGCGTGAGGGAGGATGGGATTGCTGACGTCAGGAAAGATGGCGGAGGAAGGGCGGAAGTAGACGCACTGCGGGCAGGTTATGATGGCGGAGCGTCTTTTTTCCTGAAAGACAAAGCAGAAAGGTTAGTACCCCGCCATTCCCTGCCGGCGAACGTCCTTCGAGGTGGTTTCAGGTCCGTCCGCGGCCTCCTACTCGCGCATGCGTGACAGTACGTAAGTAGGATTCATTTAGCGTTGGGAACCCGCGTACCAGATTTCTTGAAGATGAGCCCATAGATAACATAGACAGTTGGAAAGTTCAATATGGCGTCATACCACCGAAATAAGTACGTACATCGGTTTCGGTTAGCGCAGGGAAGCCGCCTACCAAATTTCGTGAAGATGGGCCCATAAATAAGAAAGTTTAACATGGCGGACGTTGTCGACCGTTATGACTGTTACACGTAGAATTTCAAAATGAAACCTGCTTAACTTTTTGTAAGTAACCTGTAAGGAATGAGCCTGCCAAATTTCAGCCTTCTACCTACATGGGAAGTTGGAGAATTAGTGATGAGTGAGTCAGTCAGTCAGTCAGTGAGGGCTTTGCCTTTTATTAGTATAGATTCATTCATTTTCCACTGCTTATCTGAAACCAGTTCATGGGACAACAGTCTTAGCAGTGAGGCCCATATTTTCCTTGGCCCAGCCACACTTGCCAACTCATACTGTGGGTTCCCAGGGTGTTCCCAAGCCACCTGGGGGATATAATCCTCTCAGCAAGCCCTATGATTTACCAAGGGTCTCCTTCCTGCTGGTTGTTCCCATAAAACATCCACAGGGAGGTGTCCAAGAGGCATCCATATCAGATGCCTGAACCACCACAATTAGCTCCTCTCAATGCAAAGGGTCAGAGGCTCTATTCTGAGCCTCTGCTAGATGTCTGCACTTCTCACCCTATCTCTAAAGGAGAGCCCAGCCCACCTGCGGAAAAACCACATTCCGTCCACTTGTACCCACAATCTCATTCTTTCAGTCATTACCCAAAGGTGAGGGTAGTGACCTTAGGTGAGGGTAGTGAAATAGATTGACTGCTATTCAAGAACTTCACCTTCTGACTCAGCTCTTTCTTCACCAGTACAGATCGGTTTAGCTAATGCATAACTGTGCTTGCCGTCCCCATCTGTTCTCACAATCTCACCATCCCCTTTCCCCTCAATTGTGAACCACGGTACATAAACTCCTCCACTTGAGGTAGTAATTTACCTCCATCTTACAGAGGACAGTCCACCATTTTCCTACTGTGGACCATGGCCTCAGATTTGGAGGTGCTGCTGCTTTACACTCATTTAAAAACTATGCCAATGTGTGCTGGAGGTCACAGTTCAAAGAAGCCAACAGGACCACATCATCTGCAAAAAGCAGTGATGCAGTTCTAAAGCAACCACTCTACTCCCCATCTACACCTTGATATACTGTTCATGAAAATCGCAGAATCCCACACCCACTTGAAACAGTGCTGATGTTTTTCAGAGTATGCAGACGGAATATCCCTTATTAGGGGCCCTGGAACCCTGTACTCTCCCAGTACCCCCAACAGAATCTCTTGAGGAACACAGTCATACTCCTTCTCTAAGTCCACAAAACACATATAGACCAACTAGGCACTGTCCACTGTGAAAAAAGCATTCTTTAATGTTGAATCTTAAGTTGAATCTTACTTTATTTTTATACATAGAATATAACACTATTTACCTAAAAAAATCATTGAGGCTCAAATAATCATATCTCTTATTTCTCTTCCAACCGCCCACAAAGATGTTAAAAAAGTACAGAATGAAGTAGTTTCTAAAATATTTCAATTAAGTGTTCCAGTTATTCTTATATACTGTATTTCATGTAACTTAAAATATTATTCTCTCTAGTTGCTCAGTTCTTTTATTTCTCCTTGCCTTTGTTGCCACAGTTACAGTGAATACTTCACTTCTATAACTTTATAAAAGCTAAGGTTCACCTTTCCCCTTTATCATTATAATGGGCTGTTCTTTTATTACATACTTCAAAATTAGTCTGGAATTGAAAGAAAGAAAGGCTTGAACTTCTATTTCTTACTGGCTTCAGAGATTTAAAACTATACCACTGGACTTTCACCCTTCATCCTCTGCTAACCTGACTTAAATATCCAGTTTTCCCCTCCCGGTGTGCAATTGATTCTGCAAATTACTTCTGGGTCTATAAACGTCCCACGTTATTCAGACATGCCATCTTTTACTAGATTCTGTTTTTTCATTGCTCTTTCCTTTGTATTTCCTGCTCTAATTTTATAAATGACAGCTTCAGAGAATCAGTGGCAGTGGGTGTTTAATGGTGTGTGCAAGTAGCCAATGGTTACCTTTTTCTTTTGATCTGTACTCTTTTGTGTTTTGCACATCCCCCATCCATCACTGATCCAATTAATTCAGTTAAAGGTTGTGATGGCTAGAGCCTATTCTGACAAAACTGGTACAAAGCAGGAATCATCTGTTAACTGGACACCAGTTTCTGTCATTTAGTGTCAAATAAATGCACAAAATAGAATAAGCACAAATTAAAGAAGTTGTCCCATGGGAAAAAGGGTATAAGAATAACACACCTAACCCCTCTACCATGGAAGTTTATATGATTTAGAATAATTAGATTGTGGATACTGGTATTAGAAGCTAAAATAGCTGGATAGGTCTTACTTTTAATTAAGAAGGGAAGGATGTTTCTTATGATTTATTCCTGGCCAGAGATGCCAGTCTGTACAATTTAATTTGGATGAGGCTAACATGGTAACTTTATCTAAAATGCTATTTGGCTGATAAAAAGAGGTCTGACTTATATGCAAAAGAATGACACAATATCGTGGCTCAATTCTTATAATGGCAGATGCACAGTTGCTTTCAGTCATTACACAAAGCTCATGACCATAGGTGAGGGTAGGGGCATAGATTAGTTATTAGTTAGTTATTCAGTTAGTTGTCAGATTACACGACCAAACACATATTAAATCTTCCATTAGCTCTGCAGTATTTTTCTTATGCCACATACAAAAATTCAAAAAAGCATTTTCAGATCTTTTGCATGACTTACAATATGTGTCCTTGTTGGTTGGTTTTCCAAAACTGATCATATATGTAAAAGATGTCGGTCAACATTGTCTCCATAATGTTTTAATGAAGCATTCAAGTTTTGTAATCCCCTTTTAGTCACAGGGCGCAAGGCAGGAAACAAATCCCGGGCAGGGCGCCAGCCCACTACAGGTCTTAGAAAACGGCAATCTGAAAACACATTCTAAACACTTCTTTCTGTACTTTCAAATCCATTACCAATAATATTTTAAAGAAACACTACTGTAGAGAATGTCACTTGCATATGCATAGGGGACAGATTAAGGGCTCCGGCGATTGTAATTACCCACCGCTCCTGGCATTGGTGCTGTGTTCTAATACACGCTCTCTTCCTCCCTCTGCAGATTGACAGCTGTAACATCTCTGACGTCACTTCTGGATCCATCTCTTCCTGCCAAAAGGACATACAGTATGACCAGACGTTTGTCTATTTTGAAATCAGTTCACAGTGGAACTCCAATCTCAAAAGAAAGTCTTTGCAATTATTGCTTGTTTTTTGCTTTCAAATATATGGGGTCACCAGGTGGTGCCACAACTCTTTATCGTGTTCTGTCTAATCTCTTACCAGATAATTAAAATGTATTGTTTAGTATGGGTACTGGTCGGCATTGTGGCACAAAGGTAGCACTGCTGCCTTGCAATAAGGAGACCAAGATTCATGTCCTAGATCCTCCTGTGTGGAGTTTACATGTTCTCATCATATCTATGTGGGCTTCATCCAGGTGTTTTGGTTTCCTCCCATGGACCAAAGACATGCAAGATAGGTGGATTGGCAATACTAAAGTGGCCCTAGTGTGTGGTTGGGTTGTGTGTGTGTGTTCACCTTGGGATGGACTGGCACTCTGTCCAGTGTTTCTTCCTGCCTTGTGCCCTATGCTGGCTGGAATAAGCTCCAGCACCCCTGCGACCCAGTTTAGGACAAAGCAGGTTAGGAAATGACTGACTGTGGGAATTAATCAATATGGAAAAGCGAGTGAATTTTTTATGATGAAAGTGAAGAAGTATTTGAATTTAGTTTTTGTGTTTTATGTGTCATAATAATAATTCCATTACATTCGAATGTGGCTCCCTAATGGCCTGCCGTTCAGCTGAGGTCCTCAAGGTTAGCTTGACTTCTAATAGTCTAATTAAATCCTGCTAACATATTTCTAACTATGACTTGCCTTTTATGATGCTAGGATAAAATAAGTACTAATATAAGGTTTATTCTACCACCAAAGCACCAAACCAAATGAAAACATTAATATATTCAGGTTAAAGTAGCCTCCAAACAGATCATTCCATCAAAAGATTCCTTAGTGAAGATCAGTACATGAACAATGTTGTGTCCCTTCTATAAATTCTATAAAGTCAAAAATAGAATATTGTAAATAATGTGAACAATGTACCCCAATGCACAGGAATGTTTTCAGGAGCATAACAGTGAACTGTAATGTTCAGCCTTCAGTTTGGATACTCTGAAATGAAGTGTTTAGAGTAAAGATCCAACAGCGGCTAATTTGGAACATATTCAGAGCATGAAGTGGAGTCCTCAGGAGCCTGCATTTCTGTGTTGCTCTTTCAACACCTACAGTGCATCTGGAAAGTATTCACAGCACATCACTTTTTCCACATTTTGTTATGTTACAGCCTTATTCCACAATGGATTAAATTCATTTTTTTCCTCATAATTCTACACACAACATCCCATAATGACAACGTGAAAAAAATTTACTTGAGGTTTTTGCAAATTTATTAAGAATAAAAAAACTGAGAAATCATATGTATATAAGTATTCACAGCCTTTGCTCAATACTTTGTCGATGCACCTTTGGCAGCAATTACAGCCTCAAGTCTTTTTGAATATGATGCCACAAGCTTGGCACACCTATCCTTGGCCAGTTTCGCCCATTCCTCTTTGCAGCACCTCTCAAGCTCCATCAGGTTGGCTTCACAGCCATTTTAAGATCTCTCCAGAGATGTTCAATCGGATTCAAGTCTGGGCTCTGGCTGGGCCACTCAAGGACATTCACAGAGTTGTCCTGAAGCCACTCCTTTGATATCTTGGCTGTGTACTTAGGGTCGTTGTCATGCCCCAGTCTGAGGTCAAGAGCGCTCTGGAGGAGGTTTTCATCCAGGATGTCTCTATACATTGCTGCAGTCATCTTTCCCTTTATCCTGACTAGTCTCCCAGTTCCTGCCGCTGAAAAACATCCCCACAGCATGATGCTGCCACCACCATGTTTCACTGTAGGGATGGTATTGGCCTGGTGATGAGCGGTGCCTGGTTTCCTCCAAACGTGACGCCTGGCCTTCACACCAAAGAGTTCAATCTTTGTCTCATTAGACCAGAGAATTTTGTTTCTCATGGTCTGAGAGTCCTTCAGGTGCCTTTTGGCAAACTCCAGGTGGGCTGTCATGTGCCTTTTACTAAGAAGTGGCTTCTGTCTGGCCACTGTACCATACAGGCCTGATTGGTGGATTGCTGCAGAGATGGTTGTCGTTCTGGAAGGTTCTCCTCTCTCCACAGAGGACCTCTGGTGCTCTGACAGAGTGACCATCGGGTTCTTCGTCACCTCCCTGACTAAGGCCCTTCTCCCCCGATCGCTCAGTTTAGATGGCCGGCCAGCTCCAGAAAGAGTCCTGGTGGTTTTGAACTTCTTCCACTTATGGATGATGGAGGCCACTGTGCTTATTGGGACCTTCAAAGCAGCAGAAATTTTTCTGTAACCTTCCCCGGATTTGTGCCTCGAGACAATCCTGTCTTGGAGGTCTACAGACAATTTCTTTGACTTCGTGCTTGGTTTGTGCTCTGACATGAACTGTCAACTGTGGGACCTTATATAGACAGGTGTGTGCCTTTCAAAATCATGCCCAATCAACTGAATTTATCACAGATGGACTCCAATTAAGCTGCAGAAACATCTCAAGGATGATCAGGGGAAACAGGATGCACCTGAGCTCAGTTTTGAGCTTCATGGCAAAAGCTGTGAATACTTATGTATATGTGCTTTCTCAATTTTTTTATTTTTAATAAATTTGCAAAAACCTCACGTAAAACTTTTTCACGTTGTCATTATGGGGTGTTGTGTGTAGAATTCTGAGGAAAAAAATGAATTTAATCCATTTTGGAATAAGGCTGTAACATAACAAAATGTGGAAAAAGTGATGCGCTGTGAATACTTTCCGGATGCACTGTACTGTACATGAGTTTATGCCCCATACAATTAAAAGTTTAGATCAAATGAAAAAAGTTTATTAAAAAGGTTTACATAAGACAATAAATGGAAATTAGTGTACTGTATATAATTAGCTGTGGCCACTAGATAAGATTGCTTTTATTCTATGCATTTTTACAAATTGCTTTTATTCTGTTCACAATCCTTACAATACCTTACAATAAAGTGAGTAATTTAGAATCTATACCTCCAATCAGTATTTCAAATTGTCTCTTACTTGGATTCAAGGTTTTCTGAGACTCTAAGTTGGCAACCACCGCTGAACTTTTAATAAAAGGTTTTATTAGGAGATGATAGGTTTATCTTAGATTTTGTTTTAAACATTTCTTATAATGTGACCCTTACCCTTAACTTAATAAAATAGATATCCTTCAGGGTAATTTGAAAATGCATGTGATTTCCTCCCTTTCCTTAGACTTACACTATTCTAACAAAAGAACATATCCTTAACCATAAAACCTTTTTGAGTGCTAGCTAACCTGAAATTAGTTGGCTTGGAACTGAAAGCTTCCTAATTCTAAACAATTAAAATACCGGAGACACCCATTTATAATGGAATCATCACTGACTAGAGACACAAACGATTAAGGAATACTTGTAGTCTCCTGCACTAACTGTAATTAACAGAAAAATTTAAAATTGCTTTATTGCTTTAAAATATGTGTCATGTACCTTCCCCTGTCATTTATTTTTACTAAATCTTTCTTTTTAAGGTTTTGGCTTTTTATGTTTTTTCAGTTTAAATGTCTCCAAAAAAGCCTAATTTTGATGATGACTGCTATGGATCCAGCTGGCACAGTATGATTTGCATTGACCTGTACAATGCATTTCCTATGCCACAAGGGAGAGTTGAGTGCTGGCTACTGCAATCTTATGAATTCTTTCTGCAGCAGAGATTTCTAAATGTTTCAATACTTACTGCAGTCAGAACTGTACTATTTAACTCTGGCCATGATTCATCTTATATTGATTTAGCTGATCCAGTTCGTTTCTGCATCCTAAATTCAAGAATGTTAGCATAAGTGGCTAATATAAATTGATCCAATATCACTACATTCACATTATAAACCTCAATGTTCAGTTCTGAATTTTTACTCAGGTCATATTTGCCTATCTTGTCGGTTCATATTCATAGGTACAAGTGACCTGTATCTAACTGCAATGTTAACACATCTGTCCTCCGAAACAGCACACATGTGCACATTTGTATGTTTATGTGCTAGTCATCTGTGTCACTAACAACAAAAAGTCTCATACAGTATTTGTGAGACAGCTCAAGGTATCAGGAGCGACAAAATTGATGTGCTAGTGTATGCATCGTATTTTGTTCTAAAGGACGGAAAACAGTTTGTCAGTTGTAGTACATGATTAGGTTCAAAAGGTGAAAAAAAACACTCTTGCTGTTTTTGCTGTTATTACTGGCACTGCTGCACCAAGAGATGTGTGGGTACAAGAATGGAGCTAACGATGGTGAGAGCGAGACTGTTGGCTCTCCTCCATTTTTTATTTTGCCACACTGCTGGTGCTGGCTGATGCTATCAGCACTCAGCACATGTATACAGGCAAAGAAACACATGAATTATGATTTTACCATTCTCATTCATGTTACATGGCCACAAAACGGATATCTATCCGATCTAGGATCACATTTGAAAGAGACTCAAATCTGATCTGAAAAGATTGGATTTCTATGTCCATACCGCCCAGAAAACATCAGATATTTGTCACATTAAGGCAAATAATCGGAATTGAGTCACTTCAGCCTAGTAATGTGAAAGTATTCAAAGACTACGTGTGCACACAATCTGCTCTGAAATTAATTAGAATCTAATCTAGGATTGTTTCTTATCTTTAGGCTGATGTTGATGGTAAAATCTACAGCTCACCATACTGTAAAATGAGAAACAAGGCAAGAGAAAAAATGGATTCTGTTCAGATGTGTGTTGGTACAGTACTTCCATGGGTACTACAATTTTCTATGCAATTATATTTTCACTCCACATATTTTCCTTTGCATTTTGTTTTATTAATTTATTTTAACTGCACTCTAATGTACTATGCTATGTACTTTTATTCATAATGTTCTATGATATATACAGGCTGATCGATCAATGTGCTCAATGCGTTTGCAATAATATATAAGTAAAACTCTTTAAGAAGAACTTTTTTAATTGGAGCTAATTTTAATTGGTCAAAAGCAATACATGTCAATTCATGGAAAGAAAATCCCATTTTCATTCATTAGGGTTATGTTTATGCAGTGCTCCCCAGTGTCGTAGGTGCTGTGGAATACTCTCAGATCCTCATTAAAGCTCCCTCTGGACCAAATAAAGAAAATTTCATGAAGTTTCCTCTCCTGTCTTTTGCCGTTTTGCTTGCTTCATCTCTACTGAAGTGAAGAAGAGTCACACTGACAATTAATTGGACATAAATCCATGCCAAACTTAGTAGCATAAAAAGGCTTCTTATCATTTATAATGCAATTTTAGCACTTGGCTTTAATTTATTTATTTTCATTTTACAGGCTATGCTGTTTACAGATAAATTTTCCATTAGCAATTACATAACACAATTAGTCTGACGTAACACATAGAAAAACTGATTGTTAAGAAAGTATATACAGATGCCAGGATACATGCCATTAACAGTCAAATTCTTTGCATTACTATAAACTATTATATGAGTACACTTAACTTATTGGCTTTTTTCCCTATGCTTCTTTCATTCTTTTCTTTATTTGGTATATTCTGCAGTGCTATCATTAATTGTAGCTGCTGTAATTCTTGATATCTCTCAATATACAAGGGTGTGCACAGCATTAACATGTTGTTTGGCATTCAAAAAAATTAAAAAATTTTGTTTAAAATAAAATATAAATACACAATCAACAACACAATTTAAATCTGAATCGAGCAAACAAAGTATTTAAATCTTCAATCTGTCATTAAAAAATGGTGTCACGTACTAGGGGTGTGAATACATTTTAGGGCTCTGCCCAGGTTAATTCTAGGGGAATGGAGAAAGGAACAAAGTCATTATCACCTTTTCCTGTATGCCTTTAAACGACACAACAACTTAGGACATCACATGTCACTTCCACTCCTCCTCTGGAAGCCCCACCCCTTTCACCTAGTCCACTATATAAAAAACAAAGCAAACTGGAAGTCGCCCTTCATTCTTAGACCTGCGTTTGAATGAGTCAGTAGTGTGTCCTTCGGGTCCTTTAGTCAACCTTATCACCATCCCCTGTACTTTCCTCAAACTTTACTAATTTTTCATATAATGGGCATTCTGACCCGGATACCAGCACTTTACCTCGTCTTCTCTGATTTTGTTATAAAACTGGAATAGTCTAATTGACTTTAATCTGGCCAATCTTAGTTAGGTTAAGAAACATGGCCCTTGACAGTATTCTAGACAGCATATTGGTAATATTTAATTTGCCTTACAGAATCTCTTATACTGAGCATCAATCCTCTAGTTAACAAATGATCTTTTGCAAATACATAAACTCATGACCCTCCAAACATCACATCATCAATAGCTATTAATTATATTCCACTTTTTCCTCTACAGACTACAGTACTTGTCAAACACCACCTCCAAATATCTTCTTCAGTATCCCTCTGGCTTATTACAGATTGTCAAGGTTTCTACTTCAACTACATGTCTTGGCAGATTGTTTCAGATTTCAATAACTCTTTGGCTACCATCTTAAATGCACTTCCTCTTATTTTCCAGTGGTGTCTTCAGTACCTGATTCACCATAAAGTTGAAAGAATTCTGCTGGAACTACTTTATCAATGCTTTTGAGAATTTTGAAATGCAGGATTAGGTCCCCAAAAGTCTGCTTGACACTAAACAGGTTTACTTATCTGATTCTGTAAGAGTGTGACATGTTCTTAAGTCCTGAGATGCACTTGATTGCTCTCCTTTGCACAGCTTCAAGTGCTACTATGTCTTTCTTGTAGAACAGTGATCAGAACTGCACACAATACTGCAGATGTGGTCTCTCATGTGCATTTTATATTCTGAGTATATTGTTCCTTGATTTGTATTCAACAGTTTTAACAATATAACCCAACATTTTATTTGTCTTGTTAATTACTTCTGCACATTGCACAGATGATGAAAGCATTGTGTCAACATAAACACCTAAATTCTTTTCAGTGGTTACCTCCTTTAGGACAGTGTCTCTCAACTTCTATTTATAATTGACTCTTCTTTGCAGTTTTCCACATTAAACTGCAGTTTCCAAGTGTTTCTGCAGTTCTGGAGTCTTTCTGAATTGTTTTTGCTACTTCCTCTGAAAATGCTCCAGTTTTAGTATCATCTGCAAATATCACAAGTTTACTAAGTATACGAAAATCTAGGTCAGTAATGGTAATCTAAAAAAGTAATGGTTCCAGAAGAGATACCTGAGGGACTCCACTGTAGACCTCACTCCACATTGAGCATTCTCCCCTCTTGCTGGTTAATAAACTTCAGATCCTGTTTTGTAGGATACCTCTACTTATTACAGATTTAGTTTTACAATTTATCTTTGGATTAGGACTAAACCAAAGTATCTTTGAAAGTCTACAGAAATTATGTTGTATGCTTTTGTCAGAGGGGGACATTTTTTGTACACTGGGTCATTCCATTTCTCTCTTAGAAAAAGAAACATGTAAATATTACATTTAAAACCCAGCAGATGAACAGGCAATATGCACCCATTGTTGAGACTGGGGGTGAGAAGTTAAAAGGCTGTCTGCAGGAAGTAGGTATTTGCTGTATTGCAAAAGAGTCACCACTTTGAAGTTTTTTGGCTGGTTGAGATTACAAACAATATCAAGTTGTGATAACAGAACTGCTCCTACCTTGGAGGATGTCTGTATTTACCTGACTTGGAAATGAACATGTTTGACAATATTGGTTTCTAAACAGCAGATCTGTACTCATTAATGGTTGGCAACAATACATTTTGTTAACTTCTGTTTTCATTATTTGTTAAACCCAGGAAATTTAGATGTGCCATTGTTTAATCCATTGTTTAAGCTTCTGGGCAGGAGAAGGCAAGGAGAGGGACGGTCCACTGAGAACGCTACCAAGACACTCGGACAGAGCACAGGGGCTCATAGGCAGACGAGGGTACCTGGCTGGCACGACGTGAGGCACAAGGACGGCAACACTTACTTTGAGGGAGGAAGAGACAGCTCCACAAAGAGACGCCAGTTGTGGGTCCAGCGAGAGAGGGAAGCTGCATGAAAGGACCAAGCAAAGCTGGCAGATGAGAAATGAGGCATGCCTAGGTCACAGCAACACAAGGAGCCCAGAGTGGAAAAAAAAGGAACGACGAGGAGACGCTGACAGGGATTCAACAATTTGACACAACTTCTGTTGGGAAATGAGTGTCCGGTGAACAGAGTTCATCAGTGGACAGTTGAACGATTAAGTGTTGGGGTAACACAGTGCGCAAACTGGACTCTGCACCACTAAAGGTTGTATCCTCCAATTCTGTTTTTGACAGACTTTTAGAGTGTGGACTGTGTGTTTTCCTTTTATAAAAAGGAAATTCGTTCTTAATATTGTTAGATTTTGTTTATGTTCATTTATCTTTTTAATGTACTTATTATTGTCTGGTGTAATAGAAGTTACTGTTGCTTTTCCTGAAATTAGTGTTGTGTCTTTCATTGTGTATTTACTCACCGCTCAATTTAAAGAAACCTGTGTGCTATTATTTCTGTAAATTTCAGGAGTACCCAGTCTCTTAATAAAACTGGGTGGTGTAGTCGGATATTTAAATGGTGTCTAAGTTAGATTACCTGTGAGTGTGACCAGACACTTGTCACACTTTGCTTTTGTCAACTGCTGCAGTAGTCTGAAGTCAGTAGTCTGCTCAAAAACATCTAAAAGAGTGGTTTGGCTGGATCTTCCTCTCATAAACTCTTGCTGGCTGTTATTTTCATGATTTTTTTCATATAGCTACTTTTCTAATTCATTCCTTATTATAGTTTCCATAATTTTCCAGGGTTCCTTCATCCCATTATTATCAATTGATAACAATAATTGGGTCTTGTTCACGAGTGAGGGAAGAATGGAGCGTGAGATCGACAGGCGGATTGGTGCAGCGTCCGCAGTGATGCGGGCTCTACATCGGTCTGTCGTGGTGAAAAAGGAGCTGAGCCATAAGGCAACGCTCTCAATTTACCAGTTGATCTACGTTCCTACCCTCACCTATGGTCATGAGCTATGGGTAGAACGAGATCGCGAATACAAACGGCTGAAATGAGTTTCCTCCGCAGGGTGTCTGGACTTTCCCTTAAAGATAGGGTGAGAAGCTCAGTCATCCAGGAGGGGCTCAGAGTAGGGCCGCAGCTCCTCCGCATCGAGAGGAGTCAGATGAGTTGGCTCGGGCATCTGATCAGGATGCCTCCTGGATGCCTCCCTGGTGAGGTGTTCCGGGCACATCCAACCAGAAGAAGGCCCCGGGGAAGACCCAGGACACGCTGGAGGGACTATGTCTCCCGGCTGCCCTGGGAATGCCTCGGGAGAGGGAAGTCTGGGCATCTCTGATCAAACTGCTGACCCCTGCGACCCGACCTCGGATAAGCGGAAGAGGATGGATGGATGTTTTCCTGCTATTTAAGAGCTAGTTTGAATTGTTAGGTACTCACCTCTTATATTTGTTATGTCCTTGGCTTATGTTTATTTTCACTTTTATGTGCTTTCTATGTTTATGTGGATTTTTACAACCAGTCCCTGAGCAGTCTCCTGGACTTCCACGCCCCCTTAACATCCAGGTCCATCTCATTCTCGTGCTCAGCACCTTGGTACACCTGCGAACTGCAAAAAATGAAGGAAGCTGGGCGTGTTCTTGAGCGGCATCTCAAGGCCTCTGGGCTGACTGTCCACAAACAGGCTTACAGGGAACACAAGAGGGTGTATGCAGAAGCTCTGAAGATTGCACGGTCCAGGTTATATTCCACTATCATCAGCAACAGCTCCAGAAACCCCAAAAAACTTTTTTCAACTATAAATCACCTTCTCAAACCTCCTTCACCTGCCCACTCTGAGGCCACCGATGAGAGGTGCAATATGCACATCAAGCAAAGCTGAGGGCCAACGTCTCTGCCGTCTCTCCACTTATCACAAGGATCATAAACCAGTCCCTCTTGGCTGGCCATATTCCTTCTTCACTAAAAACTGCTGTCATCAAACCTCTACTGAAAAAAACCTACCCTGGATCCTGAAGTTCTCTCCAATTATAGGCCCATCTCCAATCTTCCATTTCTCTCTAAAGTTCTGGAAAAACCAGTTGCAACACAACTTCATGATCACCTCAAACTGAATAATCTGTTTGAAAAGTTCTTCTACCATCACCAGTATCACTTTTGCTGGCCAAAACATTTCTCTTTCCACATCTGTCACCAATTTGGGTGTTAAAATGGACTCTCAACTCACCTTTGACACCCACATCAAACTCCTCTGTAAGTCTTCTTTCTACCACCTCAAGAACATCGCTAAACTCCGCCCATCTCTCACCCTGGCAGATGCAGAGAAGCTCGTCCATGCCTTTGTCTCCTCCAGGCTGGATTACTGTAATGCGCTCCTCATCGGGATTCCTGTCAAGAGTATTCAGAGACTCCAGTATATTCAGAATTGCGCTGCCAGGATCCTGATGAGGTTGCGAAAGCATGACCATATCACCCCAATCCTGAAAACCCTTCACTGGCTCCCTGCCCCACTCAGAGTAGAGTACAAGGTCGTTCTCCTCACCCATCAGTGCATTTATGGACATGCCCCCTTTACTTACAGGAACTCCTTACCCCTCATACCTCCTCACGCACCCTCCGCTCTGTACACACTAACACTCTCCAAGTCCCTAGAACCAAGCTTCGCAGTATGGGTGATAGGGCTTTTTCATCTGTGGCGCCGAGACTGTGGAACGCCCTCCCTGACTACCTGAGAGCCCCACAGTCGACTGATGTTTTTAAACGGAATCTAAAAACTCATCTTTTTAGAAAGATATTTTGTTAAAGTATAAATAGATTTTCTTGTTTTATTATTTTTATTTTTACTCTGTAGCACTTTGAGATTGCTAAAATATAAAGTGCAATATAAATAAAATGTATTATTATTATTATCATTATTATTATGTTAAAGTATTATTTTTCATGTGTCTATAGGAATTAAGTCAGTCAGTCATTATCCATCCATCCATCCATTATCCATCCCGCTATATCCTAACTACAGGGTCACAAGGGTCTGTTGGAGCCAATCCCAGCCAACACAGGGTGCAAGGCAGGAAACAAACCCCGGGCACCCGCAGCAGTCATTATCCAACCCGCTATATACTAACACAGGGTCATGGGGGTCTGCTGGAGTCAATCCTAGCCAGCCCAGGGCACAAGACAGGAACAAACCCCAGGCAGGGCGCCTGCCCACTGCAAATTGGAATTAAGTATTTTTGTTAATGTTCTGTTTTTTTTATTATTTAGCATATACCTGTATGTATTGAATTCTATGATCACTTCTCTTCCTTGTGCAATGTAGGTGTAACCCAAAGAGGTGGGACCATCCAATATCATTATTGAAGGACTGCCCTCAGCCTTTATATCTTGAAGCTGGAAGAAGTAGGTATTCATTGACAAGTGGAGTATTCCATGTTTATTGCAAGCATTGAATTATTGCTTTTGTTCTTGAATTTTGGTCTTGTTTTATGATTTTTGACTTGTTCTTCTTTTGTCTTGTTTTGCCTTTTTTGTTCTTTTGTTTATATAAATTTTTCTTTTATATAGATTCCTTGTAGACCTGGGTATGACGTTAAACTGCATCCGGCCCGGCAAGCGGTCCTCCAACTTGCAGGGAAACCATGGGGTTTGGTGGCAGGATTGGCACTCCAGCCACCGTAAAAAAAACTCACACAGCTCCAAGATGACAGAAAAGATTCCTTTTTGCTCTCCGCGGGAGTAGCTCTGCTAGGAAGGCTGCTCTCATCATGAAGGGGATAGGGGAAAGCCCTCGGGAGCCCCATCCTCAGAAGAGTCGAAAGCGTTGGAGAGCCAATGGGGTCATGTCTGTTGGGGATCGGAACTGGTGTGGTGCTAAGGCATCGCCCGCTGCACGGCAGCACTTGGGTCCCAATTTGAGGTGGCCCATACAGGTAGGCGCATGGAACGTCCTGTCTCTTCGGCAAGATGATCATCTTCCTCTGCTGTCGGAGGAGCTGTGTAAACTCTGCACATCAGTGGCGACACTCTGTGAGGTGCGCAGACTGGGGACTGGCCAGATCTCTGTGGGTGGATACACCTTTTATGGGTCTGGTAGCTCTCATGGCTGTCATAGTAGCTGTATCTTGCCTTCTCTGAACTGTCTTTATGTGGTCAACTACAGTGCCGCTCTGTCCTGAACTACTAGCAGCACACCTGCTCCTGCAGGTGAATTGTGACACTCACCACCACAAGCACATTCAATGAACCACAAGGTGTTGTGACTTTTCCTCATCCCCTGCAATGATGGGCAGGTGGCCCCACCTCTTGGGGAACCACCCACAAAATACATGGAACACAGTAGAACTCATATGAAAACTAAATAACCCACACTGATAACATAAAAAATTAACAAGATAGACAGAAATTACATATTTGAACCCCAGTCAGGAGGGGAACACTAGCTGAAACACAAGTGGGTGAATAAAGACCTTTCAGACTGCATAAGGCCTCCAACTTAGCTTTTCACTTTATAAGATTTATTACACTGGTACAGCTAAGCAGCACTTTTTAATGTCTACCTGAATCTGTATATACTTTAGTAACTTGATGGCTTATTTATTGCTTCAAATAACATTTTTATGTGCTACCCAAGTGTGAACACCAGCTGTGATTTATTATGTTGTATTCTGTGGAAAGCCGCCTTTTTAAAGCCTTCATTAAAAAGAAACACAATGCAAACAAGCATACTGATACATGTTCCAACAATTCTTTTAATAAGTTTATAGGTAACTCATGGTTATAATGCCCGGATCCATGTGTAAAACATATTTGTGATTAAATTCTTACTATACTAAATATACTAAATTTACTATACTAAAATGACTGTTAGTATTGACAGCATTCATTTAACTCTTCACTGTTAATTTTTTTCTGACTTATTTCAACTCTATCCCACTATCCTTTGACAAAGGTCAACCCATTAGATAAGTCTATACCTTAAGCTAAACAACTCTAGGCCAATAGCTGAATCAAACAAAATAACAGCTTTTATTCCAGGTCACAAGATTAATTTACTTTAAATAAACAAATAATCTGAAGGCTAAGGCACTTCCAGTGCCATTATTTTTCAAGCCTATACTTTCAGCAGCAAAATTGAATATACTGATCAAGCTCATGCTGTAGTGCAAATTTCTTTCTTTCATCTGTGAAGGCCACATGAGACCCTTGGGAAATTAAGCATTAGCCCCAGGCCATCATTTCAAAATAAAAACATATCAGCCGTCTAGTCTTTGCCAGTACCCATCTAAAAAGAGTAGTCTTCCCATAAACTTTTAAAAGTAAAATAATTGTTATAAATGAATATTTCCATCTTCTGTGAAATATCTTACAAAATCAGAGCATGCTGATTATTTTGGAACAGTCAAAATAAATCTTGGAATGTAGAAAGAATTAGAGCTGTGGTTTCCTCCTTCAAAGAATCTACACATTTGAGGCCTATTGTTTTATCATGCTTTAGGATAATTTTTGTTGACAATGATTTTTTTTTTTAGTTTTCATGGTGATTTTCATTGTTAGGTAAAAAAGTATGTTAGGTGAGATTAATTATGCTTACATTTTATTTAGTCTGTGTCAATCCTTAAGGAATCCTGGAACACTTTTCAGATTATATAGTCATAGCAGATCCTCACTCTCATGCCATTATTAGGGAAAGAGGACAAGAAGACTAATTCATTTCTCCAATTATAGAAAGTCATCAAGAGGGATGGATTTAAAACAATAAACTAGGGAATTCAATATTTCTCCGAGGCTCAGTCTCAGTGTTTGAATTCAGAATTACTCTTCCAGTGCTGGCACAGTGGAAATAGAATGTGTGCAATAAATAATAATTGCTTTTTTCTATTGATTTCCTTTGTACATTAGCAACATTATTAAAAGAATAATGGATTTCTATAATTGACAATACCCAGTCTTCATAAATAGGAGTAGCTGGCATAAAGTTAAAAATAACATAAATCCAATACCTTATATTTTTATTATATTATCACTTTTATAGGATGAAATTAGCAAGTTAACTAACCTTCCAAAAAGCTTCTGAGTTTAACAAACTGCTATAAAATATTTTTAAACAAATAAATATAAAAATTACATTTTTTATACAATACAGTGAAAATAATTGTATCCTCTTATGTTTTTCTATGATCATGTTTTTTAAAAGTAAGTGCTATTAGACTGTCAAACAAAATAATTCATTTTTATCAGATCATTGTGTTCATAAGAATTACTTAGGAACACTTTGAAATCACTATCATTTTTTTTTTTTTTTTGAGTGCCTCCTGACTCACCAGCGTGAGAAAAACGCTACACATGATGTTAAGTTTGACTTGTTTTGATATCTAGTTGTACAAGACATCAAGGTTTTTGGCCCACTAGACCTAAAAACCCTCGTTTTTAGTATTTTTGGACCATATTTTGTGCGGGAAATTAAACATTTATGGTAATAAATTGTAAACCAATAGGTGTCTTTAGCAAAAATTATCAGAAGGATTTGACATTGTGCAAGCCGTATCAACTGACCCCAGGGGTTGACCTCTTAATGGGATTTGAGAGGTCAAAGTTACTCCTTTTCACAAAACTTCAAATAAATATGGATCAGTAATATAGGTTTTTATGTTATTTTGAGATTGTTGATCAAGACTATGATAATATGTTTGATATTTGATTCTTTCCTAGCTCCAGAGGTTTATAAATTGACAAATTTCAAACATAAGCATGTGGGGTATTGCTTTAAACTGTCAGAGATTATGAAAATTATGTTATATTTTATTTTTTATCTTTTACAAGGGGGCTAGCCCTTTAAGGACTTCTATCAGAGAGTGAAAAATAAAAAGTTTCTATTACAACTGAGAATATTTAGACGTTAAACATTTAAATTGAAGCACACATTTTAATTCAAATATTTGAAGCAACTGTTCTTGTTTATTATATAGTTCTTCCTCGTGAATTAAATGATAACAGTTATTATGAACACTGTGAATTAGTGCAACTTGTACTAATTCAAACTTTTTAAGAATTATTATGATGATGATACAAGCATAACGAAGCAGTTATAATATTTAATAAAATGAAATTCATCAGCACAGCCCTTGCGTTTACTCCTCTCTATCCCCCATTTCCATCTCAATTGTCTGTGAATTAGAGAAAAAGCACACTGACTGAACAGAGGACAGGTCGTGAGAGATGGGTCAATTTCATAAGTATGTGACAAGACACAGTCAGTAATATAAAGATAGGTTTATACGTTTTCATGTATTTCCTTATTTAAACTGATCATGCACATCAGAACATCAAATACAGCTTTATTACTGTGAAATGTTACATTATTTCACAGCTTCTCAGTTTAGAATGAGTCCAAAGGGACAATCTTTTCTTAATCACTTAAAGGATTAGACCAAGTTTTTGAAAATTCAGTGTATTAACATTGGGCATCATTTTAAACCAGTGAGAAACTATAAATTATTATTCAGTGCGTTCTACAGTAGTGTTTCCGGGTTTGGGTTGATTATAGAGAACATGATGGGAAACAATTTTAATAAGGTACATAAGTAAAAAATCACTAAATCTATAGTAAAAATTACAGATGGATTATTAGACACAATGCAAGCAGCAGCCTATTTAGCATGTTGGATTTTTAACATCAGAAATACTTTTTCCCTAGCTTAGGTATATTAGATGAAGTAGTAAGCCATGTCCTGTTCAGTTTGATCTTAATGGCTTAAACTCCAAATACTTAATGACGTTCGTTTTTCATTTTACATGAAGGGATGCTAATATTCTGATCACTACTACAGCTTGGTAAAAGACACTTAGCTTGCACTGTTGAACCCTCAGCTCAGATGGTCTGATCACTTGTCAGTATTCATACTGCCAGTTCATAAGCAGAGATTGAAATGTGAGCAGCCAGCAAGGAAAGTAGTCCAGTGTTAGACTAAAGAAACAGAGGAAAACTACACGACTGCTTTATTTTTGCAAAATGGGACATGTTTAAAGGTTCCTTATCAGGTGTCTCATTTATAAAACATTGCATGGATTCGAGCGGGAAAATATACACATGCCAAAAAGAAAGGAAAATGCATATGCCAAATAAAATCTGATTTATAAAACCTTGTGTACACACAATTCTATGCAATTCTATTTACATATAGCACATCATGTCTGTCAAACTGACTTGTGCATTAATAGAATGTAACTGCTTATGGTTAACAAAAGCAGCTTCATTCTTGCTAGGTGCCTTTATTACAATATGATTGAAAAAAAGTGCTTGGATCACATTACAGGAACCGAGGAACCGGAAACTCCTTCTGCAAATTGTCTTTTTCTGTTGGCAAAAACATGATGCTTTTTTATGTATGTACACCAGGGGTGCCCACACTTTTTTGGCTTGCGAGCTACTTTTAAAATGACCAGGTCGAAATGATCTACCTACATTAAAAATGCTATATATATATATACTAGCAAAATACCCGCGCTTTGCAGCGGAGAAGTAGTGTGTTAAAGAAGTAATGAAAAAGAAAAGGAAACATTTTGAAAATAACGTAACATGATTGTCAATGTAATCAATGTAATTGTTTTGTCACTGTTATGACAAAACATACATACATATATATCTATATCTCTATCTATCTATATTATATAAATATATCTATATTATATATATCTATCTATCTATCTATATCTATCTTATATATCTATATATATCTATATTATATATATTTATCTATATATATATCTATATTATATATATCTATATCTATATATAT
>JANRMT010062821.1:18148592-18163910 GCA_026402145.1 Polypterus bichir lapradei | reverse complement strand
TATATATATATATATATATATATATATATACATAGCATTTGAAGTCTAAATCACAATCTGATTGTATGGGTGGTTACCTACCAGGTAACGCGTGTGGCTGGTCTGCAAGTTGGCAAACATCCGCCACAGATGCCCTCTCAGTTGTGAGAAGCAGATCATAGAATGTTACATAGTTAACTGTCAAATGATGCAAAGAGTATGCTACACGTGTTTCTCCCTATTTTGGGCTCATCAGGCATACACACTCCACTGCACCCCTCATCGAGGATCGAACCTCGGACGTCAGACAAACTTACTTTGATTGTGACGTTGTGAGAAAAAAAATCCTATTCCAATTCCACATTCAGCCTATACCCTCCCCAAACATTTTTTTTAAATCCCTTCTTTAGTCGATATAAATTGAAAGGCTAACTAGATCACAGCTGGAGTTTTGCAGTAGCTCACATGTTTGATTGTGCATGTGGGATGACCAGTGTGTTAGAAGAAAAGAGATCACAGACTGGCCTGTATGTCAATCAAGTGGCAAATGCCATAGGGAGGATATATGATAGACTAACGTTTAATAGAATTTTTTTTGAATGCAACGCAATCTGCCTGCACTACCTTTGTGATCTACCAGTCAATCGCGATCGACACATTGGGCACCCCTGATGTACACCAATACTATACAAAAACTGGATGTAGTGCCTCACTGATCAGTTAATGGCTTCCAGCAAAGCAGGAATGATTGAGTGAAGCTTGGTTAAGATATTCATGACATGCCAGCCAATTCCTTGCGAGGTGCCAAAATAAAGTCGATATAAACTGACGAAAACCCCAAAAATGTCTTCAGTGAAAGTATGTAGCTATGGCACTTGATCAAGGGTGTTTTCTTTTCCCAGTTTCTCTGAAATGTTGCATACTCAGAGTTACTGTAAATATATGCAAGCTTTCGTGTCACGTTTTCTTTTATAAATCTTGACATTTGTAGCATTGCATTTGTAGCCTTTTGTTGATTTTCGTAAAGCATTCAACTCAGTTGATTGAGCTGACCCATGGAAAATCCTGAGACTTCATGGGATCCTCCTGAAGTTGCTGGATGTCATGGCCATCCTGTACACTGGTACTGTGAGTGCTATGCATAGTGGAGGTAGAGCCTCTGTGTTTTTCCCTGTTGATACTGGGATTCATTAGGGATGTGTTCTTGCTCCTACCTTTTTCAATTCCTGCACGGACTGGGCACTGGGCAGGGTTGTGGGGTAAAGCAGCTATGTGGCATGTATTGGTGAAGAAAGATTCACTGATCTTGACTTTGCAGGCAATGATCTTCATGGTGTCAATGGAGGCTCCAATCGGGGCTCTCGAGAGACAGAGCGAGAAGTCTGAGTGTCTGGGCTTGCAAGTGTCCTGGATAAAAACCAAGATCCTTAATGACCTCTTGGGAATAGCCATCAGCAGTATGCCTGTCTGCAGAGAGAGTGTCAAACGACATTCAGAGGTTTACTTACTTTGTTTTGATTGAGCACTTGCTCACAGAGTCCTGAATGAGGCACAGGGAGCATCAGGTACAGCTTTACAGCCATGTAACTAATTCTTCAAGAGTGATCTAGCTCACAGGATCCTCATTGTTGAGGACCCAAGCTGCTGGACCAGACCAAGGGGACACCCACTTAACACCAAACTGTGGTCATTTCCAGAGGGTGAGACCCTGGGGGTCCCCTGTCTGCCCTGGGGGTATGCCAACTTGAATCCCGGGCTGTTTCGTTGTGTGGTGGGTTTGGCAACATGCTGTACCAGTGCATGCTCCACAAGCTGACCTGACCTGACATTTGTGTTGGAAGTTGCATGCACTCATTTTAAGCCTTTTTTGTGCATATGCAACCTTGATAAGTGTTGCCCCAGATCTGGTTGAGTATGAAAATATTGTAAAACGGTTAATCAAACAATATGTAAATGATTGTGTGCTTACAAAAAAAAAAAAAAACATTTCTCTAACAAGAAGACATCAGGAATTTCCTGACAGCACACAGCGATTTTGAAACTGGGATATGAAAACATATAAGAAAATGCATAAAAGCAAAGTGGCTAAATATCAGTACAGGAGTAAACTTTGGACTGTGTGTAGCAGATGTAGCAATTCATACAGACTTTGTCAGGCACAAAACATGCTTATAGGCTACAAATTAAAGTCTAATCCAATCTCATGTACTTTTTCACTAGCCGATGAACTTAATTCCTTAAACATCTGTTTAGATCTGAATAATTCAATTGTCTGGAGAACCACATGATTCGTCTTTCTTTCATTGTGTACATGACACATTAATCTGAGCCAGATGGAACTTCAGGATGTGTTTTAACAACATGTAGTGATCAATTATCTGAACTCTTCAGTGAAACCTTTGTTATTTCTCTCAAAGAATCTAGGATCCCTCTCTACTTCAAATTTAGAAGTATCCCTGTACTAAATATTCAAAGCAGACTTTCTAAAGGACTAAATAGAGTGGAACTCACTCTAATCATGCTAGCGTGCTTTGAGAGATTAGCAATGGTATACATTAAACAGAATATTCCACATAATCATGATTAACTCCAGTCTGCATAGTATCACAATTGATCCACAGATGAAGCCCTATCCTTTATGCTACATGCAATCCAGGAACATTTGGATGATAAAATTTATGTCAGAGTCCTGTTTCTAGGCTACAGTTCAGCATTTAACACAGTTGTACAAGTGAAGCAAACCACCAAATTTTGAACTTCCTAATTGAAAGACCCCAATATTCATGGGTTGGCAACATTACTTCCTTCATGTTAACACTCAGTATGGGCACTCCACAGGGTTGCGTGCTGAAGCAAACACAGCTTCAAAACCATCATTAAACTTACTGATGGCCTTATCACTATAAGGTCATCAGCAACAATAATGACACAGCTCACAGAGAAGGAATTTTCTTTCTAACTTGGTGGTACCAGTGAATAATCTTACCCTTAATGTCAGCAAAAACAATGAGCTGTTCATAGACTTTAGGAAACAGAAAGGAAGCCACACTGTCTTCTAACTCAGAGGAGATTATGTTGATAAGTTTAGCATTTTTAAATTTCTTGGAGTGACCATCATTGATGAACTGAAGTGGGCTCAGTACCTTTCAGTTCTTGCCAAGAACGCTCACTAGCGTCTCTGCTTCCTCAGATATACAGTACAAGGAAAGCTCAGGTTTCTCTATTTAATCTCAATTCACTTGTACAAGTGCTCAGTAGAATATATCCTCACTAGCTACACCGCATCCTTGTACAGTATTTGCTTGGCTCCATATCATAAAGCTCTGTAGAGGGCAGTGAAGGCGGCACAGAATTTTACTGGCACCCAACAACCCCCTTTTCAGGACATATTCAACACTAATTGCTTTAGAGAAGCAAATAGTATTATTATAGACCTTAGACATCTTGCACAATCACTTTTTACATTCCAGTCTTTTGGCAGAGGACCATTGTCATTCACACCAGAACATTCAGTGACAATTTCTATCCACAGATTCACAGAAAAAATAGAAAATATTATTACACATGTCTCCCTTTCTCGTCCTCTGATATGACTCCAACCATGATGCTTATGAATCTAAATGTTGACCCGGGCTGTTGTGGTGTTTATATGGATCCAGTGCTGCAGGAGACTGGACTTACGGAAGCCTCTAGAGGTGTCATCAGTGCTTCCTCATAGGGCGACTCCTCCTCAACTCTCAAGCTACAAGAGGAAGAGCAGTTAGCACATGAACTGTCTCGCAACATTTCCTGCTACGTCGTCATGCTCTGAGCCCCCACGACACGCTCCTTTCAGCATGTGTGTGTGACTATGTATAGAATTTATGTACACTATGTGTATGTGTGTCTGGATATACACACATGCACACACATACGTCTACATTTACATGTACACAAATATATTGTAAAGGTAATTGAGGTCAAGGCCTGTATTAACAAGTGCTTGAACACATCCAGACAGGAGGCCAATCGTAACCTACCCTGGAAGGGATGCCAGAAGGACATGCAGAGAAAAGCATCTCTTGAAATATTCAACGGATGTAAATATAATGGATGAACAGTGGAGAATACGTAAGAAAGATTATACATTCCCCAGACCTGTAACTGCTGGCAGCAAGAGGCTTCTATCAAGGCCCAGGCAGAGATATCTGGTGCTTTGGTTATAAATGAGTCAGCAGTTTGGCTTGTAATACCTGGTGCCACAAGGGGGAGCTCTGGGCAGACTACCACTGGGATTTTGTAGAAAAATGCCTTCTTCAAAAGAGACAAAAAGAGTCGTTAGGAGTTCAGCAATCCTGCATGAAAGAGGTCAGTGGCCATTGCTTTGCTAAGCATATCATTGAGTGGAGAACAAATGAAAGTTCAAATGGCAGGAGGAGGATTGACAGAGATACAAGAAGGGAGAAAACAAGAGGGTGTTGACAGGGAGAGCTGTGATAGGTCTTTTAATTTTGCGTTAGTACCTCATTTGTTGTGTGTTTGCTTTTAAAGTCATGTACCCTTCTTGATTGCCTTTAATTTTAGTAAAGCTTTACTTTTTTCCAGATTTTTAGTTTCTTTGGGATTGTTTGGATTTGGGAAACAGAAGAGAACATCCCATATAAATTTTAATGTATAAATGAATGCTAGCAAACATGTATTGTATGTAATCCAATATATATGCTACAAAGACTTTTTTGCGTACATGTGTCTTTGCCAATATTATATTTTTCTTACAGTATAGGAATGTCACTGCATTAAATACACTATATACTAGGTACACATGACAATAAACCTGAAATTATAATTCATGGCTACAGGATGCCCTCCAAAATAAAGAACAAATTTAAAAGAAAGAATTGATAGAATTAAAATGTAACATAAAACTGCTAGAGGCACTTTGTCTTTGTCTACTTGGATGCTGGCACATTAGATGAAATGAGGAGACAGGGTTATCAGGCAAGAAATCCTCATCATGCACAATTGGAAAAATATCTAAAGTGGCTTCTAAAAACTAAAATCAGTAGTTTAAAATTTGTGTTTATAATTACATACTAAGATATTAAAATATTAAATTAACAATTAATATCTCCATTTTTATTTAATTCAACTTTTTAATTAGAAAGAAAGAAATACAAAAATTGAGAAACAGAGTAAAGGAGAGAAATAGTAGCTGGAAAGTGACAGAATACTGTAGAATAGGAAATGGAGTGGAAAGAGAGACAGTGGAAGAAAATGAAGCAGATAAAAAGAAAGAAAGTGGAGATGATAATGAAACACAAGAGACTGAGGCGAATACCATGAAGGCAGCTTAAATACTGTAGAGGATGAAAGGAGATGAAGAAACTGGGGCACAGACAGAACAGACAGAAATAAATGAGATGGAAATAAAGGTTGAGCAAGGAATGTAGTTAGAAGTTGAAGAACTACAAACAGATTTTGAAAGGTTACTGTGATTTAAGTATTCAGTAGATACAGACTTTCCAAAAATACAATATCATAAGTAATGAAACATACATTAAATTTGCCTCAAAAATAAGACAATGAAAACTAATTAAGTAATTTCCCAAAATTCAAAAATTTCCTGGCAATGGTACAAATGAAAGTAGGGGAGTTGGCTGTCACACACGTGAGAGTAGGAGGCAGCTAAAGGGCATGAGTAATTGTAATAAAACATCAGACCAGAGGGTGGTGGAATACGCTGACTGTCTTTCTCAGTTCCCTACAGACCTTTCTTGAGAAATCCTTCAAGGTTCCGGTGCCTCAGAAGACATCACTTCCAGTGCCAAGCCCTTTGCTGATGTCACTTCCGGACCAGAAAACATCACTTCCAGTGCCAGGACTTTTGCTGATGTCACTTCCGGACCAGAAGACATCACTTCTGATTCCAGCTCTTTTGATGACGTCAATTCCTTTATGGGCCTTTAAAGCCTCCATCTTTGTCCTCTATAATAAGTTCTGTTTTGGACTTTGTTCTATGCACATCGTGCTTCTAAAAAACTCTAATTTTGTGGCTGGGAAAACAATATACTGTATGGGGGGCTGCCCCAAATCTTTATGATGTCTCTGTCTAATCTTTATCACAAGGCATATCTTCAGTTCTCAAAATTTTATGAATCAGGACATCCACAAAAGCCAAACTGGATGGAGCCAGCAAGTATAAAGAACATGGAAAAGGGCTAAAGAAAAGATCATGGATTATTGATTCAGGGTTATGAGATAGAGTGTAGGTGTCAAGTGAAGAGGTTTGATTCTTGATTCAAAAATGATTGTCTGCATCTTAACATTAGAAAATCAAAGAAACTGGTTACTGAACTTTGTTACACCAAAGAGCCTCTATGTCCAGTCACTGTTCAGGCACTGGATGAAAAAGTGGTGCACTCTTACAAGTACTAGTAGTCCACATCAATGACTGGATGGACTGGTCTCATAGCACAGAAGAACTATATAAAAAAGGCAGAGAAGGCTCTTTTTTAGGAGACTGTGTTCCTTCAATGTAAGTCATGGCATCTTTTACGTCTTCAACAACTCTGTGATGGCCAGCGTGATTTTCTACTCTGTAGTGTGCTGGGCTGGTAAATCATTTCAAATGATGTCCACATAATCAACAAGCTAATTAAAAGGGTATGACAAAAACAAAGAAGACATTTGAGCCAGTGATGAAGCCCTGTATTTTGCCCTTTTATTGCTATTTGCCCCTAAACTAATCAGGTAGTGAATATGGAGGTAGTGCACTTGTACAAGCATTTGATGGGTCTGCATCAGTGACAAACTGGACTGGTCTCATAACACAGAAGAACTATATAAGAAAGCACAAAGCAGTCTGTTTTTTTAGGAAACTGTGCTTCTTTAATGTAGGGACATCCTTTACATGTTTTACAACTCTGAGGTGGTGAATTTGATTTAATATGCTCGACCGGTAACGTCACTTCAAGAGAATCTCACTGAATCAACATGCTGCATAAGATGACAGGTTCAAGAATGGGATGTATGCTTGATCCCCTAGCGGTAGAAGGGCAGGAAAAAATGAAGAAAAGTCTTAGCATCAGTAAGAACAATACTTCACATCCTCTCTCTACCACACAAAATACTTTCAGCCAACGGATTATTCAACAGAAGAGCACAAAGAAATGCTACTATTTATGCCAACATCAGTTTCCCAGCATAATGCCTCACTGTAACTGTGACTTTGACTGCTCTTTTATTCTTTAGACAAGTCAGAAGTTTTATTTCTTTTTATTTATTTTCCTTCTGTAAATTCTGGTGTATATTTAACCCTTTCAGCTCAGTAGGCCAGTTTTTTGGGCCAACTACATAGCAGTTAGGGGCACTGGCCCGGACACAGACAGGCAGACATTGTTAGATCACCCAACACGTGTTTATTTACAATATATACAGAATAAAGTGCCACACACAACCCCAAAACTCCCCCAAAGTCCAGGCCTCACAATGCCTCTCTTTTCTTCAGGTCCACCTCCACTCCTCTCCTCTAAGACTTCGTCTACTCAGCTCCCGACTCCAGCCATCGAATGAAGGGAGGCGGCCCCTTTAATCCTCACCCGGACGAGCTCCAGGTACCTCCCGATAACCTTCTGCCGGCCCTCCCAGGTGTGGTGGGTGCTGGCCGTGCACCCAGAAGCCTGCCTGTCTGTCTGTCTGTCTATCTCTCTATCTATTTATATGGCAGAGACAGGAACGGCATGGTCTAGGGTGGCCGGAAGAGGAAGTGATGTCTTTGGTGGATGGGTTCTGAAATGGAAGTTGTCATCAGGAAAGGCTGGAAGTGACTTCATCAGAAGGCAGGTTTTTGGTGATGTCACTGTTTGGCTGGTTCTTTTGTTGGTCTGTTGAGTGACTCATGCTAAGCATGATGAAGAATCTTACCTTAAGGAAAATATACTCACAGCATTTATCTTAGCTAATCAAGAAATGCAAGATGAGGAATAGTAAGAAAGTCAGAAGAACAGATCCTTGGTCTCACAATTCATTCACATTAAATTGTTTCTTGTATGACTAGACCTTGACATTCATGGTGATGGTGAAAGTTACTCCAGCTTGAATAAGCTTAATTTTCTAGGGCTGGTTGAACTCTTTGGTCAGTGGGATAGTCCTCTCCAGCTTCACCTTGACTAAGTCATGGAATGAAAAGTCTCAAAAACAGACACAGGTTCCTCTGCAATCAAAATGACCTCATCAGTGCACTTGTTCTGAATTTAAAGAATCATTCGATTAGAAACCCAGGATGCCTTGATATTGTCTATTTTATCTGATGAAACCTCTGGTTTGTCCCATTCAGATTAGGTTTCCTTTGGTGTGTGATATGTTCATCAGATGGCAATTAGGGAGTGATTTACTGGGATGTGTCCTGTACAGAGGAAGAACTTGAGAAAATGATAATGAAAGTACTAAGTGAAACACTTCAAAGCTGAAAACAGTGAGTTTTATGAAGTTGAGGAAAAGACTAGTTGAGAGTGCTCAGAATGTTTTTCTCAACATATACTGTACATGCTCTCAAAGGAGTACAAATGCTATTGTAGAAATATTTTTAACACCAAAAGGATCAGGTTGTTTTTTTATGCCTTCTTTAAATTATTGAAAATATGTGCCCCTCATTCAGTGTAAAAGGTCATGGTGAATATGTCATTCTAAAAAAACTAAATCTAAGTCCACACTCAGGAGTCTCTGTGAAGAGCAAAGTTGGTCTAATTTACTATTTACTGATTTAGTGGTTTACAATTTGTGGGATCAGAGAAGGACATTCCAATAGACCAGTGTTCCCCAACCTCGGTTGAGGGGGGCACACTGTGGCTGCAGGTTTTTGTTCCAACCAGATTCCTAATCAGTGACAACACCTGATAGCACTGATCTCATTTAATTAGCTGGTATTATTTTTCTTTTATTCTACATTCAGAAAAGCACAGCAGCATGATTTTTACATTTATAAGACATTTAGAAATATTTCTGCTTTAGCTATAGATTTAAATGCTTAACTCTCTTTTGTTGATTTCATTATATTTTGCCCTTTCTCTCTGCAGTTTTTCTCCTTCGTTGTATCTTATTAATGACAATTAAAAATGAGCAGAGCAGACACGCTGGCAAACAACACGGAATAATCAAAGGGTGCAAGTACTTTGGCATCAAACCCACTAATTAGTAAATAATGGATTAATTAAACAATTAGAACAGCTAGAAAAGTAGAATGAAAATCAAGATGAAAATATTGTTAAACAGAAAAAAATATATTATTCCCATATATATATATATATATATATATTAACAAACTTAGTTTTCTAATTTCGATATTGTTCCCAAAACACAGAACTTGGGAAATAACACATCACTTAATTAGCCCAGGAGTCCAATTAAAAACAGAAGCTGGTTGGAACAAAAACCTGCAGCCACAGTGTGCCCCCAGGACCGAGGTTTGGAAACATTGCAATAGACAAGGAGGAGATAATTAAAAATCGATGAAAAACAGCACCTAATAGAAAACTGTTATTGTGATGAAAAGTTACTGTGGGGCCACTTGACCAAGCAACACTCCAACACATTTTTATGATTATTTTAAAATAAAGGGTAAGCTAAAAAGAAGTAACACATTTCAAATATTTATTCTACAAAAATGCTACAAGATAAAATAACTTTCATTACGACACAAGAAAGGGTATACAAAATAGATTTTTGTTCACTGTGTTTTAAAAATGATGTCTTGAAGCTGGTGGCCATCATTAGCTCTTTGAGACGATTTCTGAACGCTCGCATGACTCGTTCGGCCATTTCAAGGAGAATAGTGTCAATTTCGTGCCGAATAGCGTCCTTGAGGGCTTCAAGGTTTTGAGGTCGGTGTGTGTATCCCTTTGACTTGAGATAGCCCCACAAGAAGAAATTGCATGGAGTGAGATCAGGTGAGTGTGAATGCCACCCAACACAGCCACACAAGGAGGTCAGCTTCTCCAGAAATATCTCCCGCAAAACTTGCATGAACCTCCACACCGTATGAGCTGTTGCTCCATCCTGTTTAAACCAGGCATCCACCACATTCATTTCTTCCAGTTGGGGCGACAAAATGTTCTCTAGCATTTCAATGTAACGTTCTGAAGTGATGGTTACCATTGCTCCCCAATTCTCAAAAAAGTAAGGGCTTACAATGCCAAATTCTGTAATTTGGTGCACCAAAATGTAACACACTCACTGTGCAGGAGTCTCTGATGAAGTTCACGAGGGTTAGTTTCAGCCCAATAGCAAAAGTTTTGCTTATTTACACAACCATTCAAATGGAAATGTACCTTGTTGCTGCACATTACGATGGCATCTCGATGAACGGTTTGCAAAATATTCACACACACCTCTCTACGGCTCTGCACTACCATCATTTTGTATGGATGGAAATTAAGGTCCTCATGTAAAATCCTCCACAAAGACATGTTGGAAATGCCTAAGGCAGAAGCGTGTTTGTGTGCTGAACATCTAGGAAACTGCAAAATTTATGTCCTTACGGCTTGGATGTTTTCAGGTGTTCGTACAGTCCAAGGATGGCCTGGAGATTTTCTGTTCCATGTTGTACCAGTCTGTGTAAATACAACCATCCAGTGAAGAATTGTTTTCTGATTTGGAACGTCACCGTTAGGAGGAATGCTGAAGTGCGTTCGAAAGGCACGTTGCGTAGTGATGATGGATTCATTGTTTTTGAAGAATGCTTTGACAGCGAAAGCACGGTGTGCACCGGACCAAGGCATGTTACCGACTGAAAACTACAAGGTGTTTGCCTATCAAAGGATCCCCACCCCAACCCAACCCCCACCTCGCGCAATGAACATTAGAAATGCGGTACTTCATTTTGGCTCACCCTGCATTTGCTTTTGTAATTCCTTTAATATTTTGTATGCTAGTCTATAAGAATATGGTAACACTGTAGATAGATAGATAGATAGATAGATAGATAGATAGATAGATAGATAAAACAACTTTATTCATCTGCAATATATATGAATATATATAATTCTACACTAGACCAGGGGGCGGCAGAGTGAGCTGTCTCTCTCAGTTCCATGCAGACCATTCTTGGGAAATCCCGACGGGTTTCGGTGGGCTCTGATGACATCACTTCCAATTCTGGTGCCTATGATAATGTCACTTCCGGTCCCGGGGCCTGTGAAGACGTCTCTTCTGGTTCCAGCATCAATGACGTCACTTCCTTCTCTGGCCTTTAAAGCCGCCATTTTACCTCCACCTATTCAGTTCTGTTTTGTACTCAGTATTATGAACAACTCTGTTAAAACTTCAACCTTTTGCAGCCAGGGCATATTATACGGGTGGCTGACCCAAACTTTTACAATGTCTGTTGGTCATTTTTCTGACAATACATACATATATACAGGATATATAGTGACACGTGAGTTGCTGCCTTGCACCCAAAAGATGAGGCTGAGTCTAAATACATTTCAGCGTGTCTCCATTTTGAGGAGGGTCTCTAAAGAATTCAAAAATCGCACCAAATACAGTATATATACATGTATACAGACACTGTGGTCTGAACACACAACAGAATGACTAAAAATGAAAGAAAATGTAAAAAGAAAGACAACTTTGACTTGGCAGTCACAGTCACAGTGATGCATTATAGAGGAGTTTTGCCATTGGTAAAAAGGAGCCCTTGTTGCATTTCATGGCACACTTTTGTTGAATAATTCTTTGGCTGAAAATACTCAGTGTTAGTGTGTCCGAAAGAGGATGGTGCAGTATTGTTCATAATGACACTAAGTTTTGTCTAATTTCTCTCCTTTGCTGTTACCTCCTGGGGATCCAAAGTACACCCCATAACTGTGCCTGCTCTATTAATTAGATTATTAATTTGGAGGGTGAAGGATGTCATCTCTCTATTATAAAAAAAATCCTGTGGGAGGGAATGACTAGGAGACAATACGGGATCTTCACGTTAAGATTACGGAAGATACTTAAAAGACCCGCAAGACTAAACAGATTGGCCATGTAGCGTCTTGCGGGGACCTTAAACATGAGACATTGTGCCAAGAGATTGACCCAGGACCATCTTGCGATGACACAGAACATGAGATTCTTGCAAGACACTCCCTACTTACAACCAAATAACAGCACAGGCAATAACACACTTTTGGTTTTGAGCACACACAGATCCAGGGCTCACAGCGCATATAAAGCGTATAAGGACAATACGTTATAAATGAAACGTAGACGACTAAGCAAAGAAGAAAGCAGCGTGGAGAAAACAGACTCAAAAGCGTTGGAGAGACAAAAAACAAAAAGAATAATCTAGGTGCAAATTCAGAAAATAAGGAAAGTAATTATGAGCCCGGAACAAGTGGAATTGAAAAAAAGCACATCCAATCCGGATGTTGGCGTTATACACATGCACAACAGGTTAGAGATTATGAAAGCAGTGCAATTCGAAAGGCTCAAAAAGATTGGTGCGATACACATGTGGAGAAAGTTAAAGAACATGAAAGTAGGAAAATTAGAAAGTATACTGTACAAAAAAGAAATAAAGATCGCAGTAGCGCAAACAAACGGAAATTATTACTCGAAAAAGGGAAAGTAATCACCACGGACCAGGTGTCATTGAAACAAAAGCGAATAAAGTGAGGACAGAAATAAAAGACAGAGTAGAAAACAAAGTAAAACATCATAAAGTGGTTAAAAAACAAGGGGCCAAACACATGCAGAGCAGGTTAGAGATAATGAAAACTGGAATTCAAAAGACTTGTAGAAACACATGCAGAGCAAGATACAGAATATGAAAGCAGATAAAAACGACAGTGTCAAAACAAAGAAAGTAAATATCACATTAGCGCAAAGAAAGATAAATTATTACTCGGAAATAACGAAAAGGCGAATAGAGATCGAATATATGGACATAGGTGATATGTCAGAAGTATGTAAATATTGTAAGGCTTTGAAGTTTAAGTCAAGAGAATTTCAAAAATGGAGTTTACCTCACATGCATTTATTGGTTACTTTACAAAAAAAAAATTATTAACTGCTGATGATATAGATCATTATGTCTATGCTGAAATTCCAAACATAGGAACCTATCCTAAATTATGGTACAAAGTCATTAAACACATGTCTCACTGACCTCATTAAAAAGATTCAGCACATTGGGACTCAAAAGATTCCAAATATTGTTTTTACAGAAGATCTGAAATAAAAGTGAAACTAATGAAATAGCAACAATTCAAACAAAAAAGTGTGTATCTGGAAAAACAAAAACGGGGGTTGGCGAGCGAAGCGAGCAGGGGGCAAAGCCCCCTAGTTTCTTATATTAAAGGAACACAGTTTCCTAAGGAAGAAGGGCTTGCACTGCTCCTTCTTGTATAGTTCCTATGTGTTCCGAGACCATTCCAACCTGTCACTGATGTGGACCCCCAAGTACATGTAGGAGTGCACTAACTCTACATACACTTCCTGAATATTAACTAGACATATAGACTTTTTGGTGCAGTGAAAGTCAATAACCAGTTCCTTGGTTTTGCTGATGTTAAGGTGCAGACAATTCTTTTTACACCAAGAAATAAAGTTCAAGATCACATTGATTATTTATTTGCTCTTATGTAACAAAGTCTTCATAACACTTATAAAACATCAGTAGAGGTTATTCATCTCTGAGCATTGTGGCATACTGACGTAATGGTAAAATTACTTGTTAATATGAAGGCTTCATTGGACTTTACTAAATAAGTACTATTAAGTAATATACTTCTCAGTTAAGCCACCTCAGACCACTCCAAAGTGAAGTTTTGTTAGAAGGTCACGTTGCAGAAATGTACAAACTCTTTACTGCTACTTTATAACTGTTATGAAGACCCAAAGGAGTGGATAATTAAATAAGAGCTTTCTACACCATTCAGTTATGATTATTAACAACATTGCATTAAAGAACAGGTCATAAACAATTCCTTCATCTGATATGATCTGTCATAGGTGGCATTGCTAAAACACAAGAATACTGTTAGCATCTTCTTAAATAACTGTGGTATTAAAATATCTCAGTTAAACATTTTATTTCTAATTGTTGTGTCTTCTGAATCCAGGCTATCTGAATATCTAGATATTGCAAGTGAGAAGGAGCCTGTCTATAATGTGTGCTGAGAGAGAGTTTCTTAACCTGCTTAGTCTATCTACTACCCTACTGTGCCGCCAACGCCGTAATTGCCACATAATATGTCTAACTGAATACCTACATAACGCCAGTGCAAAATGCATTTGGCTGTTTAATTATAGGAGACTTGATCCCATACCTCAGTGTTTTCTACTGAAATGCAAAATACTCAGAACAGACAAGAACAAATAAATTACATAAAAAGCTGCCAGATCCCAAGACCTTCACAAACAATTAACTTATACAGAAACACAAAAATAGAAGACATTAAAAAATGTCCTTATGATTTCAACAGTTTATTTGTAAATAATGCAGAATCTTTACTGCCAAGTTGTCATATGAATAAAAAAGGGAAACAGCTGGCAGAAGATGTCAGAAGATTCAAAACAAAACTTATATTCTTACTGGTGTGCAGACTTGAAATAAGAGAACAAAAGTTATTCATTTCAACTGTTAAACCAGGCCCTTACTTTATGGAAGAATTGAAGTCGATTGCCTCCTTATCCATTAAAAAAGGGCTTTTTATGGTGGCTTCTCTGAGGCTACCTTTCTATTTGTGGATCTCCACATTTAACTATCAGTGAAAAAACTCGGAATTCAGAAGCAGGTCCTATGTCAGTGAGCTAATAACTGAGCTGAAAATTGAGCCTTCCTGCATGGCAAGCATTACATTAATACTCTTTTTGGGTTAATGCCTTATTTTTTTTATGTTTGATTTCTGGGCTTTTCACCTCCTTAAAGTTAATCTTGCCACTCAATTAAGAATAAAAATGGTTATCTATTGAACAAAATACAACTGTAATAGTTTTTTTTCTTTTCCAAAGTTGGTTTGGTCATGACTTTGAATGAAAAGTATAAATTATTATTATGGATGAGCTGATTTTTTTTGTAGTTACTTATGTTTCTGTTGGAGGCATCAGTTACTCCAAACATTTCAGAGTTTTTGGATATAAATAATTTCTTTTAGAAAAATGAGAAGTAATTTTAGTTAAGGATTACACAATACAAATTGAACATTTAAAGAACTACAATGGTGTTTGGCAAACTTTCAAACAGCACTCAATGTACATGTATATATGAAAGGATGCCTGGCTGCCAAGAGGTTGCAAGGGACGGGGTCACAAGGCTGGCACCTGGGAAGTGCACATCCCACATAAAGTCTGTCAGGCAGAAAGAAATATATATAT
>JANRMT010062821.1:18087915-18138949 GCA_026402145.1 Polypterus bichir lapradei | reverse complement strand
TATATATATTAATATATATATATGTGACACTTTATCATAAAGAACATTGATACTGGCAGAAATGACCAAATGAAACCTTAGAGTAAGACACCCTTTTAGTATACTACATAACAAAAAATCCATCATTATTTGCTAATAAATGACTTTTTGTACAATGTGTTGACTACATTTTGTATAAAGTGAATGAAAATGAGTGTTTAGAAACCAAACAATGAGTCTGATCTGTGTTCATGTTACAACCTGACTTTTTTTTATATCCTGAAGCTATTTAAATGTGATATTAATACTGTACTGTAGCTAATGTACAAGATAATGAGGGTGGCAACAACATGAGAACTTGCAGACTCCTTTGCAACTGTACACAAAATTATAAGGGGTGAGGTCTGCACCACTGCATTTGTGTTAGGTGATACAAAATGACATGGCTTTAGAAACATCCAAGAGATGGGACACAAGCACTACCTTGTCTTGATCTTTATGTCCCCATTTCACTTGTTATAATTTTTTACTACCCATTTATTCCTGTAATGCATCATGGTCAACTCTTGATATTAATTAAAGTAAAATTTAGATTTTTGGATGGGTATTTACTAAGACCTAACCTGATCATAAGTTAACAAATACTACACTGCAAAAAAAATTGCTTTGGCAAAATATTTTTTAAATTGTTTCCATTGTGTTATGAGTTTTGGCTCCTTACACCTTCTATTTCTTTTCTTTTTTTTTTTTTTTTATTAATTTTGTTTTTTTAACTATGTCTTGACCATTTGTATACTTCTTTTACCCTTTCTGCTTCAAGACAAATACATTGCCTATATGCTTGTAGATACCAACTGAAAATTGCTTACAGATGAAAATGAGAATGAGTAGATGGTTTCTGCCAAAGCAGAAAATTAGATCTCACTCACAATTCATTTGTGCGTTTCAGATTTGAGAGAGCTAAAAACTGCCTATTCTGCACATTACATTTTCTCATGTAACAAAAAACTGAATCAACATAGCATTTCTAGACATGGACATGGGGCATTTACTGTTGGTTTTACTATTATTTGCTCAAGGTAAAAGAAAGGCAAGAATTTTGTTCAGTTGTGCAATCTCAAATGAAGCAGATATACAGAGGAATATTTTCAAGTCAGAAGCTGAGCAGCAGTAAAACCCCTTCACATTTCTATATATTTCACATCAAAGTACTGTACCCCATTATGAACACATTACCTGAATTCTAAGAAATATAAATGCTCTTCTAATGTAAATGCAATTACAATAAACATGTTCTCAGCTTTAAACCCCTGTCTACTAGTATGTGTCCCTAAATTTTATAAACTGTGCTTTATTTGATTGAAATTAAATGTCACTTTACACAGGTGGTTTGGAAGAGAGCAGAAAAGTTTTAAAATTTTAATAATATAACTTCAGCTATAATGCAGAATACAATGAACAGAAGTTGTACAGGTTTGTGAGGCACTAACTAAGAAAAAGAAATTTATACAATGATAAAGCTCTTCCCACGTTCAAAGAAAAATGCCTAATGAATGTGAAAAAAAGAGCTTTTCATTAACATAATTCTAAACTTTGCGTAGAACAAATCTTCAGATCACTGAAGATAATTAATTAATTTACATAGCACTTTCCTTGTTTCACAAATTACTTTACATCAGGAGTAGGGAGCCACCAATGTGTAGAATCCAAATGGATGTTGTGACAGCAGATATTATTGAGCCAGTATGCTCATCACATATTAGCTGTAAGGTGATGGAGGGGTGAGAGAGACAGGGAATGATTGTGGGGGGGGCAGAAACTGTGCTGCTAAAGCAGAATCAGCACAGAAAAAAAGCTTGGAAGATAAGGTCAGAAGATCCTAGACAAAGATCAAAACACAAAATCAAACAGAAACCAAGAGGCCTAATGGCAAATGCAAACCAAATACAAGTTTCTGCTTTCCTAAGAAGATATTGTGAACTATCACCATGGTTTAAAATCTAAAACTTGGATCCTAGGAGTAGCACACCGCCATCTTAAATGCCCTCCACATAATGACGATACACAACACAATTTCCTGCTGTCTTATGGTTGCAATGCAACAATGTTACTGAAGACAACTCATGTCACTAAAATACATACAAAACCTTGGAATCTTATCGACAGGAATCAAAGATTTTCTGTCCTTTATATTCCTGTTACCCTATCAACTTGGATTAGAACAGAACAGGGAAAAGATTGAAAACAACACCCAGTGTGAAACGATTTTGACTTGGAAACATGAAAACTGAATCCTAAAAATGACCTGTACACATGTTTAATAATGGAAAACAGGACAGACCCTCTGTAGTAATGTAACAGTATTTATTATTATGTATTTAGTTTTATTACTGTTTCTGTTAGCTTTGAATTATTATTTTTCTCATTTGTATGTTATGCCTGCTGTTTTCCTTTTTATTATTGGCTAATTATATACTTTGCATATATCCCATGTTCTTTGTGGGTGGTTCCCCAAGACCCAGGATCCTCCTGACATAACCTCGCCTGAGTCCTCCCTCTGTCTGTTTATAACAGGAGCTCATTGTTTTCATTGAGGTTATCCAGGAGGTTTTTGTGAGTATTTCCATTTCTTTGTTCTTGCTGGTTTCTTTCTGTTATTGAATTCTGTTTTTAGGATTTGTGTATTTGGATTTGTTTGCCTCAGGATTGCCTAACTGCTTTCTCTTTTGAGCATTCTTCTTTCTTTTATTTCTTCATAAATGCATATTTTTACTTTATAAAGGTATAAAGGATTCTTGTTGCATTTTGGGCTCAACTTGGGAGGCATTTTTCAACATTAAATGTTATAACTTTAACAGGGTCCATGCCAGGTCTAAATTGTCTCGTAGAGCTCTACACCACCTGAAACAATTACACCAATACATGGCTGCATAATTTCAATGTGGCACAACATCTTCTCTGTCTCATAAGATGTAAATCTGCTGGTAGATACCAGCCTGTTGAAGTTCAGAATGAGCTCCATAGTTGAATTGTCATTAGTAGCAATTAATCATTCTTTTGTTTATTGAGTTGCCTGCCAACTGCCATAAGCTGAATTTCACTTTTAGGCTCAGCTTGATCATCTAAACCCTGACAGCGCAACAATAAAATAAGCAAAAGTGTCAAAAAAGCCTACACTACAAAAACTGCACATGCACAAATTAGACAAAAAAACTTTTAATGAGAGTTGTTTTGCTTTTATTTAACAAAACAATCTGCCAATTGGGTGAGGAAAATTAACTTGACAAGATTTCTTAATGTCCCCACCTGCTCAACATGGAGATCTTCTTTGCCCTTTGTTGATATTGAGGACAACGAGTAGTTTATTTGCATCCTCTGTGACCTATGTCTCACTTCCATAGACCATGGGTTCCTGCATGGCTTACTTGTCAGCGCAGGTCTTCCTCCACACTCAATGGCATGTAGAGGTGCTGTCTAACAGTGAGTGTTTTATGCTTCTGTATGTTAGGGACCAGGAAAGGTACAAGTGCATGCAACTGCAATGTTTAAAACACAGTCATATTACAGTTTTTCTCAAATGTAAAACACAAAAGCCAATCCTCTAAACCAAATGACCAGTTGTCTAAACACATTTACTAAATCTAGCCATCATTTTCCAATATCATAAACACATTTCACATGAAGACACAATTCACAAAACACAATCCTCCGTTCTCATAAATCTAAACACATTTTTCCTTGCTAAAACACAAGTTGCAAAAGAACTCTGCTCATACGAATTCTCAAATGAAAGCTCATGTGATGCAAAATGCTTGCCACAGTCAACAATATTTGAACACAATGAACACACCTGGCGTCATTCATTACACACAACGACTCAAAATTGAAGACACTTGTTGCTAATGCTGTGACCACATGTATAAAAGCAAGTTCAGAGTGCACAGTTTGCTGAAGATTCCAAACAAACACAATGGATGAAGGCAGAGTCAGGGGAAGAGGAATTCGAGTCAGAGGAGGGAGAAGAGCTGGCCATGGAAGAAGAGGAGCAGGCCAACGAGGAAGAGGAGTTCAAATCAGAGGAGGAAGAGGAGCAGGCCAACGAGGAAGAGGAGTTCAAATCAGAGGAGGAAGTGGAGAAGGCCAACGAGGAAGAGGAGGAGGCCAACAAGGGAGAGGAGAAGGTCCAGGAGGGAGAGCAAGACAACCTAGCACCATCATTACGGACGAGATGCGAGCAACAGTCATTGACCATGTCATTGTCCATGGCATGACAATGGCTGAAGAAGGACTAAGAGTCCGTCCAAACCTGAGTAGGTTCACCGTGGCCACCATTATCAGGGCATTCAGACAACACAACAGGTATTGTACTCTATTGCTTTCTTTGTCACAATACAGTTTTACAAGCCTGTGAAAGTAGTCTATTGATTTCAAATCAGTTGTTATTGTAAAACATGTCAATTGACAACACATGTTTCTTTCTTTAGAGTTGAAAGAATGCCACATAGAGGTGGGAGGGTTGCCATATTTACAGCGGCACAAGAAACCCTCATTGTGGATATGGTTCGTGAGAACAACCTCATCAGACTCTGGGAGATCAGAGACAAAGTAATTGCCGATAATGTCAACTTTGAGAGCATTGATGATGTCTTGTCCACAATAGACCGAGTTCTCCGGCGCCAAAATATGCGGATGAAACAGGTCTATAGGGTTCCCTTTGAGCGCAACTCTGCGCGATACAAAGACCTACGTTATGAGTACGTGCAAGTAAGTATACATCCATGTTCACGGTACAGTTAGTGGACATACTGTGTTGCTCAGTGGCCTACATTACTTCTGGACAATACTGTGCTACCTGATTGACTGTTGTTCTGAACACCTGTGCACTTTCACATTTTCACAGAGGATATTACAGTTGGACGCGATGGCCAGACCTCATGAGTACCTATTCCTGGATGAGGCTGGCTTCAACCTGCAGAAACGAAGGCAAAGAGGCCGTAACATCATTGGCCAAAGAGCCATCACTGAGGTTCCTGGCCAACGGGGGGGTAATATTACTCTTTGTGCGGCCATGTGTTCGGAGGGGCTTGTCCACCGGCATGCTGTCCTTGAGTCTTACAACACCCAACGTCTCCTCACCTTTCTCGAGGAGCTAAAAGACATCCTCCTGGACCGCCAACAACACCATCCTGGGCCCGCACATCACATTTATGTGATCATTTGGGACAATGTCCGCTTCCACAGAACAAACCAAATCAGAGAGTGGTTCACCACCAACAGTAACCATTTTTACCACGTCTGTCTGCCACCCTACTCCCCTTTCCTGAACCCTATAGAGGAGTTCTTCTCATCGTGGAGATGGAAGGTTTATGACAGACAACCATACACTAGAGAGAACCTCCTAAGGGCAATGGAGCTGGCCTGTGTTGACATCCCAGTGGAGGCCTTCCAAGGATGGATTTGCCATTCCAGGGCGTTTTTCCCGCGGTGCCTGGCAAGAGACAATATAGCCTGAGATGTGGATGAGGTGATGTGGCCCGATGCAGCTCAGCGACATGATGCCGCACAGTGATTGTGGTGTGTGTGTGGTGTGAATAAAGTAAATAAAAAAACTTCACACCCTGATCATGTTTTCAAGAGTACTGTTGTGTGCAATAGATTCTGTTTTTGCATTGAGTTATGTTACAGTAGTGTACATGCAGAATTTTCTATAGATTTATACTCTTCATATGAAACTCACAAATCTAAATGCCTAATCCTCTGCAGAGATCTAAGACGATCCGTTACTGTAAAGTTTCTAAAAATATGCATTGGCAGTTATGAAACAAAGAACCTTCTCACAAATTGAGCACTGTGTTTTCAATTGTTTTGTTGTAGTGTGTAATGATGTGTATAGTGTTTACATTTTTGAAAGCTTCGAGCTGCTCTTTTGGTGTGAAAGTTTGAGTTTTGAAGTGAGAAGGTGTGGTTGTGTTTATGTAGCTTTTGAAAAGGGTGTTGTGTTTAGACATTGGGGAACATGGAGGAAACGTTTGTGAAATGTGTTTTAGCATTTGAGAAAAACTGTAAAACTAAAATCATCCTGATCACCATGCTTTCAAGCATCTTCTCATTGAACCACCATGCATCTCCTTGCTACTGAACTTTGCAAACTGAAAGCAAAATTCACCAAGTTGTATTTTCATTCTTTTCTATGGTATATTGGCTCCTTAACAACAGCAGGATTTCTGAGATCAAACTGGGAGAGATCTGCACAAGTAGTGTTCTGTGTCAAGGTAAACTGCCTTTCAAAGTTTATGGAGGAAAAGCCCAGTTATTACTGAGACATGTAGCAGCTGTGTAGAGGATGAAAATATGGCTAATATGCTTCAGGTCCCTGACAGAGAGGAAAAGTGGCCAGATGGCTAAATTAGAGAGAAAACCAGGAAAATAAAAGAAAGTGAAGAGGTTTAGGGACCCTGAGGGGAAAGCAAATAAGCTGCTATCTCTTATAGTTACAGATACTGGCATGTGTTATATTGTTCTTATAATTGCGTATTTTTGTGACTCCCCAGATTATGGTTGCACTTATTTGTCATAGAAAGGAATAAGGCATGGGGTAAAAGAGAAACTATTGAAAATATAGTTATTTGTGTATGAATCATTACCATGCTTAAACTGGCTACATTTTATCCTTTAAAATAATAAGGCTGATGAAGTCAAGAATCAACAAATAATTCACTAATATCTTTGTTATACACTGCTCAAAAAAATGAAGGGAACAATTAAATTACACATCTGATCTCGAAGAAGGAAATATTTAACTAGAAAATCTTTACTGAGTAATACTGTGTAATTCATTGAGAACAAAATGATGTAACAGCGGTCAATGGAAACCAAAATTTTCAACCCATTGAGGCCTGGATTCAACATTACACTGAAAATCAAAGTCAAAAATTGATATCACAGGCTGATCCAACCTGCATAAATTTCATCAATGCAACTCATAATGTGACTCAGTAGTGTGTATGGGCTCCTGGACAGTCTGTGATGCTAGTTGATGGTGTAAGATACACTGATACATAATGTCCCAGAGGTTCTTAATTGGATTCAGGTCTGGAGAATGTGCGGGCCAGTCAATGGCATCGATGCTTTCATTCAGGAACTGCCTACACACTCTGGCCACATGAGGCCGGGCATTGTCTTGGACACGTAGGAACCCAGGGCCCACTGCACCAGTATAAGTTTTGACAATAGCTTTGAGGATTTCATCCCCATACCTAACAATAATCAAAGGTACTGTGCAATCCTACAAGGCATGTCTTCTCAGACTGTTACTGGCCCACTGCCAAACAGGTCCTGCTGAATGATGTTGCAGACTGCATAACATTCATCATGACATCTCCAGACTCTTTAAAGGATGTCACATGTGCTCAGTGTGAACCTCCTCTCATCTTTGAAGAGAACAGGGTGCCGTTGGTGAAGCAGCCAAATGTGGTATTCTCTGGTGAATGCCAATCGAGCTGTACAGTGATGGGCTGTGAGTACAGGTCCCAGTAGAGGACATTGAGTTTGGTCAGTTTGGTCAGAAACATACACACCAGTAGCCACCTAGAGGTCATTTTGTAGGACTCTGGCCATGCTCTTCCTGTTCCTCCTCACACAAAGGAGAAGATACCAGTCCTGCTTGTGGGGTGATGCCGTTCTACAGTCCTGTGAAGGTCTACTTGTAGAACAGCCTTTCTCCTGGAATCTCTAACATGCTCTTAAGACTGGGCTGGGAGACACAGCAAAACGTCTTGTGATGGCACATATGGATGTGCCATCCTGGAGGAGCTGGACTACCTTTGCAACCTGAATCAGCTGCAGGTACCACCTCATGCTACCAGTAGTGACAAGAACACTAGCAAAACCTGAAAAAAATCAGTCAAGAAGGTTAAGGAGAGAACACTTGTCTGTGGCACCACCTGCGAAACTGTTGTCTTTTTGGGGTTGTCTTGCTGTTGCCTCCCCAGTGCACCTGTTATAACTTTCATTTACACCAAAGTAGGTGAAGTTGATTCACAATCACTTATGCTTTCTAACTGGACAGATTGTTATCCCTGAAGCTTAATTGACTTGGTGTTAGACTGTGATGATTAAGTGTTCTCTAAATTTTTTGAGAAGTTTATTAACCTAGCAACACCATTGTCTCCATCACATTTAGAAGAATATTGATCAACTAGTGTGTTAAAGAATCACAGTCATAATGAATTGTGTCTGAATTTATATTTTATAGTTTAAACAAAATTTCTCTGGAAAACTAGAAATCCTCTGGCTGTATTTATTTCCATTTAAATTCTTTATAACTTAAATAAACCAGACAGGGCTGTTATACAAAGAGTTTGGAATTCTAAATTTTACTCTTGGAGCACTTAGAATAAGAATACATTAATGGTTCAAGCTGTTAAATAATGAAAGTTGATTTGTCTTATCTACATCAAAAAGCTTACTTAGTTTTTTAATACCCTCACATGGGACATGCCCTGAGCTCTTTTTTTACATTCTGCATTTTTAAATTCTGCATTTTTAAGTTTGTGTTCATATTCTATAGTAATAAATTACGCCAATTGCTTAAAATCTCTCTCAGCTAGAACATAACAAAAAAAAAGGAATGTTTATAAGCAGGAAATGTGCTGCTGATGTTATGAATTGTGATTTTAACAGAGAGGCAAAATGGAGGAAACAACAAACAGTGCAAACCTGTTACATGCCCTACATCTAACCTCAGACAATAGCAAACTAAACAGGCATACTGTGTTGAGCTTGCTTCATTCCCTGACTTTACCACAGTCTGCATTGACACCCGTTGTCTATATCTGTGCCCTAAAAGAACATTAATACACCACCATCCTGAAAACATTTAAAGCATCAACTTTAAGCAAACAAAGAAAAGTAGGGCACAAAACAGCCAAAACTACTCAAAAGTACAGAGAAGAATGTCATGCAAAAGCAAAGGTGATGATGGGAAAATGTGTTTCAAAACCTCAAAATGTCCAAAAGTCTAGAAATTCTAAAATAAATAAATAAAAAGCTGATGGTTTGACCAGGTTTGTATGCCTTCTTTAATAGTCTTCCAGAGTGGCCACCAAGAATTTGTGAGCCCATAATATCTCATGCCAAAAACAGCGGTTGGCTGTGCCCAGCAATGTGAAGATATGGGATATCACCAGAAATTAAAACAAAAATAAAATAAAGGATAAACATTAACAAATATTGTAAGAAAAAAAAAAGCTGTCATCTATAGAACCTGACACTATATTTTGGAACACTGTATGTTTATTATTTGTTTATAGTATTATTTTTTTACAAGCTATAAATACTTATTTTAGATGACAAGTATTTTAATAACTTTTTCAGTGATGTCATAGTGCTGTCTTTTTGTACAGGTGTTTGTGTGGCCACTTTTGTGTCATTTTCTGCTTCAGGATTTCGAGGACATGCCATTTTGGATGATTGGTTACTATGGTACTTTGTCACTCATGACATCAGGATACAAGATGGAAGCCTGCATTAACTTTGAGCAATTAAAGGGAAGCCCTTGTAAGAGATTGGAACTTGAGCAAACAAACAAACAATGCAATCATTTAGGAAAACACTTCTGGTTTCTACTTTACTTTCCGCAAACAATACTTGTCCCAAATTTATAATCACTTCAGGCAAAAGGAAAAATATTTAGCTCATCTACTTTATCATTTGTAAAGCTGAGCCATCAGCGCTCCAGCTATACTTGTAAGGAAAGACAGCCTTGTATTGGCTCTGTGAAAACTAAATGCATTAACACCCTTTTAATGCTTATGCTCAATGGACAGTGACTTAGGGTTGGTGACTTGGATGTGGAGCCTTAAGGCATTTATTTATACAAAAGCCATTTGTAAAACTACTTCCCAGCCTTACTTGTATTCAGCAGCATTCTGATCAACTAGAGACTTTCAGCTGAGAGAGTGCTGCTAACACCTTCTATTTACACTAGAACTTTTTCAAACTTATTATTTAGAATTGTGCTTTATCAAGTTTGAACCATAGCCTGCAGAACATTTTGAACCTTTTTCAAAGACTTATACAAAAATACAAACTTCTGAAGATAATAATCTGGGTCTTTTGCTGTAAATTTTCTATCACTCTACAAAATGAGAATAAATAGCAAGTGAATTAACTAGTGCAATTTTAAATTTAAGTTTAGAAATGAAATTTTAAAATGACACATTTGTAGGAGCCTTGAATGAAAAGACAAACAATTTTTTCATTTCCTTGCTTGAGAAATTTGTAATTGCCACAAGGCAAATCAATAGTGCAGAGCACAACACCTTGCAAAATTAATTGACCAAGTGCTGATATTTCAGAGTTTGCATCTCTGTGTTATAAATAACATCAAACAGATTTCACTAAATATTTTTCTGAAGCTTCATTACATTAAACCCCAGCAATTTGTGTTCTGTAATTTACTTTTTATAATTTGTTTTTCTTTTTGCTCTCAAAAAGTATTTTTTTTAAGTAATTAAAAGTAACACATGCATATAAACAAGTGAAACTTAACAAAAGATCATAAAATATATTTTGTGGGGAACTTTTGGTAAAGTGGGTTTTATTTAGTGGTGTGTTTTTTTGTGTAAACTGGGTGACATTATGGAAGGCGAACCTGACCAGCTTTGTTGGTTTCAGTAAAACAGGCAAAAATAGTAAAATCACACATATCTGGGACATAAATTAAAAGTAAAGAAAAAGTAAAATGCAGGTTTCACAGAAATTGGTGCTTTGGTCATATAATATCTGTTAATGTTAAAGTTATTCTCCAAATGTGAATAACACAGGAAGATGTCTGAATTAGGGTAAGCCACCGTAATGATTTACTTCATGAGGCAGAAGTACATTATAGACAAGAATAGTTGTGTCATATTTTTGAAATATTAATATGTGTGTTTCAATGCAAATGTTTAAGGTCTAAATATTCTTGGCTGTAAAATTTGTCTTTTTCGTTCTTTAATAGAGGTTCATAGAGGACTAGATCCCTATTAAAGGCTTACAAATAACACCATATTGTAATCACTAACCTTAAAATGGTGTAAAGCAATACCCCATATGCTTATGTTTCAAAAGTGTCATTTTTAACCTTCTGGGAGTAGCTCTTAGAGGGCTAGGAGTACCAGTAAGGAATCAAATGTCAAAAATATTATATTCATGATCAGAAAACTCAAAATCAAATAAGAATGAAACTCCACATGCCTATTACTGATCAAAGTTTTGTGAAAAGGAGTAACTTTGACCCCTGTATCCCATTAGGTGGTGAACCTCTGGGATTGATTAATGTGGCATGTACAGCTTCAAGTCCTTCTGATAACTTTTGCTGAATACACCTATTGGTTTATTCTTTATCATAAGAGTGTAATTTCCTGCACAAAATATGCTCTAAAAATGGCCTATAAAAGAAGGTTTTGTTTGGGTCCAGATGGCCAGAAATTGGGGAGAACCACAAAAAACTCAATACCTTGTATAACTAGACATCAAGGTGAGTTGAACTGTATACCATATAAGTGGGCTTTCTAGAACTGGTTAGTCAGAAGGCATCAGACATAAAAAACTGAAGTAATTTCAAAGCTTTCATAAAAATCTCCTATGAACATGAAATAATTGCATTCCATTGGAAGTGGGAAGTCAGAATTTCCAAGTTTCTGGTTGGAATTTTCAATTGGAATACTCTCTTAAGTTGGATTTCCAACTCAGAAACTCAGGGCTGGTCTATCAAGTCTGTGTTTGTCCAACTGCAGATCATGACTTCAGTCTAAAATGGTGGCTTTTATCTCAAACTTTAGTGAAAGCTGTAGTGTTATACTGTTTAGTGGCACTTCTGCTTATTTGTGTCCCATTAAATCAATTTTGCACACACACAGTACTGTCCAACCTCTATCTACGGACATGGTTCCATGATGCTTGGATGCACTGAACACCATGTAATGCACTGTTACCAACTGTTATTTATTCTTATGGAGCAATCACTACAAAGGTTTTCCTGGACGAATCCATTTTAATTTTACTTGAATGTAATCAACTCAGGTGTGACATCATTCCTAATTCCAACATTTAAGCTCAATGGAATGCAGCATAATACAAAACTACAGTAAAGAGGTCAAGGAAGCTTTAGAAACATGTCAGTTTATCTATTACAGTTTTTCTCAAATGCTAAAACACATTTCACAAACGTTTCCTCCATGTTCCCCAATGTCTAAACACAACACCCTTTTCTAAAGCTACATAAACACAACCACACCTTCTAACTTCAAAACTCAAACTTTCACACCAAAAAAGCAGCTCGAAGCTTTCAAAAATGTAAACACTATACACATCATTACACATTACAGCAAAACAATTGAAAACACAATGCTCAATTTGTGAGAAGGTTCCTTGTTTCATAACTGCCAATGCATATTTTTAGAAACTTTACAGTAACGGATCTTCTTAGATCTCTGCAGAGGATTTGCATTTAGATTTGTGAGTTTCATATGAAGAGTATAAATCTATAGAAAATTCTGCATGTACACTACTGTAACACAACTCAATGCAAAAACAGAATCTATTGCACACAACAGTACTCTTGAAAACATGATCAGGGTGTGAAATTTTTTTATTTACTTTATTCGCACCACACACACACCACAATCACTGTGCGGCATCATGTCGCTGAGCTGCATCGGGCCACATCACCTCATCCACATCACAGGCTATATTGTCTCTTGCCAGGCACCGCGGGAAAAACGCCCTGGAATGGTGAATCCATCCTTGGAAGGCCTCCACTGGGATGTCAACACAAGCCAGCTCCATTGCCCTTAGGAGGTTCTCTCTAGTGTATGGTTGTCTGTCATAAACCTTCCATCTCTACGATGAGAAGAACTCCTCTATAGGGTTCAGGAAAGGGGAGTAGGGTGGCAGACAGACGTTTAAAAAGTGGTTACTGTTGGTGGTGAACCACTCTCTGATTTGGTTTGTTCTGTGGAAGCGGACATTGTCCCAAATGATCACATAAATGTGATGTGCGGGCCCAGGATGGTGTTGTTGGTGGTCCAGGAGGATGTCTTTTAGCTCCTTTAGGAAGGTGAGGAGACGTTGGGTGTTGTAAGACCCAAGGACAGCATGCCGGTGGACAAGCCCCTCCGAACCCATGGCCGCACAAAGAGTAATATTAACCCCCCATTGGCCAGGAACCTCAGTGATGGCTCTTTGGCCAATGATGTTACGGCCTCTTTGCCTTCGTTTCTGCAGGTTGAAGCCAGCCTCATCCAGGAATAGGTACTCATGAGGTCTGGCCATCGCGTCCAACTGTAATATCCTCTGTGAAAATGTGAAAGTGCACAGGTGTTCAGAACAACAGTCAATCAGGTAGCACAGTATTGTCCAGAAGTAATGTAGGCCACTGAGCAACACAGTATGTCCACTAACTGTACCGTGAACATGGATGTATACTTACTTGCACGTACTCATAACGTAGGTCTTTGTATCGCGCAGAGTTGCGCTCAAAGGGAACCCTATAGACCTGTTTCATCCGCATATTTTGGCGCCGGAGAACTCGGTCTATTGTGGACAAGACATCATCAATGCTCTCAAAGTTGACATTATCGGCAATTACTTTGTCTCTGATCTCCCAGAGTCTGATGAGGTTGTTCTCACGAACCATATCCACAATGAGGGTTTCTTGTGCCGCTGTAAATATGGCAACCCTCCCACCTCTATGTGGCATTCTTTCAACTCTAAAGAAAGAAACATGTGTTGTCAATTGACATGTTTTACAATAACAATTGATTTGAAACCAATAGACTACTTTCACAGGCTTGTAAAACTGTATTGTGACAAAGAAAGCAATAGAGTACAATACCTGTTGTGTTGTCTGAATGCCCTGATAATGGTGGCCACGGTGAACCTACTCAGGTTTGGACGGACTCTTAGTCCTGCTTCAGCCATTGTCATGCCATGGACAATGACATGGTCAATGACTGTTGCTCGCATCTCGTCCGTAATGATGGTGCTAGGTTGTCTTGCTCTCCCTCCTGGACCTTCTCCTCTCCCTTGTTGGCCTCCTCCTCTTCCTCGTTGGCCTGCTCCTCTTCCTCCTCTGATTTGAACTCCTCTTCCTCGTTGACCTGCTCCTCTTCCTCCTCTGATTTGAACTCCTCTTCCTCGTTGGCCTGCTCCTCTTCCTTCTCTGATTTGAACTCCTCTTCCTCGTTGGCCTGCTCCTCTTCTTCCATGGCCAGCTCTTCTCCCTCCTCTGACTCGAATTCCTATTCCCCTGACTCTGCCTTCATCCATTGTGTTTGTTTGGAATCTTCAGCAAACTGTGCACTCTGAACTTGCTTTTATACATGTGGTCACAGCATTAGCAACACGTGTCTTCAATTTTGAGTCGTTGTGTGCAATGAATGACGCCAGGTGTGTTCATTGTGTTCAAATATTTTTGACTGTGGTAAGCATTTTGTCTCACATGAGCTTTCATTTGAGAATATGAGCAGAGTTCTTTTGCAACTTGTGTTTTAGCAAGGAAAAATGTGTTTAGATTTATGAGAACGGAGGATTGTGTTTTGTGAATTGTGTCTTCATGTGAAATGTGTTTATGATATTGGAAAATGATGGCTAGATTTAGTAAATGTGTTTAGACAATTGGTCATTTGGTTTAGAGGATTGGCTTTTGTGTTTTAGCATTTGAGAAAAACTGTAATACAGCCCTGCCAATATGGATTCTTAGTAAATTGCTTCAAAGTATGTCACTTTGTACATTTTATAATCAGATTTGCAACAAACAATTAAGTACAACTCTAATTCTGAAAAGATTTCAAAACATTTATTTAAATGAGAACTCATTGCATAAATTAAGGATAATTAGTAAAGCAGTTTTGTCTTGTGGGACAGAACCCTAAACTAGCAGATTAATATGTGTGTGGGATGGAAAGTTTTCTCTTCATTTACCATATTTACATACTCTAAACGTTAAATTGTGTGACTAATCTTTAGAAAATACCATGGATACCTTTAAATACAGTATATCTTGATGAGAATAAAGCATTCAAAAGTAAATGTCACCTTGCAAGACAGACAAAATAAGAATACTAACCACTACACCACAATGTCACCTTGTGAAAAAGATGCGTAATTTAAAAATGTTCAGATGAATAAAGTTTGAGACAGCTATATTTTATGGATAGAAACAAGTCACAATTATAGGTAGTATTAAATGCAGGGTTACTGTTATTGAAAGATTTTTTGTTGCTGTAGTAGCATGATTCTACCCACAATAAGCGGGGTATGAAAAATGAACAGAATGTTATTGTGGTGGCTGATGTAACATGTTTAACAACTGTTTGCCTTTCTGCAAATGATTAAAAATCTCATTAGTCAGGAAACCATATAGAGAAAACTATATTCTATTTTTAAATTATAAAAATAGTCAAAAAATACTAAGCTTCTTTCAGGACTATTTGTATGATAATAGGATAAAATCTGTAATAAATCATAAATATTTAAGCTAAAGCATAATTTCAGTATTGCAGGCCTGGAAATATTGGCAAAAATATGTTTTCTGAAGGTATGCATTTTACATCTCCTATATATACTTACAAAATAATACTTAGCTCTATATTACTTAATAATTTGAGGAAAAATAAACAGAAAGTACAGTAGTTAGTGTGTAATCCCAAATCAAGAAGTACTTGTGGGGACTTTGTATGTTACCTATGTATCTGTATAGGTTTATCCTGTGTTCCCAGGTGTTATTATGACACAGAGATGTACATATCAAGTTAGCACATGACTCTACATTTGTACAGTATGTATTAGTGGGCAGTAATATACAAAATGTAAAATATAAATTAAATAAAATGTATGACTATTTCTGAAAATGAGTCATGCACTATTACATGAAGAATAATGCATCTAATATACAGTGTACCCCAAGCAAATATATATTACATAGCCAAAAATTTGTGAACACTTAACTTTCTTTATGAGATGGCAACTATCTAAAAACTATGGGCATTAATCTGAAGCTGACCCCCCACTTTGTGATTGTAAAAATACCTCCACTCCTCTGAGAAGGCATTCCACAAGATTATGGATTGTGCCAAAGGGAATTTATGCCCATTAAGACAAAAAAGCAATTGTAAGATCAAGTACCAATGTTGGACAAAAAGTCCTGGAGTTCCAATTCATCCCAAAAGTACTAAGTCGGGTTGAGGTCAGGGCTCTGTGCAGGCCACTGAAGTTCCTCCACACCAAACTCGTCAAACCATATTTTTATGGACCTGGCTATGCACAGTATCACAGTCATGCTGTAACAGAAAAGGGCTTTCTCCAAACTGTTGTCACAAAGTTGGAAGTGCACATTCGTCTAAAATGTCTTTGTATGCTGTAGTATTAACAGTACCCTTCACTGGAACCAAAGTTAGCCCAGCCCCTGACAAACAGCCTTCCTCTACCAATCTTTATTAGCATTCTCTTGGCATTTGCCAAACCCACATTCATCCATCAGACCGCTAGATAGTAAATCATGATTCTTCACTCTAGAGAACACGTTTCCATTGTTCCAAAGTCCAATGGCAGTGTACTTTACACCACTCCAGACAACCCTTGGCATACTGCATAGTGATCTTAGGCTTATGCATAGCTGCTCAGCCATGAAAACCCATTTCAAAAAGCTCTCAACACACAATTCTTGTGCTTACATAGGCAGTTTGGCACTCTGATGTGAGTGATGAAATTGTTATGCACTATTCACTTGAGCATTCACTAGACCTACTCTTTGAGTTTGTGTGGTCTTCCATTTTGTGACTGAGCTATTGCTACTCCTAGATCCTTCCATATAACAATAATAACACTTATAGATGACTGGGGCAGATCAAGCAGAGCAAAAATTGTATACTGACTTAGTGGCAAAGGTGGCATCCTATGACAGTGCCATTTTTAAAGTCAATGACCTCTTCGGCATGACCTACTCATTCTGTTGTTAATGACTGTCAATTGAGATTGCAAAGCTCTGTGCTTGATTTTATGTACCTGTTAACAATGGGTGAGGCTGAAATACTTGAACTCAATAATTTCAAGGGGTGTCCGCATAGTTTTGGCAATACAGCATATTTGCACTAGAGCAGAAAATTAATGTATTAATTAATTTATATATTTACTCATTTCCATAACTGAATAGTTTAATTTTGAGTTGCAAAAGCGTCACTGATCATTCTGGCAGCAGTGAAATCAAGGCAGGCATTCTGGAATAGGACTACCAAGAATCCCTGTTTTTTCTTATTTTCTCCAGAAGTCCTTTCCTGAGGAGGCCAAAGGAGATGACAGAATTTGAAACCCAGTAAAACTATCACTCTGACTTTTGTTTATTACATGACTGCTCCTGGAGACTGGAACTATTTTTGCTGGAATTGTACTGCTAAGCATAAGAATCAAGTGGTGCAAAAAAGACAAAAATATAAGTGTGCAGTTGAGTTTTATCAGACACTTTCAGACAAAAAATATGGAGGACCTGCTTATAATATAAAACCCTATGAGGCCATAATGCTAGTCTGAAAAAGTAAGAAGCCCAAGTTAAAACAATTTTGGTACTGAAAAGGAAGTAGCCTTAAACAAAAAAAGGATCACTAAACAAACAATAAAAGGACAAAAAGAAAGAATCCTAAAAAAAAACTGTTAAAAACTAAGTCATTTTCTAGCCCACTTAATTTAGACCTGCATTGTAGAGGGGTGCCAGAGCCTCTCCCAGCTAGTATAGGGTGCAAGATGGGAACAATCCCTGGATAGGGCGCCAGTCCTTTGGAGGGTGAATACACACACACACAAACACACACCATGGCCAGTTGAGTGATGCCATTTCTCCTAACCTGCAAGTCTTTAGACTGAGGCCACAGTGCTAAAAATAAGAAAAATTATAATCCAATAGGTCATGCAAAGACAGAACAAGATGCTTAAAATAATTAAGAAAGTTAATATCAAAATCTGGTTTCACTGGAGAGGAGGGAAAATGATCAGAATATCTGACAATTTCACCATGCTCCTATGTCAGCCTACACAGCATTCCAAAATGGCAGTCAGAACTATTTGACAGTGCTCACCCTGTATCATATCTGTCACAATATGGCACTGTCTTCTGTCCCGGGATACGATGGTATATCTCCAAGAAAACTAAAATGAATAAATAATAAAAAGGTGCAACAGTCCAACAAACAAATAAACATAATAATAACATATAAACGCCTGTCAGAAGACATCCCAAGATGGTATCAAGAATAAGAAACAATTGGCCTCAATTTATTTTTGTCATATCATGATGCAAATGAATTTGCGAAGTGTATAGGGTGGTGCATTAAGGTGAGTCTAGACCATTAGACTAAAGGAGGTATAGGAATTATTGTCTTCACACATTGTAACTGTGAATGTTGTAGTACATATTCATAAAAAACTCCTTGACTAACCCATTTTTTGTGACAAATGCTTTTGTCACCTTGACATATAGCAACAAGCTGTACAGTCTGAATGGATTGTTGCCTCATATATTGTTTGTTCCTTACAGATTCTGTTTGTTTACATTGTTACTTTAAAGACTGGATGGGGCATTAAACTGGCACAGCTAACTGTGCCAAATATAAAACCTTCATTCGTTTTCAACAACATATAGTTATTTTTATAGACTTCTGGCCCAAATACTGTCACTTGATAGCAAACCGTGTGGGTCTGGACAAACTTAAATGTGTAAACTGTTAAACTAGAATGAGAACATTAAATCAATAAGTAATAATAACAATGTGCTATGAGATTTTTGAGACCCCGTCTGCACAGTGCACCGATACTTTGTTAACGCAGGCAGGGACTGGTTGTCCACTGCTGGTGTAACTGTCAGTAATATTCCCCTCTGGTCAAGGCACAAAACATTTAAAACTGGCGGCTGACCTGGCCATGTATTCACTTTCTGCATCCTTGCTTGTGTGGTAAGGCTATCTGTTCTTTTGATCTGAGAAGGGAGCAAATGTAGGACAACATCATCGTCACTGCTTGCATGCTGCATGTGTTTGAGTGACAGCTTCCGTTTAAATAAGTGCTTTCAGAATGTTCCTGTCTTTACAACAATAACATTTATTTTTTTGCGAACTTGGCCTCATATCCTTCTCTCTTGCGCAAGTCTATGACCCACAAATCTGAGTACAAACAGCAGATCTTTTGAACAACTACAAATTTTTTACTCTGGTAATAGATATTGGTGTAGTGGCCCTTTTAGCGCATTTGTGCTTAATCTAAGAATTCAATTTTTTTCCCCACATCCAAAAAATATAAATGTTAAGGTAACATAATAATAATAATAATCTCTCTATTATATAAAAATAATCTTGGGATGGCTTTCTCAGAGAGACACTTTCACGTCCCACGAGACAAAGACTAGATGACAAAGTAGAATGTTATAAAGAATTAAAAAACGTTGGCGTGATACACATGCAGAGCAGGTTAGATATAATGGAAGTACGAAAATTCGAAAGTCCAAAAATTATAGTAAAGATCGCATTAGTGGAAACAAACGGAAATTATTACTTAGTGAAAAAATGGAACAGTGAAAAGAGATCAAATATATTGTTAAGATTTAAATTTTAAGTCAGAGAATTGTAGATCATCTAATTCGTGTTGCCATCAGGGAAAGTAGTGTTTCTTCCCACTGAAGAGGCGTATCTGTGAGAATTAAAAGATTTGTTGTTTGATGAAAGTAAAATCCACATACGCAGTCACGCTTGGGTCACAGAGTTGCACAGATACACAGGGGATTTTAGAGACAAAAATGTTATTCAGACACTTCAAACAAATGTAAGTCTTTTTCAGGAATGAATCGATCTCCGTGTGTAGTCGGAGGGGACAGTTCCGTTTCTCAATTAAAAGAATAGAAAATCTTCCTCTTCATAGGGGCACTTTTGGGAGTGGGACCCCAAACAGGAGCAGAGGATGTCTTAGGGAGAAGAGAGACAAGGCAGTGAGACAAAAGGACTGCTGCTGTACAGGCTTTTATATGTTTGAAGTGTCGCGTAAGATGCAGATCACGCAGCATGGCAGAAGCAGCAAGCCAGCAGCTGATCAAGCAAAGAGGAGGTAAAAAAACTGCATTTGTTTCCCATTGTATCACCGTTTAAGAGGAGGTTTTGAAGGAGCAACCGCGTCTCCTTGCGTTCAGCCGCCCTCTTCACAACACGAGCAGCAGAGATGTGAAGTGGCTGGCACTTGGCGCAAGCCCAGGAGGGGGTGTGGGGGTTGGTGAGCGAAGCCAGCAGGGGGTAAAGCCCCCTAGTAATAATAATAATAATAATAATAATAATAATAATAATAATAATTCTTTACATTTATATAGCGCTTTTCTCACTACTCAAGGCACTTTTCATTGTGAGTTTAGTGTCACTTCCACCACCGCTAATATGTAGCACCCACCTGGATGATGAGGCAGTAGCCATTTTTGTTCCATCAATTTGTGACGATGTGAGTTCACTCCATGCTCCCATCTGACTTCTGGGAGCTCTTGAACTCGACACCATTGGTAATGTCACCGAGATGAGCTGACAAATGAGGAAAATTCTCAAATGAAGCCAGGGGATAGTGTAATCAGTGCCATGGTGCTTTTATTAAAACAAACAGCAGTGTCCAAACAGAAAGTGCAGTGCATCACAGTTCCAATAAATAAATCCATAAAAACAGGGAAAAGTTGGGATAAAAAAAATAAATAATTCTTAAAAATCCGAGGTTAAAATCAGAAGTTAAAAGGCAGTCTCTCTAATCCCGTTCTCAGCACATCCCGATTTCATCCTCCCTGGCTCACCCATTGCTCCCGTAGCCAGCGAAGACCCAACCCAACGAGCTCCTTTCGGCCGACCTCTGTCTTGGCTGTCTTAAGGACATCACAGCCAGACCGTCTTAGGCCGGCTCTCCTCCTTTCCTTCGCTCTCCTGTAGTCGCTCCTCAGATCCATCGGGAGGACACCTGCCTTGCTCACCCCACTCCACCCGATCATTCAGTGGGATGGACTAGCCCCTACAGTGCTACAGCCTAAAGCTCCTTCGCGGGGCCCCAGCTCGTGCTGTCTCCTCCTTCCAGGTGGCCAGATCGCAACTTCAAAACTGCCATTCATGTCCTTTAACGTCCTGCTTTAATCTTTTCCTCGATCCTTCCTGATTTCTCGATCCATCTATCCCCTTTCATTTGTGCTGGCCTGTATATATACACACACACCCACCTCTGCGAGCACAGCGCCTTAATCGCAAGCCGCAGGAAGCCAATGAAGCAATCGCGAACGATCGCACCCACACGTGCAGGTGCGACTCACTCCAACTACTTCAATTAACTCCCCGCGGCTGTGCAATCGTGCCCACGGAGAGTGACACAGCTTTATGGATTTAAAACCTGGCCCCTTTTCTTTTGAAATTGCGAACCTGCTATACCACACTATTAGGTGGTGAAGTGGTGAGACAGAGATAGCCAATAAGAGACAGGGGATGATTGGGGACAGAATAACGGCATCATGGATGGAAATTTAGTCTGGACAACAGGAAACACCCTACTCTTTATGAAGGATGCCCATGGTTCATTTATGGCCACAGACAGTCAGGAACTCAGTTTTATGTCTCATCCAAAGAACAGTGCCATTTTTACAGCACATTGTACCCATTACTGCACTGGGACATTGGGATTCACATTTAGAACACAGGGTAGGCACCCCCTGCTGGCTTCACCTCTTCCAGCGGTAACTCAAGCCTTTCTTAGATGATCTCCTATCCAAGTACTGGCCAGGTCTGAATATGCTTATTTTCAGGTGGATAACCTGTTCTGAAGTGCATGTGGAATGGCTGCTGACGTTACTAGTTAGTCACATTTGGCCCTGTATGAGTGAATGAGAATGTGTGGATAAATGTGCGTTCCTGTGGATTTGTGCTCTGTTGGCTCCAGCATGCAACCCCTTCTTTTGGAATAGGCTAGTTCAGCAAATAAATGGAAGATTCTTTTAACCTAATTAAATATTTAGCCATGATGATTATCACACTAATTTAAACCTATAGATACTTGTTTTATGTACATTGTCATGCATGCACACCAGAGGATAGACTTCTGGGCTAACTAAAGATATGTGATATGTGAGAGGGGGCACTGTTACTAACATTCTTGTCTCCTTTTTCTATCACAGCCTTGAGTAACCACCCCTTGAGCGCAACGAAGCCCTGCCTCTTCCGCTTAAAAAGGAGACGATCCCGGAAGATTACATCTCATTTGAACCTGACCTGACCTCACTGAAAATAATAATCTGTGAGAAAACCATGAAAACAATTTAAAGACAACTAGCCTATCATTGTAGAACCATCAAGCGCATGTTTTGTTTTGAATTTTTTTTTTTATTTTTGATTGGATTTTGCCTGGTTGGCTTCTCAACTATTCCTGAATTCACCTTACCTCAACGTTTGCCCTGCTACAACATATATTAGGAGACTACTCTGCAAAATCCGTTAAAGGAAACTTAGTAAATGTCTGAACATGTGTGCTGCCTATGTAATTGTAGATTTAATTTCTTTCTCTTCCATTTTAAAGATCTAAAGGCATGTCACTCAATACTGCTAGCTGTATTAGGCCTTGCGAAAGCATGCATTGGACACATGGACTATGCCTGTCTATTGCGTGGTAGAGTTGGTATGTGCTCGCTTATAAATACAGCAAACGTTTGCATCACTGATAGATATAGCATGTTATGAAGCAATTTGTACAATAAAATTTCTAATTAGATTGACTGCCTCATCACAGGTATCACAATTTCACATCCTAGTTTAATACACTAATTAATGCATTATTTCCTCAAGCATACTGCCTCCTAAGCTGTTCAGGATATCATTATACAATATTAATTGAATTTATTTTTCTATTGTGATTTAGTAAAACATTATTTAAAGAAGGCTGTCACTTACCACTAAATACTTCCTATAGACCTAATTTAAACATTCTACTTTAAATCAGGAGATAAAGTACAACAACGTTGATAAAACAATGTTTTGAAAAAAAAAATAAAGTTCTAAACTGTAATTTTCATGCATATGTAATTCTAAATTTAACTCCTAAGTACTTAATCAATCTCTATTGTAGTGCCATAGACTTGGAGAACTAGCAGAAGGCCTAAAACAAATGAGGGCAGCTAAGTTTTATGCCTGGAGCATATGAGAACTTACTGTCTATCTTGTTTTCTCCCTTGTGTCACCCTGCACTCCCCACTTTATGTGTTAGGCTAAATAAACTCATTATTTTTATTATATATAGAATCTGGCATACTTTAGTCTAGATTAGGATGCCACAGAGACTTGCTCCTGTTGTATGCAATTTTAGAATTCTTATTGCTTTTCTGTATTTAAATAGCCCACTTTATATCAGTAAGTATTTTTATCATACTTTTACTTCTGAAAATATGAAATTACCTGAAATAAAAAACAAATACAACAAAGAAACAGAAAATGAAGAAACACCCCAGAGCAGGAACATACTCAAAATACCTCTACAGAATGAAAACCCAGAGTGCCACATATTCTTAATGTCAGCTTTAATCCTCAGCATAGCACAGTAAAGAAAGTTGGATGGCTTTAAAGCTCACCTCTGCTGAAGTAAAAATGATTAACATTATCTGAGACATGTTATAATGCGTTTCAAATAAATTTAGAAAATAAATCCAAGAATCACCCTTTTAAACACCAAATAAAGGTTCAGACGTTAAACTTACTGAATCAGAGGCACATTTTATGTGCAATTGTAGGCATGTTGGTTGTTAGAAAATGAAAAGCAAACTGTCAAGAAGAGAATTCAGATAATATTTCCCATACACATACACAATTATTTGCTATTTTATTATGGTTATCTTAATTCCAGTTCAGGCATGGCCAAGCTGGGGTTGTGGATCCATCTACAAGGTGTGCCATGCATCCCACTTTTTTTTAAACTTGTGTGCATCGATTGCTGCATTAATTAATGCGGCATTTATAAAAAATTAAAAATTGATGCAGTGCAATCAAGGTTTGTAGGGGAGTGATTTCAGCCCAGAAAGGAGCTAGGACATGACTGTCTTATAGCAATGGGACCCACTTTAGTCTCTGGGGTCTGAAGTCGCTTAAAGCTTTGGGTTTGTAGTTATTGATAATGGATTAATATTGGCCTGTTTCCATAAGTTGGGCACTAACTGTAAATTTAAAGACATCTCAGAATAAGGTGTGGAATATTGGAGAGAGCTGCTCTGCACAGGACTGAAGGAGATGCCCACTAATTTTGTCTGGACAACAGATTTTTTTGATTTTAGTTTGTTTATTAATATCTTGGCAAATAGAGCATTGGTAAAAGTAATAATTCACTCTAATGATGAACCATTCTGACGCTGCAGTATATAAAATTTGATGACTTTGGAAGGAACTTCTATCAATATGTGTCATACTGTATATCACTCATATATTCAAGCTGGACATCCTAAATAAAAATATGTAAAGATGACTTTAAATGTAAACCAGTGGCACATTTGTCCAGATCTGATCCATCTAATTCCTACTTACAAGCCTGTTATTATATGGCAATCTGTTTCAGCTAGGATGGTCAGGAAGTGGGGCCTGCAGGGTAAAATGTCTCTGAATGACTGCTTCCAAAATATTTTGTTCAAACCAGTTTCACAGTCAGAGTATCATTTTCCCAGAAATTAATCTCTGTTAATTAGCTGGTCTATTTTTTTTTGTCTCATTCTACATTCCGAAAAGCACATTAGTATGAGATTTACATTTACTGTATAATGAATTTTGCAATATTTCTATTTCATACTCCTTCACCCCCTTTTGTCATTTTCCTATTAACTGACCCTCTCTGGTCTCTTAATTGTATCTTAATAGTGACAATTAATAACAAGCAGATCAAACACAAGAGCGGCACTGAATATTGAAATGCTGTAGCTCCTTCAGTGTCCTCTCCACTAGTGTGTCAATAACTGGACCTCCTGAAAATGTACAACAAAAATCTTGATTATGATGGTGATGAAAGTGTTAATAAAGGTAAAAAAATTGAAATATTACTGGATAACATACAGAAATGCCTCCTGCATTTAATGCAATATTAAAAACCTACTTTTAAAATGTCTGTATTAACACCAAAACTGGGAAAATAGCTTGCTTTATTAAGGTAGGATTCAATTGCTGAAGTTGGTGGAGACAAAACCACAATGATCCTCTAGGACTGAACCTGAGAACCACTGCCTTACAGTACACTGAGTGATACCTAATATATACCTAATACCTCATATTGATTAAAATATTCAATTAATTGAAAATTCAGAGAAAAAAAACCTGAGGAAAAGGTGGAGTAGCAAAAATGTTTAGTTCAAAGCCTTTTGTATGTATCTTGGTAAGATGATAGGTGTTAAGTCACACTTTTAAAAACCTCTTCATACAACACTAATCTTCCAAATGTAAGAATAATTCAGATATTTGGTTAGGCAACATGGTGTCACAATAGCTAGCCTTTCTACCTCACCAGTAAAATCTTGCACCTTTTAGTTGCCTTTCTAAAATTCTGATATTCACACATTATCCCTGTGTCTATGTGGGTTATCCTCTGGGTTCTCTGGTTAGGTTAATCTGCTTTTTAAAATAGCTCTGTGTGAATGTGGCTGTGGCTGTGTGGAAGAGTGAGTTTTGTGATGAACTAAAGCCCTTTTGAGGAATGTTTCCTTTCACTCAGCCCTCAACCCTGACAAAAAGGTAGAAATTAGCAGGCAAGATTAGATTTAGATTTCTAGGAGCTATTTAATAGATTTCTATGAGTTATTTAAAATCAAAAATAAAGATGCAAAAAAAATTCTAACCTCATTAAGATCTAGAAAGATGGCTGGCATAACTCTAAACGAACACATTAAAATGTAAAGTTTAAGTTATTACTACTGAAAACTTGAATTCCCATGGCAGAGTGTCATACCTTGGCATTCAGTCTTCTGGGAAACCTATAAAATGACATTTCCAGAAAGACTGGCCCTGAGTGGGGAAAGTCCAAAGTAGATTCACTGTCCCTTTTCTAGGTTTCTCGATTTGCATAATGCATACTTACATACTTTATTTGTTGCACACAAATTCTGGCTGTAAGAATTTATTCACATTATTTTCCCAGATACAAAAGTTACATTCCTAATGATGTTTATATTCCTTCCTCCAAAAATGGGAACTCGGGAACAGAAATTATTCACTCTAATGATGAATCATTCTGACACTGCAGTTACTGTATAAGATGTGGTGACTGTAACCATGTGACTTTCAAAGGAATGATAGCAAACTCCCACCTACAAGCCTGTGCCACACATGTGCACATGGGAGGCAGCTAAAGGGCCTGAATTAGACTAATTCCATGCCAGACCAGGGGGTGGCAGAGTGTACTAACTCTTACTCTCACTTCTCTGCAGACCAGTTACGGGAAATTCTTCCTGGCCTCGATGACATCACTTCCAGCCCCAATGCCGCCTCTTCCGGTTCTGGTGCCACGGATCATGTTACTTGGGGCCAATGACACTCTTTCCAGTTCCAGCTTTACTAATGACATCACTTCCTCATCTCTCCCACAAAGCTGCCATCTTTGTGACAAGCAAATCAGTTCTGATCTGGACTCCAATCTGTACATTTCTGTACAATTATTCATTTGATTTTGCTACCAGGATATAATATATGGGTGGCTGCCCCAAACCTTTTTGTGGCTTTTGTCAAGTTTGTGACACCTGTTATCAGATGACAGTCTTTTACCACCAGAATAGTGAGGAACGACACGTAAATGGCTATGAATGACTGCTTCCAAAGGACAGACCAGGGAATGATGTGAGGGTCGCATGGAGGTAAAACTGAGGAACTCTGTCACTGCATTACAGACTATATTAACTTCTGGGTTGACACTATTATACCCTCAAAGGTGGTGCATAGCTTTCCAAACAGCAAGCCAATGACAAAGAAGCTAAAAGTCTCCTGAATGAGAAGAACAGTGCCTTCAATTATCTGGTGACAGATTCTGTAAAGGGCTTACAGAGAATGCTGCAGAAAAAAAACTAAATGGATAGAAGAAAGTGTACAGTGTTAAAACTGAAAACAAGCTTTTTCAGAATAACATGAAAGATGTCTGGAACAAACTGGGCATAATTACTGGACTCAGACAATATAGGGCTCAAGTGCTAGAAGCTAGAAGGGAATATGGACAAGGCTAATGCTCTTAACCAATTTTTATTAGACTTCTCTCCTTCCATAATCGTCTTTCAATAAGCACTCCTAGTCCACACCCAACCTGCTGCATCAACAACCATTATCACTTCAAGTGATGAGTCTAGCTTTGACTGTCAGTATGGGCTACTCATAACTAATGACCAAGTGAAGAGACAACTAAAGAGACTATAGTCAGGAAAAGCCACTGCAAGAGGAGACAAAGAAAAGACAGGAAGATTAAATGATCTGCTCCACAAGGCTTATTTCCTTCTAGACAAATCTGGCAATACTGTAAGGATTATGTTTTTTGATCTCTCTAGTGCATGCAATTCCATCCAGCCATTATTGTTCACGTGTAAATTCAGGGATGAGACTAAGGAGTCCTGGGTGACAAATGTTGTGTCAGGCAAAGCACAGTTCATGAGGCTCAAGGACTGAGGTCTCTGTTATGGATGTGAGCAACATGGGAGCATCATAAGGAACAATCCTGTTTCATTTTCTCTTTACCTTGTACATCTCGGACTATAAATATAGCACCGGGTCATGTCAATTGCAGAAATTCTCAAATGATTCTCCACTACTGATGTGTATTGGCAAGAGGGAATGAGACAGAGTATATGAGTCAAGTTGAGGATTTGCTTCTTGGTGCAGAAAGCATTGTCTCCAATTTACCATTGGTAAAAACAAGGAACTGATTATTGACTTTAGCTACACCAAAGAAACTCTACACTCAATTTCTTAGACTCCACCACCTCTTCTGTGATGAGGCGGACTTCTGTAACAAAGCACTTAGAATCAAGAGTTTCCTTATTGTTAGAGGATACTCTTCTTATGTTGTGGACAGGGCCCTCAATCAAGCAAGGAGTAGGCCTTGTAACATCCACTCTAAGAGGAACCTCAATAATGAAACCCACATCCTGATGGTCCTTGATATCCAGTGTAATGCTCTATCTCTCCCATAGGTCATTAGACAAAATTTCCTTATTTTTCAGACTGATCCTTCCACAGAAGCCTTTTTTCCTAACCCTCCCTTGATCTCCTTCTATTGACTCCTTAACTTAGGCAAACTTCTCATTCCCAGATAACTTCACAGTGTAAAGCCACATTCCCTGCCAAATACTTTAAACTGTAACAGGAGACATTGTGTCATTTGTAAATACTTCTATTATGTCTGAAAGAGAGAGGTGATGACAGCTGGTAAGTTCAACCCCAAAAATTCTTTTTATGTTTTCTCCACTCTTCTTAGACCAAAGCAATCAAATGTATCTCACAAATGCAGACCTACAGCACATGGCTGCATAATTGATCCATGTAATTCATTCGTGACACAGTGCACATGCTGTATATAACAATGTCACCAACAATACCCTTGTAAAGCCCTGTAAGGGAAGAAAACACGCCAGACAACGCTTTCTTGATGCGGATTAAAGCTACTGAATTTCATTACTGAATGTGTTTAAACATAACTGCTGCCTCTTCACTCATTACCCCGCCTCCTCCCACATTACAGTGTGTTTGAATTGTGTCTTTACAGGGGTGCATCACTTCCACTGTTACACCCTTGTATCTGGTCCCTCCTGTAAATTTCAAACTAAAGAACAGGCCTCTTGCCAATCCAAAAATCTTATTTACTGCATTTCTTGTAGGAAGTGTCCAGTCATCTACATAGATTAAATAGGGAGATAGCTAGCATTTCAGAGACCGTGTTTGAGCTGTTAAAATTAAAGAACTTACAAAGCCTACTGTAGAATACTTCACATCCCATGATCATAGTCACAATAATATGTTTGTATTCTTTCATTGGGCTTTAAAGACACTTTTTAATAAAAAACAGAAGAAACAAAGCTGATTCTCACACTGGGATCACACATTTCTCCAGGTCTTAGTGACTGACTAACTTTTTAATCTTTCCTTTCTACTTCTGTAAATGCAATTTCTATCACCTACTCTCACCTTTTCTCTGTTCATCTTCCTAGACTTTGTCCCCTCCTTCCCCTCCTATATATGTTGCCTGATTTTTTTCCTTTCCAGATGCACACTTGTTTTCTTTTCGGCGTGGAAATAACCTGTAACATTTTTGTTGTTGTTATAAATGTACACTGACTCAGCTACCTACACTAACTCCATTATGATCAAAGCTGCACATCTTCACAAACTAACATTGGTTATTTTCATCCAACTAATTATTCAGCAGAACTGTGGCAAGAAACACTACTGGAGATCCTTTATACGAACAGCAGTATGCCTTTATAATGTCTCACTGTGACTATGACTGCTCTTTGGCAAAGCCAGAAATGTTTCTTTCTTTTTAGCAATACTGGGGCCTCAAGTATAAACGGTGCATCTGCACAAAAATGGTGCCTATGCCCGTTTCCATGCTCATGTCGAGATGCATAAAAACTAAACTTGTCATAATGCCATACAACTTTTTCACGGCAGCCGCAAATCATACATATGCAAGTTTCTGCTTGGTTTTGTAAACAGGCTGCACCCAGCGTCAAAGCAGTGCTATGGTTTCTGTGTGGTTTCCCGTCCTTTATTATATTCACATCCATGATGCAAGCTTTATCAAATACACTGAAAATTAATTGCATATCATTTACAAATTTAAAGCACTTGATTGTAATCAATTTGTACCAATATAATGGTTGACAGAATGGCCAAAGTATTCCAACTACCATGGCTGCATTAGCGCTGTTAGAAGATATCACAAGTGGAAGAATTAGTAGAGAGCACATATTTAGAGATCATACTGATTTCTTGTCCTGTGATGACTGTCCCATGACTGACTTCTAAGTCGATTTAGAGTTCTAAGAGCTATACTCTTGAAACTGTGTGCTGAACTGGGGCCAGCTTTACAAAGACAAACTTTCAGGAATTGTGCTTTACCTGCTTCTTTGCAAGCTCTGTCCACCCTAGGATTTTTAGCCACAGGAGCTTTTCAGCGTGACCTGGCTGACCAATTAGGTATTTCTCATCAATCACTGAGTTGCAACATGAGAGCTGTATGGGATGGTGTTATCCACTTGTCATCTAGATATGTAAGATTTCCTTACACTGTGGTTGAACATACAATTGCATGCACATTGCTATAAAGGCGCCTTCAGAGAATGAATTTGCTTATGTAAATAGAAAGCATTCTCACTCAATTAATGTGTAAATTATCTTGATACAAAAATGCATCTCAATGATGTTGTTGCAAGATATACAATGTATATATATAAGTTTGCTGCTCAAATGACGTGAACCCCAGACTTCTGCCACTTCCTGCAGTGGTGTTGACACTCAGACAGTGCACTGTGATTCATCTTTTCATGTTGAATTTGACATCTGACCACTTCTTTTTTATTTCGGGCAATGTGCGACTTCTGAAATTGAACTTTTGAGTGCCTCTGCCATGCTGCACCACTCCATCAATTTCCTTTTGTTGCTTATACCTCTGTTTAAGTCACCAAATAGTATGTTTTTCCTTGCCTCCACTTCATTGATCAGGACCTCCATTTCGCATTCACTGAAATATTTATTTTTTACATGTGCTTTTGCCATTGTCTTTTAACAAAACACTGAATGGATGAGGCTATTTATATTGATTTGCATATCCAAATAGTTGAAATTCTGGGAGGAGTCGGGGTGGGGCTGTAGGCGGATGCATATGCATTAAAATTCACTTTGATTGGGATTTGTAAAGGGAAAGTGCATAGAATTTTACTTACGCGCAGTTTTATGTATCTCAATTTTTTCGTCCGTACGCACAGTTTTGTACATACTGTCACACACGTGCGCATGGGAGGCAGCTAAAGGGCTTGAGTAAGGACAGTTCCGAGACATACCTGGATGTGGCAGAGAGCACTGACTCTTTTTCTCCTTTACCTGCAGACCATTCACGGGAGATTCCACCTGGTCCTCTTGACGTCACTTCCGGGACCGAGCCAATGGAACGAGACGTTGCCGGCTCCGGCCCCTGTGATGTCACATCCGGGCTCGCACCAATGACAGAAGACCTACATGAGCCTGACCCCTTTGACTTCACTTCCTGTCTTCCCCTTTAAAAGCCTCCACCTTTTCCCTATTCCCTCAGTTCTGTTTTGGGCTCGGTTTTGTGCACATCAGTTCTGTATTTGCTGAAAATTACTTTTGCAGCCAGGATACCAGATTATACGGGTGGCTGCCCCAAACCTTTATATGACTCTGTCTCGTGTTTGTGACAGTACGTCACGTTTTAGTGTGAATTCTATGCAAGATGATACACATGAGGTCTGTGGTGTGTATTTGGGGGGGGGGGGGGGTTGTTGTTTTGTTATAATTTTTATTTATTGAGCAAGCTGTAAAATACTATCTGTCTATCTAAGTCAGACAAGACAGCGCTCATGGTTATAATCCAGCAAGGTGTTATCACAATTCTGGAATCCAATTGAGTTGATCCAGTGCCTGAATCAAATTGTTATTTTCATCTTTAAGATTTTTAGATATGCAGCATATATTTACTTCTGGCTAAAGAGTTTTATATACTAGAGTCTCAACAATGGAGAAATAGGGTTAGTGCTTCCAAAAATAAGTCCGCGATAAGCTGGCCAGGACCTTCACTGACCAACCTAGAAGAGACTAACTCCTGAAGGCTAGATGGTAGGACAAACTGGCTTAACAGTTCAAAATATATAGATATGTCCCAAAATATTGTCATCAGTAACTGTGTACACCATCTTTTTAAAATGAGTCAAGGTATCTCCATTAGCCCCATTGCACATATTGTAACATACAACAAGGTGTAAAGTGCAACAGAAAATAATACCTTAAACAGACAATACAACCATATCAGAATATAGAATGAAAGCAGTTTAAACCTTCCAGAAATAAGTAATATTGCAATATAAGTAAGACATTGTACAGAAGCAATTTGCAGCATTGAAACACATTGTGTGAGTGATAAGTATAAGGTTATCAAAGCACATAACAGGGCATAAGTAAACAGAAGACAAAGTACAGGTGCTGTTGAAAAAGTTCAAAGTCTAATATGATAAGTATATAAAGCAGAAAATGAGGTTGTACATGAATGGCACTGGTTAAACAGGAACTAGACATTTTTTGTGAATTCAGACTTCTGATGGCTTGTGTTATTAAATTGTTTCTCAGTCTTGCATAAATAGAGCACAAACTGCAATACCATTTGCCAGATGCTAGAACAGAGAAGAGTCCAGACAATAGGTGGGAATAGTCTTTCACAATGTTATTGTTATAGCAGCAGGTTTGGTAAATGTCTTTTAGGGGAGGTAGAGGTGCACAGATAACCTTCTCAGCTGCTTTCACTAAACGCTATTGTGTGTTGCAGTCCAAAAGATTACAGTTCCTGTAAGAGACAGTGATGTAGATGTAGCAGACTTTCAATGGTACTCCTATAAAATGTAGGAGGATTGGTGGGGGGAGGTTTGCTCCTTTCAGTCTTTGTGAAAAGTACAGATGCTGCTGAGCCCTCTTGGCTATGAAGGTGGAGTTGAGGGACCAAGAGAGGTCTTCCGTGATGTGAACTCCCAGGAACTTGGTGTTTTTAACCCTTTCAACAACAGTGCTTTTGTTGATGAGTTGAGGATGAGCAGTGCTGGATTTCCTGAAGTCTATTATCATCTCTTTTGTCTTTTCAACATTAAGAGAGAGACTGTTGCACTTACACCAGGCAGCTACTCTTGCCACCTCTGTATGTACTATCACGCATGGGCGTCGGAGGACTCCTCTACGGGCCAGGGAAAGGTAAATAATAGCCCACTGAGACGAGAGGGGGGGCTACCACTGACGTTGTCCTGTTCTTCCTCTTCCCCCACAACTCTGAGAAGCCGCCCAGCAAGGGCACGTAACGGTCCCCCTTCCAGAAGTACCGGTATAAAGGAAGCACCGACAAAGAGAAGGGTGGCTTCTGCCGGGATACCGGAACGAGCTGAACACCAGATCCTGTGACGTTGTGAGAACATTATTATTGGGGAAGAAGTCCCTGTACGCGAGAGCGCTGAAGCTCTATCTTCTCGTTATTTACTGATTTTGTTTGTATGTCTCGTGACGATTAAACGGGACGACCCGGTTGGTGTCCCAGCATTCCTACTGTGGCCGCCTGTCCTTCCACTGCCCGACCACAAGTGACGTAGTCGGCAGGATTGTCGGGGGAAAATTAATAGGATGGCTTAACCTGTAGGCCTCGCGGAGGTCGTACAACAGTTGGGCGAGTTAATCAGCGCGCCAAGCAGAGTTCGTAGGATGGACACCGCGCATTACTGAGAGGACAAGGACTGGCCCAACTGCTCGTTCCTATGAGGCCACGAGAAGACTTGGAGGCATATTTAACCATTTTCGAGCGCACCGCTAGTAGACAACATTGGCCGCGGCGGGAGTGGGGCCACATACTTGCATCTTTTCTCGCCGGTGAAGCACAACGAGCCTATCATGATTTGGATGAAGATGTAGCCGCAGACTATCCCACTTTGAAGAGAGAAATCCTTGCTCGCTACGGGTTAACCCCTACTTGTCAAGCTCAGCGCTGCCGGGAATGGAAGTTTGATCCGGAAAGACCAGCACGGGCCCAAGCCTTCGACATTTTGGGGAAGAATGACCCTTTGGCTACGTCCCGGCGAAAACACGCAGGAGTGCCTATTCGAGATAGTCACCGCTGACTTCCTCATACATGCCCTTCCCAAAAGTCTGATGAGGCCAGTACAAAGATTACCCTGGCCTGATATGGAAACCCTCATGGAAATAATTGAACGCCACTGCTCTGCCAGTCAAACCGAGCGACCAGAAGAACGGGGCTGAATCTGCTCCAGCCGAAACAACTGCAGTGAAAATCCAGCGCGGGACCCAGAGAACCCTCCCAGAAAACGAGAAAGCTCCCCCCTTCCACTATGTTGTTACTGCTGTGGCGAACCAGGGCACACGGTAGCCATTTGCCCCAAGGGAGACGACTAGATGGATTGTGCTTGGGCCGAGGCAGGCAGGTACTGTTATGCAGTCGCGTCTAACCCTCTCGCTTCTCCCTTCACAGGCCTGGCCCAACTGAACGGACACCTCGTCCAAGCACTCTATGATACGGGAAGCAATGTGACTGTCGTTGCTGCCCTCTATGTCCGCTCAGTACAGTATGATAATAAAAGGACCAGCCTTACCTGTATTCACAGTGAGATTAAGTACCGAGTTCTTCCCTTTGGGCTGCACGGGGCTCCCATGACCTTCCAACGCCTGGTGGACAGACTGCTCCAGCCCCATAATGCCTATAGACATAAATCATATATCATAAAATCATAAATCATATAATCATAAATCATAAAATCATAAATCTTAAATCATAAACACATAAATCGTTTGCAACTAGTGCAGAATGCGGCTGCTAGAATCCTAACTAGGAAAAGAAAATCCGAGCACATTTCTCCAGTTTTGATGTCACTACACTGGTTACCTGTGTCATTCAGAATTGACTTTAAAATACTGCTTATGGTTTACAAAGCCTTAAATAATCTCGCTCCATCTTATATATCGGAATGTCTGACACCTTATATTACAAATCGTAACCTTAGATCCTCAAATGAGGGTCTGCTTAGAATTCTAAGAGCTAAACTTAAAAGAAGTGGTGAGGCGGCCTTCTGCTGTTATGCACCTAAAATCTGGAATAGCCTGCCAATAGGAATTTGCCAGGCTGATACATTGAAGCACTTTAAAAAACTGCTAAAAACACATTACTTTAACATGGCTGATAACTTCACCTTCATCTAATCCTGATACTCTGTATATTTAATTCATTATAATAACTATTCATGGTGGCTCTAAAATCCATACTGACCCCTACTCTCTCTTCTGTTTCTTTTCCCAGTTTTCTGTGGTGGCGATCTGCACCATCACCATCTAATCAAAGCACCGTGATGTCCTACATGGATAGATTAAAAGCCAGAAGTCTACATGACCATCATCATCAAGTCCTTCCAAGAGAACCCTAAATACAAAGAGGACTGTTTCATTTATGTTAGGTAGAATGCCCAGAGGGGACTGGGCGGTCCCGTGGCCTGGAACCCCTGCAGATTTTATTTTTTCTCTCCAGCCGTCTGGAGTTTTTTTTTGTTTTTTCTGTCCTCCCTGGCCATCGGACCTTACTCTTATTCTATGTTAATTAGTGTTGTCTTATTCTAATTCTTACTTTGTCTTTTATTTCTCTTTTCTTCAGCATGTAAAGCACTTTGAGCTACATTATTTGTATGAAAATGTGCTATATAAATAAATGTTGTTGTTGTTGTTGTTATAGTGCTGCCTTTCTTGACGATATCGTCATATTTTCCCACACTTGGGAAGAACACCTACTGCATGTGAGAGACGTCCTTCAGACCATACATCAGGCCGGACTCCGGGTCAGTCCACAAAAGTGTCACTTTGGGTTGACCAAGGCTAAGTATCTAGGCTATGTGGTGGGTAGAGGACAGATCAAACCCCAGTGGTCCGAAATAGCTGCCATAAGCAACTGGCCCCGGCCACTAATAAAGAGGCAAGTGCAAGCTTTCTTAGGATTAGCTGGGTACTACCGCCGGTTTGTACCCTGCTTCCCTGAGCGAGCTGTGCCTCTGACGGATCTGACAAAAAACAAGGCCTCTAATTCGGTGGTATGGAATCCCATGGCTGTTGCTGCATTCAGTGACTTAAAAAGGGCCCTGACTTTGGCTTCCATATTAAAATCACCTGACTTCTCTAGTCCTTTTATTCTCCAGACTGACGCCTCGGATACCGGCCTGGGGGCTGTGTTAAGCCAAGTCTTCGATGAAGCCGCACACCCCATTCTGTATTTCAGCCGAAAACTGCTGGACCGAGAAAGGAGATACGCGCGATCGAACGGGAAGCGCTCGCCATTAAATGGCCGATAACCACGTTGCGGTATTATTTTTTGGGCTGCGAATTCACCTTAGTCACTGATCACGCCCCCCTCCAGTGGCTCTTAGCTGCTCGTGACACAAATCTGAGAATAACAAGGTGGTTCCTGAGCCTGTGACAATATAACTTTAAGGTGGTCCACCATAAGGGCACCTTACATGCCAACGCGGATGCCCTCTCCCGTATCCACAACCTCACGGTGAGATCCGCTTGCCCCTACGGGCTCGAGCTAAGGGGGGGGGGCGTGTCATGCATGGGCATCGGAGGACTCCTCTACGGGCCAGGGAAAGGTAAATAATACCCGCCGAGACGAGAGGGGGGGGCTACTGCTGATGTTGTCCTGTTCCCCCACATCTCCAAGAAGCCACCTGGCAAGGGCACTTTACGCTGCCCCTTCCAGAAGTACTGGTATAAATGAAGCACCGACAAAGAGAAGGGCGGCTTCTGCCGGGATACCGGAACTAGCTGCACGCCAGATCCCGTGACGCTGTCAGAACATTATTATTGGGAAAGAAGTCCCTGTACACGAGAGTGCTGAAGCTCTATCTTTTCGTTATTTACTGATTTTTTCTCACGACGATTAAAAGGGACGACCCGGTTGGTGTCCCAACGTTCCTACTGTGGCCGTCTGTCCTTCCACCGCCCAAACACAGTATGTATGCTGAAACATCATCATTCTTGTTGAGACCTACTACTGACTTGTCATCTGTAAACCCGATGACCTAGTTCAAAATGAACTCTGCTGAGCAGTCATGTGTCAGCAGTGTAAAAAGCATTACCTCTTTTCTCCTCTTTTCTTCCAGCTCCTCATTCATCCAATAATAAAAGTGTTGCTAAAAAGGTTTTGTCCCTTGTGGCAGATGGCCTGCAACTCATCCCAGCAAGGACTCCCCTGAGAAGGAAGGATGGGAGAAGGCAGTTTTTTCAGGACACTCCCTCCCTCAAAACGCTAGATGGAAGCTCCCCTAGAGTGTAACGGTGCCCCGGATTCCCACAGGGCATCATGGGACTTGGAGTGCAGTTTTTCAGCCCTGTTGGGTACCATGGGTGCCGTCAGGAGGAGCTGTGAGAGGACTGGAGGAACCATGCTTCATCCACAGCTCGGAAGTACTCCTAAGTCACGAGGACGGGAGTCCCGAAGTACTTCTGGGCTGAAGAAAAAGCCAATTCTCCATCTGACCCGGAAGTGCTAGCAAGTCACGTGGGTGGAAGGACAGAACCATTCCAGGTCAAGGACTATATAAAGGACTGGTGGAGACCCAACAAAGGAGCCGGAGTTGGGAGGTAGAGGACAAAGCTTGCTGGGAGGTGTGGAGGAGAAATTATGAATTATTACTGATTTATTGTTGTGTTTATTCTGGCTGTGGTGCATTGGAGGCACTATTGTGCAGGAAGAAAATAATTAAAAGTCTTCTTAGTGCTTTTAACCTGTATCCTGCGCCTCTCTATTGAGAAAAAGGTGGGCAACAGTGCCACCTAGCATCCACATACTTACACCCTGAACCTGAAAGTGGTTTCTAAGTGGCTACATATTATTTCCTGTGTACTAAATGCTGAGTAGCACAAGTTTGTTTATTTTTTCAAAGAAAAGTTGGGCTGCAGAAGTGTATTGTGGCAGGATTTTTCTTGAAAATGACACAACATGTGGTCGCCCTTTAATATTGAAGAAAGAAGAAAATACGACTCAGTAAATTGAAATGGAAAATCAAAGAGTGATGAAGCACAAGATAGCAAACACAATAGGGATGTTATGATTTTGCCACAGGCAAATAAAAATTTTGTGTGTGTGCTTATTATTATTATTCTTATTTTTGGCCATTATGTTATAGACATTATTTCTGTCATGTATTGAGAGTGCCACAATACCATTTTTGTTTTTGTTTTGAGCACTTGTGATGGGCCTGGAAAGTGACATAACTCGGTAGAACAACTTAAAGCTAGCAACAAGGGGCTTTTGTTGTCCAAGGTCTTATGGATTTTTTGGTTTAGATTTTATGGAAAATCATTAATTGACTATGTTTCTAACTTCAAGCATAGGATTGATTTTCGGGTTTTCACTTTGACACATTTACTTACTTATGTATCATCTCTGATGCATCTTTCTTTGCCTTTGTGACCGGCCACTTTCTGTATATTGGCAGTGCACAGAATTAGTTATGGATAATCTGAATCATTGGATGTTGAAAAGCGTTTCAAGGAACTTTTTGAACTAATGAAATCAGACTGGGGAAACCTTTAACAAGGGTTTCAAAGCTGGGGATGAAACTTAGACATATCACTATGACTCAGAATCTAAACAATAATCAAAAACAGTGATAGCATGGTGACTAAAGTAATTCAATGTCCAAGCCAGTGTGAGCAAAATCATGAGCACTTTATATGATGTGTGGGGCATAGTTCATATTGATTACTTGTCTAAATTGGCCACATTACTGGTGTCACACACGTGTGAATGGGCAGCAGCTAAAGGGTTTGAATAACAACAATTCCACGCCACTCCAGGGGGACTGCACTGACTATTTCTCTCGATCCTCTGCAGACCATTCCCAGGAAATCCCACAGGGTTCCGGCACCTATGAAGACGTCACTTCCATTTCTGGCGCCTATGATGGTGTCACTTCCGACACCTATGATGATGTCACTTCTGGTTTTTCCGGTGCCTGTGATGATGCCATGTCTGGTCCTGGCTCCCATGAAGACGTCACTTCCGGTTCCGGTGATGATTTCACTTCCGGTCATGATGAAGTCATTTACAGTCTCGGCCTTTAAAGAAGCCATCTTTACTCACTTATATCAGTTCTGTTTTGGACTTGAACCTGAACACAACTCAGCAACTAATATCCATTTTGCAGCCAGGGCATAATATATGGGTGGCTGCCCCAAACCTTTTTGATGTCTGGTGTTAATCCATGTCACACTGGTTAATCTTAAGGTGATTTATTTTGACATTAGGGGCAGTCAATCATTGAAAAGAAGCAAGGAATAATGTCAATTGTCTATCTTCTGTTTGAGGACAATAATCCCATTAATATTACACAGGTTACAAAGGCTCCACTGTGATACTCTGTATTCAGACAGATGTCATATCTGCGCTATTCTCCAAAACTGGCATCATGTTGCTGCCATTTGTTCCTTAATCAGAAGGGGAATTGCAATGCCTATGATAATAGCATCAAGTCAACTACAGAAGAATGCTTATGCAAACAAGGTAAAACAGCTTGTTTGAGGTGCATAGAACAGCATCTTGAATGTTATAAGAACTTTGTTAGTGTTCATTGGGATTGTGCTGACTAATTTAGTTTTACAGATTTTTCTCTTACTAGTCTTTTTGATCATCCTTCGTAAATATATGTTTGTGAGTGTAAGAGTGTTATGTGATAAACTGGTGCTTTGTTTAGGGCTTTTCCCTGCCATAAGCCTGATGTTGCCTGTTCCCTATGATCCCACATTAAAATATTTTTTCCCATGTCTTTATTCTTCCATTTTGGGAATTTCTTGAGAGTTTTTAGATAATGTTTATTTTGCAAATGGATTAAAATGTCTCTGAAACCATACCATTTCTTTTTTTAAAATTGCCATTGATTTTTTGCTTGTTTTATTTTCACATAGGACATGACAAATTTTTCTCTCCCAACTTCTCCATCGTTCCAGAAAATATATATCCAAAGATTTATATCATCATAATAATCTTGCCAATCTGCTAAATACAGTGACCTACAGGGAGAGATATTGGAAAGCTCAGATAGAAGCAGCACCCACTTTCAAACCAATGTGGATTCCCTAAGAGGAAGAACGCAGATAAAGCTATAGCAGCATATTTATAATCACTCTCCCAGGGAAACTCGAGGTGAGAGGATGATCATCCCAGCCATCCTAGCCACATGGAAAATAAATTTATAACAATGCAAAGACATCTATAAGTGCAGAGTGTATGTGCAGCAAGAACTGTAAGAACTTATTTAACCTGAGGATCCACAAAGCCAAAATTAAATGTTTGAGGAGGGTGTCACACATGCGAGCCAAAGGACCACCTTCTGGCACATCTAAAGTATGTGGGCGAGAGGTCGCTAACAGTCTTACCTCCGTTTTCATTCACAGCCCCTCAAGAAACCGCCCCTCAAAAGCAATGGAGCCAAAGAATTTCCGCCCTTTACAGTCTGTCCGGTATAAAAGGGAGATGTTCCCAGAAGGTGGCATCTCATTTTGTACCTAATCACACTGGACAGAAAGACTTTGAGAAAGCCATCAGTGTCATTTAGAAAGCATCAACCTGAGCATGAGCATGAGCTTTGTTTTGGTCTTTTATTTTGTTGTTTAAATGAAACAGGGTTTCACCCCAACTATTTCTGCCTCATCACTCGCCCTCCAGTACAAGGGATAATGTTGTTCAGTGCACACAGAGTATCCAGGCCCGGAGTGATCCGACAGTGATCAGAACCTTAATGTACCACTGATACCAGCTCCAAGCCACTAACTACACAACAACCAGTGACTTCTTGCTAGCTAGAAAAATGAGTGGCTCCAGTTTGATGATGATATTAATGAGACTCACAAGGAAACAAAAAAGGGCAATGCAGATTTCAGGCTCTGTACGATTACAGCAGTTATTATCATCTTGGGAGCTAAGTGGTTTGGTATGGAGGGGAGGCAGAACACCAGGACCCTGTGTATCATGAATGAGAGCTGACATGAACTACATTTCTTGAGGCAAGATGACTAGGTGGGAAAAGGAAGCCCAAGAGGCATTGGCGGATTTTTTTGTTATTGCTCACTGCAGGGCAGGAGGGCATGGGTGGCATCACAGAAAGAGAGGGCCAGAAAATAGACGACATTCATTGCTTAGCAATTCAGGTTCACAAAACTGTTTGGGCAGAAGCACAGGAGTGACCTTGCTTCCTCTAAGATTGACCACAACAACAGCAACACAGCAAGGGAAGCAGTAAATCTATGGTGGAACCCATGAAAGGATGTCACAAAATGGTGTGGACTGTGTCATTTACAAAATAGCAGTGAAAAAGTAACAGTTATAAAAACTGAAAATAAATAAATAATCCAAAAATATTCTTTTGAATCACAACAAAGAGGTGCTAACAGAGATGGAGGAGGTCCATGCTACTAAAATAGGAGGGATGTGGCGGAAAGATGCATGGATAGGTGGGAGCATGCAATAGATTGACAGGTAACATGGTCTAAGCTCTTGCAGGCCAATACTCTGTGTATTAATTCCTGTTCGAGTTTGTCTATGATATGCTACGTACCCTATATAATCTCTTAGGTAGGTGAAAAGTTGAGCCACCAGCATGTCTGCTGTACCAAGGAAGAGGAACAACAAAGCAAACCATTAGAAGACGCCCAAAAAGCCTTAGGTGAAGGCCAGTATAGCTGCAAAGATGACAAGGTGCAGAAGGTATTTACCGAACCCAACTACAGTGTGAGTGAGTGCAAAGTGAGTGCCTCTATCCAGCAAGATGAATGATTACTTTTACTGCAGCAAGGAGAGGCCAAAAACATCATCAATCAAGAGTTGAATAACTGCAAAAGTTAGCCAGCTCAAATTTCCAGACACAATTTAAGCAACAGCCTCAGGCCATACTGTATTTTTTAATGGTGTCTGACTCATATAGTCAGGTATTGCTGACCACGCCTTGGGAAGACGATATAGAGAACCCCTGCCCGGGGTTTGTTTCCTGCCTTGCGCCCTGTGTTGGCTGGGATTGGCTCCGGCAGACCCCCGTGACCCTGTAGTTGGGATGGAGTGAGTTGGATAATGGATGGATGGATTAATGCTAACTTATTTTGTTTAACAGTCAGACCTGTCGCCCAAGCCAAATCTTCTTTCTACTCTAGTTAATATTAATTTCCACTTTCAAATAAATCCTATTAAACTGGCGCTGATAACAAAATAAATGAATGGCAGAGATGCAGATGCACTAAGCAATGTAGCACTAGTATTAAGAGATGATTTGTAACAAGTTGGTGACTCTTTGAGCAGAAGACAAACTTATATCAACAGAACAGATCTCTTGCTCTGATGCCACCCTAAAGAGTTAACTAAAGAACAGCATTAAGCTATGTCCACCATAACAAAAACGCACCCAGCCAAAAAACCTATTGCAGACTTTGAATACTGCAGCAAGCACCTCGGGCTCAATATAAAACTGAATCAAATATTGTATTAATCAAATGCTACAGACTGTATTAATGGCACATTCAACACCAGAAAACCACATGAATAAGTCAGATGTGTGGCAGACTTGCCTCCTTTTCTTTGCATGGTCCGAGGAAACAAGCATGGACAGAACAGTAACCCCTTAAACCCCTCGGGAAGCTACGCCCTTCACACCCTTAATTGCATTTGCCATTTCTGGAAATGTGATGTTATTACAACATTTCCTGCTATAGCATTTACAGACCCAGAGATGGGTTTCAATCTATATTTATCTGTATTTAGTAAACAAGTCCATTCAGGACATTATAATTCACCTTGGATTTTTAATTCTGTTTTGTTTTCATATTGATTGGCTTTTGTACCACTGTGACTGTAGCATCTGATTTGCTTTGCAGAAAATTAACTAATAGTAGTAACAGCGAGAATTCCAAAGAATAATGGATGCATCAGCCTGGCAAAGCATTTAAACAAAGTAGGTATCAAACATTTAGTAGAGTGAGAGAAAGTAGCAACTCTCTGCAGTGCATATTTAGTGCATTCCTATGTGTGTCCTGTGTGTTTCCTGAAGCACATGGCATACCATAACTTGCATGTGCCCATTACTCCGGTGATATGTTTTTCGTCACTGTTACCCTAAAACTGGATTAAATGAGCTCAGTAATTGAAGTGATGTGTGGATAATACAGACTAAGTATTGTACTGTTTCATTTTTTTTAATTTCAGTGTGCTCGTGTTTCTTTGCGTTGCATCTCTAAAGATGATATGATCTTATTTGCACTCTCTGAATCAATGTAATTTACATTATTCATATCACTAATTATCTAATGTAAAATGCTATTATACAGCATTTTGAAGATGAGAATGTTACTTTCTAGTTCATCTGCTTAGATCAATAGGTTTTCTTGCGTTCTTATAAAATGTATTGTTGACATAACAGTCTTTTAACAGTTGTATAAAACATTCATTTGAATTGTCACCTATTCAAACATTGTCAATGTTGTACTTATGATATGACAGGAGACTTTTGTTTTAGTATTACAGTCAGATCAGGCTCCCGTATCCATGGGTTCCACTTCTGTGAATTCAAACAACATGTGGATTGAAAGTATTAAAAAAAAATCCAGCGAGTTCCAAAAAGCAACACTTGAATTTGCCATAAGCCAATGTGTCATCCTGTGTAGTAGGAAAGTGGGCACTAGACTACGCACTGGGTGTCTTGTAGCTCGGGATCAATTGGGATGAGAAATGAGAGGTGTCAGACAAGAAAGCACAGACACAAAAAGGAAGAATTTCAAAACAAAAGTGGATTTTTATTTACAGCAGCACATCAAATAGTGCTGGGCTGGCTTTTTACACAGTACTAACCACAAATGATATGCAAAAGTGTATCAAATACAAAAATAAAATACCAAAAACACAATGAAGCAATGTCCCAAATATAGTGAAACTGTACAATATTTACAGTAAGTATGGCAAGTCCATAAATGAATAAAGAAACAAGAACAATAAATGTATATCCATAAAAATTGCTAGTCTTGCTCAATAAATATGCAGAGAGGAAGATATTACACAAAAACACAGTCTTTCCAACATTATGATCTTCAAAAGTATATATGTACAAAGAGAAAAATCAGTGTATATAAAAAAAGAGAAAATGTGCACGACAAACACAATTCATATAACTTCCTCCACTAAAACTATACTATTACTAGGAGACATTTATACAGGTATATCTACATTTATATGAACTACTAGTCCATTGCAGGCAGTGTGGTGGTTTATTCTGCAGCCTCCTGGGAAAGCAGCCTGACCTCAAAAGAAGCACAATGCCTGAACAAACTTATCAGAAAAGCCTACTCCATCACAGGGCGAGTGCTGGACACTGTGGAAAAGAAGATGGTGGTAAATTGGATGCCATCATGAAAAATCCATTCTATTCCCTCTCTTGGAGTACTTTTAGCCTTAGGCTTATTCTACCATGATGTACTAAGAAACACCTATGGGTGTCTTTTACTGCACACTGCTATCAGGTAATTCAGTGCTTCCAAACAAAGTAATCATTAAGTTTATTTTTATTTACTTATCGATTGATTGATCGATTGGCTTCATTATCTGTCTTGTGTGTCTGTATCTTTGTTTTTTATGTTTCCCCTGTTGTTATGTATCTGAATTTTCCCAAGGGATTAATAAAGTTTGAAGTTGGGAATACACCAGCTGCCCAAAACCCGGCACAGGCAGATGCAGACACAACTTCACTAGCACAACACACATTTCATTCTGCTGTGGGAAACGTTTACCCAGTTTCCCATCAGCCAGTACAGCATTAAAACCACAGATAAATAAACGACATAACAATGCCTTTCTTTTCTTCTTCTTTCTCTTTTCCTGTGTCTTTCCTTCTGCCTCCTCTCCTTCCGGCAAGCTTCATCTTTCTTCTTTCTGATTCTGGCTCCCTGAATGAAGTGAAGTGGCTTTTCTGCTGCATCGATGAGTACTTCAGGTGGCTCACTAGTATGATCTGGATATACTCCCAGGTGTGGTGAAAGCCTGATGTAGTGGGGCTCCATCACTCCTGCAGCACCCCCTGGTGGCACCCTCCTCTTTTGAATAAACTGGTTCTTTTCATTTTCACCTTCATTTGTGCGATGGTTAAGCGTAAGGCAGCTTTTAGGACAACCTCAGGGTACTATGAGTATTTGGTAATGCCTTATTGACTCCCAAGTGCACCTGGTATATTTAAGATATTTTCTGTTACATGTTTTGAGATACTGTGCAAGTTTTTTGTCATTTACAGTGTGAATATCTTATAACAGCACATAAATACAGTATATGTTGTCATAAACTTGACAAAGAGACTCAAAAAGGTTTGAGGCAGCCACCCGTATATTGGTTCCCTGGCTGCAAAATTGGCCGAATAAATGTATTACAGATTAGAGTCCACAAGAGAACTGATTTGAGATGGTCAAAATGGCAGTTTTAAAGGCAAGCATCAATGGTGCCGGAACTGGAAGCGGTGTCATCAGGCCCGGGACTGGAAGTGACGTCATCAATGGGGCTGGAATCGGAAGTTGTGTCATTAGGGCTGTAACTGGAAGTGACATTATCAGGGTCAGGTACAATTTCCCGTATGTGGTTTACAGAGAAGTGAGATAAAGAGTTGTGGCACTCCTCCACCCCCTGGTCTGGCGTGGAATTACTCTCATTCAGGTCCTTTAGCCGCCTGCCATGTGCATGTGTGTGACAATGTACATAGGGAGTTGGCAAAAGAGTTTTGAAACATTTTTTACACTTTAGAATTATAAGAAATTTCTGCATTTAAAATACAGTACTGTATGAGAGGTATCAGCAGATACTATATCAGATAGGGGCCTCTACTGTGAATTAGGACTAGAGGACAAATAAGGGGAAGACAATACTTCTATTTATTGCCAGAGGACAGTTGACCTCACATGGTGAAGAGTTTAGTGCATTGAATCTTTATACATGTGAAAAGGCTGGCATCAGAGAAGTTCTTATACAGTTTGATATAAAAATATTAGTGGACGATCAGTTTCTGAATTTTAAAGGGATGTGCCAAAGTCTTGAAGTCTGAAACAAAACAGATTCCACACAACTGAGCACTTACACAGTCCATATATGGAATACAGTATTGAATACCAGTTAGAAACCCCACTAGAGTTTGCATTATAATCACTGAGTTGAAAAACAACTATTAAAAACACGACAAATAATCCACCTTTTGCAATATGAACACCAATTAAATGTTTCAGTATAATTTTTAGATTTTGTACTATATGTACACATATAATCAGTTATGCTTGAATGCAAAACTTTCCACAAAATAAAGAATATAAGGGAAAATTATAGTGTTATGTATGTCACCTCAGATCTTCTTGACTGACAGAGTATTGCTAAGATATTATTTAATACAATAAATCTTCCAGAAGCTCACTCCCATTGTAAGTCAGAAAGATACAGTACATTATGTAAGATTCTGAACTGATTCTGGGCATTTCAAAGGAAAAAAAGAACATTGGAAAGGTAAGAATGAAGGCAGGGATGGGATGAGACAAACAGATGCCCTAAGTTTAACTTGACACATTTACATATGAAAGAACATGTTTGCATATAAATGAAATAAAAGCTCAAAATGCAGTATAAATGCCATCTATTTTTTGAGCATTAAACTATTTTTAAATGATTGACAGATGAATATGTTACTGTATATCAGAGAAAATCAGCCAGCTTTAACTTCAGAACTTCCAAATGAACATTGTTGCAAAAATAAAACACTAAAAGAAAGAGAGTCTGCCCAAGTGCCATGGCATTTTAAGATAATATGAACCCAATTTAATTACACTGTACAGACACACACAATGATAACAGAGTTAGTAATCTACTTAACAGGATCATCTCCGAGGTTTGGGAGGAAACATGGAGTCCCCAGGTTTCCAGACACTGGAAGGATGAGCAAATTTTACTGTGACACTGACATGGTTAGGATTTGTACCCATTCTTCTAGAGATAAAGCAAGCTAATGGTATAATAAAAATGTTTACCAAAAAAAATTGTAATGTGTTTATATTTAAATTCATTTAGTCTTATGTATGTTAAATTTTAATACTATAGAGGGAATAAATAAGGTGGATACCAATTGTTACTTTACAATCTATTTTTGATCAAGAATACATAGGCACATAGACAAATACATCCTCAAAGAGTTTTGCAGGAATATTTTGGGAAACTCTTAAGGCCTTCTTAAGAGGACAGATTATTTCATATCTTTCCCACAGAAATAAATTAGAAACCAAGAAAGTATCAGAGCTAAGAAGCGAAATTACTAGAATAGATGAAGAACATGCCAGGCTTCCAAGTGTGGCTTTACATAGGAAAAGACAGGCTCTGCATTCAGAACTAAACCTCTTCACAACTAAAGAAACTGAACAACTAATTTATAAATCCAGACATCATTACTATGAACACGGAGAGAAAGCTAATAAGCTTTTAGCTCAACAAATTCACAAGCAAGAAGTCCGCAACGCAATCCCTGTAATGACCAACACAAATGGGGACAAAATCATCGACCACAGAAATATAATGCACACATTTAGAGACTACTATAAATCCTTATATTCTACTGAGTTTAAAGAAGACAACACACAATCTAATGCATTTCTGGATACATTACAGATACCACAAATAGACACTTTTAGTGCGGAGGAACTTGATAAACCTCTGGCGTTATCAGAATTACTAGTTGCTATAAGGTCACTTCAAGGCGGGAAAGCAGCGGGCCCTGATGGTTACTCTGCAGAATTTTATAAGAAATTCTCCGCTCAGCTAGCTCCCTTCCTATTAGCAACATTTACAGAAGCCAGAGGCAATCAAACTCTTCCTCAAACTTTTTGCCAAGCATTAATCACAGTTTTTCCGAAACAAAATAAGGACTTATTACAATGTGTCATACAGACCAATTTCACTTTTGAATAATGATGTTAAAATACTCTCAAAAATCATAGCTAGAAGGATGAAGAAAGTGCTCCCTTCTGTAATATCACAAGATCAAACTGGATTTTTCAAGGGTCGACACTTACCCTCAAATCTTCAACGCCTATTTAATGTAATATACTCACCAACTAAGTCCAACACCCCAGAAATATTATTATCATTGGATGCAGAAAAAGCATTTGACATGATTGAATGGAAATACCTTTTTACTACATTAGAGAAATTTGGGTTTGGCCCAAACATTTGTGCATGGATCAAACTAATGTATACCAATCCTGAAACTTCAGTTTGTATCAACAACATTTGTTCAGACTACTTTAAACTAGAACGAGGTACCAGACAAGGATGCCCCTTGTCACCGCTGCTGTCTGCAATCACCATTGAACCACTGGCAATACACTGTCGAAATGCTGATCAGATAAAGGGGTTTATCAGAAAGGGACTGGAACAGAAAATTTCTCTCTGTGCAGATGATATGGTATTGTATATATCAGACCCACAAAATTCTGTGCCTGCAGTCTTACCAGCACTTACAGAATTTCAAAAGATCTCTGGTCTCGTAATTAATCTGAATAAGAGTGTACTCTTTCCAGTGAATTCTCAAGCATATAATATTAGATTAGACACCCTACCTTTTATCATTGCAGATCAGTGTAAATACCTAGGGGTAAACATCACAAGTAAACATAAAGCTCTTTATCAACAAAATTTTGCCGTCTGCATGGAAAAAATTAAACAAGACTTGCATAGATGGTCAACCCTTCATCTCACTCTAGCTGGAAGAATTAACACAGTTAAGATGAATATTCTTCCTAAGCTCCTTTTGTATTTCAAAACATTCCAATATACATCAATAAATCATTTTTTAAGCAATTAGATTCAGCAATAACCTAATTTATTTGGAACTCAAAACATCCATGTATTCAAAGAGCGACTCTACAAAGACAAAAGGCAGAAGGTGGCATGGCTCTACCTAACTTCCAGTTTTATTACTGGGCAGCAAACATACAAGCTATAAAAACCTGGACACAAATAGATGAACATACACAGGCCTTGTCCGCAATAGAACTAAAATCCTGCAATACTTCTTTATATTCCCTGCTCTGTGCTCCAATAAATGCAAGTTATTGGCAGTATGCTAATAACCCAATTGTGCTTCACTCACTCAGAATATGGAACCAATGTAGGAAGCATTTTAAGATGGAGATCCTTTTATCAGTGGCACCTCTGCAAGAGAACCGCCTATTTCAACCTTCACAAACATATGCAGTTTTTAATATCTGGAAAAAATTTGGGATTAACTTGCTTAGAGATCTTTATATAGACAACATCTTTGCATCCTATGAACAATTACAATCTAAATTTAACATTCCAGCTACACATTTCTTTCACTATCTTCAAATTAGGTACTTTGTTAAACAGAACCTGCCCGATTTTCCTCATCTTGCACCCTCGTCCACGCTGGAAAAAATATTGCTCAATTTGCTCATCTTTGCAATATATAAAATTATTTTACAATACCTCCCTTTCAAAGATCCAAGAGGTCACTGGGAAAAAGATCTCTCAATTAATATATCAGAAAAGGAGTGGAAAATATCAATGGAGAGAATTCACTCGAGCTCCATAAGCGCAAAGCATAAAATTATTCAACTCAAAATTATATATCAAGCACATCTGTCTTGCCTAAAACTCTCCAAAATGTTTCCAGGGCAAGATCCAACCTGTGAACGCTGCAGTCAAGTCCCAGCCTCACTGGGTCACATGTTTTGGGCCTTCACCAAATTAACGTCATTATGGACCAAAATTTTTAATTACCTTTTAGACAGCTTTGGTGTCACAATCGCTCCTAATCCACTAACAGCTGTGTTTGGTGTTCTTCCAGATGGGTTTAAAGTGGAAAAGGACAAACAAACTGTAATTGTATTCACTACACTTTTGGCACGTAGACTTATTTTGCTAAACTGGAAGAATCCTAACTCTCCTCTTTTAAGTCAGTGGGAAACTGATGTTTTATACTATTTGAAATTGGAAAAAATCAAATACTCAGTTAGAGGATCTGTACAGATTTTTTCAAAACATGGCAGGATCTAATCTATACTAATAAACGGCAAAGCCCTCACTCACTCACTCACTCACTCACTCACTCACTCACTCACTCACTCACTGACTGACTGACTGACTGACTCATCACTAATTGTCCAACTTCCCGTGTAGGTAGAAGGCTGAAATTTGGCAGGCTCATTCCTTACAGCTTCCTTACAAAAGTTGGGCAGGTTTCATTTCGAAATTCTACGCGTAATGGTCATAACTGGAAGTTGTTTTTCTCCATTTACTGTAATGGAGTTGAGCTGGAGGGGCGGAGTTCCGTATGACATCATCACGCCTCTCACGTAATCACGCATTACGTAGAAAGCCAGGAAGAGCTACAAAACGCGCTTTAGAAAACATGCATTATATAATTAAGAAGGCAGCGAAACAATTAGAAGCGAGCGACTGACATATAAAACCATATTCAGCGGCTCACGTGAACTGACGCAGTGCGCAGACAAAAAGTAACAGTTCCAAAGAGTGCTGAACAAAAACCTAATTACACTGCTACGCTCAAATAGATAAACTACACGCAGTGGCGTGATGGTAAAGCATTCGCCTGTAGCGCCCACGTCCGAGGTTCGATTCCCGAGAGGGGATGCACTAAGTATGTACGCGCGCTTCTCGATTTATTTTAACCTCGCATCCCCTTAGTTTGAGACGTATGAAAACGCATGCGGTTAACGCAGAAAGACAGATCACCTATTCACCTATTGAAGCTTCATGAATAATGGATAATTTATTCGCGATCAATGATTGTTTTGGTAAAGCCATACTCAGAGTATTCATTAGATGAACGGTAAAAAAGTAAGAGCGAGGGGACGGTAACTTACTGAAGCACACAAGCAAAACCACAATAGCACGCGGGCTCGATGTACTGACTTGCGCGATCACATTCCAAAAAATATTTCTTTTCAAGTTCAATTTAGCCCATATGAGTCAAACTCAAAGCCCACGGGCCACATCCGGCCCGGCGTGTAATTATATCCGGCCCGCGAGATCATTTTATATACTGTATTATTGTTATTAATGGCCCGGGTATATGAAGCGCTGGTAACACAATAAACTACAGATCCCATAATGCAGCGATTCAGCTGCCTTGCCGAACATTTACCGCGTTGCTGCAAGTTATTGCGAAGCTAGCCCACAC
>JANRMT010062821.1:18010327-18057915 GCA_026402145.1 Polypterus bichir lapradei | reverse complement strand
TTTTTTTTCTCCCTAAATAATAAAAACCATCATTTAAAAACTGCATTGTGTGTTTACTTGTGTTATATTTGACTAATGGTTAAATGTGTTTGATCAGAAACATTTTGTGTGACAAACATGCAAAAGAATAAGAAATCAGGAAGGGGGCAAATAGTTTTTCACACCACTGTATTTGCAAAGGAGGAAGGGTTTAATTTCAGTTTTCTATCAAAGCATCTTAATTTTCCAAGCAGTTCCTACTGTAGTCTTCTTCTTCTTCTTTTGGCTGCACCTGTTAGGGGTTGCCACAGCGGATCATCTTCTTCCATATCTTTCTGTCCTCTGCATCTTGTTCTGTTACACCCATCACCTGCATGTCCTCTCTCGCCACATCCATAAACTGTCGCTTAGGCCTTCCTTTTTTCCTCTTCCCTGGCAGCTCTATCCTTAGCATCCTTCTCCCAGTATACCCAGCATCTCTCCTCTGCACATGTCCAAACCAACGCAATCTCGCCTCTCTGACTTTGTCTCCCAACCGTCCAACTTGAGCTGACCCTCTAATGTTCTCATTTATTAATCCTATCCATCCTCGTCACACCCAATGCAAATCTTAGCATCTTTAACTCTGTTACCTCCAGCTCTGTCTCCTGCTTTCTGGTCAGTGCTGTCTCCAATCCATATAACATAGCTGGTCTCACTATTGTCCTGTAGACCTTCCCTTTCACTCCTGCTGATAACCGTCTGTCACAAATCACTCCTGACACTCTTCTCCAGCCATTCCACCCTGCCTGCACTCTCTTTTTCACCTCTCTTCCACAATCCCCATTACTCTGTGCTGTTGATCCCAAGTATTTAAACTCATCCACCTTTGCCAACTCTATTCCCTGCATCCTCACCATTCCACTGACCTCCCTCTCATTTACACACATGTATTCTGTCTTGTTCCTACTGACCTTCATTCCTCTGCTCTCTAGAGCAGGGGTTCTCAAACTCGGTCCTGGGGGACCCAGGTGGCTGCAGGTTTTTGTTCCAACCAGATTCCTAATCAGTGACAACACCTGATAGCACTGAGCTCATTTAATTAGCTGGTATTATTTATCTTTTATTCTACATTCAGAAAAGCACAGCAGCATGATTTTTACATTTATAAGAAACTTAGAGATATTTCTGTTTTTGCTATGGATTTAAATGCTTAACTCTCTTTTTATTATATTTCGCCCTTTCTCTGTGCAGTTTGCTCCTTTCATTGAATCTTAATAATGACAATTAAAAACACGCAGAGCAGAAACCCAAGCAAACAACACTCAATCGTGAAAGGCTGCAACTACTTTAGTGTCAGCCCCACAAAGTAGTAAATAACGGATTCATTAAACAAATAGAACACCTAGAAAAGTAGAATGACAATCAAGATGAAAATACTGTTAAAAAGAAAAAAATACATATAACTGCTTAGTACATTTTAATACTTTTTTTTTTTTTTTACTAAACTTAGTTTTCTAATTTCTATATTGTTCCCAAAATAGGGAACCTGGGAAACAACAGTTCACTTAATTAGCCCAGGAGTCCAATTAAAAACAGAGGCTGGTTGGAACAAAAACCTGCAGCCACAGGGGTCCCCCAGGACCGAGTTTGAGAACCCCTGCTCTAGAGCATATCTTCACCTCTTCAGGGTCTCCTCAACTTGCTTCCTACTATCGAGTCATCACAATTGATTTTTATTCTCTTAAAATATCTAGATAAAAAACCTGTAATATATGCATAAAATTATGTTAACAGATTGTCCTTCATCTATTACTGTCTATTTTTCACTTTGTTTGCCATTGTTCAACATTGATCACTATAGGGCCCGCTCACTCAGTAACGTCATATCTTTTCTCCATGAGAACATGAAATTAAAAGTTTTTTTTGGTCAGTACTACAAACTACAAGGGGTAAATAACATATATAAAAATACAATAATTTTGTAAAACATTCCTTTAATAATGAAATCAAAGCTGGCACAGATACAGATGGAATGAAAGTAACATTAAATGTGGATGAAATGACAAATAAGTTCCAGAAACTGAGTAGCAGAAGCATCCTGTTAGCTCCTGTCAGAGATAGTAACAGTAGCACAAGTAGTACTGTCACATTCTTATTTGAATGTCATACCTACAAACAACATGTCACCCCTCTCAATAATAATAATAATAATACTAATAATAATAACTCATTTTTTTTAAAGGCGCCTTTCACGGCACTCAAGGACACTTTACACACAGTTCACAAAGAACTTGGGTAATGTGTTCTATGGAAGTGGTTCCAGTAATAACTTGAGCAGCAGAATTCTGGAGCAGCTTAAAGCCTATGCAGAAGCTAATGAGGTAGGTTAGTCAATTTAGAATTACAGTAATAAATGCTTGATGTTACCAGAGCATGTATAAGAACAGCAGTACTATTAGGTGTGAGGAATGGACAGAGATGATTTATATTGCGAAGGTGAAAATATGCGGACTGGGTAATATTGTTAATATGAGTTTTGAAAGATAGAGTGCTGTCAAGGATGACACCCAGGTTCTTAACCTGAGGGGAAGGAAAAATTATAGAACCATTAATTTTCAAGGAAAACTGTCAAGTTTGGCAAGAGTAGATTTAGTGCCAATGAGGAGAACCTCAGTTTTATCATTATTAAGTTTGAGAAGAAGAGATCCAAAATTTATTTCAGAAAGGATGAGGGGAAGAAGAGCAGAACTGGGCTTGGTTAGTAAATACAGCTGGGTGTCATCATCAACTGATACCATATCTCCTAAAAATATTGCCAAGTGGTAGAAAATAGGTAATAAATAAAAGAGAGCCCAGAACAGAGCCTTGGGGTACACCACTAGTGTCTGGGGTAGGCTGAGATCTAAAATTATTGAGTTGAACAAACTGTGAACGACCGGAATAAGATTAGATATACTGTAATGAAAACAAAGTGTAGGAAATATCACAGAATCCATTGGAGACTAATATATCTAACAAAATACTATGGAAGATTGTATCAAACACTGCACTCAAGTCAAGCAATACCAAAATTGTCAGCAGCCCAGAGTGAGCAGCCATTAGCAAATCATTACTAATTGTAACTAAATCTGTCTCTGTACAATGGAAAGGAAGAATATTGGACTAAAACTGCTCAAATAGATTATTATCAGTTAGATAAGCGTGTACTTGAAGTGCAACTGTTTTTTTGAGTATTTTAGATAAAAATTGCAGATTTGAAATTAGTTGAAAATTATTCAGATTATCAGGGTCAGCACCTGGTTTCATTAAAATAGGAGTTATAGCAGCCATCTTAAGAGTTGAAGGAACAAAGCCAGAAAACTGTGATGGATGTACAATATCAGTTATTAATGAGGCAACAGAAGGTAGACAAGCTTTTACCAAATGAGTGGGAATTGGATCTAACTGATAAGTGGAAAATTTAGATTTTTTTAATCAGATCAGAGATTTCTGAGACAGAAGAGCATGTGAAGAATGAAAAGGAATTTGAGCAGGGCCTACCAGAGTCAAGGTCAATAGTACTATGTAGTGTACATACCGATGATGTCAGTTGCTGGCGAATATTGCTATTTTTGAATTATAGAATTTCATACAAATATCATATTTTGCAGTGGAGTATAGATGGGGTGCAAGGGCATTAGGTGGCTGTTATTAATAGTAGAAAAAATGCTCTATAATTCCCTTCACCTAACCTTAACTGTTCTGCATAGTAGGCAGATTTCTGGCAGCAGAAAGAGCATCCTTATAAAAAAGTAAATGATCATGATTTTTTTATGTGTATCAAACCCTGTCTTAGCAGACAAATGTTTGAGTCTAAGGCCTTTAGCTTTAAGCTGATGTAGCTCAGGTGAGCAGGTAAAAGAAACAGACTGTGATTTTAAAGATTGTCTAGTAGACTATGTAATCTATCATTGTAATAGGAAACCAGCTCATTATTTGTGAAAAAATTGTCTTCACAATGGTGGTTATCGATTCCACTGCAAAGAGTAGGTAAGTGGATATTCCTTATGTTACAAAATTAAACAGAGAGATATTGCTTAGTTTTGGAGAAAGTTAACTTTAAAGGATATTAACTTAGGATCAGATATGGGCAGTTCTGATACAGTACAATTAAGAGGAGTTACAGCAGTGAAAAAATAAGATCAAGAATGTGGACTTTAAAATGTGTAGAAAAATCAAAACTTTTGCTGTAGGCCAAAACTGTCAAGACAAGACATAATAACCATCACAAGAGACTTATTAACATTATCTATGTGTATAATCAAATCACCCACCAACATAACATTGGTTGACATACCGCAAAGAGAAGTTAAAAAACTTGATAGTTCATCTTAAAAGTCATTATTAGTTTTGAGTGGTCGGCAAACAGTGGCTACTAAAGTAGGAATGAGCACATTGATTTGTAGAAAAATGAACTCAAACAAGGTGTATACAGGCAGAGCCACTGAAGATACCTCCACTTATGTAAATAACCGTGAGACCACCCCCTCTACCAGAGACCTGAGGCTGACAGGTGTAGACAGACCCTAGGGGCACAGCCTAATTCAGAGTTAAAAAGCTATTAGGCTGCTGCCAAGTTTCAACAGGATACATAAAATCATACTTATGATTGCCCTAAAGATCGCAAACTAATGGATTCCTATTCATAAGCGATCAGATGTTAAAAAGTCCAACAGCGATGCTGTTAACAGCGGGCCTATAGTTAGCCACCCTAGCAGCTTAGTTAGAATCAGCAAGATTTCCTTGAACATCACTGGTTGGAAGACCAAAAAGATCGTATTGGGCTTGTGTCATTGAAATTGAAGTTCTGACTGGACCCATGATGGATATATCTCTGACAGACATAATGAATGATGTGCAGATGGTACAATTCCAGGTGTGGCTCAGAGGAGTAGAAGTGTAGCTGGAAAAGTTTAGCTGTCCTGTACTGAAATAAGGGTGTAACAAAATGGAATAATGGAGAAAGAATAATCCAAGCAACAATAATCTAGAGAGACAAGATGTTGAAGAACATGGTTGCCAATAAAATAATACAGCCAACAAGTAGGCAGCCAGATGAAGGAGCAAGAAATCCAGCAACAAAGTAAATCCACAGGTGATCCAGAAAAAAAACGTATTATTATTCATATCAAAATCATATTATTTTTATTTAAAAATTGAGCTATGATTTGTTATCAAACAATGACACCACAATAGCAAAATAAACAAGAAAAAATTTAAATATTGGAGAGCAGCAGCCAGTCGTGCCAGTGTTCACTTCCTAGTGGTCAGTTTGTAGTCAACTAACTACAAATTTCAGAATCCCAAAAATATTTCTCCAAACAAAACATGTGTGTCAGAATATGTTTTATACTTTATAAGTTTCATTTTTGGTTCTTTACTGAATGGAGTATCAAAAAATATACCTGCATAGTAAGGAGGTTGAGGAGACCCTGGAGAGGTGGAGATATGCTCCGGAGAGGAGAAGAATGAAGGTCAGTAGGAGCAAGACAGAATACATGTGTGTAAATGAGAGGGAGGTCAGTGGAATGGTGAGGATGCAGGGAGTAGAGTTGGCGAAGGTGGATGAGTTTAAATACTTGGGATCAACAGCACAGAGTAATGGGGATTGTGGAAGAGAGGTGAAAAAGAGAGTGCAGGCAGGGTGGAATGGCTGGAGAAGAGTGACAGGAGTAATTTGTGACAGACGGGTATCAGCAAGAGTGAAAGGGAAGGTCTACAGGACAGTAGTGAGACCAGCTTTGTTATAAGGGTTGGAGATGGTGGCACTGACCAGAAAGCAGGAGACAGTGCTGGAGGTACCTGAGTTAAAGATGCTAAGATTTGCATTGGGTGTGACAAGGATGGATAGGATTAGAAATGAGTACATTAGAGGGTCAGCTCAAGTTGGATGGTTGGGAGACAAAATCAGAGAGGTGAGATTGCATTGGTTTGGACATGTGCAGAGGAGAGATGGAGAGTATTTGGAGAAGGATGTTAAGGACTGAGCTTCCAGGTTAGAGGAAAAGAGGAAGGCCTGAGAGGAAGTTTATGGATGTGGTGAGAAAGGAGATTATTTTTTATATTTTCTGTCCAACCTGACTTTTTAACATCAGACTGCCATTTAAAAATAAAAAAATAAAAAATTCTATGTTTAAGGACTCTACTTCTCTTAATTGTATATCTTTCTTATTGAAGCATGCATCATTTATTTGTCTTTTGTATACTATTTATTCATTATTATTCTAATCTAAATTTAATCTGTTCTTCTTTGCATGTAATTATTTATTTGACATGTTAATTTTAAACCACTTTGAGCTACATGCATTGTATAAAAATGTGCTGTAGAAACAGATGTTGATGTTATTGCTGTCCAGAATTTTAGAGACCTCTGCATTTACAATATGCATGCCTTCTTTGAATAACTGTGCCTCAATTACAATCCTTTAGTAGCATATTTCTTCTGTTATATGAAAGTTAAAAACTTTGTTAAAAAAACTTAAGCAGTTTTCTTAAAGTTTCATCAATATTTATGGCTGAAGCAAATCTATCCTGTTCTATCTATTCCAACTTATTCTATGAAGTTGGAAAAAGCATTCCTAAACGGTACCAACTTATCACAAATGGTGCACCCATAGATGATGAAATGAGAATCTCTAATTAGAAAAGAATGCAATTCACCCAAAAACAAGTTTCACTTTTCATAACATTGGGCAAAGCATGGTGTAATTCAGTTAAAAATGTACATTGTGTACACTTATCTTGACTAAGATTATCCAACATGTATCCAGAAGAAGACCTAAACTGTGAAAAATGTTATAATTTGCTTTCGATGCTTGGTTTTATGTACTGAGAATGCTCTACACGCTGATGATATCAGTAAAACAGGTTTGCTTATCTGTTGGAGAAGTTTGAATTTACAAGTATTCCATATTTTATCTATATATATAAAATTCTTTTTGCGTTTGAAACGGAAATTACGTATGACCACATAACATATAATGCACTTGCGCACTCACGTTTAAAACGGAAATTACGTATGACCACAGAAGTCAGGTTACACAGAGAAAGTGAGACAGAAGCAGATCAAGAGAGAAGGCTTGCAGGCTTGCTGATCAACATATACGACAATCACAATTGACGGCCTCACAAACACCTGAACAATGTGCCGAACAGAATTGAATTTGACGGATGCAGTATTCACAGTCTACCACGTCACAGAGGTGTCAGGGTCTGTATATGGAGGGATTCAATTATAACATTGAAAAAGGTTATTGCTTACATCCAAAAGTTACAATAGGAGAAATGGACATCATGTGTGAGTACTGCAAAGCACAGAGGGTTAAATTTGAATCACGTGGGATGTGTTGTTCAGACGGCATTAATGCCGTTGCCTCATGAGAGCCACAAATTTTTCCCTTCCACTCAGTGATCAAAGCCACTGGGTAATCTGCTAGTAATAATATAATATATATAATATAATAAGCTTGGCCTCTTTTTAGCTTGTTATTGTCTCAATATATATGAAATCTACTTCTTATAGCATTCTCTGTTCAGTTTTCAAATTTGGTATTGTGAAATGTGTTTTAATTCATCTGACATGAAACAAAAACATATGGGAAGCAGTGGTGGACTGGGATTAAAAACTGGCCCAGCACTGTTTTTCCTACTTGCCCATTACAAACAAGTAGTAGTTGAACACCAATAAACCTTAAACCCTGTTTCAGGTTATGTACACATAACATTCCTTAGTCAATTGCAAGTAAAGCATGTGGCAGGAGGCTGGGGGCCAGACCAAGCCGGGACGCCTGGAAGGACCGGGAGGCGGTCTATACGTTCCCCGGGCCACGAGGGGCAACAGCCCTGGATAAGGAGGGGACCACAGGGACAGAGCAAGGAGGCTCAAGTCCACTGGGGCCTGTGGCCACCGCCAGGGGGCACCCCTAGCATCATTGAGCCCGGGAGATCGACATTTCCGTCACACCTGGGAAGGTGGAGGAAGGAACTTCCAGGGATGCCCGGAGTGCTTCCGGGTGCTCATGCGGCACTTCCACCACACCAGGAAGGGCCGCCGGAAGTATGTCAGCGAGCACCTGGAGCACGTCCGGGTGACTATAAAAGGGGCCGCCTTCCTACAGTCATGGAGCTAGAGTTAAGAGCTGGAGCAGGACGAAACTCCAGGGAGAGGAGGAAGAAAGGCGGCCCACGGACACTGAGAGAGAAGCCCATGGATAGGGGTGTTTGGTGCAGGAGCACTGTGTGCTGTATGGACTTTACACTAAGTAAACGCGTGTGTTTTATAAAGTGTTGGTGTCTGTCTGATGGTGTTCGGGCAGCCTATCACAAATAGTACAGTACTGTACAGACAATACTGACTCATATAAAAGCCCAGGATGTACAACAATGATGGACAAACAAAGAACCAATAAACTTTTAAGGCTTCTTCTTCATTGTGGGAATTAACAAATCAGAAAGTTTGGGGCTATGAAAATAGTGGCGTCTGATGGTTTTCAGAAATCATAGCAGACAACAGAGGAAGCATGTGCACAAGCCGTTGCTGGCTGCATAGTTTCAATCTGACAGGTGCACTAAAAGCCTAACAAAAGTCTGTGTGTTCATTTTGATGTTATGGTAATCATGTTGTCAATTAAATGCTATAATAAATGTACATGTTAGTATGTGCAATGATTTTCTTCAATAAAATGTGTAAATGTGTTCTCCTAAAGATGTAATTTGTTGCCATGACAGCAACCATTATGAAAACATATTAAGCCACCATTGATTGATAGACTACTTATGGATTGGAATATAAGCATGATTCATAATTCTGTGACAGCCTTTTCACATGAAGGGGTTTCTTACAGTGAGGTAATGTGAAAGATAAACATATTTTCTTCATTGTCATTGAAATATTAGCACTAAGGGGCAAAAAGAATCTTAATGGGGTTTAGGAATGTGCTTGTGGAACAGGGCAGTTTTTAAAGGTTTTTATTTAAAAATTGTACTTCCTCCACTGTGTTGGGCTTCAAGTGGTCTCTATTCTGGCTTAATATTTTGGAGAAGATTCACTCACATGGCACCAAGGATGCTGAAGTACAAAGTTATTGAATTGGGATACACTGCTTTATGGGTGACCCAACAGTTCAAAGTGTCCTCTGACCTTGCTAAATGTGGATCTTTTAGATACCTATATAGCAAGAAGGAAAATGTTGTAGTTTATTTAGCACCATTTAGCACCAGACAATAAGCATAGGACATATGTAACCTGTGAACCTCGGAAATGGCACTAGCTGTTGCACTGTACATTTGATGCAGTGTATCCACATGACTATAAAACAGGCCCCAGAGATCCTGTTCAGCAGAGGTTCTTGGTGTTGCTGGTGCTACTAATTCATGTGAGGTGCAAGTATGAATTTGGCAGTTTTTGTTAGGCTTTCCATTACTGCCTGAGCATATCTGACATCATCAAAACCCATTTCTTTATGTCATGGGTCCAGTAGTGTAGCCAAAGACAGTGAATTCAATTTCCCTATTAACAAAAGTTTTTTGTTCAAATTGTTTTTGATATTATTGGAAGATTTGACGCCAACTTCAAGTCTGATCATCAGACACTGTCTGACTACATGATGTTTCAACATCTTTAAAAGATGTATACCCTTAGATCTGGTTGCACTTTTTTCTTCAGACAACTCCACAGTGGCTTGGTATAATAGCACATGAATTCACTGGTGGATTGTCTCATAGTCCTAAGAAGGAAATATTCAGGAACGTCTCTGAACTCTGCGAAATGCTTTGAAGTTAGCAGGGAAGGGGCAAAGAGACTAGTTTTGAGTGAATTATAATGTCCCTGTGGGCTAGAGTAGTGCCTCCCAACTATGTTGAACCGATTTTTTTGACCAAAATTGTGACCTGAACAGTGCTAATCAGTGTGCCATCCAGCCTGAAACAACAAAATACGTAGAAGGAAAAATAACAAGATATAAAATACTACAAATAGCCACAAATTATATACTGTATGTACTTTTTTCTTTTTGGTAACACTTTAGTAAAATTTAACAAGACCTTAACAAACACTTCTTTGGATGTTCATAATACTTACAAAACATCAGTAAGCTTAACTGAGACACATTTCTCTTGATATTACATATGTAGTATAAGACCTGTGAATCCTTCATATTACAATCATGCCAATATGCTATACTGCACAGAGGTGAATAACTGATCTACTTATGTTTTATAAGTTTTATGAAGACCAAAAGAAGCCTTTGTTAAGGTCTTGTTGCATAACAGAATCTAAACTAAACTGTTACCATATGTGTGTATATGTTTTTAAATTTTTTTTAGTATAATACTGTATATATATCTTTATTTATTTTTATATATATATATATATATATATATATAGAGTTGCAGATGCCTGGAGGGGCCACCCGGCCGGGATGCCTTGGAGGACCAGAACAGGGCTTATGCCCACCTCAGACCACGTGGGGGCGACCACCCTGGTTGCTATGGGGATGCCTTGGGAGCCCTGGACCTCAGCACTTCCACCACAACCGGAAGTGCTGGGGGGAAGATGTACAGGGACACCCGGAGTGCTTCTGGGTACGCAGCCGGTACTTCCGCCACACCAGGGAGTGTTGGTGGAAGATTGTTGGGAAGCACCTGGAGCACATCTGGGTGCATATAAAAGGGGCCGCCTCCCTTCGGACAAAGACTTGAGTCAGGTGGAAGCAGGACGAGGTCTGGGAGGAGAAGAGGCGGCCTGAAGAAGTGAAGGCATTGTGTGTGTACGCCAGGACTTTGGGGACTTTTGGCGACTGTGGCACTTTATTGTACTGTAAATATGGAGCACTATAATAAATGTGTGTGGGGTGACTTAAACGTGTCTGCCTGTCTGTGTCCGGGTCATGTTCCACTATATATATATATATATATATATATATAAACTATATATATATATATATATATATATATATATATAAACTGCTCAAAAGGAACACTTTGAAAACACATCAGGTCTCAATGGGAAAAAAAATCCTACTGGATATCTATACTGATATGGACTGGGTAATGTGTTTGAAATGAAAGGATAAAACATTGTTTGATGGAGAATGAAAATTATCAACCTACAGAAGGCCAATTTCAAAGACACTCCAAAAATCGAAGTGAAAAAATGATGTGGCCTGCACTCAGTAGTTTGTATGTTCCCCATGTGCTTGTATGCATGCCTGACAACTTCAGGGCATGCTCCTAATGAAACAACGGATGGTGTCCTGGGGGATCTCCTCCCAGATCTGGACCAGGGCATCAATGAGCTCCTGGACAGTCTGAGGTGCAACCTGCCGGCGTTCGGTGGACCGAAACATAATGTCCCAGAGGTGTTCTATTGGATTTAGATCAGGCGAGCGTGGGTGCCAGTCAATGGTATCAATTCCTTCAATCTCCTGGAACCGCCTGCATACTCACGCCATATGAGGTCGGGCATTGTCATGCACCAGGAGGAACCCAGGACCCACTGTACATTGGGTCCAAGGATTTCATCCCGATACCTAATGGAAGTCAAAGTGCCATTGTCTAGCCTGTAGAGGACTGTGCATCCCTCCATGGATATGCATCCCCAGACCATCACTGAGCCACCACCAAACTGGTCATGCTGAACGATGTTACAGGCAGCATAACATTCTCCACGGCTTCTCCAGACCCTTTCACGTCTGTCACATGTGCTCAGGGTGAACCTGCTCTCATCTGTAAAAAGCACAGGGCACCAATGTTGGACCTCCCAATTCTGGTATTCAATGGCAAATAAATCGAGCTCCACTGTGCTAGGCAGTGTGCACAAGGCCCACTAGAGGACATCGGGCCCTCAGGCCACCTTCATGAAGTCTGCTTCTGATTGTTTGGTCAGAGACATTCACAACAGTGTCCTGCTGGAGGTCATTTTGTAGGGCTCTGGCAGCGCTCATCCTGTTCCTCTTTGCCCAAAGGAGCAGATGCTGGTCCTGCTGATGGGTTAAGGACCTTCTCTTGTCCAGCTCTCCTAGAGTAACTGCCTGTCTCTTGGAATCTCCTCCATGCCCTTGAGACTGTGCTGGGAGACACAGCAAACCTTCTGGCAATGGCACGTATTAATGTGCCATCCTGGAGAAGAGTGCAACATCTGTAGGGTGCAGGTATCACCTCATGCTACCAGTAGTGACACTGACTAGCCAAATGCAAAACTAGTGAAAAAACAGTCAGAAAATATGAGGAGGGAAAAATGTCAGGGGCTTCCTCCTGTTAAACCATTCCTGTTTTGGGGGTCGTCTCATTGTTGCCCCTCTAGTGCACCTGTTGTTAATTGCATTAATTCCAAAGCAGCTGAAACTGATTAACAACCCCCTCTGCTACTTAACTGACCAGCTCAATATCCCAGAGGTTTCATTGACTTGATGCTATACTCTGATTAAAAATTCTTTGAATTTTTTTGAGCAGTATGTATATTTATATATACAGTATATACATAGCCCGCTAGCCCCCAGCACACCGGCTGCTCTGATCTATATAAGGAAAGGGGGCCAAATGCATGTGCAACAAACTTTGAATGGAGTGAAATAATAATGATACCTACAATTTTACTAATATTTCCATTTTGATGGAATGAAAAGTGCAAAGCATCTGCACAGATAGATCAAACAAAAATGACGTGCCAGCTGCATCTGGCTGCAGCTGTCCACAGCACGGATATAATGGAATATTGATTGATTTATATAAATAATAACCCCCAGTGTCTGGAGCATATGCCCCTTAATTTTCTTAAACACCACCCCTTGGGTGTTGGTGCCTTAAGCGGCCGCTTATGTTCCCCAATGGATTGACGGGCTCTTGTTATATTACTATTTCACAGGGTCTTATATGTTTTCTGTCTTATGGGCTGTTGGGCTCCTTTAAGGTTTGTTTTGATTAGACATTGGACATGTATTTGGTCCACACCCCTTTTCCTTATATGGACCTGGGGCCTCATGTATAACGCTGTGCGTAGAATTCGCACTATAACATGACTTAAGCACAAAAGCCGAAATGTGCTTATGCACAGAAAATTCCAGATACAGGAATCTGTGCGTACTCCAACTTCCGCGTTCTTCCGCTCCATAAATCCCGATCAGCGTGAAAACTAATGCACGTGCACGCGCCTTCTGTCCAGCCCCGTCTCCTCCCAGAATTACGCCTCTTTGAATATGCAAATCAATATAAATAGACCTTAAGATCAGCGTTCTGTGAAAAGGCAATGGCAAAAGCAAGAGGGAAAATATAAGAATTTCAGCGAATACCAAGTGGAGGCAAAGAAAATAAACTATTTGTTGGTTTATACAGTGGTATAATCAACAAAAAGAAGTTGATCGAGTGACATAGCATGTTGGAGAAACAAGCTCAAGTTCACAAAGTCTCACAGTGCCCGGCATAAAAAAGAAGTTGTCACATATCAAAGTCGCCGTGAAAAGGCGAGACGTAGCCCACCGTCTGAGTGTCATATGGAAGCTTATTAGGGTACAGTGAGAAAAAAAGGCACAGAGTAGGAAAAAAGCACGAAATGTTAACTTCAATCTCGAAATATCCACTTTAATCACGTAGTTTATTTTGTCATTAAAGTAGAACATAAACTTCATCTTAAAATCATTTAATTTACTAGTTTCTCAAATCCCATCGTAACTAAAGTAGCACGGTAAATGCTTTGTTTTGTATTTGATCTTCAATGTGCTTTATGTATGTGAATCACTACGTGCTTCCGTTCTTTCTCTTTCTCTGACAGGACACAGAATCCATTACATTCGTGATATTACAGCTGTATTAATAATTAAAAGACTGAGATGTATACGTGATATCATTTTCATGATGATTGGAATGAAAGCATGTTATTAAGAACATGATGGCGCAGTGATTGTTCATGTCTCATACAAGATGCTGCTGCGCCATGTGCGACCTTCGATGAAATAATTTATTGTAGCAGTACTGTCTCTTTCAAACGTACTAACCTTCAATTCTTGTCCTTACTTTTCTTTCCCCAAATACCCAATCGCCACACAATCAGCTCTGTAATAGACGTTAAGCCATCTGTAAGCTTACAATGATAATTCTTCAAAACTTTTAAGGAACATTAAAATATCTTCATAGTACGTGTTTAATTATTCTGTCCATCTATCCTTCCAGTGTCGCACCAGTCTCAAAAAATATACAGCGCGAGGTAGGAACAATACCTGAACATGCAAGCGCTGCTGCACCGTGTCCTCACATGTTTAATTATTAACAATACAGATTATTTAAATGAAGTTAAAGTTTTATCTGTATAATATAATTAACATATTTTGCTGCATTTCATCTTACAAATGAAAACGTCATCATATGTAAATACGCGCTTTATAAAGTGGCGCAGGTTGTGTAATATTATAACAATGCAAGTTTACAGTGGGGTAATTGTACTTATAAGTACTGTCACAATAACGAGACATACTCTGATAAAGGTTTAGGGCAGCCACCCGTATATTCTGGTATCCTGGCTGCAAAGTCATTTGTTATCAAAAAATAAACAGCACTGAGGTGCATACAAATGAGTCCAAAACAAGACTGAGGATTTAGGGAAAAGGGGCAGGCTTTTAATGGGGAAAACAGGAAGTGAGGTCATAAGGATCAGGCCCATGTTCTTTAGCCATTGGCTCGGTCCCGGAAGTGACGTCAAGAGAGCCAGATGGAATCTCTCAGGAATGGTCTACAGGAAAGAGAGAAAAAGAGTCAGTGCACTCTGCTAGCTCCCGGCATGCCTCAGAAGTGCCGTCACTCAAGCCCTTTAGCTGCCTCCCATGCGCACGTATGTGACAAGGCCCCCCCCCTTAGCCCAGACCCGTTGGGTCGGGCGACCCTAACCGAGAGGTCGTGAACCCGAGAAAGAGCATCAGCGTTGGCATGGAGAGCACCTAGGCGATGAACAAGCGAAAACTTATATGGCTGTAGGTCAAGAAACCACCAGGTGACCCGCGGATTCAACTCCTTGTGCAGGGCCATCCACTGTAGAGGTGAATTCCCGGCCCAACAGGTAGTACCTAAGCTGAGTAATCGCCCATTTCATCACCAAAGCCTCCCTTTCCACCGCTGCATACCTGGTCTCCCAGTCCAACAGTTTCTGGCTCAGCCACACCATTGACACTTTGGCTCGGCACGGCCCCCAGGCCTGTGTCCAAAGCATCTGTCTGGAGGATGAAATGCAAAAAAAGTTAGGTGCCATCAAAATAGGTGCGGACGTAAGGGCCTGCGTTAAGTCACCAAATGCAGCGCCTGTCTTCTCAGTCCATACCACAATGTTTGGGGCCCTCTTCTTTGTTAAATCAGTCAAGGGCGCCGCTCTCTCCGAAAACTGGGGTACAAACCGGCGGTAGTACCCCGCTAACCCGAGAAAGGCTTGGACCTGCCGCTTGGTTCGCGGACGGGGCCATTTCAAAATGGCATCAACTTTGGAGCACTGTGCCCTTACGGTACCCTGACCCACCAGGTAGCCTAAATATTTGGCCTCGCTCAATCCAAAGAAGCATTTCTTGGGATTAATCCGGAGCCCGGCCTCACCAATTGCCCACAATACCGCTCGGACATGCTGTAGGTGTTCCCTCCATGTGCTGGAATAGATGACCACGTCATCCAGGTAAGCAGCACTGTATGAGTTATGAGGCCGGAGCACTTTGTCCACCAGACGCTGGAAGGTTGCTGGAGCCCCGTGTAACCCAAATGAAAGGACACGATACTGCCAGTATCCGCTAGGGGTACTAAAGGCGTTTTTTTCCTTCGCGAAGTCTGTTAAAGGAACCTGCCAGTACCCTTTTGTCATGTCCAGTGTGGTCAAATATTGAGCCTGTCCAAGCCTCTCGAGGAGGTTGTCCACTCGTGGCATTGGATAGGCATCAAATTGGGAGACTTGATTAAGCCGACGGAAGTCATTGCAAAACCTCCAACTCCCGTCAGGCTTACCGACGAGCACAATGGGACTGTACCAGGGACTATAACTTTCCTTAATCACACCTAGTTCCAGCATGCGCTTGATCTCAATCTCCACTTCAGCCCTTTTTGCCTCAGGAAGACGATACAGGCGTTCTCAGACAATAACCCTGGGCTCTGTCACAATGTTGTGCTCAACCAGAGACATCCTTCCGGGGTTCTCACTGACTACCTCCCGAACGGCCCGGATAACTGTTTCCAGCTCCTGCCATTGTCTGGGACTTAAGTCCGCACCGAAGTTAAGGCTGTGTGTGTGAGTGAAGAGTGAGTGGGGCTGGCCGGAGGAGGGATCGGGATCCCTGTCCTTCCACGGTTTCAGCAGGTTCACATGATAAACCCACTCCTTCGGCCGACGATTGGGTTGACTCACCAAATAGTCGACCAGTCCCTTCCTCTCCTTAACTTCGTAGGGGTCTTGCCAATGGGCAAGCAACTTAGAGTGGGAGGTAGGCACTAGGACCATGACCCGATCTCCCGGGTGGAACTCCCGAAGAGACGTGCCGCGGTTGTAGTAATGGACCTGTGCTGCTTGGACCTCTTCCATGTGACTTTTAAGGAGGGGCCGAATCTTTCCAAATCTATCGCATAATTGCGCTATATACTCTAATATGTTTGTAGAGGGAAGAGCCTCTTCTTCCCATCCTTCTTTTAGAATATCTAATATGCCCCGGGGTTGTCGTCCATACAGTAATTCAAAAGGGGATAACCCCGTGGAGGCTTGTGGGAGTTCCCGATAGGTAAAAAGGACGAGGGGGAGGAGCTGATCCCAGTTCCTTCCATCCTCGCTGACCACCTTATGCAGCATTTGTTTGAGAGTCTGATTAAACCTCTCCACTAAACCGTCGGTTTGAGGATGATACACTGTGGTCTTTAAATGCTTTATTTTCAGTAATCTGGCAGTCTCCTTGAATGTCTCCGAGATGAAAGGTGTCCCCTGGTCCGTCAAGACTTCCTTGGGGATACCCACGCACGCAAAGACCCCTAGTAATTCCTGTGCGATGGCTTTAGAAGTGGCTGAGCGCAATGGAACAGCTTCGGAGTATTTGGTAGCATAATCCACAAGGACTAGGATGTACTTGTGTCCTCGGACTGAGTGCTCTAGAGGTCCAAATATATCGACCCCAATATGATGGAAGGGAATGTCAATCGGGGAATAGGAACGAGGGGAGCATGGTCCTTTCTTGGAATTTGTCGCAGTTGACAGGAAGCGCAAAAGCGACGAACCTCCTCATTGATTCCCGGCCAGTAGAAACAGAGCTTGATCTGCTCCAGGGTTTTCTCGGTGTCCAAGTGGCCACCTAGGAGGTGGGCGTGTGCTGACTGACAGACTTGCCGCCGGAAGGTCCGCGGGATTAGCAGCAGTCTTTTTTCCTGCCCGTCATGCATTGCTACGCGATACAGAAGGTCGTTGTCTAACACAAAGTGAGGACCCTGTGGCATTGACTGGTTTGTGTGCTGGCTGTTGACTAGGACCACTGCATTTTTTGCAAATTTCAGGGAGTCGTCACTCCACTGCTTCCTTTTAAAGGAAGCCGGCGTCTCTCTAAATTGGAACCGTAAAAGGGAGAGAGGGTCTGCACTGACCTCAATGGGCGTGGTTTCCTCCCACTCCGCCGCGGCGCTGGTGGATGACGTGTCAGCACGCGACGGCCCGGGAGTTGCCACATCACCCAGGACGGCTGCTTCGTCTCTCTCTGCCGGCTGATTACACGGCATGGAGGCAGCTTGAGACGGCTCATCTCCGTCCATAACTAGGCCCAAGTTAACCTAGGAGTGGTATGTGTCTCACCGTTTTTGATATTAGGCCAGTCCCGCCCTAGTATCACCGGGTGTGGAGGATCAGGGAGGATTGCCACGGTTACTTTCTGAACTGATACTCCGTAGCTGATGACACAAACGGTGGTCCTGTACCAGCGGGTTTCCCCGTGGACACAGGTTATACCGGCCTTAAATTTCAACCACTGTTGCGGTAGCACAAATTGGTGGGCAACAATGGAAATGTTGCTGCCGGTATCGAACAGAGCAGAAGTTTTATACCCGTTAACAATCACCATGCCTGTGTGTGGGACCGCCAACGGGTTTGTCAGAGCACACCAACCTCTCTTACCCCTCCACCTGCATTCCACCTCATTCCCAAGCGGTTTGCGCACCCGTGGCCTCGTGGACGTCAGCACAAGCTCTGGGTTGTATGGGGGGGGCTAGGTTTTGGGACGTACTCCGGTTGAGTTCGGGCAAGGGACGGTTCAGCTCCCCCAGATTGTGAGGCCATCCTTTGTCTTTCTACGAGCTCTATGTTTCTGAACTGTCTACCCCAGACCGGCTGGGTGAAGCCCCGGGGTAGTGTGTCCAGAAGCAGCTAGCAAGCCACCTGCTCTATTATTTGGAAGGGCTTGAGTTCCTGTGGCCGTAGCCACTGCCCTACCTTTGCCCATAGGGACCAGGCTTGTTGAGGGGTTGGCCGCTTTGGGTCGAACCTCCAGTTTTTCAGGCTACTCACCTGTCAGTCTGGGGCACCCCTAGGTGGAAATCTGGGCTCTGGCTTCACAGGGATGTGGGCACTCTCCTACGAGAGAGCATAAACAGCCCTCTTTGCCTCCCCCTTCCGAAGCAGCCCAACTCTGTGAGCCCCTCCCGAACACTCCCTGGCCTGCCTAGGATGACTAGTGGAGCATGCCAGGAGCAGAGCCTGTACCGGGCCACTCCGAAACACGGGACACCCTCCCCGCCTAGAAACTCAGCCCCGGTATGCTCCCACCTGAATGTGTTGCAGGTCCTGTCCCCTTCACTTCCAGGACTTCTGCTGACAACGCCAATGTCACAATAACGAGACATACTCTGATAAAGGTTTGAGGCAGTCACCCGTATATTCTGGCATCTTGGCTGCAAAGTCGTTTGTTATCAAAAAATAAACAGCACTGAGGTGCATACAAATGAGTCCAAAGCAAGACAAGGTCTCTTTCCATTGGCTCGGTCCAAGTGACGTCAAGAGAGCCAGATGGAATCTCCCTGGAATGGTCTACAGGAAAGAGAGAAAAAGAGTCTGTGCACTCTGCCAGCTCCCGGCATGCCTCAGAAGTGCCGTCACTCAAGCCCTTTAGCTGCCTCCCATGCGCACATGTGTGACAGTACAAACAGTTCTACAAGGAGCAATTGATTGAGTGAGTTTATAGTTCTTGGGATGAAGCTGTTTCTGAACCGCGAGGTCTGTAGAGGAAAGGCTTTGAAACGTTTTGCCGTGGCTGAGGCAGCGTGGGCTTGATGCTGTATACTGATAATTCTCTTTCCGATCAGCTGCTGCTGTGATTCCCCACTCAGATACAGTGATATAAATACTCCGAGTGCTGCAGTGAGAGTAATAAGGAGAAAGATGATCCGCTGTGGCAACCCTTAAAGGGAGCAGCTGAAAGAAGAAAATGAAGAAGAAGAAGTTGCAGTGAGAGTAATAACACTAAAGCAGTTATGGTATTTGGAATACTATGGCTATTCCCTGGACCATTATATTGTTACAAGTTAATTACAATCAGATGCATTACACTAATAAACAATATGTGGTTCCTTTCAGTGTATTTATAAAGCTGCGTCAGAATAATAAAGAGTAATCACACAGGAACAGTAGCACTACTTCGACGCTGGGTGCCACCAGTCTGCAAAACTGAGTGGAGAACTTGCGTACGACAAGGTATGAGGTACCGTGGAAAAGTGTGTGGCTTTACGCCAAGTGTAGGTTTTATACATCGCGATTTGAACATGGAAAGGTTCTTACGCAACATTTCTGTGCATACGCACCGTTCATACATGAGGCCCCTGGTGTGTGCCCAGTGAAAGTTTGGTTTTGGCAACTCTGTACAAATACTTACCTGTCTGAGCTTCAGAATACCGTCAGATAATGTATGCATACCGTCACACCCAGACAACCTGTGATGCAATGGATCAGCATTATATACTCAGTGGGCTGTACCTGTCAGCACTTGATCTGGGCTACATAGCGAGAGGCATAACATGCTTAATCTAGTATTGAAGTCACAACACACAATAAATCAATGCAGAACAGCAAAGTATTTTCATAATATTCTCATTAGAGTCATACCCTTCAAATGCTACAGGATGTCATGCTGGCCTCATCATGCTGTGATGTCATGCTGGCCCCAAAAACTTCATGGGGAACTTAGAAAAAAGTTACTGTATCTAAGGCAGCAACCTGGTAAATTTTCAGGGAAATATTTGGCGATCAAGAGCACAGACAAACACAGCATACTCGCTGCTAAAATGTTTTGGTGAAATGCACTAGTGCTTAGACTGGTGAGTGCTGCTTCTAGTGGTTATCTCTGGACATGAAACGTTGCAGCATCGCAAAGTGCTGTTCCACCCGGTGTCAGCCTCCTGCATTATGTTGGGTTATGGGCTGCCTCTTTCTGCCTGTATGTCAGAGAGTTTCTCCTTTGCTATTGTACTTGATCTAAAATGCTTCACATTATCTTTTTATTATTATTACATGCTGGAGTTTTCCCCAGTGACCTTTTAACTGCAAGATTATGGACATGTGTAAAACAGACAACATGGTACAGATTGAGAAGGTTTTATCTGCACACCATGTTTGCCGGAGAATCTGAGACAGGGCTTCTTACCTTTAATTCCCCATTTTTGTCATTAGGGTGTCTTTAGCCTCAGCTAAGTGTGATGGTATAGGAGTTAAAACAAACTTTGTTACCAACAAAAAAACAGTAGACAGCTTCATCCCATCTGTGATGAAATGGCATGTCACAACTAAGTACTCATCCCTATGCCACTGTAAGACAAATCACAGACAAGCATAAAGTGTTGGACAAACCCTGGAAAGAAATTGTGGTTTCATTAACACTTTGAATAAAAAGACTATTCTTGAGTATAGGTATTGGCTGCCTCAAGATAGTGGATCTTCCACTAATAAAGACATCCAGCAGGATGAGGCGCATCTAAGGGTCCAGACACCGGAAGTGATATCAAGGGTGGTAAAGCTGTCAGTCTTTTTGTCTGCAGAAGGAGGAAGAGAAAACGTGTTAGTAAGTAGCGTCATCCTGTGTTAATATGTGCTTAATATGCCTAAAGTATGACTGTATGACCAAACTTACAGAAATAAAACAAGATAAATAAGCCTTTAACTGAACTGTTCTTAAACAAGAACTTTTTCTTCCTTTAATATCAATTTTTTCTCTATTTTTTATGTGAAATATTTTGCTTTGAATTTTACTAAAACGTACCATATCATTCCATTTTCCCAACCTGCTGAAACCTAACAAGAGGTCACGGGGTCTGCTGGAGCCAATCCCAGCCAACAGAGGGCGCAAGGCAGGAACAAACCCCGGGCAGGGAGCCAGCCCATTGCAACTAAAACTTTTAAAACAAAAATATTTGGTCTGTGGAATTATTTGGAACACGCATCACACTATTGCCTGAATCATCCTATGAAGCAAACCAAAAGCTGCAGAACTTTGGTAATTTGGGACAGCTACAGTCATGAAAAGCAGTGCCTTCTCTTTTACTTTTATATTATTTTATTAGTAGTAGTTTTGACTTTGATTCTGAGTGTTATAAAATAGACATAAATTGGCCCCACTGTATACGCACTCACTCCTACTTATTTTTCTTGTAATTTTCTTATTTTACTGTGTGATTTCAAATATATTACTACTTTGTTTTGATTTTTACATTTGTCATATTTTTTTCAAAATATCATTATGTTTATTCACTGTAAGCTTTAAGAGAAACCTTACTTGTGTTTTTTTAATCTTTTTTCTTTACTATAAAGGTTGTAGCTAAGTTCAATGTGAAATATTCTTTTAAAATATCTCAAATAGACTGATTAGAGTATCCAAAAAATAATCTAAGTTCTTTTGGGTTATGTCTCTGAAGATGAATATAATAATTTGTTCTTTGAAGTGGTCAGATAATGTGTTCATGTTTATTTTTCACATTTAGTAGGCATAAACAATATAGATCATAAGACATTAATGTCAAGACTGCCTCATGCTGTACTTTCAATACCTCAAGTATGCTCTTGGGAAAAAGAAAGATGAAGAAGCAGCCGCAATCTAAAAAAATAGCATGCCCATGCTTCAGATGAAAAAATCTAAGAGGTACATTGGCACAGCAGGTTGTACCACTGCTTTACAGTGAGTGCTTCCTGAGTTTTACTTATGTCTGACATGCCTCCTGTGTAGCAAATGCCTAGATTTCTTTTGGACTCTGAACAGTCATACCATTTTTCACAGACATGCTGCATACTTAAATGCCTGAGTGTAGGTGTTTTGTATTCATGGTGTGATGGGTTACTCTCTGTCTCACACATTTTCTTGCTGACATAGCCTTCAGCCTGTCTGCCATCCTAAATGAGATCAAAAAAGCATTGAAAAATATTTTCTTTTATACTTGACTTTTATTCTGGAGACCTGTAAATGCTGATATAATTTAATCATTTAAAGCTACTGACTCTGTGTTAACAATTAAAATGTGCCTTTATCTGCAAATCCATAATTATAAATTCTTTCATTTAAGTGTTACTATCAAATATGGAAAACGCATTACTGTATCATCTAACTGTCTTTCCTTGATAGATTGCTCAATAATCATTCCTACCTAACAAAAACTCGGCTATACCCCGTTTTAAAATTAAGCCTTGCCATTATTGTTTGTTTTGTGAACAAGCAGCTGTAACTGTTATTTGGTAAATCAATCACCAAAACATTTCCATATAATTTCCTTTGTTTACTCACAGTATTTAAAAAAATAAATCTGATTTTGTCTTTTGACAATTTGCTGATGTCAAACCATGCCTTGCTTTGATGTGTTACATCTCCCCACAATGATGGGGGAGCTTGTCAGCAACCTTTAGGGAGCTTTGTGCTTACACTTAAAGAAAAAAGTGAGGCTAAATAGCGAGAAACCTAAAAATGACTTTAATGATGGGTCTAACAAGACAAGAAGGAGTATTGACACATTTGACACAACTTAGGGCTAATGGTGGTTTTGTCGGCCCTATCAGGCCACCCCAACATGTGGATTTGTTATGTGAGCTTTTCTCATGATAGCTAAACATTTAGTGTTAGGTGTAATGCCCAATGAGTGACTAGCAAAAGCCTGGACCATGAGGTCTCAGGAGTGCAAGCAGGTTCTTGGGACATGGGACTTCACTTCACAGGCAGTGATTTTCTTAGAGGTTGAATCCTATGGGCTTTATATACAGTATATTCCATTAAGCAAATGCTCTTTTCTTATGACTAGGCACTAATGACACTATTTGACATAGCAGAAAAGAATAATGGAACCTTGCACCCTGTTTCATAAATGGTGCACTAATAAATTAAATTCATCATTGCATGATGAATTCAGATTATCTTTTGTCACACTTGGTATTACTGGCTCAAGACAAGCAATCAAATACAGAAGCCCTCTAAGGCTGCAATTTGTCTCCTTTGCTCTTCACCCTGTACACCAGAGAGAGAACAGGTAATTTGTTGATTACGACATGGTGACAGGACACATATCTTGGGGAAATGGGAATTGCCACAGCCACCAGATAGATTTTTTTAAGTAAGTCATGTAAAGATCAGTATATTCTTTATTGATAAAAGGCCAAAGAAATTGTATTTGGCTCTTTAAGATAGAAATGTATCTGATAAGGTCACAATTACTTTGGATCCAATATGATAATAATCTTAATTGAAGTATAACACATACAAAATCTCTGTCTAACCAATGCTTATCTTTTCAAAATAACCTCAAATTGTTGAAAGTCAACTGAGACAGAATGATCTGAATTGTCATCAGCTTTAGCTCTATTGCCAGTTTAAGTGAAAATCTAGCAAACATTATTGGTGCTGCTAGATAGATAGATACTTTATTAATCCCAAGGGGAAATTCACATAATCCAGCAGCAACATACTGATACAAAAAAACAATATTAAATTAAAGAGTAATAAAAATGCAGGTAAAAACAGATAATAACTTTGAGTAATGTTAGCATTTGCCTCCCCCCCCCCCCCCGGGTGGAATTGAAGAGTCACATAGTGTGGGGGAGGAACGATCTCCTCAGTCTGTCAGTGGAGCAGGACAGTGACAAAAGTCTGTCACTGAAGCTGCTCCTCTGCCTGGAGATGACACTGTTCAGTGGATGCAGTGGATTCTCTGTGATTGACAGGAGCTTGCTCAGCACCCGTCGCTCTGCCACAGATGTTAAACTGTCCAGCTTCATTCCTACAATAGAGTCTGCCTTCCTCACAAGTTTGTCCAGGTATGAGGCGTCCTTCTTCTTTATGCTGCCTCCCCAGCACACCACCGCGTAGAAGAGGGCACTCGCCAAACCGTCTGGTAGAACATCTGCAGCATCTTATTGCAGATGTTGAAGGGCGCCAGCCTTCTAAGGAAGTATAGTCGGCTATGACCTTTCTTACACAGAGCATTAGTATTGGCAGTCCAGTCCAATTAATCATCCAGCTGCACTCCCAGGTATTTATAGGTCTGTACCCTCTGCACACAGTCACCTCTGATGATCACGGGGTCCATGAGGGGCCTGGGCCTCCTAAAAGCCACCACCAGTTCCTTGGTCTTGCTGGTGTTCAGGTGTAAGTGGTTTGAGTTGCACCATTTAACAAAGTCTTTCATTAGCTTCCTATACTCCTCCTCCTGCCCACTCCTGATGCAGCCCACAATAGCAGTGTCATCAGCAAACTTTTGCACGTGGCAGGACTCCGAATCGTATTGGAAGTCTGATGTATATAGGCTGAACAGGACCAGAGAAAGTACAGTCCCCTGCGGCGTTCCTGTGTTGCTGACCACAATGTCAGACCTGCAGTTCCCAAGACGCACACACTGAGGTCTGTCTGTAAGATAGTCCATGATCCATGCCACCAGGTGTGAGTCTATTCCCATCTCAGTCAGCTTGTCCCTAAGGAGCAGAGGTTGGATGGTGTTGAAGGTGCTAGAGAAGTCCAAAAACATAATTCTTACAGCACCACTGCCTCTGTCCAAGTGGGAGAGGGATCGGTGTAGCATATAGATGATGGCATCTTCCATTCTCACCTTCTCCTGGTATGTGAACTGCAGAGGGTCGAGGGCGTGGTGAACCTGTGACCTCAGGTGGTGAAGCAGCAGCCGCTCCATGGTCTTCATCACATGTGACGTCAAAGCAACAGGCCAGAAGTCATTCAGCTCACTAGGACGTGATACCTTTGGGACTGGGGTGATACAAGATGTTTTCCAAAGCCTCGGGACTCTCTCCTGTTCCAGGCTCAGGTTGAAGATGCGCTGTAGAGGACATCCCAGTTCCAGCGCATAGGCCTTCAGCAGTTGTGGTGATACTCCATCTGGACCCGCTGCTTTGCTGGCACAAAGTCTCCTCAGCTCTCTGCTCACCAGCGCTGTTGTAATTGTGGGTGGGGATGTGTTTCCTATGCTGGTATCAGCAGTTGGAGGATGCAGTACTCCGAGGTGAGAGTGGGTTAAGGTGGTCAAACCTGTTAAAGAAGTTGTTCATTTGGTTTGCTCTCTCCACGTCTCTGTCGATGGTGGCACCCCGCTTCGAGCTGCAGCCAGTGATGATCTTCATCCCATCCCACACTTCCTTCATGCTGTTATTCTGCAACTTCTGCTCCAGCTTTCTCCTGTACTGCTCCTTCGCCGCCCTGAGCTGCTAGTGAGTATGTATAAGAAAGAAATGTTGAAAAAAATAAATAAGTTCACAGATGATAGCCACTCATTTTATGCTGCACTATGCAGCAGAAAAACAGAATGTATCCTTGGGTGTGCTATTATTTATTATGTGATCCTGCTTCCAGCTATGGCTGCCTGTTTAACTAATACATTCTGTATCATTTGCACCCAGCACATTACTAAGGAAACAGTGAGTTAATGACAATTAATACAGGGTGTGCCAAAAAGAAGTACCATATTGCAAACGTTTATTCTACAAAAACGCTACAAGATAAAATTTCATTACAACACAAGAAAGGGTATACAAAATAGATTTTTTGACTGTGTTTTAACAATGATGTCTTCAAAGTTTTGGCCATCATTAGCGATACACTCTTCAAGATGATTTCTGAATGCTCACATGACTCGTTTGGCCATTTCAAGGGAAATAGTGGTGCTTTCGAGGTGAATAACATTTTTGAGGGCTTCAAGGTTTTTCTTGTATGCATACCTTCGACTACAGATAGCCCCAGAAGAAGAAATTGCATAAATAACGATCAGGCGAATGTGGAGGCCACCCAATATCGCTGCGCAGAGAGATCAGCTTCCCAGGAAACATCTCCTGCAAAACTTACATGGATCTCTGCACCACATGAGCTGTTGCTCCATCCTGTTGAAACCAGGCATCTATCACATCCATTTCTTACAGTTGGGGCCACAATAAGTTGTCTAGCATTTCAATGTAACATTCTGAAGTGACCATTGCTCCCCCCTCCTCAAAAGAGTAAGGGCCTACAATGCCAAATTCTGCCACAGTGCACCAAACTGTAACACACTCATGGTGCAGGGGTCTCTGATGAAGTTCACAAGGGTTGTTTTCAGCCCAATAGTGAATATTTTGCTTATTTATCTATCATTCCAATGGAAATGTGCCTTGTCGCTGCACAGGATGATGGCATTTTGATGAATGGTTTGCAGAATGTTCCTACACAACTCTCTACGGCTCTCCCAGTCTCTCAAAGTGAGCTCCGGCACTACCATCATTTTGTTTGGTTGGAAATTAAGGTCCTCATGCTACATCCTCCTCAAAGACGTGTTGGAAATGCCTAAGGCAGAATCATGTATGTACATTTAGGAGACTGCAAAACTGATGCCCATTACAGGTTGGATGTTTTAATGTGTTTGTATAGTCCGAGGACGGCCTGAAGATTTTCTGTTCAATGTTGTACCTGTCTGTAAAATATAGTCAACCACTGAAGAATTGTTTTTCGATTTGGGATGTCACCGTTAAGAGGAATGCTGAAGTGCGTTTGGAAGGTGCGTTGCGTAGTGATGATGGATTCATTGTTTTTGAAGAATGCCTCGACAGTGAAAGTATGTCAATTATTGCACACTTTCTGTAAATCCAATAAACTTCATTTTACTTCTCAAATATCACTGTGTGTGTCTCCTATATGATATATTTAACTGACATTTTTTATCGTAACAACCAACGATTTATACAGGAAAATAATGACTATTAACAAGGTTGCCCAAACTTTTGCATCCCACTGTAATTTAGTACACTGGGCAAGATTTGTTTTTGCTTTTTTGTTTATCAGTGTCAAAAATTCCAAACTAAATTCACTGTGTTTCAATGTTGTATAGCAATAAAATGGAAAAACTTCCAAGAGAGCTGAATACTTTTCATAGGCACTGCATACGTGTGACATCAAAGGAGTGAGGTTGTCAGAATGTCTGCAGGCTTTCAAATAATTACAGTGGTATGGTTTGTACCTATTAATTGCGAAACATATTCAATATATTTAAATATTTACCTGCAATCATTTAAAAAATAGTGATAAATAATATTAGGTATTATGCCTCAATTTGAAATTGGTCTTCATAGTCAAGTACAGATACATACGTTTTTCTGAAGGTGTTTTCATTACAAAATCTTCACTAAGCTACTTATCCAAATCAGGACTCAGGGGACTAAGTGAAAGACAAGAAGCAATCTTGGCCAGTAGACAAGTGTGGTGTAGTGCTTAAGGCTTTAGACCTCAAACCCTGAGGTTGTGGGTTCAAATCCTGTTATGGACACTGTGTGACCATGAGCAAGCCACTTCACCTGCCCTAACCAATTGTATCATAAATGTTGTAAGACAACTTGGATAAAGGTGTCAGCCAAATATGTAAATGGACAGAGTGCATAACCCACTCATACAGAATCAAATTTAAATCACCAATAATTCCAACATGTATAGTTTGGGGAAATGTAAGGAAAACCCCCACCAACATGTGAAAAACACGCATGCTGCACAAGTTCAAATTGAGGCACAGGAGCAGTCTGTGAGGGAGCAGCACTGCACGACTATTTATTTTCATGTCTAAGTGAATATTAAAACCACCCACAATGAGAATTTTATCATCAGGTTGCTAAACTCAGGAAAGAAAGAAAGTAAGGTATAATGATTCTATGAAGTAGAATACAGCGACACTTAATTTGGTTTTAATATCAAATTTTAGCAGCAAAAGGTGTGAAGTCCCCTAGACGTTTAAGAGGTGAAGTGCGGTTCATCATTAAAAATGTGTTGAAAAAATTACTTCCTGAACAAATAGAGTGTGATTATTTCCACCAGGAAATGTCTCCACTGAAGAAGTTTTATCTGTATCTCTTAGTTAAGTTTAAATAAGAGAGGTCACACTTTACACTTAATGTATTATCTGTAATGATTTATTTGCATTTATATTAGTTTTACGATTATCTGGAATTATTATTATGATTTATTTTGTCATTTGCAACTTTGCCATTTTTATTATTATGATCACCAACATTTTTTTGATTTGCTTTGGTGATGAGAGCATCACAACCCAGATAATATTGAAAAGCAGAGATACGTTCTTCTTGGCATCCAAGATTCTAGAAATCAAGCCAGAAATGTTTTTGGTCATTCTAGTGTAAATTTTAAAAAGAATTTAGGAAAAAGAATCCCTTTAATGTTGTCTTCTGGTTTACATATTGGGTTTAATGCAGTTTGGGCTTTGATTAATTTCTGACCACTGCTTTTTCTCTGACAAAGATATTTTAACTGTTGTGACAGGCGCCTGGCGTCCATGCCCAGTCGGGACGCCCCTGCACACTGTATTCAGGGAGAGCAGCCCTGGACAGTGCAATACCTCCCCCTGGACGCTAGTTGGCCGCCCCCCTGGGCTGGTGTAGTGCCTCAGTTTCCCACAGGGCTCCCTGGGAATTGGAGTTGGGGGCAGCCCTGTTGGGTTCCGCAGGTACCGCCAGGGGGTGCTGTGTTTGTTGCCGTATGGGCAACAGCTTCATCACACCTGGAAGTGCCACCGGATCTTGGTGATCAAACACCTGGAGCACTTCCAGGTGACCTATAAAAGGGAGCCAGCAACCACCACTCATCGGCCAGAGTCGGGTGGAGGAGGACAGGGTTGTGAGGGAGGAGTGGTGGTGCCAGTAAGAAGAAGAGTGTTTGTGCTTGTGCTGTACTACTGGTGTTTGGGACTGTGTTGTGGCTGGGGGGAGTACGGGTAAGATGTGCCCTCCAGCTGAAGAGGAATAAAAAAGCATTTTATTTTACACGTGCCTCCAGTGTCCACTCTGTCGGGTCAGGCGCTATATAGTGCCGTTTACACTGTCCATCTCTGATTTTCATCAGAGCAGTACAATATCAATATAAAATGCATTTTTATTTTTTAAGTATTAGATATTTGGCTTATAGTCAACAAATGAAGATATTAGTTTCTTCAGCCATCCTTCCCTATGGTCGGTGACAACATGCTAACAACCCCAGGCTAAAATAAGCTTCCTACACAGGGCTCCAAGGGTCAATCTGTGAGATAGACTGGAAACCTTTAAATCAGATAGAATATTGACATATAGCAGTGTGTGCTTAAAGTGAGAAAAGCCTCCTGAGACGGTTGAGCTTTTAGTGAGGATGGCCCAGAGAGCCAGTTTAGGAACAATGTACATGGATGGGGAGTTACAGTTCTCATTTGATCTGGGAATTCCTCTAGAAGAACTGAAATCCATTGCTAGAAAAATGTGGTACAGAAAGTAAGATAAGAATTATGCTTAAAAGTATGCTTTATCTTTTATCAAAGTTTGTATTCAGTGTCTTGGAATCCTGTGAATTATATATTAGTTGCACAATCACATGACTAACTGCTGTGTATTATTGTGGAAATTGCTCTGTTCTTTATTTTGGTTTACCTATGTTATGTAGTTCTAGTTAATTATGGTGAGAGTTTGAATTGTAATATATCTGCATAAAAGTGCCCCACACGTAAATCTCTATCTGCATGTAGACAGTTGCTTTGAGCAACATGAGTCTGACACTGTGATTAGTGTGTAGCTTTACAGTGCCCAAATGTATGGCTTCACCCACACGTAGATACAGTAGCTGTCATGAGCAGATAAAATGATTCTCTTCAGACCTGATAGTTGGTCAACATCCATGCCACTTACCAAAGCAGCTGCCCAGGCACTGTGCTACCACCTGTCAAAGGGGGCCCTTTCCCCCACACTCACCCACACCGAATGCTGTTATTATTATACCTTGGCCCAACCAAATATTATGTACTTGCTATTACAATAAATCAAAATTAATATAACACAGTAAAATCAATAGTAGTGTTTAATCAGAGTATATTCAATATGTCACTGTGGTCTGTGCAAATATTTTAAATCTGCTTTTCTTTTGTTCTCACATATACAGCTAGCACAAAGCCAGATTTAGTATAGGGGCCCAGCATTTAGAATTGCAGGCAAGCATCTTAAGACCAGACAAGTAAGGACAACTGTGAAATGGGCAACATTTTCTATTTCTGTGTGTTAGAGTCAGCATGACATTGGATCTTCTTATCCTTGTTTGGAATGATATGATTTATCTAAGTGGGGGCCTGCACATAGAGAAAGAGTATAAAGCTTTGGAACCTTGCCCGGCACACCTTTGAAGCCGACAGACGGATGGGAGATAACGTCATCCGATCCTGAAAATCCGAAAATGGCAGACTGTATACATCGAGCTCCCACTTTGGTAATAGTCTTGTCATGGCTTCCTCGTCTATTATGCCGCATAAATTGTCATTAAAGAAAGCTAAGTTATTTCTCCTATGTGATTTCTTACCGCCGTATCACTAAGGGAAGGATATCGCCTTTTAATATTATACGAGGTATGGCAGAAAAGTAATGAGACTGGCAACACTGCAAGCGATCTGGCAACGCTGCGCTGTTGTCCTTGATAGAGCACGTGTATCAGTACCCTCCCATAGCTCAGTGCGAGTTTCAACTCCTTCCGTTAACTACGTGATTTTTGTGACTGCTGTTAGCGAAGTTGTGTTTTTGGTTGTGCGTCACGCAAAATGGAACAGCGGAATTTGGAGCAACGTTGTGCCATTAAATTTTGTGTTAAGCTTGGAGAATCGGCAAGTGTGACGTTTGAAAAGTTAAAACAGGCCTATGGGGAACATTCTTTATCCCGAGCTCAAGTTTTTCGTTGGCACAAATCATTTTTGGAAGGCAGAAAACACGTTGAAGATGAACACCGTTCAGGGAGGCCTTCAACTTCGAAAACCAATGAAAACATTGAACGTGTGAACACTCTTGTGAGATCAGACCGTCGTTTAACAGTAAGAATGTTGAGTGAACAATTAAATTTGAACAGATTTACCGTTCATCAAATTTTGACTGAACATTTGCACATGCGAAAGGTCTGTGCCAAAATGGTGCCGAAAAACCTCACAATTGAGCAGAAGGACAATCGAAAAAACAAGTGTCTTGATCTTCTTGACAGAATCGCTAATGAGCAAGATTTCTTTAGTCGTGTGATCACAGGTGATGAATCATGGATTTTTGAATACGATCCTGAGACCAAGAGGCAAAGTCAGGAGTGGAACACTGCAAACTCTCCTCGACCAAAGAAAGCTCGAATGAGCAAATCAAAGATCAAATCAATGCTGATTTGTTTTTTTGACAAAAGGGGAATCATCCACAAAGAATTTGTTCCTCCAGGACAAACTGTCAACCAAGTTTTTTATAAAGACATCCTTGAAAAGCTCAGAAAAAGGGTCATTCACGTGAGACCAGACATTGCAGACAAATGGATGCTCCATCATGACAACGCCCCATGTCACACTGCCCTCTCCATAACAGAATTTTTGACCTCAAAAGGCATTCCTGTGGTTCCCCAGCTCCCTTATTCACCTGACCTCAGTCCGTGTGACTTTTTCCTTTTTCCTAAACTGAAAAATGTCCTCAAAGGACGTCATTTCGGGACTTTAGAAAACATCCAAAAGAGTGTAACGGACATGCTGAAGACCATACCGGTTGAAGACTTCCAGCGCTGCTACCAACAGTGGGAACAACGTCTCCATCGGTGTGTAGCTGCCCAAGGGAACTACTTTGAAGGGGATAACATTGATGTTTGAAAAAAATAAAAACTTTGGTAAATAAAAAATCAGTCTCATTACTTTTCTGCCACACCTCGTATCTATATAGTCTCAGGTTGGGCAGCGTGGTGGGTAGCACTGCTGCCTCACAGTTAGGAGACCCAGGTTCGCTTCTTGGGTCCACCCTGTGTGGAGTTTGCATGTTCTCCTCATGTCTGCGTGGGTTTCCTCCAGGTACTCCGGTTTCCTCTCACAGTCCAAAGACATGCATGTTAGGTGCACTGGCGATTCTAAAATGTCCCTGGTTTGTGTGTGCGTGTGCGTGCGTGCCCTGCGGTGGGCTGGCGCCCTGCCCGGGGTTTGTTTCCTGCCTTGTGCCCTGTGTTGGCTGAGATTGGCTCCAGCAGACCCCCGTGACCCTGTAATTAGCATATAGCGGGTTGGATAATGGATGGATAGTTTCGGGTTATGTAACATGCTGCAATTACAAAAGAACTTATTCCAACAAGGGAGCTAGTGCCCCCTGCTGGATAGATAGTGAAAAGTAGGAAATGTATTTGAATGAAGTTTAATCCAAAGATACTTATATAAGGATAGAGTGCCTCAAGATTGGGTGCATAGCTGCTTAAAATGTTTCTATAGTCTGCACAGATTTTGTACCTTGCCAGCTCCAGTAGGAATGAATACAGGCCTCTTGTCTAGTTTATGGTGAAGATGTTCTCCCCTTCTTATTGCAGTACGTATTCCAAAATTGAAGACCTCTCTCCACATGGAGTTAACAATAATAACAACAATGATCGATAATCTTAAAACCACTGTGATGTTTATATTACAAAAGTGTATTCTTTTACCAGGTTGATGCCCATGCTAATGGTATTTACCCCCAGGCTAATAAATACAGCTGTTTTGAACATTCTAAAGTACTAGGGTGTTGTACCGTGTTAGCCATTATGAATGTAGAGAAAAGCCAAGCAAAATGACACCTTTTATTGGCTAACTAAAAAGATTACAATATGCAAGCTTTCGAGGCAAATCAGGCCCCTTCTTCAGGCAAGATGTAAAACAGAAACTGGAGTTCCCTGTGTTTATATACACACACTAGGACAAGAAACAGCATTGGTAAATCTGTAAATGAAAAATCTTAAATGTAAAAAATTCCATTCTAAAGAAATTAAGTAAATGATGAAGATTCAGATCAATAAAAATTCAAAGTTTAAATCAATCACAAATTCAGAGTTTAAATCAGCCTGCACTACTATCAGTTAAAATGTGCAAATTATCAATTAAAAAGTTGAACCAAAACTGCAGCTTGAATTTCAGCGAGCAATCTTTAGTATGGTTTGCCTGAAAAAAACATCAGGGTAGCTCATGTGTATTGCAGCTAGTTACTCAGTCCTGTTCACTTTATTAAACATTTTCATTTATTGTAATATTTGTATTCACAGTTCATTATAGTAAATATGAACATTTATTAAAGAAGTTTTCATTATGGCTTGTTTCTATCACCATGCAAGCTGCAAGTGTGACTTACAGTACACTGTAAAAAATGTCAGTAAATTTAACGGTAAAAATTCTGTAAATGGTGAAACTAAAAGACCTTTTCTGAAAAAAAGGAAAGTTACTTTATGTTCTACTGAAAATTACCTGTATCTCTTAAACAATACATTTCATTATTTTTTACAGCCAAGCAGGCCCGCCGCCAGGGGGGAACAAACGGGACTCTGGTCCAGGGCCTGAACGGAAGGGGGCCCCTTCACACTTGATTTTTTTTGGCATGTGGGGACCCGGGGAAAGGCAGAGGGGCCCACACGTACCCAGTTGTTTGGGGCCCAAATATTTGTGGCGGCGGGCCTGAGCCAAGTTCTGTAAAATCGATATTTTTCTACCTTCAAAATATGCTAAATACCGTTTATTAATGCATTACAGTTATACTGAAAAAATCTCTTAATTTTACAGTGTAAAACTTTTAAATAGCGAAGGTAAACAACTGTAAAATGTAAAACAATAAATCACTGTTTCAGTAAAACCGGTTATGATATTTGCATAAGGACACGCCCCTTTTTACAATATTGTTTCTGGTGAACCGCATACCTTTGAATAGTAGGGAAAAAAACTTAACCTAAGTTAGCAGACTTATTTTTCCCTGTGTGCTGAAGTTTTTTTGTGGTTATGGAATCTGATTTATGGTGGGTTGTATTCGATAAGTAGGACACCATACACCACAAAAGAAAACTTTACTTCCCCACCAGACAACGTGCCGTAACTTCCTTAAACTTTGAATTGTTTTCAATGTGTATAATTAAATGGTATATACTTGCTATTGGTTGTTGTTACTTTACTGATGTAAACTGTGTACTGGGGTTTGACCCTGACAATACATATTTTTTATTGATTGTTATATTTATTACACAACATGAATTTCTGGTTATGGTTAAACATTCCCTTCTGTTGGAATTTGTTACAGAGATCAAATAGTTTTTACTACAAAATCATACTGTATTCCTAAAAATATTGTCACCTTATTTATTACAGTAAAATTCTGGCAACCCCAGCTGCCAGTTTTTTACCGTAAATGTAACATTTTTTTTTTACAGTTTAGGGCACCCTACTGCCTGACTTTGTATTTTAACAAAGGTAAATGCTAGTTATCTAGACCCTATCTGGGTTGCGATTCACAATGAGTAGAGCATTAAGCCTTAAGCTAAGCGTTAAATTAATGTCAAGCATTCTGAGGGATCAATGCTACCCACCATACTACCTTGGAAACAAATTTAATACTGTAGTATATTATTACTGTGTTTTTAATCATTAATAATATTGCACAGTATAAAACGTGAGGTAGATAATCCACATGTTCTTTCCAGCTATTTTCAAATCAGTCTTTATTCTTCATGGATTACAGAAGCTAAGGGTTTTGGTAGCAATTATGAACTTAAGGAAGGGACCTGTATTGGATGATTACATGACACACTTGGGCACTGACAGAGACATAGTTATCTTGGGCCAATTGAGCAAAGTAATCAACCAGTTAATAGAGCTTGGAGAGCAAAAAAAGAAAAGATGAAATGAAAACTACAAAATATGCACAAGATTGAACCTGCTTCCATCCAATACAGAGCTCCAGGATCCAGAACCCTACTCCAGGGGCATTGGATGCATGGGAGAAATCAAACCATCATGCCACAGCAGTTCATAACAGAGCACATCTATTCACCCATACTACCTCATATTGTACCAATTTACAGTTATCAATGGATCTTAGCTGTGCATATTTAGATGCAAACCCAAATATCCAAGGAAGATCCATGTAAACATGAGACACACCAACAATATGTGGACATGGAATTCAACAAATCTGAGGCTGTAGTGCTCACCAGTGTGCCACCAAGTAGGTACCAAACACATTTATTGTATATTTGTATTTAAGTTGCAGTACCATAGTAAAATAAAACACACTTAATCAATTGACTGATGTATTCCAGAATTAAAAATAAGATTCATTCACTACTTCTTTCACAGGGAAAGGATGCAAGTCTGCAATCAACCTTAAATGGGTCATCCTCGTAATACAGCAAGTTCAAACACAACCAGACACCTTTGCTCACACTAAGCTCATGTGAATAAACCAAGGATTTCAAATATAACCTTGTTAAATAAAGAGGAAAAATATGACAATGCCCCAGAATTTATCGAAACCAGGATGTCAGCACAACCTGCTTTAGTTCTATGCAACCCAAATGTCTTAAATATAATATGAAATTATTACATGTTAAAACAATTGAAATTATTTTTTGTTTATTGAGTATGTATTTATTTTTTAGCAAATATTAATGTAGCTCTTGTGGCCTACTAGGGGGGACACCAGCTCCCCAAACCCAACACAAACAGACGCAGACACAAGTTCAGCAACACACACAGGCTTTTTATCTGTGGGAACCGCTTTTCAACCTTTTCCCACATCATAGTACCAAAGCACAATACAGCAGAGCACCAGCAGCAATAAAGCACACAGCAATTCTTTTCTTTCTCTGTCTTCTTCTCTCTGATTCTACCTCCACTCCTCTCCAACAAGGTTAATCTTTTCCCTCCCGACTCTGGCTCTTGGAGCAGTGGCTGCTGGCTTTGTTTATGCTGCATCCAGGAGCACTTCTGGCGGCTCATTAACGTGGTCCAGAAGCATTTCTAGGTGAGATGGAAGCCCAATGATGTAGGCCTTTGCAGCCAATGCAGCACCCCCTGGTAGCACAGACAGAACCCAATAGGGCTGTACCAAACTCCAACCCCCACAGAGCACTGTGGGAATTTATGGTGCTGTAGCAACCTAGGGGGGATTCCATCAAGTATTCCAGGGAAGGTAATGCCCTATGCATGTTCTCTCCTCTGGTCCTTCCAGTATAAAGGCCCTGTGTGTCCGCCACACTCTACATCAGCAGCATTAATATCAGTTGTAAGGAAAAATATGTTGGAAGAGTTAAACGGACACCCTAGCAGTCATAATAAAGCAAAAATAACTTCTCATCCTATATAGTTCACTTATGAAAATGAGCATGGGAAACATTAAACCAGTTAATCCACTCAAAGCAAAAAAGTATATACAATACCCATGAAATTTCAGGTACATTAAACACCGATATTGCTGAAATTTTTTATTAGCAAAGATGTCAGAAATGTGCCAGTGGCTTTAGAGAGTAAGGAGATATAATAACAGACCTTGAGATCTCTGAGACTGAGCCCAAATAAATAAAACTAAATATGTCACAGGGGTCAGACAACATATTAACCTCAAACCCTCCAATAAATTAGTGAAATCATAAATAAACCTTTTATTTTTATTATCTTTCAGCTTCAATGCACTGGGGAAATTCCTTGGTTCAAAACCCAGCTAACATTGCATAGATGCTGCATGTGAACATGTACATGTACATTGTACTAAATTATTGCTGCTACTTCAATATGTATTGAATTCACAATGTTTAGTTTATTGATATTTTCTAAAAATAACAAGGTGAACATCTGTTAGAGGAATTTTATAGACAAGTGACAACTCGTTCAAGGCTGCCAATCATATAACAGTATTTGGATAAGCCTTTAAAAACAAAATACCTCAAACAGGTTAATTATTAAACTCTACAGTGAACCTGTGCATGATGTTAGCCAGTGTGGTCTGAATTATTGCTTATTTTACAGCTCTTTTAGACAGTTTGCTATGCCTAGAAGAACTGCTCTCGGTAAGCCACACTAAGATAGTGACAATGTGACTGAGTCAGGTTGGCCTTTTTTTTAGGTGCCTTTGAGGCTGGCAGTGAAGTCCCTCATTTGAATATTGAATGCAAACTCCTACTGCTGTGTACTGCTGACTCAGCACTGATGTCGTCCCCAGCTGACGCACGTGTCAGCAGTATTGCAAGAATGTAAGTAGTCTTTTGTGTTAGCAACACGTTAGGTGTTGTCCTGATTTTTGTTTTACAGTACATTACATTTTTCTTTTTTATTATTATTCTGTTGTTGATAGTGTGTTTGTTAAATCATTCTTTGTGACTTTATCATACTGCCATTTTGTTAGGTGTTTTTCTGCCTTTTCCGGCTATATTTGCATGGGTGCTGCTATGTTGTTTGTGGTATCATCACACAACACCCTATAAAAAATGGCAGCTTCAGTCTTTGGACTTGATAATCTGAGGTTACGCTTTCAAATCCCCCTAATGACAGTGTGTGACTATGAGAAAGTCACTTGACCTGCCAGTGTTCCAATTGAGAAACCAAAAGAAATTTAATTGTATCTTTGTTGTTAGTCACCTTGGATAAAGGCATCAGCCAAAAATAAATAAATGTACTGACCACTGCAAACACAAAGGAAAAGACTTGTGAACTTCTTTCTAGAATCATTTTGTAAAAAACAAACTAGTCTAGGATTGTGTTTGTTTTTTACAGTAATTTATTTGGACTTTAAATTTTGGTTTTGGTTGCTAGGACTCCCAGGTGCTGTGGTCATTAAAGTTACAGTTACCTGAGAGGAGCATTAAGGACTCCAGTTTGCCATTTTTCATTGCTGTGGCATTAGGTACCATTTGTTTTCTGTGTTCTTGGCTCCTTTATCTCTTTCTTTTTTAAAGAAATGTTTAATAAAGTTAAAATAAGGAAAAAATAATCATGTGAAAGGATTACAAACATGTCAATTATTCAAATACACAACAGCAACAACCCAACCAAGACTGCTGTTTAAAAGGGAACCCTTAAGGATTTAAAGAAAAAATAAAAGAGTGGTACGATAGACACAGGAGCCCCAAGATAGAGAGTAGCTCAGACCTTTGAGAAATGAATCCACTTTTTTTTAAAACCATCCTTTAAACTAAAAATGTAATCTCTCTGTCATTAAAAATGAATATCTGGTCACTTATATTTAAAACATTTTTACATGATACATGATCTTTACAATTTGAACATATTGTCACACACATGGGAGCCTTCTAAAAGGACCAAATGAAGGTAACTCCACACCAGGCCAGGGAGTGGCAGGGTGTGCTAACTCTTTCTTTGTTATCCCTGCAGACCAAACATGGGAAATTCTGCCTGATCCCAGCCACCCTGACATCACTTCTGGTTCTGGCTATGAAGATGTCACTTCCAGTTCCAGGCACCCTGACATCACTTCCGGTTCCCTGCCTTAAAACCCAGACCACTTCCTATGATTCCCCAGTTCTATGTTGAACTCAGTCCTGTACACATCTGTGCAACCTATTTTGCCTTTTTGCAGCCAGGGCTCAAGAATATGTGTGGCTGCCCCAAACATTTTTGTGTGTCTAGGCTATTTATTTCACCATATACACTCACCTAAAGGATTATTAGGAACACCATACTAATACGGTGTTTGACCCCCTTTCGCCTTCAGAACTGCCTTAATTCTACGTGGCATTGATTCAACAAGGTGCTGAAAGCATTCTTTAGAAATGTTGGCCCATATTGATAGGATAGCATCTTGCAATTGATGGAGATTTGTGGGATGCACATCCAGGGCACAAAGCTCCCATTCCACCACATCCCAAAGATGCTCTATTGGGTTGAGATCTGGTGACTGTGGGGGCCATTTTAGTACAGTGAACTCATTGTCATGTTCAAGAAACCAATTTGAAATGATTCGAGCTTTGTGACATGATGCATTATCCTGCTGGAAGTACCCATCAGAGGATGGGTACATGGTGGTCATGAAGGGATGGACATGGTCAGAAACAATGCTCAGGTAGCCTGTGGCATTTAAACGATGCCCAATTGGCACTAAGGGGCCTAAAGTGTACCAAGAAAACATCCCCCACACCATTACACCAGCACCACCAGCCTGCACAGTGGTAACAAGGCATGATGGATCCATGTTCTCATTCTGTTTACGCCAAATTCTGACTCTACCATTTGAATGTCTCAACAGAAATCGAGACTCATCAGACCAGGCAACATTTTTCCAGTCTTCAACTGTCCAATTTTGGTGAGCCAATTGTAGCCTCTTTTTCCTATTTGTAGTGGAGATGAGTGGTACCCGGTGGGGTCTTCTGCTGTTGTAGCCCATCCGCCTCAAGGTTGTGCATGTTGTGGCTTCACAAATGCTTTGCTGCATACCTCGGTTGTATGTTATTGTATGTGGTTATTTCAGTCAAAGTTGCTCTTCTATCAGCTTGAATCAGTCAGCCAATTCTCCTCTGACCTCTAGCATCAACAAGGCATTTTCGCCCACAGGACTGCCGCATACTGGATGTTTTTCCCTTTTCACACCATTCTTTGTAAACCCTAGAAATGGTTGTGCGTGAAAATCCCAGTAACTGAGCAGATTGTGAAATACTCAGACTGGCCCGTCTGGCACCAACAACCCTGCCACGCTCAAAATTGCTTAAATCACCTTTCTTTCCCATTCTGACATTCAGTTTGGAGTTCAGGAGATTGTCTTGACCAGGACCACACCCCTAAATGCATTGAAGCAACTGCCATGTGATTGGTTGATTAGATAATTGCATTAATGAGAAATTGAACAGGTGTTCCTAATAATCCTTTAGGTGAGTGTACAGTTCAAAATGTTTTAAAAGAAGAGAGTAAAGATTTAACTTTCATCATTTAATTTCAGTGTACTGTAGGTTTGCATTGCTCATGTGATTCTGTGCATAACATTACCCAGACTCCTTGTAGTGGCCACATGGAGCTCAGATTCACTCTGTTATAAAGTGGTGATTTATTTTATTTGGGACACTAGGAATGCACTCAGACTTGAGTCTGCCTACACACACTCACACCCAGAGACACTGTTGTTCAATTAAATTTAAAAAAAAGAATGTAGAAACAAAGAAAAGAAGAATGTAACCCACACAAAAACCCAGAGGGTGATAACTAATTAAACTGAACAAAGGTGCATAAAGCACACAAGATGATATGTACTAAACAATTACCACTCACAAACACACGCCAGTTTGCTTTACTCAGTGAATGAATACTTAAAAAAATCCACAAACATAGCTACAATCCAGTGGTTCAACACTTTAAGTATTTCCTTCAGTCAGGACTACATTGATACCTGCAGACTGTTTTTGTTTTGTTTTATGTTGTTTGTTTTTTCCCTGTCCCATATTTTGGTTAGTTTAAATGTATGCCTGAACCTGTAGAAGTGCGGTTGTATACTAAATTGAGACTCCTAGGTGTTGTGTTCATTAGGGACACAATTATCTGACAGGATCCATAAAAGCTTTATTTTGTCACATTATCTGTTATTTGTTCTCTGTCTTCTTGGCCCCTTTACTGCTTTCTCCTTTCTGAACAAAATGTTTATTGATGTCTAAATAAGAAAAAAAAATATTCATGTGAAAGGATCACAAACATCCACCTTAATTAAAGGATAAATGTCTGTATGTCCATCCATTTGCCAAGTCTCTTTCATTTCAAAAGATGGTGCATCACAAACATTTTTTACATTTTTCATTCCAATAAATGATGCATCAAAAACATTAACACTTCTTTTAAGAATTCCATACCAAATGGCATACAACAGAGGCATACGTATTGAATGGTGCACTGCAAGCGTTAACACTGAAGTCTACATCAAATGCTTAGATTAAAAACCCATCTTAGATGGGTAGCACAGCTAGTATCCACTATAAAAACAAACAACAACTGCCCAACCAAGACTGCCCTTTAAAAGGGAACCCTTAAGAACTTAAAGAAAAACTAAGAAAGAAAGGTACAACAAACACAGGAGCCACAAGGTTAAGTGAAAAGAAATGGAAGCAGGAGGATTTAAGAATTAAGATTAGAAGCAATACATGAAGCAGAAGTCAACCAGCCTCTCATTAAATGCACAGCAGCTTCCCACTTCCCTAAACTAAATTGGATGATCTGTTGGTCCACACAACCAAAAGTTCATGTAGGGTTAGATTAAAGAAAGAGGATTTCCAGAAGTACACATCAAGAGAGTCAGGATATTTCCAATTAAAAGCGAAGTTTACTTTTGCAGCGGTTGTACCCAGGAAAAATAACCTCTGTTGGGTAAAAGTTAGGGTAAGTATAAAGAGGTCAGGGGAAAAAAAATTATAAAGCAAAAGAGAAATATTAACAGGGAGAATATAGGACAGTTGTCATTTTTCAGTGTGTATTCCCTGACTTATGTTTATTTTCCTTCCCTGTGTTTTCTTTGTTCATCTAAAGTATTATTTTTCATGTATCCATGAAAAATATATTTAGTTATACAGTTATAATAAATCATATATTGTTAATATATCTATGCATTTTTTGTAACCACTGCTCTGTTTACTTATTATTTACAAATCTTTGTATTACATATTCTCATTTGTTCCTGGTATTTTGTTGTTGTAACCCAATGCGGTGAGGCCACCCTGGTGTCACGGTAGAAAGACTGTCCTTTACGCTATATATTTTGAGGCTACAAGTGGATCCTTCAACAGTTAATTTCTAATGGGTTAATTTGCTTCTCGAGACCCTTCTCCCAACCCAGGACAGCACGATTATAATATGTGCTACCAGTCCTCAGAGCAGCAGCAAAAAGAAAAAAAATAAATAAATAATCCAGAGCAAGAGTGACCAACACTACTTCCCTACTAACCACACAACAAGTACAGAGCACACCAACTGAAGCAGAATGATGACTGAAATAAAATTATTATTGCAAACAAATAAATTTGCTATTTACATAAATCCTGTGCTGCAGCACATCCCCCACAAGACACTCCACTGATAGAACTTGAATACACAAACAACAATTATCTTAAAGGATTAACTGTGTGAAAAAAGTACGTTGAATGTCCATCTGCAGAAATACAGGTCTTTTCTTTTTTTTTCTTAATATTTGTTAACAGTCCCTTCTCTTTCTCTCCCTACAGTGCTGAAAAACCATCCAGTGAGGTCACTTAACTCCGTCTTTTCTGGTCCACCAGCTATGAGAAACCTAGCTACCTGGAAGGAGGTGTCTTTTGCGGCCAGAAAGACCCACTTGATGGAGCCCCTGTGATAATCCCTGTATTCTACAACTAGAGCCAAATCATTTTGTTTATATTGTGCCTAAGGGAAGGAAGCATAGCACCAAGAGATGCTCTTTTTATTGGATATTTCAGTTGATTAAACAGGAAGACCCAGTTGGCGTCCCTCACTTTTACCTTTGCGTGACCTGTCATTCTTGCACCCAGTCATACAGAGATATCAATCATCACTTTCCACAAGATGGGAAGAGAAAAAGGGAGGTCACACAGACAGAATGAAAATAAAGGTAGAGATCTAGCAGACACCTTATATAGAAATGCATATAAAGATGCCACTGGCTTATAATCTGGAGATAACAATGAAGAAAAGTTATAATGGTATGACCAGTAGGGGGGGCGCAACAGTGCCTTAAACCCCAAAACACAACTACACAACACAGTCATTGGAGCAAGCAGAACATATACTCAGCAAAAAAAGAAACGTCCTCTGACTTTCAACTGTTTTTACTTTTAGTAGACTTAATGTGTAAATATTTGTATGAACACTAAAAGAGTCAACACCATAAGACATAAACTAAAAATGTTTCACAATGTGTCCCTGAATGAAGGGAGGCTCAAAATCAAAAGTACCAGTCAGTATCTGGTGTGGCCACCAGCTGCTTGAAGTACTGCAGTGCATCTCCTCCTCATGGACTGGACCAGATTTGTCAGTTCTTGCTGTGAGATGTTACCCCACTCTTCCACCAAGGCACCTGCAAGTTCCTGGACATTTCTGGGGGGAATGGCCCTAGCCCTCACCCTGCGATCCAACAGGTCCCAGACGTGCTCAATGGGATTGAGATCTGGGCTCTTCGCTGGCCATGGCAGAACACTGACATTGCTGTCATGCAGAAACTCACGCACTTTTTGCCACTCCTGTCTGGTCCAGCGAAGGTGGGTTTGTGCCCATAGGCGGCGTTGTTGCTGGTAATGTCTGGTAAGGACCTGCCTTACAACAGGCCTGCAAGCCCTCAGTCCAGCCTCTCTCAGCCTATTGCGGACAGTCTGAGCACTGATGGAGGGATTGTGTGTTACTGGTGTGACTCGGGCAGTTGTTGTGGCCATCCTGTACCTGTCACGCAGGTGTGATATTCGGATGTACTGATCCTGTGCAGGTGTTGTTACACGTGGTCTTCCACTGCGAGGATGATCAGCTGTCCTTCCTGTCTCCCTGTAGCGCTGTCTTAGGCGTCTCACAGTGTGGACATGGCAATTTATTGCCCTAGCCACATCAGCAGTCCTCATGCCTCCCTGCAGCATGCCTAATGCACATTCACGCAGATGAGCAGGGACCCTGGGCATCTGTCTTTGGGGGTTTTTCACAGTCGGTAGACAAGTCTCTTTAGTGTCCTGCGTTTTTAGAACTGTGACCTTAAATGCTTACTTTCTGTAAGCTGTTAAGGTCTTAACGACCATTCCACAGGTGCATGTTAATTAATTGATTATGGTTAATTGAACATGCATGGAAAACATTGTTTAAACAATTTACAATGAAGATCTGTAAAGTTATTTGGATTTTTAAAACATTATTGTTGAAATACACAGTCCTGAAAAAGGGACGTTTCTTTTTTTGCTGAGTATATATATATTTTTTTATTTTACAGTATTTTACAGTACTCCCAAATGTTTTCCATAATGGAATAATACACAATTGTCATATCTCCTTCCACTAATACAAATCTTCTTGTCTCCTTCCACACCTCCCACATAGTCTCTTCAACTCTCCTCCTGACTCTGACCACCCATACAGGAAACTCTGCTTGTTTTATACCAGACCTGAGAGTAGTCCTTGTGCTTTCACATCGCATCCAGGAAGTGCTTCCTTGTCAGGTGGAAGTTCTTTAAAGTGGAGACGGTCTGTTCCTGCAGCTCCCCTTGGTGGCACCCATGGACAAAAACAGGGCTATCTCACAGCCTTTAAACTGGCTTTCCAGCCAGGTAAGAATCCTTAGCCATCCCGGATGAAACTAGCCATGCCTAGTTGCATGACAAGGGGTGGGAAGGAAATGCAGAGGATATTGGGCCCACATCCCTTATTCTGTTGTGATTTTGAACCTTTTTATAATCAAAATCCTTTATTTGCCATGTGTTCTATTTGTTTTTCTTTGTTATAACATTTTCATCATTGTGCCACAATTTTGAGAATCTCATTTGGTCATAATTGCTACCATATTTTTCTTTCGTAATGGCTACTGTTGCCAATCCTATGACACACATCGCTATGCTGTAACATCATCAGGAATGGTCTGTAAAATTTAGTGTATAGACATTTGTTATTTTACCTTAGACTTTGATTCTGCTTTAGTGCTCTGGTTTTGACATTAGGTTTTCTTTGGTTCTCTAACATTCAGACCCCACAACCTGTTCACTGACTTTGTTTCTGAGGAAATCAATTTACCTGCATTGTTACAAAAATCTCTTTAAAGACAGAAGTGTTCCTGTCAATCAGACTTTAACAGTTTAAACATATATTTCTTTTAAATCTAAAATTCTGTGCACAATTGCCTAATCTTCCTCCAAATTCTTCTAAAAAGGTGTTTCTGTAATGTGTCAATACTGGTAAAGAAATTTTAACATAACAATAAAAATGCCCTTAACACTAGAATTCCTGAAGCCTATGAAAAAAGTCATAATCCTGGGCCACCTTAAATTCCTTTGTACCTCTCCATTAGCATCTTTGTGCAAATGTTTTGATATCCCATTCCCCCAGTTCTCCCAGCTCAAGTCTGTTTATCTGGGTGTGAGGTGCCTAGAGTTGTAGAGGGTAAATAATATATTGTTATTTGGAATACATACATTTCATGTGTGTTCCGTACAGTATATATAATGGCAGCAATATGTAAATTGAATAATTTCTTTTACTTCAGTTATATTCTTGAATAAAAGCACACTTGTTCTGTTATACCTTTTGTGAAAGTGTTTATTTGATATTTGGACTTCAGTGTTCACACATTATGCATTTCAGGTCAACCTTTTATTAATTTTTACTATAACATAAAAAAAATTCTGTTTTAATTATGTGTTTAACATTTCTTGCCTCACATTTCCTGTCATCCTACATTTACCCAGATCGTTGTAGACATGGAACACACATGAAATGCATGCATTCCAAATAACAATATATCATTTACCCTCTACAACTCTAGGCACCTCATACCCATATAAAGAGACTTGAGCTAGAAAAACTTCAGCTGCATCAGTGGGGGAGATAGGATAGTAGGCTGCTTGCTGCTTGTGTTGATCGATAAATTTTCATAACAAAGACGCTAATGGAGAGGTGTGAAGGAATTTAAGGTGGCCTGGTATTACGTCTTTTTTCGTAGGCTTCCGGGATTCTAGTGTTAACAACTTGATACGTCTATATAATCTGAAACAGGATTATGAACCAATTTTACAATTGGATATTCAGATAATGATTGCAAGCCATCTCTCAATAAAGTAAAGTACTAGTCAGCATGGACTCTTTCAGCATATTCTTTATCTGTTATTGGGGTACTCAGGTTTCTGTTCATTTCAGGCAGCCTTTTGGACTATGACCTCATTTTACGCCTGCTGATTTTCAGATATATTGAGTAGGATCAGCATTACCATAAATGATGGAGCACCTTTGTTTAAAAAGCACCTGTGCTACAGTGTCTCTTTTTGTTCAACTGGATGAATCCAAACCTGCTTGATGTGGTACAATGGAAAAGTGTTGTGTTACATTACTTAAAATTAAAAACATGTCTGTATTATTGTAAGCTACCACAATTTAGGTTCTTCATTTACTTCCTAAGTTAAAAGTACATAATAAACAAGAATAGTCACATGAGTTATTTGAAATATTAAAATCTGTGCTTCAGTTTAAATGTTCAATGTCTATATAGTTTTAAGGGTGGCAGAGTGGCACTGTTGTAGTGCTGTTGCCTCACAGTTAGGAGACTAGGGTTCGTGTCCTCCCTGTGTGGCGTTTGCATGTTCTCCCCATGTCTGCATGGGTTTCCTCCTCTGGCTTCGGTTTCCTCCCACAGTCAAAATACATGCAAGTTAGGCAACTTTGGTGATCCTAAACTGGCCCTAGTGTGTGGTGTCTGTATGTATGTATGTGTTCAACCTGCAATGTACAAGTGCCCTTTCCCGGGTTTGTTCATACCTTGTGCCCTGTCTAAGCTATTAGCTGGGATAGGCTCCAGCACTCTTGCAACTATGTTCAAGACTAAGTGGGTTAGAAAATTACTAAGTATTCTTAATTGTAATAGAAATTTGTCACCCTTTCATAGGGGTCTACAGAGAGCTAAGTCCCTAGGAAAGGATCAAAAGTCAAAAATAACACCTTATTCGTAACAACTGACCTTGAAATAGTGTAAAACAATACTCCAGATACTTATGTTTGAAATTTGTTAATTTTAACCTTCTAGGAGTGGCACTTCGAGGGCTACAATCTCCAGTAAAGAATGAAATGTCAAAAATATTATTATATTAATGATCTGGAACCAAGAAATAGCATACAATGACACGCCATTATCCTATATTGCCAATCTCTATTTTTTCTTAGGTTTGTGAAAAGAAATAACATTGACCCCATGTATCCCATTAAGGGGTTAACCCCTGGGGTCAGTTTACATGCCAAGCACAGCTTCAAGTCTTTCTGTTCATTTTTGCTGATGACACATATTGGTGTCATAAGGGTAATATTTCCTGCAGAAAATATGGCCCAAAAATGGCCTACAAATGAGAGTTTATCAGGTCTAGTGGGTCAAAAATAGCAGGGAGCCCTAAAAGGCTCAGCATCTTACATAACTAGACATCAAGCCTAATGGCATATCATATGTGGAGATTTTCTCATACCGACGAGTCAGGAGACACTAGACAAAAAAGCTGGTGATTTTAAACCATTCATAAGTAATTCTTATGAACACAAAAACATTTCCTTTAATTCAACAGAGAATAATTTAGAAACTGTTCAGTTTAAGGCCCTTCTTTATCAACACTTTCCTCAATTAGCACATTTTAGATAGATAGATAGATAGATAGATAGATAGATAGATAGATAGATAG
>JANRMT010062821.1:17905462-18010317 GCA_026402145.1 Polypterus bichir lapradei | reverse complement strand
TAGATAGATAGATAGATAGATAGATAGATAGATAGATAGATAGATAGATAGATTTTTAAATGTATTGAATGTACCGATTTGCTCTAATGTAGTTTAGCAGTCTTAAACTGCCCACCTCTGTTATATTTTCTTATCTTTATTGTTTTACTTATGTACATTTTTTTATTTCTCTAGCTTTTTCTAGTTATTATTTTATCATTTTATTTAATATAGAAAAGGGACACAGAAATGAATACCTGATACTTCATTAAAAATGTCACTTGTAAAACACCAATTAACATTCTGTTCTGAAGGCAGCAAGGTGTCACAATGGTTGGCACTGATACCTCACAGACTAATCCTTCTGGGTGCAGTTCCATATCTGATCGTTGTCTGCATGGCATAGTCCAATTTTTCCCCCACATCCCATAGATGTGCATATTAGGCTGAATGTCAATTTGAAATTGACCATTTTGTGTGTGTGGATGTGTGCCTGAATAATAATAACAATAATAATAATAATAATAATAATAATAATGTGCCTGAATAATAATAATAATAATAATAATAGTATTGCCCTGCAGTAGACTACCTCCACCACTTCGGTTTGGTTCCTGCCTTGGTTCTGTACTACTGGGACAGGCTTCAGCTCCCTGCAGCTCTAAACTGGATTATATATATTTTATAACGATATGTTATTCGCTTTTGAAAGGTGGTCTACATTCTAAATGAACCAATCTCTGTGCTGTAAACTATTCACAGTAGGCACTCTATAAAATAGTGGATTTTTAAAAATCTGATAATCTTACTCTTAATTTCATAATTAGCATAATTTATATGCAGTTTATTAAGATTTCAACCAGCAGTCTTTGTAACCAATGCATTCCATCATGAGTGATAAAGTGACAGCAACAGTACAAAATGTACTCCCATGCATACAGAGTCAATCAGAATTAAACTTTAGTGAAAAGTATTTATCCTATACATGATAAACGAACAGATACAAAAATATGTGTGTGCTATTTACTTTTTATTTTCTGAAATAAATTTTGTAAAGACCAAATGCATATGCATAAAGAGCTAAATTGTTACGTTCTAGTGGAAGCACTGCACGGAGTTTTACTTTGAAAATAATGATAGCCCCTGGCAGAATTTCATAATTGTAATGGCCTGTATCTGGCTCTAGCTTACTAGGTATAGAGTAAAAGTCAGAGCTCTCTAGACCTGCACTTAACAATTTAAGTTAAAGGAAAAAAGACAGTAAAGTGCATGGATACCTGATTTACTAGGGTGTAGGGTGTATTCCAATGTCCTGGCTAAATTGTCCACTATTGCCTGGTCATTCTGGTGCTCTAATCATCCCCTTGTCTCTAATTGAACTATCTCTCACCCCTTCACCACCTAACAGCTAATGTGTGGTCAGTGTACTGATGCATAATGGCTACTGTTGCATCATCCAGATGGATGCTGCACATTAGTGGTAGTTAAAGTTGCTCCCCACTCACTGTGCAAAGCATTTTGAGTACCTTAACTGCTTATTATTATTACTAGGAAAACTGTTAAAAATTTTAAATAAAAAATAATTAAATATCATCTTTTAACTTCTTTAATGCTATATACAATTTTATTAGACATTTTCTAAATCCCAGTAAGGAGTCCTCCCTGCGTGGAGTTTGCATGATATCCCTGTGTTTGTGTGGGTTTCCTCCAGGTGCACCGGTTTCCTCCAATGTCCAAAGACATGTGTGGTGGGTAAATTGGCAGTGCTAAATTGGCTCTTGGGGGTGTGTGTATGTCCGCCCTGTCATAGACTGGCACCCAGGGTTTGTTCCTGCCTTGTGCCCTGTTCTAGCTGGGATATGTTCCAGCCAATCCCCCACTACCCTAGTCTGGATTAAGCAGGTTAGAAAATTTTTTAATTTATTAAACAGTTCAGAATGCATTCATTAATATTTACACTTAGAACCATTAACTGGATTTAACAAGAATACATAATGTTATCAGATAATACAAAACACCTAATTAAAGTTTCACTTTAATTAGTTATTATATATAGATATTTTGTGTATGTTCATTTTGAATATTGCTACATTCTAAATCAATATTTTAAACTAAATCATTTCTCAATTTACCACTTTTATTGAATACTAGCCAGTGTGATATTAAGGCATTAATGCTTTTGCAGAAATTTTATATGATATATCACTCCCACCTCCACAATCTCATTATCTGTTAAATATGTTTTAGCAATATTGATTTTAAACACAAACTAATGGAATGTGATGCTGATTATTAGATAACAACAAAAAAGTGCCAGTGGAATAAAATTCTAATGTGGAACATAATTAATATATTTTAACCTTATTGATGAAAAGCAAATATCATATATAGTAATTATGATAATGAAACTAAAAATAGAGTTACTCAAGTGTGAGATAGAAAAAGTCAAAACAAAATTCCCAAAGGATGGTGTACATACTGTAATTATAAGCCTGATGTGGTTGATGTAAAAAAAAATTACAATATTTTTTCTAAACCGTTGCAATCTGCTTAGCTATTAAATAAGGTATAATTTAATAAAAGGTTTCATTATAATCTGCATTCTTTTTCTTTTATCAATTTTTTCTTTCTCTTATTTGAGCCTATTCTATACAGCAGATTCAGAAAGTATTCAAACCCTTTTACTTTTGCTCAATTTATTGTGTTTTAGATTTAATATTAAATGTATAATTTTCCATGTTTGCCCATCAATCTACACTCAAGAACTCATATTTTCAAAAAAGTCTGAAAATTTCTTAAAAATCAAAACCTAAATCTCTCATTTATTTAAGTATCCAGACTCTAAATTGTGGTCAGGTTCATCCAGTTTGCTTTAATCATCCTTAAGATGATGATCTAGAATTTTATTGGAGTCCAACTGTGGCAAACTGAATTCATTGGACATCTTTTAGAAAGGCGCAAGCCTGTGTAAATGGGGTCCCAAAATTCACACTTCATGTCTGAATAAAAACCAAGCCATGAAATCCAAAGAACTCTCTGGAGACCTTGGTGATAAAATTGTTGTGAGGCAGTAGTCAGCGCAAGGGTACAAAAATATTTCTAGAGTTTTGAGTGTTTCCAGGAGCACAGTGGCCTCAATAATGATGAAATTAAATAAGTTTGGAACTACCATGGAGGTAACCAAGAAATCAATGGTCACTCTAAAAGTTCTCTGCTGAGTTGGGAGATCCTGTTGGAAGGACAAATAACAGAACAGCACTCCATCAATCAGGTGATAATGGTAATGTGGCTAGGTGGAACATATTCTTGAGTAAAAAGCATATGACAGCCTGTTTGGAGTTTGTCAAATGGCCTTTAAAGGTCTCTGAGGGCAGTCTGATGAGTAAAAAAATAAACTATTTGGGCAGTCCTGAGTCTGGGAAAGACCATGCACTGCTCATCACCTGACTAATATCATCCCTATAGTGAGCACGGTAGTGAAAGCATCATGTTATGAGGGTGTTTTGCAGCACCAGGGACAGGGGTGATTGGGTCAGAATTGAGGGAAGGAGGAATGCAGCCAAATATTGAAAGGCACTTGAAGAAAACTTGCTCCAGAGTGCACGCAAACGCAGCCTGGGATGATGATTCACCTTTTAGCACAACAATGACCTAAAGCATATAGCCAAGACAATGCTCGAGTGGCTCTGGGACAAGTCTCTGACTAACTTTTAGGTCCCCAGCCAAAATCCATACTTAAAACCCTTAGAACAATTGTGGAGAGATCCAAATATGGCAGTTTAAATAGTACTTAATTTGTCGTTAGGGTTGGTTTACAGATATTTCCCTTACAATCTAACAGAACTTGAAAGGATCTACCAGGAAGTATGGAATAAACTACCCAAATGCATTGTGTGCAATGCTGGTAGAGACACCCAAGAAAATCCGGAGCTGTAATTGCTGCCAAAGCAGCATTTACAAAGTACTGAATTCAGCATTTGATTACTTAAGGCATATGCAAACTTTTCTGAAAACATGTTTTCAATTTGTCATTATGGTTTTTTAAATATAGATTGATGGTCTGAGATGGCAAAAGAAGTATGGCATTTGAGTGCTGAGACCAAACGTCAATTTCTTGCAAACAAAAAAGCACTCTGTAAGCTTCTCTTTTTATTTCAAAACATTCCAATATACATCAATAAATCATTTTTTAAGAAATTAGATTCACCCATAACCTCATTTATTTGGAATTCAAAACATCCACATATCCAAAGTGCGACCATACAAAGACCTAAGGAGGAAGGTGGCATTTTATTACTGGGCAGCAAATATACAAACTATAAAAACCTGAACATAGATGCAAATAGATGAACATACACAGGCTTGGTCCGCAATAGAAATAAAATCCTGCAGTACTTCTTTATATTCCTTGCTTTGTACCCCAATAAATACAAGTTATCGCCAATATACTAACAACCCAATTGTGCTTCACTCACTCAGAACATGGAACCAATGTAGGAAGTATTTTAAGATAGAGAAGCTTTTATCTGTGGCACCTCTGCACGAGAACCACCTTTTTCAACCCTCGCAAACATATGCAGTTTTTAATGTCTGAAAAACATTCGGGAATAAATCACTTGGAGATCAATACATAGACAACATCTTCGCATGCTACAAACAATTACACTCCTAATTTAACTTTCCAGCAACACATTTCTTTCACTAACTTCAAATTAGAAACTTTGTTAAACAGAACCTACCCACCTACCTCTATGACGGAAAAAATACTGATCAGTCTTGAGGACTCAGACAGCATTTCTGTAATATATAAAACCATTTTACAGCCCATCCCTTTCAAAGATCCAGGAGGACAGTGTTAAAAGGATCTCTCACTCAACATCTCAGAAAAGGAGTGGAAGGTAGCAATGCACAGAATTCACTTTGAGCTCCATATAAAATCAAATTCGCACTTAGAGGATCTGTACAAAACTTTTTCAAAACCTGGCAGGATCAAATCAATAACATTTTAGAATAAGCATTTAAATTGTGGAATCAGGTTCTCTCTCCTCTTTTACTCCATTTATCTTTACTCATTTATTAATTGATCTATTTACTTATTTTTACTAGCTTAAAGTTTTACTCTGGTGGCCTAGCTCTCTTTCTCAGGGGTGGGGGTTGATTTGTTTCAAACCTATTTTTGCAAAACTTGATTTAATTGTATGGAATGTTATTTGATTTTAATAAAATCAATAAAATAAAAAAAAACACTCTAAAATACACGAGTTAAACATAATAAACAGCACCCAATCACAGTTGTTCTTCCTAGTGCACAGCAAATTCTCATTTTCACTTTTTTCTTTCTCTTGCTATAACTGTAGATCTTTGAGGTTCTGTTTTTGTGCAAAACCAATAACCTCCAAAACTCTTTCTCCTGGTGTTATTTGTTTGGAAGAGCAGACAGCACACATATACTCTGAGTATATTTCTTATAAAAAGTATGCAAGTCCAATGGCACAGTACCAGGATTTCTCAAGTAATGGATTGTTTGATCATTTCACGAATTACACCATTTTCAGAAGTGTTCTTTTTTGGAGTCAATTTATTCTATTAAAGGCCCGTCAACTGCCAGAACCTACTATAGCAGAAACACAAACAAAGGAGGAACCCAACAATTATGAGTCTGTTCACACTTGCACTGATTTATACCAGGCCAATGACTCCCCAATCAACCTAAAACTTACATCTTTGGAATGTTAGAGGAAACCAGAATGCCATGAGAAAGCCCATGCAGACATGTAGAGAATGTGTCAACTCCATACAGGCAGAACCTGAGCCAGGAATACAAACCTGGACAAAAACCATGTTAAATCACAGAAAAAGACAAACAAACAACATAAAAAACAGAAATTGTGGCACCACTGATCAAAAGCCTTCAGCCACCTTTGCATAAGTTAGTGACAGACCTCACACCTCACATCATGTAATTTGAAGGAACAGCAGGTTACAAGCACACTTACACCAACAGACATACTTGAAGGGCAATTTCAATTAAACTATCTTGTTTTTTGCTGCCATGAATAAACATTTTTCTTTATAATTCCAATCAATACACACTAATTTTGCATGTATAATGTTCTAAAGTTATTCTTACTTTGCAATGCTGCTATAAGCTGTAGCACATACTTCTCATCACATGTATAGTTTGGTACATGGTTTGTTGGTAGATCTTTTTGGGGAAAAAACTGAGTTTTGTGGCAAACTAATCCATCCAACTTCTGTATTCTGTCTTTAATAATGAAATGTGTATAGTCTGATGTATAATGTACCTTTTTTATATTGCAATAGACAGATTATTACTGGGATAAATTAGATGCATATTATGATGGACATTCTTTGGTAATAAATTAAGGATTTGATTTCATAATCTAATACAATATTGATTGTGCTGTGCTAGATACAATGGTAGTTGTTTTCTGCCTCTGTGTAGTATTTTGAATATGTTTACTTTGTTTCAAGGGGTCACACAGTAGTAAATTAACATTAGTTCTAAACCACCTTTATTGGCGGAACTCAGAGCAAAAAAATGGACAGTGGGGGATCATAGAAAATAAGCTCAACACTGTACACTAGTGACATCCCCTCTAGGTTCTCAAAAGTAGTGAACTGCTACAGTTTAGTAGTTCAGTGTGTATGACTGGAACCCTGCATTGATGGTGATCAGGACCAATGCATGTGGTGAAGCAACCTTTGGTAAGAACAGAATTTTCATGTAATTTTTTTAACATTACAAAATAATATGTTGATGTATAAAAAATGTGGGAGATATTTTCAAATTTCCACTTGTGGATGATGGACAATGTTATGCCCAGGCAAAAGCATGAACTCTAGCTGGAAGGATGTCTTATCACTTTATATATATTGTGATATATAGGGGACAATGTTGTCCCTTTAAACCCTCAGACCAGATGCCAGACACCAGATAAAAGTCCAAATAATAGATTTATTATAATAATAATGTGCACCAAGCACCATCCACTCCACAATAATCACAAACAATACAATAATCCAATACAATATTTGTCCAATTTAGGGTTGCAAGGGCCAGGCCTATCAAAACATCATTGGGCACAAGGCAGAAACCAAACCAGCGGTAAACAATAAAATTATCAAAATATTTTTTAAACAGATTTTTAAAAATAGGTAATGTTTCCTTACATGCAGTGAAACTTAGATTTCTACTGAATTATAAACATTGTGATGGATGACCAGGGCCATTACCCGGCCGGGACACCAGCTAGGGCATGCTGGGAGTTGAAATTTGGAGCAGCCCTGTTGGGTTCCGTGGGTGGCGGCAGGGGGTGCTGCAGGTACGGTTGAGCCCTTTGTGGCACCTCTTACATCACACCCGAAAGTGATGCCGGAAGAAGGTCAGTGAACACCTAAAGCACTTCTGGGTGACCTATAAAAGGAGCCAGCTGCCACTACTCGAGGAGTCACAGTTGGCAGGAGGTAGACAAAGCTTGCTGTAGGAGGAGTGGAAGCAAAAAGAGAAAGAAAGAGAAAGGAAGGACTGTGTATTGTGCTAGGTGCATTGTACTGTGCTGCTGTGGGAAGCGAGAGAAAAGTGCTTCCCTACTACAATAAACATGTGCTGTGCTTGAACTTATGTCTCTGCCTGTCTGTTGAGGTTGGCTGGAGTGCCCCTAGTTTCCACAATGTACATCATAATTTGGTAGCTTGAATCTACTACAGACATGTACATATTTTATTTGTATGGGGTTTGTTTTGGTGAGGCCCATACAAATAAAACATCAATATAAACATTCAACATACGGTCAGTAGTAATCAGCATTCCCCAAGAGCTTCCAAACAACCAATTTATCAAAAATATCAGCCTGACATATTCATAATTTTTTTCTTCTTCAAATGACTCTTAAACTTAGAATGTTATGGCCACATATTTCACAGCTTTTGAATAAGTACTTTTATTTCATATTCTTTTTACCTTACATTTAGTAGATGAAGAAGATGAGAAAGAAGGAGAGCACATGGGGTTTGACAGGTCAGAAAAGATCTTAACAGCTTTCCCTTTCTTTCAAGTACAGTGTAGTGAATATACAGTGCAGAGGTAGTGGCCAGCATCACTAGAAGTGTCACATGCCACTCTCTCCAGCTTCTTCTGTGCTTGACAGACAGACACCTGTATTCCAAGATGTTATCAAGAAGGTGAAAACACTTAACAATAATGGAACTGTAGAAAATTAGTTATTGCTTCCTGGTACTCCAAATGTCTTTAACTGTCTTAGAAAGAGCAACCTCTTGTGAGCTTTAACTATAATTGATATGTTGACTTACCATGTGGGTGGCACGGTGGTGCAGTGGTAGCGCTGCTGCCTTGCAGGTAGGAGATCCGGGTTCACTTCCCGGGTCCTCCCTGTGTGGAGTATGCATGTTCTCCCCATGTCTGCGTGGGTTTCCTCCCAGAGTCCAAAGACATGCAGGTTAGGTGGATTGGCGATTCTAAATTGGCCCTAGTGTGTGCTTGGTGTATTTGTGTGTGTCCTGCGGTGGGTTGGCACCCTGCCCGGGAATGGTTCCTGCCTTGTGCCCTGTGTTGGCTGGGATTGGCTCCAGCAGACCCCCGTGACCCTGTGTTTGGATTCAGCGGGTTGGAAAATAGTTGGATGGATGGACTTACCATGTTAGAGTGCTAGAAATGGCAGTGTTCGGGAACTTGAATTTCACCAATATATTTAAAGCTGACACTTTTTTTTACAAACTGAACCTATTAAATGCACAAGATTCTTGTGTGCTTATTTCTACTTATTATAAACGATGCACGTGTGTACTTCTATAAAACATGTCAAAAATTTTACCAAAAATAATGATGTCATGAATTTACTTTCTGTTAGCAGCACTCGCTCCTTAAAAATGTTCATATGTTTACCTGTGTAGTGATCAAGTGTAGAATTCCAAGGGTTAGATTTATAAAATCTGTATACACAAAAAAAGAGGCTAGAAATGTGCATACACAGATTTTCACACAAAAGTCAACATTTATAAAAGAAAACTTGTGTATATTTATGGCAGCTCTGGCACAACCATAAGCATTTTGGGGGAAACGGGAAATGACGACATCCTTTATCAAGTAGGGAAATGCAGCCAAACCAACTAAGTGACAACTGATGTGAATAATAATTCATATTACAGAGCTGTTTTAATAATGTGGGTTGATGTGACAAAGGAAATAAACCTCAAAGTGATGAATATGATGAATAGATTCTATTTTAGTTCTCTTTTAAGGCTGAGTATTTGCAAGCTGTCTCTTCTAGGGATTAGAAACCAACATGCAGTAAAAACACAGGTGTGATTCCCACCCGGCATACAGAAAGCTATACATACCATGACCTATAGCCTCTTTATAGACTAAACATTTGACACAGCATGGCTTGTTTGGCACTGCTTGAAGACTATAGAAATGGTCATATACAAAGGGAATGGAGTTTTAAGGACCAGTCATATCTTATTGCCCATGATGATGACTGGCTTATGAGGTGATGTAAACTTTAAAGAGCCATTCTCTTTGAATTATGTGCTCAACTGGCCTTTGCAATAGAAAGGCAGACAGCCCAACATAAGGCTGCACTTGCTCTTGTCACAATGGTTGACTTTCAGGCACGGGCATCCAAAAAGGGGGATCTGGCAAAACAGGTCAAGAATATTTCAGCAAAGCTTGAGCTCCGTCATACTAGATAAGTTGGAAGACAAGACACTACAGTCAGTTTCTGTTTGGTTTGGTTGTACATGCCAACATAAAAAGGAAATATGAAGCAGTGTCCGGTTATCGTAATGTAATTGTTGCAATTGACAGCACTTATATTGCAACCAGTAACGGAGCACTGCACGATAATGTGTAGTGAATACAGTGGAACCTCGGTTTACGAGTGTTTTGCAAGACGAGCAAAAATTTTTAATAAATTTTGACTTGATAAACGAGCAATGTCTTGCAATACGAGTAGTATGGATACACTTTGTCTGCTGAGCTTCATGTGATCACAACTGAGCTGATGGTTCTTCTCTCTCTCTCCTTATCTCACTCGCCCAGCGCGTCTCTCTCTCTCTCTCTCTCTCTCTCCTTATCTCGCTCGCTCACCCAGCGCGTCTCTCTCTCTCTCTCTCCTTATCTCGCTCACTCGCCCAGCGTGTCTCTCTCTCTCTCTCTCCTTATCTCTCTAGCTCGCTAGCCCAGCGCGTCTCTCTCTTTCTCTCTCTCTGTCTCCTTACCTCGCTCGCTCAATCGCCCAGCGCGTCTCTCTCTCTCCTTATCTCGCTCGCCCATCTCTCTCTCTCTCTCTGGCAATCGTCTCCTATTCTCCGTCTGAGTCTGTGTGCCTCACTCATATAGTCAACATCCGTACGAGCGTATACTGTTTACTACAGCATTGTGACCATGTGTGTGTGCGCTGTGAAGTGCGAGTCCCCATCTTGCTCCCCAAAACACGAAGCTGAGTCTCAGTACTTTAACACCAGCTTTATTCAGCTTGAAACAGCAACAGCGCTGTTATCTATTGTAGCGGGATCTTTATAATGTTCCTTGTATGACCCATTGACGACAGGCGCTTATAGCATGTCTGCAATCTTTTTGGATGCGCTTATACGGCGAACTGCTACAGCGCTGGGAGACTGCGATTGCTTTGGGACACTCTTCCACGTGTCGTCCTGTTGGGTGGAATCCCACATGAGTTTAGAAACTCACACCAGCCATGATTCTTTTTAAAGGTAAAGTGCAGGTTAATTTGTATTATGTATTTTACTTTATATTTTGTATTAATCATTTTTATATGAATAGTTTTGGGTTGTGGAATGAATCATCTGAGTTTCCATTATTTCTTATGGGGAAATTCGCTTTGATATACGAGTGCTTTGGATTGCGAGCACGTTTCCGGAACGAATTATGCCCGCAAACGGAGGTTCCACTGTACATTTGACTTGAGCATTCTTAGTGTTCATACTCATTCTTTGTACGTTTAGCATTCGTTTGCTCAGAGGTTGATGTGCTTGCTGCTTCCTGAGCTCCTCTTCTTTTCTCCACCCTAGCGTCCCACTTCTTCTCTTCTTTCATTGGCATCTTTTCATGTTAAAACTGTGTGGTAGACGGCATGCACCTTCGGTATATGTTCAGGAGGAGCAGCCATGGACTTTACAATATCTCCCCCTGGATGCTAGATGGAAGCACCCCTGGGTTGGAGCGGTGCCTGGGTTTCCCGCAGAGCTCCATGGAAATTGGAGTTAGGTGCTGCCATGTTGGGTCCCACAGGCGCCACCAGGGTGTCCTGCAGCTGGGACTTCTGAGCCCTTATGGGCAGTGTTTTTGCCACACCTGGAAGTGCAGCCGGAACTTGGCAGTCAACCACCTGGAGCACTTAAAAGGGGCCACCACTAAAAAGCCTGAGCCAGGAGGAGTGGTGGTGCAAAGAGGAAGAGTGTTTGTTCTTTTGGTGTGCTTTGAGACTGTGTTGTGCCTGTGGGACACGGGGAAGATGTGCCCCACAGGTGATGAGAAATAAAAGTTCCATGTTTTCATACGTGCCTCCGGTGTGACTCTGTGTCAGGTCAGACGCCAGTATAGTGCCTTTGTTACACCTGATTAAGTCAGTATTTGTATTGCAATTACTTAGTACTTTTCCTTAATTTTTCCTTTAAGCTGGCACTTGAGGCAGATTGAAGACTTAAGAATTATTTAAGATATGAAGAGGTAGATAAAGTGACGGTGAAGGTGGTAGGGATGAGAACGGTGCCCGTACGCATGCGCTGCATGTGCCCTGGGCTGCTGCCGAGAGTTGATCCTACAATAAAATAAAATTCAAATAAAAAGAGGAATAACCTTGGAGGTCAATAATCACCCCAAAAGCGGATAGTAGACGTACACGTAGTATATGTGTATCAAATTTCAGGTCAATAGTTCAAATGGTTTGCAAGCTACAGGTGATTTAAAATTCTGGACAGACAGACAGCCACGGTAGCGTATTATATAAGAAGATAAGGGCACCTACTGAGAATGACACTGCTTTTGTTAACTGCAAGAAATGAAATTCCATTAATGCACAAGTCATCTGTGATGCCAAGATGAGACTGAAAAACATGGGTTGATGGCCTGGGTCAACCCATTATTCATTTATTTTGAGGCAAAGTACCATTGATCAGATGACTTCCTGAATTCTATATTCTATTCTATTCTATATTAATTAATGTTGACTTATTTTTCTTACTGTGTCATTTATTTTTCTATTCTTCATTATGTAAAGCACTTTGAGATAAATTTTTTGTATGAAAATGTGCTATATAAATAAATGTTGTTGTTGTTGAAGATGCAGTATGTGATGGCTGGCTTCTGGGTAAGGTAACTGGCTGAATTCTTAGTGTTTCAACCGACCTATACCTTTTATTGTAACAGCAATCATGCCATTACATGTACCAGATAATAGCAGTTACCTGCTTAGATGCTGGCTGCTTACACTTTTCCCCAATTCCAGATCATAAAGGAGATGTGCTTCAATGTATTCACCATACAACTCCTCAGATTCAATTGGCAGTGGCTGGAGGCATTAGGTGGGTGTCTGCAGCATTGTGATTGCATATGTATGAGGTTTGTTAGCATAGTCCATGTTTGGTTGTTTCAGGGTGGTAACCAGGTGGGTCCTATGCACGTTCACATATGCTCATTTACAAGATGATTGTAATTTAAAAGGGTAAATTGAATAGAAATGTGTGCTTGCCAGGTTTTATTAATCAGATTTTTTTTGGCACAAGCATTTTTTGAATCCAAACAAAGTTTTACAAATGAGACCCCTGGCCTCTTTGTAGTAGAATGGATTGCTTGATAATACGAGAGCATTACATAGTGGAGCTTCTGCTCCTAGGGTTTTAGAAAAGTCATTTAAAATGTTTGAAAAAGATAGTTGTGTCAGTGTGTGGGATCTAATGCAGAAGATACTATGAATGGGAGAGAATATCACAGCAGTGAAGGAACAGTTTGATTGTACCCATTTATAAGGAGAAGGGTGATATTCAGGATTATGGAAACTATAGAGGGGCAAAGCTGATGTCACACATAATAATTTGGGAAAAGGTTACAGAGAGAAGGCTTAGGATAGAGACCACTATAGGGGAGGAGCATTTTGGTTTTATGCAAGGGAGAGAAACAATTGATGCAATCTTTGCATTAGACGGCTCATAGAGAACCATTGATAAAAAGAGAAAGGTTTGCATATGGTGTTTATTGATTTGGAGAAGGCTTATGATAGAGTATAGAGAGTTTAAAACTTGTATTAATGTAATCTCTATCCAAATTAAAATGGAACATAGTGTATTAGCTAGCCTCAGGTTGTGAAAGAGTTAAAAGCTCATGCTTGTATTTTTTTACTTTCCTTAAAGCATGGAGAAGTCACCATTATTAGCCAGCCCTAGGTCAGGAATATGTGAAGTGATTTTGTGGACATAGAGGGAAAGTCAGTCCTAGGGACTTGTGGTAACTATGTTTTACTTTTAAAAATAATGGTGGCAGCTAGAGGCAGAAAAAAAATATTTCTAATAAAACATGAGAAAATATGTGTTATGTCTGTAGGCAATAATGTTGTAACAATAATAAGTTGCATTATAGAACGCGTTTCACAAACCCAAGGTCGCTTTACATATGGATGGGGAAAAAAAGATCACACAGAAGACAAAAGTTCATCAAAGAGGAAAGTTTTGGGTTGAGATATTGAGGTGGAGAAAAAGGAGCAATCTCAGGGAGACTGAGGAAGAGTTCCAGAATTGAAGGGCCATAACACTGAAGGACCTGCCTCCCAGAGTGGAGAGTCTAGGGTGTGGGACAGTAAGGAGATTACTCCACGAGGACTTGAAAGTGCGACAAGGAGTATATGGAGCTAGGAGCTGAGTGAGGTAGACAGGGGCAAGGATATGTAGGGCTTTGAAGGTGAGAAGCAGAATCTTGAATTTAATGCTTGATGGAACCGGTAACCAGTGAAGTTGGAAGAGAACAGGGGAGATGTGAGCAGAACGCTTTGTGTGGGTGAGGACTCTGGCTGTAAAGTTCTGAATGTACTGTAGCTTCTGTATAGATTTTGCATGGAGGCCAATGAAGAGGGAATTACAGTAATTAATAAGAAGTATTATGAAACAATAAACCAGAGTTTGAGCATCATTTAGGACCAAAATGGACAGAGTCAAGCAATGTTATGGAGATGATAGAATGAACTTTTGGAAAGAGACCTAATTTGTAGCTCAAAATTAAGTGATAAATCAAACAAAACACCAAGATTTCTGAAAACAGGTGCAGGTTTGAGAAGTGTACCAATAATAGAAACAGAGAAGTTAGATGTCTTAAAAAGTAGGGAGTCTGGGTCTATCAGTAACACTTCAGTTTTATTGCCATTATGTTTGAGAAAGTTATTTTCCATCTATAGCTTAAGATCAGTGATGTACTCAGTGAATGTACTGGGATGTAGTCTGTAAGGAAGTGTGTACTAACATATAACTGAATATCGTCTGCATAGCAGTGGAAGTTAAGGCCATGTCTGCAAATAATCTGTCCCAAAGGAAGGATATAAAGTAGAAAGAGTAATGGCCCAAGGACTGAACCCTGAGGGACACCATGCAACACAGGTGAGATGAAGGATTTATATCGAATGAGTGTGACAAACTGTTGCTTATTAGGAAGATATGATGTGAACTATTGAAGGGCTAAGCCAGAGATCCCTACAGTCGAAAGACCTGAGAGGAGGATTTCATGATTAACAGTGGCAAATGTTGCACTTAAGTCAAGAAGGAGGAGAATATCAAGTGAACTGGAGACTGGAGAAGATCATTAACTACACAGAGAAGAGCAATCTCAGTGTTGTGCTGTGGACGAAAACCAGACTGAAAAGGCTAGAAGAAAGACATGGAGTTGTGTAGCAACCATGCATTCCATTACCTTAGTCAGAAAAGGAACATTAGAGATAGTAGGCCTGTAAATGGAGAGAGAAGAACGATCCAAGTCAGTTTTTTTTAAGGATTGGGGTAACTGCAGCAGTTTTGAGAGCATTAGAAACAGAACCTGAAATGATACATGCATTTATCAATGAGGCAACAGGAATACTAATTATGGATGAGCATGTCTTAAGCAGAGAAGTGAAGGCAGGATCAAGCAGACAGGAGAAGGAAAAAGGAAGAAGACGGAGACAGGTTCAAAGTGATAAACTTTAACAGATCTTTTTTACTAAGGCTGTTACTGCGTACACATTACACCATATAGCATTATAAGCTACTTCCTTATTACTATGGAACCCCCGATAGTTCAGCCTTGCAATATACTACATTGGTAGTATGGAAAAATTTTAGGAATGAAAGATTAGTGTTTTTGAAATCAGATAATAATAATAAATGGTCAAGTAAAAAGATATACTTATAAAAATTGTAATAAATGTTAGATTCATCCAACAGGGCACTAACTTCACTGAACTGAGACAGCTTTGCAATAAAGTCTATTCTGCATGCCCATCCTGGGACTCTGAGTGTTTACTTTGAAGTTAGAGCGAGTCCATTCTCCACAACAAGTACAATGTCAAGAGGTCTGTGGAGATGCATGAGAGAGAAAGGATTACCAGAGAAGTATATAAGGATTGTCCAGGATATGTATGAGGGAGTGAGGAATTGGGTTAGCAGATAAGATCTCAGTTAGATTAGGTCCGCACCAGGTGATCTTCTTAAAGACCTTACTTGTTTGATCTGGTTATGGATCAGTTGCGTCATGGGATAAAAGACCAATCCCCCTAGTGCATACTTTTTGCTAATGACATTGTGTTGTGTAGCACCAGAATAAAGGAAGTGCTGAGGAAGTTGAAAGAAAGGAAAAGGGCTTTGAACAACAGAGGATTGAAGAGAAATAGGAAGAAGACATAATATAATGATGATCAGGATTCAGAATTTAGACTGCAGGCAGAGATATTGAAAATAGTCGATTAATTTAAATAACTAGGATCAGTGGTAGCCTGAGATGAAAAATTAGATGGAGAGATAACCTATCAGTACAGTGTGGATGGAACAATTGGAAGAAGGTAACAGGAGAAATGTGTAATAGAAGAATTAAGGCAAAGGCCAAAAAGTAATGCTTTTAAGACAGTGGCAAGACTAGTAATGGTATATGGAGCTGAAACGTGGGCAGTAAAGAGAGCACAGGAGAAGAAGTTAGATATGGCAGAAATGAGAATGTTGAGATGGATGTATGGAGAAATGAGATAATCAGAGGTACAGGAAGAGTGGGAGTGATACCTGAGGAAGTACCAGAAAGTAGGTTAAAGTGATGAGAAGAGACGATGAATATGTTGGTAAAAAAGTGATTGGAATAGAAGTACAGGAGAAGAGAAAGTAAGGTAGGCAAATGTCGAGGTGATTGGATAAAGTAGAAGAAGATCTGAAGGAAAAGGGTTTAACTGAAGAGGAGGTGCAAAAATAAGCTGCTTGGAGAAAGCTGATCAAACACATCTACCCCACACATACATGGGAGAAGAAGAAGAAGAAGAAAATTTGAAATGTTTTGTGTAGATAAGTACCTCCCATGGGAGATGTATTTGTTAAGGCTCATTCAGAAAAGCAGGCTTATGAGACACACAGGAAAAATCATTTCTTACTTGGCCTGGAAGGTCCCGGAAATTTCCCAGAAGGAGTTGAAGCCTGATCTCTGTGTTAGTCTGGTGTGACCAACACAATAGATTATCATAATGTAGCTCACCAGAAACTCACTGGCTATAGCTGGTTCTAGAAAACACACAGTCACTTCCAGAATATCTGAAGCTAATACTTTGTTCTATTAAAAGAAGCATTATGGTATTCTGCATTATTTTCACACTTACCATAGCTATTATTTTTTCCCAGATTTAACTTGTGATCTATAACAGTTATGTAGCACTCTGATTGGGGAAATTACTTTGCTATGAACAAAGGAAAAAAAATTCTAGGGCAAAGATAATGTAAGAGCAATTACTCATCACTGAGTAATATAGCACAGTTCTGTTACATAAATGTAATTAACTACCAGTAGTTTTATACATCTCTGAAACAAAGATTTTAAAAAGGACAACTCTGTTAGCAAATTGTTCACTATGATAAAAATTACAATAAGACTGATACAGTAGTGTATTTATATTCACAAATATCTTAGGTTTGAGTGATCCTCGGTATTAGTGCTATTGTACAAATTAGAATGCATTAACATAATTTGCTGTGCTGTTGTCTTCAACAACTGTTCTATTGATAGGTTTTAAAAGTGAACTGACAACAAAGTGTGCCTTAGGGCCTTGTGAGTGGGTGTTTTGAACACTGTCATATTTTAAATGTTGAAATGCCAGGTATATAAAAAAATACCAATGAACTAATTTACAATGATAATGCTGGACAGATAAAATCATAGAGTTTACCAAAAATTGTAATTCTACTGTTATACAAACTATTATTTGATGCCGGAGTAATGAACGATTGAGTTTTGTTATTATGTTCAGGGGTAAAATTGAAATTTGGGAAGAATGTAATTTTGGTGTATTGTTGTATGGATAGATTTATGTTTATTTATTTGGCTGACGCTTTTATTCAAAGCGTCTTACAACATTTGAGATATAATTGGTTACATTTCTTAATTTGTTTTTCTGAATGGAGCTCAGGCAGGTGAAGTGACTTGCTCAGGGTCACACATTGCCAGTGTAAGGATCTGAATCCAAAACATCAGGGTTTGAAGTCCAAAGCCTTAACCAGTGTACCACATTGATAGATATATGAAATGATGGGCTTGAGGAAAAGTGCAGGCAGTAAAGATCAGAAAAAAAGTAATTTGTACATTATTGTGTGTTTGTGACTTTTTTTTACATTTCCCAAAATGGAGATACACAGGTTGTCTCAGACTGCATTTATGATTTATGAAATAAAATGTCACAATCTCCACTACTAATGCATAACAGAACACTTTATGTAGAAAAGCAGGTGTCTTTAAAATATTCCCTGAAATTCTTACAACCATATCTCTCTAACAAGAGACTGATACTGAAAAGAGTACACAACATTCTGATATTCTTTTCTCCATAAGACTCAGGTAAGAGTGTTGCAAATGAAGTTGGGTGAAATATATGTATTCTATTACAGCTTCTCAGCTCATAAGTTCTGCCAGAGTTCAGATATTTGGGGCATTGATAAAACAAACACAAGCAAAGGCTGAGAGTGAGAGAAACCATAGCACGAAAAAGGCAGAGAAGTGGTCACCGTTGCAGTTATACCTCAAGAAACATCAACACTTGTATCCATTTATGGAATTGGTTCAAGCTTCATTCTTGTTTTAAGAGGATGGTGATGTGACCAATCAACCGTAATTTGCAGTAATTTGAATATTGCATCATAAAAAATCAACCAATGGGTCTCTTAAAAAAGGCTGTAGTCTTCACTCCTCAAGACAGAACTGAACATTTCAAGCTGCATGTGTGTGTTGTGACCACTACGGGACACAGCATAGAATAACAACAGGTTTTTTTCTTTCCTTCCACTCCTCACAGGTAGTCACATCCACCTCCTCCCGGCTCTGACTACTAAGGCAGAAAAACTGTCTTCTTTTATGCCTGACCCAGAAGTACTTCCAGTGCCACAACCTTGCATGCTGGCATCACTTCCGGGTCAGGAAGAAGCCCTTCAAAGAAGGTGTAATGTTCCCATACAGCACCTGCTGGTGGAACCCAAGAACCCCAACAAGGCTGCCCAGGGAGTATCCATATGGGTGTTTTGTTAGTGGGATGCTGACATCGTGTGCACAGAGGAATAACATAACCCTAGGAAGCAGCCACCCACTATCCTATACCCACCCTGGTTACAAATCAGTCTCTATTATGGTTGGGATACCAGTCTATCTTTGTCCTTCCATTATGGCCTCCCACCTTGAGAAGGAATTCAGTCGGGAAACTGGTCTATCCCGCATGGCACTTACAGCAGACATGAACAAAGTGTCACACACATGCGAGTAGGAGGAAGCTGTACGGACCAAGTGAGGGTAATTCTATGCCAGTCCAAGGGGTGGCGTGGTGCACTAAATCTTCTTCTGTTATCTCTACAGACCAAAAACAGGAAACCTATCTGACTCATCCCTAGAGACATTACTTCCAGTTCTGGCGAATAGAGGAACATCACTTCTGGTTCATGTGCCTAGAGGAACATCACTTCCGGTTCCACCACCTAGAAGAACATCACTTCCGGTTACAACATCAGAAGAAGGTCACTTCTGGTTCTGGTGCCCAGAAGAAGGTCACTTCCGGTTATGATGTCAGAAGAAGGTCACTTCTGGCTCCTAGAAGAACGTCACTTCTGGTCACGACGTCAGAAGAAGTTCACTTCCGGTTCCCTGACACCACATCCGGTCTTGGTATTTAAAGCTGCCATCTTAACCACTATTCATCAGTTCTTGTTTGGACTCCATCAAAGACATTACTGTCTTATTCTCAAAGCCCATTGCAGCCAGAGATAATATACTGGTGGCTGCCCCAAACCTTCTTAAGTGTATCGAGTCTGATCTTTTCACAAAAGGTATTCTTAGAAAATTATAGGTTCAAAGGGTCTGCCTAAGCAACCCAGAAGCAGGCTACTGGTGTTTGGCCAAAAGAAAACTTTGCATACTCCGAAAAGAACTGTTGTTATTGATAATAAACTTCATTGAGCATATAATGGAAAACTGAAAAACATTTATGATAACAATTAAACATTTAAACAATCTGTTAAATTATGGTGAGAAGTTTTTTTGAAAATGCGGCACAGTAGAACGGTGGTAGTGCTGCTGCCTTGCAAAAAGTAGACCAGGAATCCCATTCCAGGTGCTCACTGTGCAGAGTTTGCATGCTCTATCCGTATACATGTGGGATTCTTACAGGTGCTCCAGTTTAGTCCCACAGTTCAAAGACAAACAGGTTAGAATGGATGGTAAAGTTAATATTTTAAATGTTTAATATTTGCACAACTAGTGCCATCTGCTAGAAGATGGGGTGCAGTACCCTACTTTCCTTGAGTACATCTGCATCTTGCCGATCCTCCTGTTTTGTTCCACACAGACTGGACTTTTAAAATTGCAGCCCATGACAACTTCCTGAAAGCATCCCTCTTTGACTCTTTCATTGCAGTAGCTACTTTTAGCACAAGATATTACAGCACAACATTGACATTCCAGCCCAGTCTTTTTCCAGAATGGTAAATGTACCTAGATAATTAATTTTCTGTTTATAATTTTCAGATAAAGCAGCAGATCTTCTTCCCTGTGTGCTTTCATCCATCAAGTGGGGTGTCATACAAGTTAAGCTAAAGCATCTTGATGTCCAACAGTATGTGGCTGTTGAAATTAACTCCAGCTCACTTATATCTGTGTTCACTGTTTTCTTCATCTGTGAAAATTCTCCCTATTTCCTGGAGCACATATGTGATCTTCACATTATTGTGTGGTTAGGGTGGAAAGTACAAACAAGCTTTCAAAAAGCTGGGAGCTTAACAACAAAGATTGGCTATAGACAAATAACTTTAGCCTGGGTGACATGTTTATCTGCCATTACTGTTATTGTGTCAGTAATCTTTTTATATAGTAGTTACTTATCATGGAGGAAATAGATATAGCTATCTGCTTGCTTTTTCTATTTGAGATGGAGTCATTGTACTCTTTTTGGAGGTATGCCACTCCGGCAAACCATGTGAGTCATAATAATGCATATATTTATTACTGTACATGAAACAGGCTCCATGTCTTATTTTATATTGCGATTTTTGCAGTGAACACCATTCTAAAATGTTTTAGAAATCACAGAGTTTTTAGAATAACTTTACATATTTTGTCTAGATATGCATAGCTATAGCTCAGGCAAGTTACATGATTCTCTCTCGATCACTAGTTGTCATTGGGCTGAATAGTCAGCGTCCTGATTTTTATATTAATTTTGAACTTTACTGGGAAAATGTGTATAATTCAAATGCCAAAAAATGAAAAAGATGATTACAAATGCATGGTAAGCAAATAATTAAAATAAGTATCAATTAACAATGTGCTCTGGAGTTATCAATCATAAACTATCAATAGCAGACACAAGAAACTATCAATAGCAGACACAAGAAATGAAAGCAGTACTGATATCCAAAAGGCAAAAAGCTTTTGAATTATGTTCACATTAGGCAAGTACAATCAGCATTGCACCCACATACAGAAGCAAACTTTAAAAACTCAAACCACAGTTAACGTATTATTTCTAATTAGTAAAGAAGAAAAAAATACAGGGAAATCCTTGTGTTTTTGCCACACTCCCTCAATTTCTAGAAAGTATTAAAAAAAATATATATATATGTGTAAATTTATGGTACTTTAGCTTTTTTCAGTTTTATGCTCTCGCAAAACCAACCCAACCCCCCCCCAATCTCTGACCCTAACTGGCAGCGTCAGCATAAATTTACACCCGATCTGACACTGTTAGTTTTCAAATAATATTGCATTAGTGCAACAATGTTTTCTGATTGGTACTATTCAGGTCATACAATGATTTCTTCAAAATGCCACATACTGTATATTTGTCTCTTCTTTTTTTGCCCCGGTGCTGCATTGACATCATGGACCAGAAGGCATGATCTTATTCATTGCGAACAGGAACACACTGGTGGCCGGTTGCTGTGTGCTACAACATGCTGGTGGCGATCAACGCACATGTACTGTACAAGGCATGCACAGAGTTCACTGAGAAGAGTGTTCTTGGCTCAACTTGCAGAGGAACTTCGTTGTCGTTTCTTACAAGAAAAGGCGATGGAAAAATAAAAAGAGAATGCAATATCGACAAGCTTCTTTTCCAAGACCGCCGCTTCCCCAAGGAAAGCAAACTCAGCCAGTGTCAGGTGCCCCTTCAATGTAATAGGAACCAAAGTGTGTACATTGCAACAGGTACACTTGTTGTAAATGTAGGAAGGATGGTCCTTGGGTGTTTGGGAACTGTTGACATTTGAATTTGATGATTGTATATAGCGCAGAACTGACCTCTCTGTACTATTCTTTCCTCTGCATATCCTGGAGTACAAAAGAAACACCACCATGCACCAAAATGTGAAGATTGGGCAAGATTGGAAAAAAAACAGTGGTCACTGAGTACAACCACAAGAAGATATGCGAATGAATATGAATAATGTGAATAATGTTGCATCAGTACCACAATATTTTCTAAAATGTACTATACAGGTCATAAAAAGAATTATACCAAATATCATATATACCTATGTCCCTGTTTTTTTGTCAGTGCGGCTTTGAAATCATGGACCATAAGGTGCATACTAATTCAGCTTGAGCAAGAACACTCAATAAAACTGAATAAAAAAAAATAAAGTGACAATGAGATACCAAGAAGGCAGATTCATCAGCATTTGTGTCAGCTTTGAAACCTCCAGATCAGAGAATTTCCAGTTCCATTCTCTCAAAACACCACTCACTTCCACTGTTAATCCCAGTTTCAGATAAAAACTAACACCGTCACATCTGTGGGTGGGGGGTATGTATCATGATTGTGACTGAGAGTACTATATGTACTATGAATTTACACCGGCTGTTACAGACGCAAATCAAATATATGTTTTAATTGTATAATATTAGCAATAAGATCAGCTTGCTACACAAAACGGTAAATTTGCAAGGTAGCCAGTATGAAACCGGCAACCTCTTGATTACAAGACAGCAGTTCTTACCACTGCACCATGGAAGCTGTTGTGTTATACTGTGAAAATGTTTGTTTGGTATTTGGACTTCAGGCAGACCCCCATGATCCTGTGTTCGAATTCAGCGGGTTAGAAAATGGATGGATGGATGGGCTTCACACATTATATACTATATATCAATGTGTTTACATAGATTGTTGTAGACATGAAACATACATGAAATATATGTATTCCAAATAACGATATATTATTTACCCTATACAACTCCAGGCAATTCACTCCAAGATAAGGTTCTCAGTGTTCCGTGTTTCTTTGTGAATTGAGCTATGATAATGAGTTGGGGGATGGGATAGTAGGCTGCTTGTGTTGATCAACACATTTACAAGACAAAAGACGCTACTGGACAGGTGTGAACAGATTTAAGGTAGGCCGGGATTACGAGTTTTTTCGTAGGCTTTGGTAATTCTATTGTTAAAATACCATCAACAATAATAAATACTGTATGTTGTTTTATTTAAAACACATTTCTCATTTATAAGACAAGCTTACTTCCATGTGTTGTAAATGTGAGGAAGAGTTCTCATATGTGTACAACTTCACAATTTTTTTTGTTTAAAAAGAAATTCTGAAATTTGATAATGATATATAAAAATATAAAAAGTGTAACTTTACCAGGAAAAAGTGTACTTTCATCACTTGTGTCTATAGTATTAGTGTCAGACATGTCCAGTAAGTGACAAAACATACATAGACTTTCCAAGAAGGTGATTTCTGCAAGTAAGATGTAATGTTTGAAAACCAGGTTTTGAATGGTGCCACTTAATTGTACATTTTAGTGACCTGTTTTGAAAAGATAAAAAAGTAAAATTATTACTAAATATAGTTTTTACAGAGTAAAATTATTTGCATTTAAAAACTTATTTTTAAAGTATGGTTCCCTAAATAGTGTATGGTAACAAGAATAATGTAATGTGTTAGTTACACAACTACATGCCAGTTAGTAGCATTCTGAAACTTTAGCATATTTTTTCATAAATTCAAAACGAAGGTTAAGACTTTATGTAATAATAGACAAAAGGTTAGAAGTAGACTCCAGCACTTCTAAATGACGGATGGGCATACCTCACTATAAATAACACAAAGGCTTTCACATAACAGGCAATAATTGTCCATATTGAGAGACAGACATCAAAGTTGTTAATCAAAATATAAGTGTCAAACTAGAAAGCTACAATGACAGACATAGAAATTTTAGATTCCATATTTTGTTAGTAGCTTCTGAATAGTCTAATCTAGAAATCTAATACAGGAGTGAAATTTATGGGCTGTGTGTGCGACTGAGCAGTTTGTTTAGGATCCCCTCTGTTCACCCAATATGGGGATCTAGAGAAGATCCTCTAAATATAAGCTGTCTCTCTCTTGTCCTAGCTTGAAAATTGTGCTCTGCAAGTCACACTTTATTGCAGCCTTGTTTATAATTGCAGCAGAGAGTGGCAACATGTTTGATTAGTTCTAAGAGTAAGAATTTCACTGTACTCTATACACATAACAATAGTATTATTGTTGCTACTACTATGACTTCTGCTTCTACTGCTATTGAAAATCATCCTGTTTAATTGGTTATTTTATATGTATTTGTTGTAAATGTTCTTAAATACCCATCACTTCCAATAATCCATAGTTACTATAATAATATACAGCAACAAAATACCAAAAATGAGGCCACGCTCCCAAAATCTAGGCATATGCTTGAGGGCTACTGCGCAAAAATGGGCTTTCCCTGTATCTTTATGTATGCTTTGACTGCACAATCACAAAAGGTGAAAACCTAGTTTAAAAGACAGGGGGTGCCACTGAGCCCCAGAAACCAAATCATATTACACCAAAATAGTCCTGGTACAAAATAAAAAAAACATTTTGATTTCACAAAATACCTTTTCCACAGTTCAATTCACAATCTTCCAATCAATGAAGCTTCTTTTCCTCCTCCAGGTGAGCTTTGCCCTTTGACTCCTGACTCTGACTCCTTGGAGAAGGCTGGTCGGCTTGCTTTTATGTCAGATCTGGGAGTTCTTCTGGTACTAGGGTATAGCCCAACGGAAGCACTGGGTCAGACAGAAGCATCCTGAAACAGGGAGTCCTTCTCTCTGCAGTGCAATCTGGCAACACCCAAGGACCCGAAAAAACAATAACAAAAAGGAAATCAAGGTTTGTCTATAAATGCAATCCAGAAACAATCAGAGCTGCATCCACAATGTAAAATCAAAAATCATATAACAGACCAAGAAGCACCTGAAAAACAGAAAAACGAACAAAAAGGTACATGCAGTGATTACATGACAAAACTCAATACCAAACTCAACACCCAATAATGAGTCCAGACAGAGGGTGGTCCTCCAGCGTAACATCATAATGACCCTGTCTCCTAAACTTTTATCTTAAAGGACATAACATACGTACATAACAAAGCACATTAATAAAAAAACTAATAAATAAAACAATATTCAGCACCCAAGGGGCAACGAAAAAGATTAATAACATAAAAAACACATAAAATAAAAATTCATATGAGCCAAGCCGTAACATATAGTGAAAAATGATCCAAAATTAATCCCATGAAAGCAAAAAACCTGTATCCATTGTTTTTTTTTTAAATTTAAACCCTGTTACTGTTTTTTTTTTTAAAGATGCAATTGTAATTAATCAACATACCGAGCAATTGATTCATTAATTTCTATAATTGTTTGACTCCCTAATGATATCATGCATATGTAAATGAATATTCAAATGACATACCATAATGGCAAATTAAAATGACAGATTTTGACAGAAGTGACGGATGGCCAGGACCCTTGCCTGGCCGGGACGCCTCCACGCTGGAAGGACCGGGGAAGCCAACCTATCCAGAATGTTACCTTTCCCGGACCCTAGATGGCAGCCCCCTGGGTTACAGTGGTGCCTTGGACTCCCACAGGGCTTCATGGCAGTTGAAGTTGGTTATAGCCCTGTTGGGATCCGGGGGTGCTGCCAGGAGGTGCTGCAACAGCTGCTGAGCCCTCTTGGGTGGTTCTTCCGCCACACCCAGGGGTGTTATAAAAGGAGCCAGCAGTCGTTACTCCGAGAGCCAGAGTCTGGAGGAGGGAGACAAAGCTTGCCAAGGAGGAGTACAGGAGAAAGAGAAGAAAAAAGAAAAGAAAAGAGAAGAAGGGAATTGTGTGCTGTGTGGTTTGGAATTGTGCTGAGCTTGTGGGAACAGGGAAGGCGTTGCCCACAAGGCAAAAGAAAATAAAAACTCTTGTGTGCTTTGAACCCATGTCCTATGCCTGCCTGTGTCAGGGCTGGCCTTTACAAAGAACAAGAAGTTATTAACCGAAGTGTAAGATGGAGAAGAAGAGTATGCAAAATGGTGATATAGCACTTATAGTAAGTGCAGTAGAACCCAGCAGCACAGTAATAGTGTTACTAGAAGAGCTATGCCAAAGGAAATAAAAAAAAATTAAGAATACCATCAAATTTCCAAAAATGTCATAATAACAAAGTAAAAGAATGTCATGAGAAAAAAAACTTCAAATTTGAAAGCCATCAGCAAAAGCTATAAAGGAATAGCAAAAGAAGGGCACAGTCAATGTCACGGGCAGAGCTCACTGTAGCACGAATTGGGCTATTTAGAAAACAATTCAATGGGTAAAAGTTTTAATTAGGTGGGGTGTGTTGTTATCGGCTTGTTTGCAAATGCAACGTCAACTACAACAACAACAACAACATTTATTTATATAGCACATTTTCATAGAAATGATGTAGCTCAAAGTGTTTTACAAGATGAAGAAAGAAAAAAGAAAAATATAAAAATAAGCTTAGGCAATACTAAATAACAAAGAATAAAGAAAGGTCAGATGGCCAGGGAGGACAGAAAAAAACAAAACAAAAAAACTCCAGAGGGCTGGAGAAAAAACCAAAATTTGCAGGGGTTTTGAGGCCACGAGACCACCCAGTCTCCAATGGGCATTCTACCTAACATAAATGATTTAAATCAGTCCTCATGGTTTTCAGACTTCACGTGGAAGAATTAGATGATGATGGCCATGTGGACATCTGGCCTTCAATCCATCAATATAGGGACTGCATGGTGCCTCAATCAGGTGGTGGTGGCGCAGATCGCTACCACAGAAAACCGGAAAAAGAACAGCAGATAAAGTAGGGGTTAGTACAGACTTTTTGGTACAGATGTAATTTTTTATCCATGACAGCAGATATGTACCAGCAGAAAATGCTTGAGTACCAGCACTTCATGCTGTAAAACCACTGTACCAGCTCAAATGATACACAAAGAGGACCTCTGACCTAATTCCCCCTCCCAACCACTCTACAATGGCATATGCTAATTATCAGCCTGGGCTCTTCCCCTGCCGGGTGTTCAGATTTCCTTTTCATGTCTTTTTTGTTATTTTTATAATTTTGGTTTATGTTAATATTGTTATTTATGATAATTATTTGCGTTATTCTGTATTTTTATTAGCTTTGTGTATTATTTAATTTCTATGTATCTATGTTTGTGTTGCAATTTTCCTTATATTTCATGGCCGATTTCCCAAGAGGAAGGGCCACCTGCACCTATCCATCAAGGTAATAACCTCAGCTCTATAAGGGCTGAGAAAACAAGGAGTTCCTTGTGTTCATTGAATGTGCTTAGTTGTGTTCTTACTGGGTTGTGTTTATTAGTGTACTTTTGTGGATTCCTGGAATTTGTGACATTTTTTGCTCTATTTTTGACCATTCTTTTGTATTTTGTATTGGGACTTGTTTGCTTATGGATTGCCTATTTCAGGCACACACCTTCGTTGCGTTATGGTGTCATCTGATCTTCCTTGTTTTCAGAGCATTTTTGTAATAAATATTTTTATTTATAAAGGTTCTTTCTTTTCCCTGAGTTACATTAACCAAAAATTCATGGGCCCTTTCACTTGTTGTCGGGTTTTGCTATAGGTTTGTAACTTTATACTAAGGTACTTCCAAGTACAAATAACATTGTGCATAAAACTCCAAGGGGACCGAATTTCCTCGCTCTTCGATATCATAATATGCATTATCATCAAAAGAGAAAATATGTTGTTCATTGGGCTGATTTCTAGCACCACTAGGTGGTTTTTAAGCTGTCATTGGGTTTTGAAATTTTGCGGGACCTGGCAACTATGGTCACACATAGCCATACAAGAGAGCAGCACACCAGGCAAATATTAAGAGATGTTTATGTTGTTTAAAATATTACTTACAGTGTGAGGTTCCTGTATTGAAAATCTACTAGTGGTGCGCTAAACATGGTTAATTATAAAATCAAATGAAAGAAAACTGAGTTGAAATTTAAATCATTTGTAACAATTAACTTATTTATATTAACTAATTTATATTTTTTTGCCATTGGATGGCTCAGATACATAATGAATATTTCATTATTGGTCAATTAATGACACAGGCAAAAATCTAAACAGTTAATCAACATAACATTAATAAGTTAGTTTATTTCTACTTGAGTTAACATTACTCATTTAACTGCAACTCTTAGCATGACTTATCTTTAATTGGTTTAAGGTTTTAACTGTCTTCATATCCAAATAGTACTATACAAAAACATTAGAATGTGAAAATAAGGAAATACAAAGTTAATATATTTTGAACTCTGGAATCACCATCTGTTTAGCTCATTAGTGAAATATCCTATAATTCACAAAGGTTATATGTAAAAGATAATTTAGTCTTAAACATTAATACATGCATACATAGAAACTAAACTTAGAACATTACAACATAACAGCCAAAACCCAATTAACATTTTCTTCAGCAATATATAATTTTCTTTTTTCAGAAAAAAGGAAAACTGCTATATTAAAATTCTATATTCATAACTGCTATATTCACTTTATTATGCAGAAGATGATACTAAAGTATAATCAGTGAATTTTTTCTTAGAATTTCACATACTGTAAGAATTCAAAAAAAGCTTGGCATTTGGTGTTCTATTTTTTATGCTGTAATTAGCAAGAAAATAAGTACTCTTTGAAGTAGTAAATCACTCCTTTTCTTTGTCTAAAATTATAAATGCATCGTAAATGCTTGATTTTTATTATTTTTTTTTTTTGCTTTTTTGTACATGGGTGGATATGATATTCCCCTCATAGGATTTTGAGCTTAGTGTAGCTTAGGTGCTAGCATACCATATTCATCTTTAAAGGTATATTATAAGGAGATTTAAAGGGAGGCTGTTAAGGGAATAATTAAGAAACAGAGAAATCCAAAAAACATCTCATATATATAAAAAGAAATAAAGAAACCTTGTTCAGAATTCAGATTTTCCAACCTACTTCTGGTAAATGGTTTGGGTAATGCTACCACGCCAGGTAATTCACAAAGCCTTTTAGGCCTTTCTAGGCTCAAAGAATGCACTGCCCATAAAGCCCCTGTCAGGTAGAGGTGAACTCACTTTTATAAACAGCATTTCCTCTTGGATTAAACTATGGAGTTTCCTTGTGAGAAGGCATCCAGATGTGTATGGATATATTTTTAAATATCCTGCTTAATGTTGTGCAGTTGGAGTTTGTATATGAGTTCCTCTAATACAACATAGTTGCTATTTTAATTACCTTTAGGATCATTCAGCCTTCTTAAAAGGGATGGATACAATTTTCTACAGACATAACTCGTACTGACTCAACTGTTAATAAGCATTGCAAAAATGTATTAAGGTTTGGTCTGAGAAAGATCCAACACTACAGTATAATATCAGAAGGTAAATGCCACCATCTTTTATAGGCACTACAAGATGACTCACACTATCATGTGACCCCTGTGTCACGTGACTGGTATCAAGCATTGTAACTACAAATAATATAGATGACTATATATAATGGTCACAAAACTGCAGAAAAAACAGTGCAAAATTGAGTCTTGGTAATGTCACCATCATGATTTTAAAACTAAAAACAAGTTTAAGTAGGAAAAATGTTCTTTTTATCTTCATAATAATTATTCAAGTTCTACAGTAGAATAAAAGAAAAAGATGAATAGTTCAACTTGTATATTGCAAAGTATAATTAATTACAGAGTTATTCCAAGAAGAACTTCAGCAGCAGCAACATTTAACTTTTCCCTGGAAGTGCTGATACCTGTGATTGTATCATCTAATTCCAGGTTGCATCATTTAAAAAGAACAACATATTTTATGAATCTGTAAAACATGTAGGTCATGATCAGTATCACAAATGCTGGCACCTTCCACTGAACACAACCCATCATCACTTCTCATTTAATAATAACTATTCAGTAAGCCATTTTGGATTTTTCACCATCCACTTCCCACAGCTGTCAATTTCTTTTATGGACTCACCAGTAAGACTGCTTTGTTTTACATTCCAGAATAGCACTGTTTGAGCTGGTTTATCCACTTTCATTTAATTTACCTAGGCTTGCCAGGTTCTATCTGTTTCTTCATTCCTGTCAATAGCTGTCCCTTATATTGGATTTTGTGGGCTTATGTTCTTTGTTCCACGTTTTGTAAATATCGATGTTTTGTAATTAAGGCAAGGGAGGTCAGGGATTTAATTGTGTTTTTCTTTATTTTTTTCATTCTGCCTTTATTTTGAGATCAGGGAATTGTGGTTGTGTTTAACAATTCATATTTTTAATATACTGTATACACTTTAAGTTTATAAAACCTTTATTTGGACTTATCAACTGATGTAATTTGTGTAGAGGTAATGTGAGACAATGAAAGGTACAGTGAGTACGGCTTGGCATGGCCGAGCCTGGACTTCGCTGAGGCTTTGCTTGAGTTTATAACTTGCTGTCCCCCGAGTGCAAGTGCAGTTGTTACAACAGGCGTCCCTGAATACTGGACAAACCTGGTGAAAAAAGATGTCAGTAGATTAGTAAAATTAGTAAATCGCAGCTCACCTAATTAAAGAAATCAGTTACAAATCTTCAAAAGTAAACAGGGATTAAAATTTCATATTGTTGCAAGAAAATGGTGGAAAACACAAGTGTGCATTTACATACTGGCATTATGAAAACTGTAGCAGGGAATTGTAAATTATGAAACAAGTGCCCCATCCTAACTTGGTTCTTGGAGAATTTGGTCACTCTATCTATATCAACTGAAAATGTGGTGAGAGCTACTTGGTGCTGTCCTTTTTCAGCATTTGCTCCTGAGCTGTACCCAGCTACTGTGTAAGGTGCATGGTGGTGATCACAAGTCCTTTTTCTGTACTTGAATTGGTCAATTACTCTAGCTATTCACTAGCCAAATTTATAAGTACTTCCAGTATTCTTATCAGCTTTAGAGAAACACTTTTCAGGGACAAACTTCCCCACAACCCTGAACTGGATGAGTGGGCTTGGGTTACAAAATGAATAAATGGGGTATTGGACGAGGAACATACTGAGGAGCCTCTGCTGAATTGTTTTATAGGTACTTTGTGATGAGAGCAGGATTTTTTCCAAAACTGACAAACTGAAGCACAGGTTCCTTCTGGTTAGATGGGTTTGCCTTTAGTAATTTATTTTGTGTGTTGTGCTGTTCTAGTGTTATTTATACCTCAATAAACCATTTATGTGGAATCAAAGTTTCCAAAATGAGGTATTTCTGTAGTGGTGTTGGGCTTACTCACAGTTACAAGACAAGGAACTTATGAATTCAAGTGGCTTCAAGAGGACCAAAGAGCAGACCTCTTGCTACTTCAAAATGATTAAACATAGCTAAAGTGATTTTTGCATCTAAAGATGCTCCTGGTGAAGTCCTGTAGTAGAAGTACTACAGCATATTCACCGTGAGGAGACCCAGGACACACTGAAGCAATTATATCTCTCAGCTACCTGAAATACCTGAGAGTTCCTCTTGAGGATAGGCAGATTTTCTTGGATAAAGTAGTCTTACCAGTTCTGCTCTGCTTGTTAACGTCATGATCTGAAACTAAGTCAGTGGAAAGAAGAAATATAGATATACCTGTAATATACTATATTTGTGGTTGCGAAAACTGATTTTTTCAGTGATTATATATGCAACATCTTTCTTTTTTGTATGGTATTTTTTTACTTTCTTTCTAAATGTGTTTCAAGTTTTGTTTCTGACTAATATATTGTTAAGGTGCATTATAGTAATGATAGACTTTTTAGTGTTTTAAATTTAATCTGTGACTACTTGTCACACAGCTGTGTCTGGTTCCTTCTCTCAGTGATGGTAACAGAATTTCTGAGAATAACCTATTTGATTTATATTGTGAGATCAAAGCAGTGCCCAGTTTCTGTCTTTGTAAATTTATTTTATAAGAGCTTCACTTCTTTTCAATTCATCTCCCTTTTTTCTGCTGTGAAGTTCAGTTCATTAAGTACTGGTGTGTGCAGCTCTCAGACGTAGATGGTGTCATAACGGTTAGCACTGCTGCCTCACTATTCCAGGAGACTGTGTGTCATGAAGTTTCTCCTTTTATCTGGGGGTGAGTCGACTTATCCTCATATGTATAATACAATATGGCTATTAGTGCAGGAAGTTGATTATACAGTGTAAAATAAATCAGCCTTGGACACATAGAAAGGTTTGGGGCAGCCATCCATATATTATATTTGGCTGTAAAAGGTTTTTAGTAGTTGCACTGATGTGCACAGTTTGAGTTCTCAGTATGAACTGATTTCTTAAGACAAAATGGAGTCTTTTTAGGCCAGGTCCCGGAAGTGATGTCATCTTGGATGACTGGACTGGAAGTGATGTTTCAAGATGACGGCGGAACAGGAAGTGACATCTTTCGGGGCACCAGAACCGGAAGTGGGGTCTTTCAGGGCACCGGAAGTGACATCTTTGAAGAGAAATCAGGCAGGTTTTCCCGTTTTTGGTCTGCAGAAAAAACAGAGGAAGGTTTAGCACACCCCACCACCCCCTGACCTGGCGTGGAATTACCTTCTTTCAGTCCACTCAGCTTTCTGCTATTTGCACGTGTGACAGTTAGACAATTATTAAATTATATAAATGGATATAAATTTGCTAGTGAGTCAGAATCCCAATACAGTGTATTGTGTTAAAGGTTTCTAGTGAGCTTTACAAAGTTGCAAAATCTTTGGTATCACTTCACTACTTTATTAGTATGCAATTCAATTCTCAACATTCAGTGTTTTCCAAATAGTTTGAAATGATATTGTTTAGAATTCTGACAAGCTTTCATTACACAATTCCTATATAAACCATGAAGTTTCTGAATATTCCAAACCTTGCTCCACTTTATTTGGTCATTCAATTTTGTAGTATTACCTGCTGGAATGTTCTTATGGTTATTTGACATTAAAATTTTGCTAGTCCGTTATTTCAGATTCAGTACATAAAAAACTGTCAGCACTTGCTTTCTACTGTATATTAACTATTACTAATATATATACAGTATGCATTGTTCCATCTTATGTGTACAATGTAATAATTTAGCTAATCATTTTAATGAAATATAAAGCACTGTGTGATAGTGCCTTTGTCTTGTATGTTTAAAATGGTATAATTTCTTTTACCACTTTAAATTCAAGACATTACAACTGTTTTAATACTCAATTAATGTCCTTTTCTTTATAAAATAATGGCTTTTAAAAATACAACAAAACCTTTCTTCATTTCTGAAAATTTCAATCAAGAGCGACTATGGTTTCTAGTTGATGTATCAGTTGTAATTTAAATGTTCTTTTATTGTGAACATTATGTGAAACAATTGTAGCCCATTTTACAGTTGATAGGAAACTTGAAATCTGTCCGGCTCAGTCAGAATAAAATCCCCTGCTTAAACTAATTAACCAAAAAATGTGGTCACAGTGCATAACAAACAATGAATACATAATTTCAAATGAATTTAGTTTCTTAACATTTAGCTTAATATGGTACATTTTGTTTGGAGATAAAAAGCATGCGTTAAATGACATTAATTAGATTGCATTTTAAGCTATTACAAAGTAATTAACACAAAACAATAGAAATTGTCTCCTGAGGCACATTTTATAAATGAAATGCAATTTATGCAAATTATGAAATGTAATAAAAAAGATATAAAACACTTTTAAGTCAAATACAGAATAACCACAACTACTTTGCTGTCATGTTGTGAAGCATTCGTGTGCTTCACAGCATAACTGTATCACATAGTTCTGATAAGGAAAACATTTATTTTTAAGGAAAATAAAACATCAGAAAGTTATTTTAAAGGAAGAGAAAACATCAGAAAGTAATGTATAATTATAAAGTTTTATTGTAATATTATTTTGTAATCACCAGACACTATTCATATATTCATATTTAATAAACTTAATATTATTTGTAGAGCATGGGCCATTGATTACAGAAGATAAATGACTCAAACATGGCTCATTGTGAAATCCTGAAAAGGTCACTTGAAAGCTGGGGAGTGAGACAGCCCCAGCAGACATCAGTATTAGGTGCGATAATGTACGTGTTAAAAAGATTTACCTAGAAGGCCTGTTGCTATATATGATGCTTCTTTTGTCTTCCCTGTGGGGCATTTTCCTTTTTCTGCTTCACAGCCACAATACAAGTCATCCTAAGAAGTAAATGAAAGGTGAGTGCACAATACAGACACATAAATAATGATACAATAAAGCACAATTAGAAACATAAACCAAGTAAATACCCCCTTTTGACACTGATACTAAATCAAAGGGCCAGTTTCAGCATGGCCATCGCTTCATGTGTGATAGTGTTACACACTGTCCTTTCTATGTGGTGCCACATGACTGCACTAATCAACAGATATCCAGGAATAAAACATGCAAGAGTGAGGAATTCTCATCTAAATTTCTCAAACCAAATGATAATAACTGAGAAATCTGGCTGTTTTCCAGACCCCTGTTCATCTGTCCACTTGTAAAAAGGAGAAATGAGAAAACATAGAAGAAAAAGCTCTTTATTGTATTTATTGATTTATTGATTGATGATGCATTAGCAAATGAATGTCAGTGACTATAGTCAATTTACAGGAAACAAAGTAAGGCGTCTTATTCCATTTTGGGTTTGATATTGTAGATCTCACTGCATGTTCAGCCTTTAAAAAGGCTGTAAAGGTGGCAAAGTCATTTTGAGGTAAATGCCTTTTGAACTGTGGAGGAAACAGACAGACATGTAATTCTTTTGGATCCAGCTACATCCCTGTCTTGTGTCTCAGCTAAATCAGTCCCCATAAACCCAGCAGAATAATCATATCCCTGATAATACCTCGTATATACTGCTGAAACAAAATACAGGAACACTTTTTAATCGGAGTATAGCATCAAGTCAATGAAACTTCTGGGATATTGATCTGGTCAGTTAAGTAGCAGAGGGGGTTGTTAATCAGTTTCAGCTGCTTTGGTGTTAATAAAATTAACAACAGGTGCACTTGAAGGGCAACAATGAGATGACCCCCAAAACAGGAATAGTTTAACAGATGGAGCCCACTGACATTTTTCCCTCCTCATCGTTTCTAACTGTTTTTTCACTAGTTATGCATTTGGCAATGGTCAGTGTCACTACTGTTAGCATGACGGGATATCTGGACCCTACAGAGGTTGCACAGGTAATCCATCTTCTCCAGGATGGCACATCAATATGTGCCATTGTCAGAAGGTTTGCTGTGTCTCCCAGCAAAATCTCAAGGGCATGGAGGAGATTCCAGGAGACAGGCAGTTACACTAGGAGAGCTGGACAGGTCCGTAGAAGGTCCTTAGCCCATCAGCAGGACTGGTATCTGCTCCTTTGGGCAAGGAGGAACAGGATGAGCTCTGCAAGAGACCTACAAAATGACATCCAGCAGGCCACTGGTGTGAATCTCTGACAAAACAATCAGAAACAGAATTCATGAGGGTGACCTGAGGGCCCAATGTCCTGTAGTTTGCCCTGTGCTCACTGCCCAGCTCTGTGGAGCTCGATTGGCATTTGCCATTGAATACCAGAATTCGCAGGTCCACCACTGGCACCCTGTGCTTTTCACAGATTAGAGCAGGTTCACGCTGAGCACATGTGACGGACGTGAAAAGGACTGGATAAGCTGTGGAAAACGATATGCTGCATGTAACATCGTTCAGCATGACCAGTTTGTTGGTGGGTCAGTGTGATGGTCCGGGGAGGCATATCCATGGAGGGACGCACAGACCTCTACAGGCTAGACAACAGCACCTTGACTGCCATTAGGTTTCGGGATGAAATCCTTGGATCCATTGTAAGAACCTATGCTGGTGCAATGGGTCCTGGGTTCCTCCTGGTGCACGACAATGCCCAGTCTCATGTGGCGAGAGTATGCAGGCAGTTCCTGGAGAATGAAGGAATTGATACCATTGACTGGCCCCCACACTTGTCTGACCTAAATCCAATAAAACACCTCTGGGACATTATGTTTCTGTCCATACAACGCTGCCAGGTTGCACCTCAGACTGTCCAGGAGCTCTGGTCCAGATCTGGGGGGAGATTCCCCAGGCCAGCATCCGTCATCTCATTAGGAGCATTCCCTGACATTGTCAGGCATGCATACAAGTACGTGGGGGCCATACAAACTACCAAGTATGATTTTGAGTTGCTGCAATGAAATTTTGGCAAAAAGGACTTGCCTGCCACATCATTTTTTCACTTTGATTTCCGGGGTGTCTTTGAATTCAGCCCTCTGTAGGTTGATAATTTTCATTTCCATCAAACAATGTGGCATCCTTTTGTTCCAAACACATTACCCAGTCCATATCAGTAAAGATATCCAGCAGGATTTTTTTCCCATTGAGATCTGATGTGTTTTCAAAGTGTTCCTTTAATTTTTTTGAGCAGTTTATAAATATACTATAACAAAGGAATCACAAAAAAGTTCTGCAATAAATTAAATAAAGCAGTGTGGTTTGAAATAAATTGCCTTTAACTTTTTTTTATACCAAAATCCTTTGTTTTCTGATCTTGTTCTTTATCCATCCATTTTCAATCTTGCTTATCCAGTTCAGAGAATGGACAGCCAGTATCCACCCCGGCAATTGTGGGTGCAGGGTGGGAACCAATCCTGAAAAAACTGCCAGTTTATTGTAGCACCCACTTAGGCACATAGCCACACTCACTCACACTCATAAATTTTACATTCATATCTTTCCCCAGGATGAACAACATTTGATTGCTCACAAGAAAACTCAGGAAGAAATGGAGATGATGTACAAGTACTCTTCTTTTTTTTTTTTTTGTTAAATGGATTTTTAATATGACTGACTATATAGAAAGTTAAAAGACCATAAACTTAATATATGTATGTGTGAGTCTGCTTTTAGTCAATTTGAAGTTATTTTAGTGATGTACAGAATTTTAGTCTATGCTAAGATATTTCTTTTACTAGGTGTCTTATAATATTTTAAGGATATATTCATAAATTGAATTAAATCTGTTATTAACATACTGTACTTTGTTTAAAATGTTTTCACATTCCTTCATTAACTGAACAATCAATATTTCTTGGGAGATAGGTAACTGATAGCCTTTGTTGCTTATTTAAAATTTTTCTTTGTTGTTGAAATTTTCCGATATTCATAAAGATAATCCCATGACATGAACTGACATTTGTTGCACGTCTGCATATAATAAATAATGCACATTTATAATTAGATTTTTGTCACAACATTTCATGCATGCAGTCAATTGTGGAATGGGGCAATGGTTATCATGCAGAATGCTGAAAGCTTTGGAATTAGGCTTCTGCTTATGATGTCAAGAAAGTTCAAATTAACCTTGTTCACTTTCTCCAATGATATTGAATATCATTTTCCTGAGTCTTATTAGTTTTCATTTCAAATAGTATGCCATAGAAAATAGTCATATTTATTTCAAGGTTTCAAGTGTAAATATAGTGTAGGAATTATTTATGTATTTAGAAATAGCCATAATGGCATTAATGTCTTCATTTCAAAGCAAGTATACTGTATTAGAATTATTATTAGTATTTCAAATAATCTCTGTAAGAGATTTCAATGTGAAGAGCATTTGCTGAAGTATTCTTTCTATATACAGTAGAAAGTAATATTTCAATTATGTAAAAGCAGACTACTAAAAGGTACATGAAAAGCAAAACAGACTTGTCAGTTAGATAAATTGTTTATTAAGCTGGTAAAACTGACTCTAGAAAAATAACTAAGCTTAAAATGCTAGGCTCAAGACAATACAGTATTTTGTTCCTGTTGTTCCTTTGAGAATTGAACCGGTCTAAATTTAATCTTTATACTGTTAGAAGACTGTCTGTCCACGTTTTCAGGAGCACATACAGTATATCATAAAATATTGCACCATCCATTTTTTGATTGTGCTAATTTTATTTAGTATAGGGCTGGATCAGATACCAGCAATAATGATCTTAATGCAATATCCAGTCACATGTACACACTCATAGTCATTTACTGTAGTTAAGAATCACCAATTAAACTTATCTTTACTATTTTAGGGATGAGACAGTGCTGATTAGTTAAACACACGTCACATTACGTGACTTCTAGTCATATTGTATGACAGACTTGTCGATCTCATTGCTGGACTATGTTGTTTTAAATAACTGGAAATCCCTGGGCATTTTTAATTTTCCAACTGAGTGCCAACTGTCCGGTGCAGTCTTGCTCGCTTCTTTTTGTGACAGCCTGATGTGCGGCCTGATGGAGCCAATGCTGTATGAAGGATTAACAGATACTGCACGTTTAACCACAGGCTTGGCCTTTTTTTCTTTTTCCATTTTGTCATGGTATATAAAACACAAGATATCAGACAGATGAGTTTCTCTTCTGTTTGTGAAGTCCAAAACACCCGTGCCCCTTATTCCTTCTCATTACATTATGTGAATTGTCCTTTTGGATGAGTATTCATTGGTTGCCAGCTCCTATGTTAACAAAGCCCGTCCCAATGACTGAAGACAAAATCAAACTTGTTTGACTATAATCCTAGCCAGTTGCAAACCAACTGGAGTGAGTTGCTGAGAATGTCAGATTATGCAGCTACTGTAGCTTCATGAGAGCAAAATGTCAATCTGCCTCCGACTTGATAGGACAATGTAAATGAAGGCTATGGCTGAAAATTGCTGGAAAAGTTGCATAATGTGATGCAGCCTTTAGTGGATGCACACACACACACACACACCAGGAAGGTTTAAACCAGAATCATTGTATGAGATAGCATTCCTTAACACTGAACCCATGCTGCTTGTGGACGAGTGGAAGGAGTTCAGGATGTGTTGGAGTGCTAGCTGGGTTGCCCTTTTTAATTTTGTTACAATAAACAACAAAACAAGTGCTCATGTGCAAGAGCCTCCTCAACTAATTCAAAGCAATGGCTTTTATGAGCAGGAAACATTTTCAGAACTCCTTCTTTTAGGTTTATCCATGTCCAAATGAGATGTCCTCCTTTGTTAGCATCTGGCTTTTATGGTTGTCTAGGTTGAAGGGGTAGGGTTAATTGCCCACAATGGGCATCTTCTCACTGGTGAAGAATAGAAAAGAGACAACACTGTTAGCAGTGGCTCCCCTACTCTTCCCAGCAGGGTATTCCATACCTTGCCTAAGATCTGATGATGTCCCTCAAATGCGCATGAATTGTTCATTGTCATTACCACATAAACCATTTCAGGTTCATGAGGGCCATGTCAAAACCCAACAACATTAAGTACTAGGCAGGATAGCAGTACATTAAAAGCGCCAATCACTCATAGAACCACTCTGAAACTCAGGACAATTTGAAATCACAAATTACCCAAATGATTCTATTTTTAGACATGTGGGAAAATGAGAATGTCTGGAGGAAAACCCTCGGACACATGGGAAGAATCTGCTAACTCTACACAAACAACATCTGAAGAATTCCAAACCCAGGATGTTGGATCCATAAATCGAAAACACTACCAACTGCATTATTATGTCTCCCAGTAGTTTTAAATGCACAGATGATGTTTTAGAATTGCACCTTTATTTTTGATGGTTGAACTTTGTTATAGGATGCAAATCTAAAATGGAAAGTGGCAAGAATAAATCAAAGAGAAAAAATAGCCTCTTATGAGAATTTTTATCCCTGAACATTTTCTGCTGTCTTATTTTCATGTGATCCATTTAATTGATGTATAGTACATGTTCTGTATAAACAGTCACTGGAAATGTATGCAATGAAATACCCAAAATGAACATCCCTAAATGAAAACAGCTACAAATATAAATCGCAGCTTTCATAATTTAACCTTATAAAGGAAAATCTTGATCACATGCCCAGTATTTGGAATGACTGATGAGTGTAGCACGTTTTAAATAGTTTACTGTATATTCTATGTAATGTACAGTACAATATTCAAAGAGCTTAACACAGTCAAGGCCAAAATTGGCAAACCTGTGTCTTTAACTTTCATTGGCTGATTTTTTGTGTGGGGCTGAAAGAACAGAACACATTCCAAATTAATTTAGTGTTCACTGGGATAAAGCTCTAAACTTTATTAATTTTTTGTGTGGGTGCATTCTTATGTCCTCCCATCATCCATGTCTGCAACACACAAATACTTTTGTTAGTGAGATTTTATTTATTTAGCTTGAGAATTTTAAGAAACATTATGTTGTCTCAGGGCATAGTGGGCTGTTGGTGAGTAAGAGTCCATAGTTCACAAAATAATTGCGAAGCTACCAGAAAAAAATTGACATAAACATACTGCTATGATGAATTTTAAAGTGTTGTCTCCGTAGAGAAGGCAAACTGAATTTATTAAAAGAAATATGTTTCAGTGGTGACCCTCATTATTTGAAAAATGAAGAAACCCGCAAACCTATACCAAGTGCACAATAAACAGTTAACAAAGAAATTTTAACTGCTTCTTCACACTCACTGATTTTTTTCCACATCTTAGGACAGTCTTTCAGTAGCTTTAGCATGTTCAGAAAAGTCAGCAAGAATCTGGGACTAGTAGCAGATGTGTCAGACTTATTCATCTTTACAAAACAGAGAAGACTGGCTAAGTTGTTAAAATTACCCTTTTTATGTTTCAGTGTCTGCTTCAGTTGTCTGGCTCTATAGTTTGTCCCTGATGTCCTTTACCTTTTGTACTTTCTGGTTTTCCTTTTGAACGCACTGTCTTTTAACTTCTACCTGAGGTCTTGATTATGTGGTATGCAATTTAAAATTTTGCCAGTTAAATTATAGAATTTTGAAGATTTGGGTTAGGTCACCACAAAGCTTTATTTGTTCAAGACGAGATGCATTTTTTTCTTAGCCTAGCAAAACAAGAACATACATTTTAATTTAGAAATTCATTTGTTTGCATTTCTATTTATGTACAATTTATTTGTAGTATGTTGTCCAGAATTGCACAGTGTATGCCAGATTTGATCTCACTGCTGCAGAATGTGAGTGAGTATAATATCTCTTAAATTATTCTAAATTCCTCCTCTGGGCTCCTTTCTCATATGCCACTGGCTTTTAATTACAACCTCCTCATGCTTTTTGATTATGCCATCAAATTGTGTTGTTGGTTACTTTGTTTATGCAGCAGTCATGTGACAGGAGTGGCAGGGTGATGAATACACCATTTACCTAAGGCTTTAGCATTATGCTTTACAACCTTTGTGCATTCCTTATCTATTGGCTCTGCTTCTTCTTGGACTTTTTTGATGTTTTACTCAGCATTTGGATTTTTGTTTTTAGTTGCTATCTGTCAGAACTTCTCTATTTTTTCACTCTGGATCTGCCTTTCCCTGAGTAGTGCCTTTCCCGGAGTGGTGGCTATGAGTCTAGGGATCTGCACTGGCAATCGGAAGGTTTCCAGTTCGAGTCCCGTAAACACCAAAAGTGACTCTACTTCATTGGGCCCTTGAGCTAGGCCCTTAACCTGCAATTGCTCTGTCCTGGGTATGATGTTAATCTGCATCCAGCCCTGCATGATGTAAGCCCCCTAACCTGCAGAGAAAAACTTGGGGGTTAGTGGCAGAATTGGCACTCCAGCCACCGTAAAAAAAACCTCACACTGGTTCCATTCCATCTGAACTAGTGTGGTGCAGTGGTGTCACCCATTGCATGGCTGCACTCGGGTCCTAATCTGGGATCCTGAGTTGGTTTGTCATGTGTTGGGTGTGGCAATGTGCTGTATCAGTACGTGCTTCTAACCTTTAACCTTTCTCTCTTAGACATATTGTAATAACTCATCAGTTTAATATAAGAACACTAGGGCCCCCTTCAGGGAAGCATGCCTGCCCTGCTGATGTTCCAACCTATGCATATCAGCAGGTGAAAAGCAGGCAGAACCTTCCCAAAATAACATAAAAAGCTGTTGGGTTTCATGGTCTAAGAAGATGGTTGAATTCTAACCAGCAAACAGTGAGGAGCTGGTGGTGTGAAAACCAACAAGGGACAAAGAAGAACGTGCAGTGCGCACAGAACTCCATCTGGGAATCAGTTCTTAGTTGGTGTTCTTTAGGGCCAAATCACCAGAGCATCTAATGAATGCCAGAAAACAGAACACCAGGAACAGGGTGAAGATATCAGCATGTTTTGGGGTCAGAAACACTACAGTGGAAGTGTAAACAAATAAATAGTTATTTCAAATAAAAATGTTGTTGGTCTTTAAGACGAACTACTAGTGCTAAAGTAGTCTGTTCATTCTTTCCTTTTTTAATTTATACTTTTTGCTAAGGGGCCATTACAATATCTTCATTTTTTATTGATGTCCTGGTTTGTGACTTTTGCTTGAATATGGCAGAGTTAAGCACTGCTGTGTTCTAACACTTGTTTAGGAGCTTGTGATACAGCGGGTATGTGTCACGTGTATTTTAAATAAATAGATAACAGGTTGCACTTTTTGCTGAGGCATGTGTAATGTGGCAGAGCAGCAGGCAGATGTGGGAGAGGGCGATCTTGCAGTCAAGCTCAAGGGTGGGATTGACATGTTGCCTCGTTAGTGCTGTGTCCTACAGAGTTTTAAAAGGGAGCGGAGGTGCAAAGGGAAAAAAGGTCAAGAAAAGAGAAGAGAAAGCAAAGAATGCTGAGAAATGGAGGTTAAAAAAAGGAAAGGACAGGAATGGATGGAGGCCGGTGTGGTATGAGAGGGGAAGCAGGAGGACGTGAAAGTGAGCCCGGTGTGAGAAGTACGAGTATATGGCCAGAAACTTAAGAGAAGGCAGAGGGTAAGCTACTGCTGAGCATCCTAAGGAGATGGAGTGACCAAGTGTTCCTGGAGGCTCTCAAAGAAGCCTGATGGACTTTGGTTTGGAGGGATTGAGGATCAAAATTCAGCACATCACCTTGCAAACACGGAGGAAGAATTTATGGGTTAGCTTTACCTGTTGGTGGATGTCTCCTCTCCTCCTGCTGAGGAATCTGGAAAGAGTAAGCTGAGGAGACGTCGGTTTTAGAGAGAATCACCTGGCTAGTGGTTTTTTAGGGATAGTTTTTGCCTTAATTTTAACATTGTTCTTATTGGATTCTTTTTTTTTAACCTTTTCCCCTCTAACACTCACTTGATTTTATGGATTATTTATTAATTGGACTACACTGCACTTTGGACACTCTTTGTTTTGTTTGCATAATAAAAGCACTATGCACTTACACCAACCCTCGCTGACTATGTAGTCCTCACCTGTTGTGGCTGTTCCTTTGGTACGTTATTGGCGGTTCCAGGTTCAAGTGGCTGTGGGAAACAACTAAGGAGTATGGAGCTGACTCAGACCAGGGTGAATCAGGGGTGAAGCAAACTCATCCAAGTACAATATACTTAATGCTTGTTTTGCAAGCAATTCAAATCAGATGTTACTATATACAGATAGCTATCCAGAATCTGCAAAATGAATAATTTCACCACACAGATGCAACCTAATAGACAACCAAGAACACTAGCTACTGTACTTGCTGGGTTGGGACTTGGAAGGGTTTGATACAAAACAGGAGTTTGAAAATCTCAGGTTGCCGAGGGGAACATTTAATTACTTATTACAACATCAGTCTGCAAAACTCCCTTGAAAGAATATGTGCTTGAAGTGCTACATTTCAGAAAACACCCAACAGATGGGCTGTATTGGTGGGCAACATTCATAGAGTATTGCAAACAGCTGAAATGACACAGCTTACCCCTGGCAAAGGTAATCTCTTCCCATGAGGTCATTGATGCATGCTTCTTCTTCTGAATTAATAGTGTTGGTCTGTCTGTCATTACACAGTCTTTAAAAGTAAAACAGTTAATGTGGACCACTGGCTAATATAGAATATTTCTGTCTCACATTTAAAATTGGATGCCAGAATATAAAGAAATGTACATATCAGTTTAGAATAAAGTTCGTAAATTTGCAAGGGTACACACAAATACCTGTAAACTTTCTTTATCATGGTTTGGTGAGATTAAATATACTTTTTTTGAAGAAATAACCCAAACACAAACAGTGTAATAAACAAAATAATATGACTTACTCATAATTGAAGGATAAATAGAAACTGAATATATTGTGACCGGTGTTGCCGCTCTTAACAGTAAAACTATGGCAAAGAAACACAGCTGCCCCTCAGAAACTCCCTCTTAAACAATATTTCAGTGGGAAACAAACACACTCTTACCTGTCCCCTTTGCAGGATCAGCTGCAGGCTTATCAACGGACATGCTTCTCGCATGAAGTTTGGAACACTGACCTAATGGCTCACTCCCATGTTCTCTCTCCCTCAGACTGCATCTGCTCCAGTCGCTGCCTCTAAGCTGTTGAACACATTTGATGAGGAGGACTTTGTGTTCTTTTGATCTGGAGATGGGAGCTGATGGACCACATTTGACAGCCACTTCTTGTATGCTTTTCTGCTGTTGAGAAACCCCATCTGAATAAGGTCTTCTGTTCGTACCTGCTAGTTCAGCAATAAAGATATTATTCCTTGGAAACCTGTTCCCTTTTCTCGTGTCCTGTGCAACTTAATAACCCAGGCTTGACAATATATATAGGGTAGGTACAGACATAGGACAATATACATTTAACACAAAACATAAATCTAACTAAATTCTTTACTTAAGCAAGACAAACACGTTTTTTCAGATTGTCTCTCCTGCTTGTGCTTTTCATAAGGCTAGACTCAAAGCAGTACTTAAGTCCAATTCCAATATAGACTGTCTTCTGCAGCTAAGGTCCAGCACTTAACTGTCCCTTAGAGTAGAAGAATCAATGAAACCCTTTAACCCCAGGCAATAGGGTTTCTGATATGAAGTTAAACCCAATGCTTTGCCAATGCAGAGATAGCAAGAAACTGTTGCTGACACCAGCATTTCAAAGGGCTATTATTTGGTTTCATTTATATTTTTTTTTCAAGATTTTTATCATTCTTTGCTCTGATCTTTTGCACCAGTTTGGGTTTTGGAGCATAACAAATCCAAATTTGCCAATCCAAATTTTTGAAGCTGAAAGTTACTTAAAGTGGTTACAAATATTTTATGGCGATTCTAACACCACTTTGTTTATTATGTGGACAAAGCCATTCTGTGAGTCTTGCCATTAAGATGCTACTTTTGGTTCCCAAAGGGTATGGTCTCTGAGTTAGCAGCATGTAACATCAGTGGTGATGGAATAAAAGGTCAGCTTTGATATCTCTATTACAGATTGCAGAGTAGTCACAACAACTGTTAGCAAATCTTTTTTCAAAATACTTTTCTAGTTAAATATACTTTGCCTCTGTTGCTTTGACTGCAGCTCTTTTTTGGTTTTGAGACGTAGTATTTTGTCATTCCTGATTATGATTTTGTACACAATTACATCTCTTCTTCTGGTCCATTCCTTTTTTCCATGATAATTATCAGTTACTAGCAAAACATTTTCCCATTAGTTTCTCGGGTACAAATAAGCCCAACCTTTTGGTTGGTAACTAGTACAAAGTTGTGTCCATCAAGAAGGGAAGAGACTGAAATAAGTTAATTTTGATCACTGGCCAAAGCAATTAACTGTGCAAGGCTGAGAAACCACTAAGCCTGGGTATCCCTCCACAAGTGCCACTCAACTGTGTTTGAAATAGCCTTCTTAGATAGAACACCAGGTGCTGCATCTTAAAGGAACACACCACACAAATTTTGTATTTTTTTAAATGCTACACACTCCATGTAGTTTGTAGTGGTCACTGAGACAAAATTTTAACATCATATTTTTCTGAAGAAATTAAATATTAAATATTACCAGTCAATATGGTCAACACGTGACCAATACACCAATGCTATACAGTGCCAAATGATGTGAAAGAAAACATGGAAACAAGAAAACAAATTCTCACACAACTCATGACACATAATGCACATCTGATATCCATTTGTATGGTTAAAATGTGCAAAATGTTTTCATTTTTTGCAAACATGTTACCAATAGCTACTTCCTGAAAAACCACAACTGTATATAAACATCAACATCATCATTCCCACAATACCGTGCATTTGAATTAAAGACTGCCTTTCCCCTTCATTCACTGGTGTCTTTAATTGATAACCCACCATTTCAAATAATAATTATACAAATAATATTAGAATCATCTGTTCTAGATGAAATTCCAATGATTAGAGCCTCCTTAGGGAGTATGCAGGGAGAACCTGTCTTATTTAAATTCTAGGTATCTAGGGTCTGGTGTTCTCTTTGATGTTGATGTGATTGATGTCATCATGCCAAGATCAAAATAGCTCTCTAAGGCCCTGAGAAAGAATATTGTGGATATACTGTATATGTATCTGCAAAAGATTTCAAAATATTGCCAAATTATTTGAAATTAATCATTCGGCACTAAGGAAAATCATCTGCAAGTGGTATAGATTTCAAATGACTGGTAATTTTTCCAGGACTGGCCAGTCCAATAAATTCAGCCCAAGACTTGACCATTTGATACTAAATAAAGACTCCAAAAAGCCCAAAATTTCATTACGGGATCTGCAGGTAACTCTTGCAAAATTTGGTGTCAAAGTGCATCTATAATCAGAAAGAGTTTCCACAAATTTCACCAGTATGCAAATTGTGTCAGAAAAAAAGCCTTTGCTGTCCACAAAGAACATTATAGCAGGTGTCAAGCATGCACGTCAGAGGAGCATTCTAAGACCATCAGAGGTATGTCATTTTGACCCAGGATAGGAGGGTGAACTGTGTCATCTGCCTTTCCCTCCACAGCTCTGAGAAGATGACCCGTGAGGGCAACTAACTCCGCCCCTGCTATAAAACCCAGGCATCCTGGAAAGAGGGCATCTATTGTTGGACTGAGCTGACTGCAGGATGGAGCTCACTTCTGACCAAGACACATGCCAAAGAGCAAAAAACCTTTGCCTATTGAGGCTGTTTTCTTTTCTTTTAACATGCACTGTCTTGGCATGCCATGAAGCGCTGTTTGTTTTTTTTTTTTTCATTTTCTTGGAATTAAATGGGAAGACTGAGTATATCTGAGTTCTGTCATTCCCCAACTTGACAATACAAAACTACTGTTTGCAAATGAACATACAGACAAAGACAAAGCCCTGTACTCAGGACAAATGGATCAAAGAAGTAACAGTACCCATGTTTGGCACAAACTGAAGACGTCATTTCAGAAGAAGAACCTCCTGAACTATGAAGCATGGTGGTGGAAATGTTATGGTTTGGGGTTGCTTTGCATCCTCAGGGTCTGAGCAGCTTACAGTCATTGAGTAATCTATGAATTCTGCTTCACATTAAAGTTTGCTTGAGGAGAATGTGAGGCCATCTCTCTGAAAGCTGAAGTTGAAATTGACCTTTTGGCATCATAATAATCCAAAGCATAGTAGTAAATCCACCAAGGAATGGCTCAAAATAAAAAGATTTGGAGGGTTATGGACTGGTGTAGTCAAAGTCCTGGATATAAACTATGTCATTATTTTCAGTATTAAAATCTTGCAATGGGTCCTATGACAAGGAAAGCTTCTCTTAAGGTGTTTATAAAATTAAGGAATGTTTTAGATATTTACATAAAGCAAGTGCAAGTAGGAAAGATTTAGTTTTAGAGAAGATTTGTCTTTCAGAACATAGATTGTATGTTGAGGTAATTTTCTTCACATGCTGTTTTTGTTTGCTTGATATTTATGGTGTCCATTTTAGGACATCCTTCTCCTTCCAGCTCACTCAAAACTCTATCCTGATGAATACCACACCCTCGCTCGAAGTGTCCAGCCAGTGTTTTTCTAATTTAAGGGCCAGAGTTCTAACATCTGAAGGAGGATGAAGGAAGTACAGGGGCAGAGAGAACAGATAGGATGATGGAAGCAGCAGGGAGAAAGGAGTGTGGAGCTTTGATGGACGGCAGGTGCAGTTTTTGTCGGAGGACAGATTCCGTTTTGAAAGAGGTAGAACGGAAGATGGTGTTTTGACCATAGGAGCATGGATGTATTATCGGAGGACAGCTGCCATTTTGAACAAGGTAGGAGGGAGGATTGAGTTTTGAATGTGGAATGATAGAGTTTTGTCAGAGGGAGAAGTAAAAGGACACTGTAGATATGCTCTCTTATAAAGCATTTAGTTCAGCATTGCAAGTTTCTCCTGAGAATTGGTTTTGATAATTGATGAAGGGCATTCAACTTTTACAGTTTTTTTCCCCATTAGTCCCATTAGCAAGGTTTTTAGCTGTATTTCACATATGCAGGGTTGAAATGTGTTAACAACTATGCCCAGCAAAAAATGAGTGTACGCCATTGTGGTTTACAATTCAATAGCTGACAGAGAGTGGGCACAGTTATCAGCACTGCTACCTCACATATTCAGGGAACTTGGTTTGAATCCTTCCCTGTGCTTGTGATGTTTTCTCCTGGCACTTTGGTTTTCCTCTGACATCCTAATGTTGTGTGTTGATTAATCTGTGAGTCAGTGTGACCTGTGATTTAATGACACTCTATTCAAGGTAGGCTCCAGCACTTAATGGCCTTAAAATTGAATTATGTGCCTTCAGACAATGAAGTGACAGAATGATTAGCCTGGGCAAGTTTTCTTAGCCATGACCCACAAGTGTGTGTATGTGTGTGCCGTGTGTGTGGTATCCTTTCACCTTGTCTAATGCATTTATCTTTTTTCCTGATTTTTTTTTATTCCTAACATATTATTTGTTTGAACTTCAAAGCACAGCATCTTACACTACTTAAAAAGGGTCGCCTGATTAAATTCAATAAATTTAAAATATCTGAACATAAACTTCTTGCAGTTTGAATTATTGCATGGGCGTATAGCCATTTTGCACTTCAGATTATTTTTTTTTGCCATGTAATGAATAGCTGGCTTAAAGCTACTGCCAAAATATACAATATTAGATCAAGAGCCACAACTGAGTGTTGTCCAGTACATATTGCTGAAGATTCCAGTAACAATGGCTCCTGGAAAAAGAAGCTTGTCTTGAATCAAAGTTATAAAAACCTGCTGCAATCAATTATGACAGCTGGCTAGCCTAAAACTGTGAATGAAACACCTTATGAAAGCTTATTACTCTTATTTAATCAAAGAGTTAGCTACAGCAAAAAGCAAGAAAGGTCATTTTATAACAGCCATGTATCTCCAACAAGAAAAGAAGTCTGTATTGATCTGATATTCTGTTAATAATCAAAAATAAATTAAAAACAAAGAAGTAAATAAAGTGAGAAACAGTATAATAAGGGCAAACTGGTAAGAAAAATTCAAACATTTCATGATGATTGACTGGGAGAAATTTCCATATCTGGGGATGATTAAAGAGTAATAGGTTAGATTTAGAATTATAAAATGAATATTGGTTTTATTTTGAAAACAGAAATAAGTATGAAAGCTAACAATGAGATGCAGTATTAAACATTATAAAGATAAACTAGTTATTGTGTCCACTGAGGGTTGTACCAGCACACCACACCCCAGATACAACTACACACACAGAGTCCTGGATTCAAACCCAGCACTTTTATTTACAGTAACATGTACCTTTTACAGGCTTCTTTCCTTCAGTGTCATAGCGGATTTCACACAACGCAGTACAGCCTGTACTGTCAGTCACTTGCTTTGCTACTGCTGTTTTCCTCCACTTCTCCCAAGAGAGCTGAATGTGGGGCTCTCTTTTAACTCCTGATCCGGGAATACCTCTAGTGCTTAATCATTTGCCTCCATTGAAGCACTTCCGGGTCAGGCAGAACTACAGTGGTCCTTGTATCGTGACTATCCAACAGCTCCCCTGGCGGCTCCCAAAGAACCTGACAGGGCAGGCACATGAGACCACAATTTCAATGCTGTCCTTCAGGCATCCATAATGGAGCTTGCCAGATGAGAAGATCTACTAATAGCAGGCAGTCACCCACTATGCTGTTGTTCTCGGTTCCCCAGTCCATACAGGGAGGCTCTCAGTGGCTGTTAGGATGCCAGCCCTACTGTTACTAGCTGCTGTAAAGTCCTTTTATATTCAAGTCCTGGCATAGAAAGGAGATATTGTTATTCCCTCCTTGACCTCCCGTTACCTAGGCCTCCTTGCCAGGTAAGGGAGTGGGGGTCCACACCAGCTGGGGCATCAGTTCATCCTTCACTCTATATTATTTAAAAATTACATTTGTTAGTCATAAAATAAATTAATACATACAAATAAAAAGATTCTTGGGGAGTCCATCACAAAATATTTGCACATATTTAGACTCATTCACATCAGTTTAGTTAGGGTAGACCTAACATGCATTCTTGGTCTATGAAACCCCTAAAATGTTATCTAAATATATTCTAAAGGTCTAGAAATTCTTTAAAAAAATTAAAACAAATCATGACACATGTTGAATGGATGGAGTGAAGTTGGTTTTCTAGATGTAGGCACAAATATGAGCTTCCTGCTTGGCATTGCTGTCTGACACACATCTAACAGTGCCAACAGGCCAAACGCAGGGTCATCTCAAGGTGGTAGAGCAGCAGCACTCATCTCTGCCTACCACCCCCTGTAGATGTCCCTTGGACCTTTGTATTCCCAACACCTTGTACTTCAGTCTTAGTCAAAGTCAAAAGCTCCCTTGTTCCGCCTTTTCTGCCATCTCACTGAGTGCCTTTCTTAACCATAGTCAGGTAACTCTCTGAAAATTCAGCAGATGCTAGGTGGAGATTGTGATGAAGTCTTTGTCAATGATTTCAGCAGGATAGAGGCTTGCCATCCACGCTGCTTTGATGCTGTTAGTTCAATACATCTACTCTTCTTCCTTTCAAACGTCACCTCCATTTCTTCTTCCCCTGGGACCGTAAGCTCTATCATTGCCTCTGTCTTGATAAGAGCTCATGTCTGGGCTTTTTGAGGTTGAGATCTCAGTTAAGAACTTCAGCTGAGACTCAAGGTCCACTCTCATGTCCCACTCACCTCCTGGTACCAGGGAGGTGCCTGGAGATATTCTGTACTCGACTTCCCTGTTCAGAGAAGTGGATCTGTCAATGAGATGGTGTAAGGCCACTCTTGTTTGTTTCCAAGCTGGGGATCTCTATAATTTCAACAAACTTCTGCAGGACATTATTAGGTTGCTATCTGTATTGACCCTGTTGGGCACAGAAAGTGTCTTCTTCAAGTGCTAGTCAAACTTACAGGGGCTTTCAACCTTTATCAGATTTTTAAGGCTATGGATTTAAGTTTCTTGTTTTTGGTTGTGGTCTTCCATTCTGAGGACAAGTAAAGGAAAGGTGTTAGTGACCATACAGCTTTTAAATAATTCTCCTGCATAGCTTTAAATCTTTCTTCACAAAAGACACATGTTGCCTAGGCATCAGATAACATACATGGATAAACTATGCCCAGAAGGTGACCAAGGTGAGAGCTGAGCCATTCTTCTGGAAACTTAAGGTTGCATTGCTAGCCACCTTAAAAATATAATATCTCATTGTTAAACCCACTTAACCCAGTTCAAGGAAGTGGATGTTTGAAACCCATAATGGCAGCACTGGGCACAATGCACAAGAAATAACCCTGACAAAAGTGGTATTACATTGCAGGGATCTCTGATGCATACCTTCTCACATAAAACTGTTGAAAATTAGATAGTTCCTATGCACAAAGTGACAAAATATTCAAAAAATACTCACAAGGGGGGAAAAACATCAAACCCCAGCTAGCCAAAAAAAGGAAAAACATAGAATAAAAGATATAAAAAATGTTTGAAAACAGCCAAACAGTGGGACCATCTCTTCGGGGACCACCTACAAAATACAGGGAAAATCACAGAAGATACAATGACATTTAGAAACTAAATAATAAACACTGTTAACATAAAAACTGAACAAAATAGACAAAAATGTAACATCTAAAATGCAACTGGGGAGGAAACTTGTCTTAAATATAACAAAAAATTGCAATGAACCTAATCAGCACTTCTTTGGGTTATGTGGGGGGAACACATATTTAGACACACATAGAACATGGAACTCCACACAGAAGGTACTGTAACTGGGTATGGGATTTAAATGCTGGGTGCTAGGTCCTTGAGACAGCAGTGTTATCCACTATGTTACGCAACGTTTTGACATTAAATATAAAATATTTTTGTAATTAAAAAACATAATGGAATTTTTTTCTCACTTTTTGTCAACGAGGAGGTAAGTAAAATTTAATTACAAAGAGAAATGCTTAATCAAATCAATAAACCTAAAGGTTATTTGGCAATAGGAAGGTTACTGAGAATGATCTAGTATAAAAATTAAAATGCTACAATTATTGCCCTGGCCACAATATTTATGCTAAAAAGAAGGTAGTAATTATATGATATGCAGTCCTTTAACATCTGTTTTTAGAGGTCACAATCAACTCTAACAACATTGTATCATTAGACTGTATAAAAAGGAGATTTGGCTAATTGAAGTAACTTAATTACAGGCCGGTTAGCTTCATTTATTTGTAAATTAGTGGACGCACCGATAAAGGCCAAAGTTGAGAACCACTTATCCAGTATTGATGGGGTAGCAGACAGGGGAGATACTCCTTTAATAATGGCCTTTATTTGTATGAGAAAGCAACAAACACACTAAACAGCATAAATGTGTATTACATAATGTAATCAAATTTTTAAAACTATTTTAACAAAGCTGTGCGGAGTGATGGCTCTGAGGCAAGAGTTTTGCTCTAACAATCAGAAGGTTGCTAGTTTGAATCCTGTAAACACCAAAAGTGACTCTACTCCTTGAGCAAGACCTTTAACTTGCAATTGCTTTGTCCTGGGTATGACGTTAATCTGCATCCAGCCCTGCAATGAAGATAAGTGTGTCAGTACCTGTGGCAGCCACACATGCCCAAGCCATAACACTACCACCACCATATTTAACAGAGGAGGTTGTGTGCTGTGCATCGTGGGCAGTTCCTTTTCGTCTCCACACTTTGTTCTTGCCATCACTCTGATGGTTCATCTTTGTCTCATCTGTCCACAAAACTTTTTTTTCAGAATTCTCCAGGCTCTTTAAAGTACTTTTCACAAACTCCTGTTTTTGTGGCTAACTAGTGGTTTGCATCTTGCAGTGCAGTCTCTGTATTTCTGTTCATCAAATCTTCTGCGAATAGTAGTCTCTGACATACACATCTGCATCCTGAAGGCTGTTTCTGATTTGTTGGTCAGGCATTTGGGGCTTTTTGTTTACCATAGTGAGGATTCTTCTGTCATCAGCAGTGGAGTCCCTTTCTGCAATTACTGAGTGGACCCTTGAACAAGGCCCTTAACCTGCAATTGCTCCGTCCTGGGTATGACGTTAATCTGCATCCAGTCCTGCATGTAGGCCCTCCAACCTGCAGGGAAAACCTGGGGGTTGGTGGCAGAATTGGCACTCTATTCACCATTCCACTCCATCTGAACTAGTGTGGTGCTGAGGTGTCACCCATTGCCTGGCTGCACTTGAGTCATAATCTGGGATCCTGAGTTGGTTTGTCATGTGGTGGGTGCGGCAATGCACTATATCAGCACGTGCTCCTAACCTCTCTCTCTCTCTGAGCTCACCAGTGAGTTCTTTCTTCTTAATCATTTTCCAGACAGTTGATTTAGGTCATCCTAAGGTTTTACCATTGTCTATAATGATTTTATTATTGCTTTTCAGCCCCTCAATGACTTCTTTGACTTTCATTGGTACAGCTCTTGTCCTCGTGTTGAACAATGGCAACTATAGACTCCAAAGGTAGTCTGTGTTTAGATGTAAGCGTAAGGATCTTAGGCCTGCACTAATGAAGCAACGAAACACACCTGAGTACTCACAAACATCTGAAATGGGGGAACTATGAAGAAAAAGTGTAGTAATTTCCACACAGTGTGATTGAAATGTATACAAATATCTTTAAATTAATGTCTGCAATGTGTACTTAAATCATGCCTGAATTGTTTGATTTGTAATTTTAAACCATGAAGCAGATAGTTAAATCAAGGTAAAAAGTGTTATTTGTCAAAAACATTATGGAAGGCACTGTAAGTACCTTTATTGTCACTTGCAATGAAGCCTGAGTAAAGCCCATAGGCTGAAGTGTTTGCTCTGTCCCTTGGGGTTTGTGTTTACTTGGATTATCTTCCCACTTTATTTCGAAATCGTTACCCTCTATGAAGTGTTTTCATACCGGATTATTCTTTGTAAATATGTTCTTTATATATTATCTGTCTACATAAACTGTGGCTAAGTGTAATTTTGTTTGAGCTGTAAGAATACTGCAATTTGGTAAGTGTCCTTTTGTTTAAGCTGTATGAATATTGCAATTTATCATTCTGTTTTTTCTGTAAGATTACTCTGATGGTTGTAATATTTATCTGTGAGTGTAGGACAAGAAACAATTTACTGCTTAAAGGTTAAGTTTGGTATTTTCAAGTCAAAGTTATTTTTTCACGGTCTTGGTGTATATTAATTTGCCAGAGGAAATGGCAGATGTCTTTAAAAATCCTGTATATGTTATAAATGTCCCGAACAGAAGGCCACTTGGTGGTGTTAATGATCTGGGCCACCTGCAATCTTCAATGCTTTTTGATTTTAAGTTGAGCAGGTGCAACATATCAGGATGTTAAGCTGCTACTTAGGATGGACTCCTCTGGGCACTTGTAAAGGTTAGTGAGAAGAGATGGAGAATTCCGAGCTTCATCAAACATCTGAAGAAGTAGATGCATTGGTGAGGCTTCTTAACAATTGATGAAAGGTGTTGTGCTCTCATTTTATTTCAGTGATATATGTTTGATTATGAAAGCAAGGATACTTTAAGCCTCCCAGCTGAACCATGTTATTCTGAACTGATTTTTGGGATCCCTGTTTATTATTTTTGCCCTTTTTGTGTATTTATTACATTACAACCCTCTAAATATTTTATTGTTATGAAGGACACATCACCAGGGCATTTTGTTGATGTTTGTTTTTCTCATGGACAGTAATGTTTTTGTTCTAGTTTTGCAAGGCCTTCGCTATGTTATTTATGTCAACGACATTTGTTTCTAGTCTCAAGTTTAAACATCACCATTATACTTGATTAATTTCTTATTAAAATTTGTGTTTTATCAGTTGATTCAGGAAACAAAACAAATGTCTTTTCTAGTTTATTAGGAGAAAGCAAATTGGGATAGTGCAAGTGCCCTTCTTGCTTGCTGTCTTTCAGCTTCGGTGTATTGGATTTTTCACAGCTGCTAACTTGGACATCTCTCTTTGACTTTTCCCCTTTCCTTGACTTTGTGTGTGCTCTGTTGTGCATTTTGGCACCTCTTCATGTGTTAGAGGAAGCTGAAAACACACCAATGAGATACCAATGAGACTTAAGTGTTAGGATGTTTAAATGTTCCATTCACTAAAACTTTGCTACTTGTTTCTTTTTAGCTGGATTGTGTTCTTTTATGTCCCAATATAAGACCTCTGCCTGCTTCAATCACAATTGGTACTGTCTTCCAATCCAGCCACTTCCTTCCATGAGATCCTCCCTGAGATCACAGAACAAACAAGAATAAACAAATCAGAAGCTGCAACAGATTGAAGATGGTAGAGAAAAAAGAGAGACAGAATTGAAAAGACTAAAGGAAGAAAATATGTAAGCAGAAACTACAACCATAAAGAGATTGATAGAAAATGCAATATCTTTTTTTCATTGTGTTTGAAGTATTTTGGAAGACAAACAGCTTTACACATATGCCTGGTTCCATACTCTTTTACTTCTTTGTTTACGTAAAAATTCCACACGTGACAGTTGCCTTTGAACAGACATGAATACAAATTGTATACTTACCTTATGAAAAATAATGCCAAGAATCTGTGACCAAAGTGTTTCCATAAGAAATGCAGAATTTATGTTTTCTGAAATCAGACCTTTTGCCACATCAAAATGCATGCATCCAGTAAGTCGTAAGTTTTTATTGTATGTTTAAACTTGTGCCTTTCAGACTCCAATTTAAATTCCATTGCATTTTTTGCTTTGTGCCCTCTCCCGCCATAATCTATCACTTATGGGGAGGAGTGATGGCTTTACATACAGTATATCAAAAATTTCGATCTCTGGTTTTTGATGGATCTCAACATTATAGGGTTCCCTGATACTGAAAACATTGACATCTCGATGATGGGTGTGTGTCTGTCTGTGTGTATGTGTGTCTGTGTGTGACAGGTTCTTAACGATGGTCTAGAGCTAAAATGGCTGGTCAGAAAAATACCAAACTCAAAGCCTGTTAGAAGTTTTTGAGCCAAATCGTTCAAGAGAAAGAGGCACTCTAGAGCAGGGGTTCTCAACGTCGGTCCTGGGGACCCCCTGTCGCTGTAGGTTTTTGTTCCAACCAGCTTCTGTTTTTAATTGAACTCCTGGGCTAATTAAGTGAACTGATATTTATTTCCCAAGGTCTGTATTTAGGGAACAATATATTAATTAGAAAACTAAGTTTGCTAAAAAAAAAAAAAACATTAAAATGTACCAAGCAATTATATAGGAATGATGATTTTTTTTTAGGGGTTGCCACAGCTGATCATCTTCTTCCATATCTTTCTGTCCTCTGCATCTTGTTCTGTTACACCCATCACCTGCATGTCCTCTCTCACCACATCCATAAACCTTCACTTAGGCCTTCCTCTTTTCCTCTTCCCTGGCAGCTCTGTCCTTAGCATCCATCTCCCAATATACCCAGCACCTCTCCCCTGCACATGTCCAAACCAAATGCAATCTCGCCTCTCTGACTTTGTCTCCCAACCGTCCAACTTGAGCTGACTCTCTAATGTACTCATTTCTAATCTTATCCATCCTCGTCACACCCAGTACAAATCTTAGCATCTTTCGGCTTTCTGGTCAGTGCCACCATCTCCAACCCATATAACATAGCTGGTCTCACTACCGTCCTGTAGACCTTCCCTTTCACTCTTGCTGATACGCGTCTGTCACAAATTACTCCTGACACTCTTCCTTACCCATTCCACTCTGCCAGTACTCTCTTTTTCACCTCTCTTCCACAATCCTCATTACTCTATATTGTTGATCCAAGTATTTAAACTCATCCACCTTCGCCAACTCTACTCCCTGCATCCTCACCATTCCACTGACCTCCCTCTCATTTACACACATGTATTCTGTCTTGTTCCTACTGACCTTCATTCCTCTCCTCTCTAGAGCATATCTCCACTTCTCCAGGGTCTCCTTAACCTGCTCCCTACTATTGCTACAGATCACAATGTCATCAGCAAACATCATAGTCCACGGGGACTCCTGTCTAATCTCGTCTGTCAACCTGTCCATCACCATTGCAAATAAGAAAGGGATCAGAGCTGATCCTTGATGAAATACCACCTCCACGTTGAATGCATCCGTCGCGCCCACCGCAGACCTCAGCAATGTCACACTTCCCTCGTATATATCCTGTACAACACTTATGTACTTCTCTGCCACTCCTGACTTCCTCATACAATACCACAGCTCCTTTCGAGGCACCCTGTCATGTGCTTTCTCCAGGTCCACAAAGACACAATGCAACTCCTTCTGGCCTTCTCTAAACTTCTCCATCAACATCCTCAGAGCAAACATTGCATTTGTGGTGCTCTTTTTTGGCATGAAACCATACTGCTGCTCCCTAATCATCACCTCACTTCTTAACCTAGCTTCCACTAATCTTTCCCATAACTTCATGCTGTGGCTCATCAATTTTATTCCCCTGTAGTTATTGCAGTCCTACACATCCCCCTTATTCTTAAATATCGGCACCAGTACACTTCTTCTCCAGTCCTCAGGCATCCTCTCACTTTCCAAGATTTAATTAAACAATCTGGTTAAAAACTCCACTGCCATCTCTCCTAAACACCTCCATGCTTCCATAGGTATGTCATCTGGACCAAAGGCCTTTCCATTTTTCATCTTCTTCATAGCTGTCCTTACTTCCTCCTTGCTAATCCGTCGCACTTCCTGATTCATTATCTCTACATCATCCAACCACTTCTCTCTCTCGTTCTCTTCATTCATCAGCCTCTCAAAGTACTCTTTCCATCTGCTCAACACACTGTCCTCGCTTGTGAGTACGTCTCCATCTTTATCCTTTATAACCCTAACCTGCTGCACATCTTTCCCAGCTCGGTCCCTTTGTCTAGCCAATCGGTACAGGTGTTTTTCTCCCTCCTTAGTGTCTAACCTCTCATACAACTCATCATACACCTTTTCTTTAGCCTTTGCCACCTCTCTCTTCACCTTGCACCTTATCTCCTTGTACTCGTGTCTACTTTCTGCATCTCTCTGACTATCCCACTTCTTCTTTGCCATCATCTTTCTCTGTATACTCTTCTATATTCCCTTTTTCCACCTCCAGGCTTCCTTTTCCTCCTTTCTTTTTCCAGATATCACGCCAAGCACCCATCTTGCTGTCAATCTTACTACATCTGCTGGAGTTTCCCAGCTTTCTGGTAACTGTTCACTGCCACCCAGTGCAGGTCTGACCTCCTCCCTAAACTTAACCTTGCAGTCTTCCTTTTTCAACTTCCACCATTTGATCCTTGGCTGTGCCCTCACTCTTTTCCTCTTCTTGATCTCCAACATCATCCTACAGAACACATCCTATGCTGCTTAACTACACTTTCCCCTGCCACCATTTGCAGTCTTCAATCTCCTTCAGATTAACTCTTCTGTACTCCACTCTTGTTTTTTTTTTTTTGTTTTTTTTTATTAATTTTATTGCAATCCATACAGAGCAATCAAGTTTTTACAAAAAGAAAAATTGAGTTAAGAACAGATCGATCCCCACCCCTGAGAGAGAGAGCAAGCCAAACGGCGTAAAATTTAAGGCTTGTAAACATACCTAAATTAATAAATTCTCTGTGCTTTATGAACTTATTTTAAAATATTACTGATTAGATCCTGCCATGTTTTGAAAAAAGTCTGTACGGATCCTCTAACTGAGTACTTGATTTTTTCCAATTTCAAATAATATAACACATCGGTTTCCCACAGACTTAAAAGAGGAGAGTTTGGGTTCTTCCAGTTTATCAGAATAAGTCTGCGTGCCAAAAGTGTAGTGAATGCAATCACAATTTGCTTGTCTTTCTCCACTTTAAGCACCTCTGGAAGAACCCCAAACACAGCTGTTAATGGGTTAGGAGGGATTGTGAGTCCAAGGCTATCTGAAAGCTAATTAAAAATTTTTGTCCAGAATAATGTTAATTTGGTGCAGGCTCAGAACATGTGACCCAGTGAGGCTGGGACTTGGTTGCAACATTCGCAGGTTGGATCATGCCCTGGAAACATTTTGGAGAGTTTTAGTTGAGACAGATGTGCTCAATATATAATTTTAAGTTGCATATGGAGCTCGAGTGAATTCTCTGCTTTGCTACTTTCCACTCCTTTTCTGATATATTAATTAAGAGATCTTTTTCCCAGTGTCCTCTTGGATCTTTGAAGGGGAGGGATTGTAAAATGATTTTATATATTGTAGAGATGGAGTCTAAGTCTTTGAGATTGAGCAATATTTTTTCCAGCATGGATGACGGTGCAAGATGAGGAAAATCTGGAAGGTTCTGTTTAACAAAGTTCCTGATTTGAAGATAGTGAAAGAAATGTGTAGCTGGAATGTTAAATTTGGAATGTAATTGTTCATAGGATGCAAAGACGTTGTCTATATAAAGATCTCTAAGCAAGTTAATTCCAAATTTTTTCCAGATATTAAAAACTGCATATGTTTGTGAAGGTTGAAAGAGGTGGTTCTCTTACAGAGATGCCACAGATAGAAGCTTCTCCATCTTAAAATGCTTTCTACATTGGTTCCAGATTCTAAGTGAGTGGAGCACAATTGGGTTATTTGTATATTGCCGATAACTTGTGTTTATTGGAGCACAGAGCAAGGAATACAAAGAAGTACTGCAGGATTTTACTTCTATTGCGGTCCCAGCCTGTGTATGTTCTTCTATTTGTGTCCAGGTTCTTATCGCCTGTATATTTGCTGCCCAGTAATAAAACTGGAAGTTAGGTAGAGCCATGCCACCTTCTGCCTTTTGTCTTTGTAGGGTCGCTCTTTTGATGCGGTGGATGTTTTGAATTCCAAATAAATGAGGTTATTGTTGAATCTAATTGCCTAAAGAATGATTTATTAATGTATATTGGAATGTTTTGAAATAAAAAAGGAGCTTAGGAAGAATATTCATTTTAACAGTGTTAATTCTTCCAGCTAGTGTGAGATGAAGGGTTGACCATCTATGCAAGTCTTATTTAATTTCATAGGCAAGAAGTTATTGTCTATAAAGAAGTAATCAATCCTTGAGTAGCAATGAGCTACTAAAGCTTTTCCCACTTTCATGTGGAGTCACTATTAAAAAGGTCCACAATATTACTTGAGTAGCAATAATATTGTGGACCTTTTTAATAGTGACTCAACATGAAAGTGGGAAAAGCTTTAGAAGAAAAAGAGATGTAGCTGTTTTCTGAAGACACATGTTGGAACTCAGCCTCTGAGGTTTGTAATCTGAATATTCATATTTAGTGAGTATTTGTAATAGGTAGATTTTGGATTATGTGTAGCACACATTTAGTTATCTACCTAGCCTCTGAAGCTTTATTTTAATGCACATGCTATGGAAATGTGGCTTAGCCTCTGAGGTTATATAGGGTATGAAAAAGTGACCGGCCATATCTAGATTGTTTTTTAGGGCTATAAATCCTTAAGTATTGTAAAGACTATACACTAAGTTAATTCAAATATTACAACAACTTAAAGCTAATTAAATCAAAAGGGGAAAAATGTCATTTTAGATTAAAGACAATACAGTCAGTCATCTTCATCCAAACTTTTTTTTTAATCTGATTTTTTGCTATACTGGCTTATAGTTTATTATACTACAAATTTGGTATTCAAAATACATTTCATTTTCTCTGAAAGAAAGTTTAAAGTTGATTGCCTCTTAACCTTGAGGTTTGGGTGCCTGCTCACACAGCAGTTTTCTCTCTCTCTCTTTTCCTCTCAGGCACTCCTGCATGCACCGTCGGCCACAGCATTCATATGCTCGAAGTCCCTGCTTGCTAGTTTAATGTCTTTGTTTGGTTTGCTACAATGCACTTGAGCAATGATCTAACTTATCTCTGTCTGTATTATCTTGAAAAATGACCCCAAAAATCCTGAAAAAATTACAAAAATTTCATGACTGTATTTTGCTGTGAGATTAGTTCATTGTGCTGGTTGGCCTGGGAGGAGGGCCTTCCCTGAAGAGAGCAGTGAAGACGTGGTGTCAATCAACATAGGCTAATCAGAAAGATTTCCATTAATTAACTTATTAACAGTCTCTTACTTAGTTAATTGATGTAATATCATGGAGAAATTAAGGGTTGATGGTTGTAGATGTGTTTAAGAGTGTTTCAACTTCAACACTCTTGGGGAAATTGGTTGGGAGTTTTATGTTGGGCAGAGAATGCACTATTATTATTCCCACTTAAAATAATGGGAAGTAGTTTTTCGATAACTAATTCTTCATTTTGTCACCTGTTTTTAGGAATGGTTTAGAATGAGGTACCAAAGGATGGCTGTAACTTGGAGCCAGGTTGAAGGTCTCTACTGTCCTTCCATTGTTGGGCTGGAGATAGGAGGCTGTAGAATCTCAATGAGTAGAAAATAATAATCTGTCTATAATCATAACCGACTAAAATGACAACAATATTAATTTAGAATAATTGATGAACTGTAGGAATCATATTTAATAATAATTGCTATGCTAATATTTAATCTAAAAGTTTTATGCTAATGCAATACTAAGAATTTAATTGTGATTTTTTGTGATCTTTAGGAAAAGTCAGTGTGTCAGAGGAGGGGAACTAACCACAGCTGGAGTTGACAGCAACTTTCTTGGCTCAACACCCAGACTTTGTGGTTTTTAGACAATCCTGTGGAGTTTTCTTAATTTGTAAGGCTCATTGCTTGACACAGCAGCATGAATTAACTGAAATGGAAATACAGCAGCCTTGCTTATCCTCTTAACCCGTTCAATAAATGAATAATTTTATACTTTGAACATTCAAAAAAACTAGGCATAGAAAGAGGTAAGTTCAACTAGAGGATGACAAACTGGTTGTAAGCAGACTTTTTGGAAAGTTTTAAAAATGTTTATTGTTTACAGATTTATTTAACACTCACGCATTTAATTTTCTTTTCCACTTAAGTTGCATTAGTTAAATATTCATTTTTCATAGCAAAAGGAAGCTCTTGAACTGTGCTTATGGGATATGTTCATTGAAATGTGTTCAGCACTTGAAATGTTTTAATTGTTTATATTATTTATATAATATAGCTGTTTTGCACAAATTTATTTTCATATTGCTTTGGAAATTGTAGCTTTTACAATAACCTCTGATGCAAAGTTTTTAGGCTCAGGAATTGTTCTTATTTTAACTCCTGTGTATCTGAAGTGCATACCTGCCTTGGAAGGACACATTTAAGGGGAAATATGAACTCCTTGCCAGTCAGAAACATGGCTGATAACTCTCAAGAGGTCTGAATCAAAAACATGCATGCAGCCTTGGTGGAGAAGAGGGTTTGCACTCTGAAGGTCACAAACAGGGAGTAGGTATGTTGCATAACCTGGTGTCCCATTGAGTTATGCCTCTCAGTGTTTCCTTGGTGCAAAAGGTTAGGTCAGAGGTTTTAGAGATGAAGTGGTAGGGCAACGTCATATTCTGCTAAATAGATATACAGCACTAAAGATTAAGCATCTTGGTTTATTTAAGGCCACCAAACTGAATCTCTCATCCACTGTTTAAATGTCTTTTAATGAACAGGTGATCTTTGTGCTGCATGTGAAGAACTGTGACATACACTGAAAATACACACTCCATTCCCGCAGCATAATTTGTCTCTGATTGTATTAAAGAGACACTATTTCCCATTAATAGTGGTGGTCTCCTCATTACTAATATTGATTCTCATCCAATGCTTAATTGAATTTTTTTCATGGTAATTATGGACCACAGAAAACCATACAGCATTTGCAATTTTATGACTTTTGCCAAGCCCATAAGAGTTGAAGACGACACTAAATTTTACAAAAGGCCAGAGTCCACACAGAAGTATTGGATACAAAGGCGACAAAAACATTATGGTATCATTTCCTGTATCTTTGCAAATATTTCACACAGTGAATATTGTGAACAAATAACACATTTTTTTAAACTTATCCCATTAATGTGATTGACAAATACCACATTGGTATCATGTGAAAAATAATTTTAATTAATCTGATTACAGCCAACGCAATATAAACCTCTCTTAGATCATTACCCTCAAACACATAAATCCACGATCAAATGAAATTTCTGAAGACGAAAAGCTGTTTATATCTGTCATTCTGCAAAACGCAACAGAATCATTTCTAAGTCTCTGGGTCTCCACTAAGTGATAATCTCAGAACAGAAAACACTTGAAACTGTAGTGAGTTTTCCCAGGTGTGACTGGGGTGCCAAAATTACTCTGAGGGCACAGCATAAAATCATCTAAGAAGTCACAAAGAATCCTAAAAAAATCCAAAGCACTTCAGGCTTTTCTTGTCTCTGCAAACATGGAGTTCATAACTTCTCAATGATGAACATATTGAGCAAAAATGGAGGGTAACAAAGCAGAAACCATAATTAACAAAGACAGACATAAATGCTCATCTCTAATTTGCAAGAAAGCACATGGATAGTCACTCCAAGCATTTGGAGTGACTTCTCAGTAGACAGATAAAGCAAAACTGTTAATTTTTGGATGTGATGGATTTCATTATGACTGTTGTAAAGCAACACAGCATTCCACAGTAACAGTACCATATTAATGGTGGTAGTGTGATGGCGTGGGAATGCTTTGCTACCTTAAGACCTGCTGAGTTGCTATAACTAAAATAACCATTAATTCTACTTTATATCTTATAACATTACGGGGATACTTAGGTTACCCAACAATGAGCATGTTGGTTCATGCAACAATACATTAATCCAAAATACAAAAGAAATCCCATATTGAAATGGCTGAAAAAAAACAAAATTAAAGTTTTTACACTTGCTCAGTCAACCTCAATAAAGGTTGATGTGGCAGGACCTGAAACTGACAGTTCATGATCAAAAACCTGCCAAAGGTTCAAATTAAATTCGTTCTGCAAGGAAGTGAGGGCTACAATTCATCCACCATGATGTAAAAGACTCATTTTAAAGCATTGGAAGTGTTTGGTTGAAGTTTTTGTAGCTAGATATAGTGTAATCCATTATATGGGGCAACTGCTTCTTCACACAGTGCTACCTGTTGTTGGATAACTTTTTTCATTGAATAGATTGCATAAGTGAAAAGAACTAGTCTTTTGCTGGGTATTCGATGCTGTAACTGAATGTCCTGAAGAAAAACCCATTTACTGAATTTCACCAAATTTGCCCTGTTGCAATGTTAGAAACGTCATTTTTGTTCTTTGCTTCCAGCAGACTCTGCTGATCAGTTAGAACCGTTGTTTTTTTTTTTTTTCCAAGAGCCAGATTGTGCTTGAGAATTGTAAATTGCCAACAGTAATCTCTCAAGTAAGCATGCACAGGCTATTTTCTTTATGAGCTGATCTCTCAAATATTTGTCCTGAAAAGTTCCCGACTTACAAATGCTTTGAATTCCCACAAAACCTATACAACCTGGTTAATTGTTTTACCAAGTAGTTAAGCTCTTTATAGGAAAAGAAACCAAGTCATAATAACACATTAAGAGCCACTGTAGTATCTCTCAAGTGATTTTACTGCAGCTTGAAATATTTCAGTGGCCAGCTGCAATGTTTGGAATTCATGCTGATCTGTGCTCAGACAGTGGGCTTTTTTTTAAGAATGCTTCTGGCTGTTAATCAGTATTACAGAGAGAACATTTATTCTACAGTAAGTTGCTCTCCTTGTGCTGTTGGTAACATACCTGGGGCCTAATTTATAAAACGTTGCGTATATTTCAGTGTGAGAATATGTGCATGCCAAAACATCAGGAAAATAGGTTAATCAAAAAACTGATTTATAAAACCTGGCATACGCACATTTCTCACCATCCATCCATCCATTTTCCAACCCGCTGAATCCGAACACAGGGTTACGGGGGTCTGCTGGAGCCAATCCCAGCCAACACAGGGCACAAGGCAGGAACCAATCCCGGGCAGGCTGCCAACTCACCGCAGGACACACACAAAGACACCCACACACCAAGCACACACTAGGGCCAATTTGGAATCGCCAATCCACCTAACCTGCATGTCTTTGGACTGTGGGAGGAAACCGGAGGGCCTGGAGGAAACCCACGCAGACATGGGGAGAACATGCAAACTCCACGCAGGGAGGACCCGGGAAGCAAACCCAGGTCTCCTAACTGCGAGGAAGCAGCGCTACCACTGCGCCACCGTGCCACCCATTTCTCACCATTTTACTGTTTATTTATAAATCACCTTATAAACATGCGCACATGAAAGTGCCATGAATGCGGCCCTGAAACTTCCATATATGGAGCTTATTAATAAATATATATGTAATCACAATGCTGCAGAAATTCATAGGCTGGTAGAGCAGCCTCCCACCAACTGCATTTAAGAGAATCTGGCTGAGTACCGCAACTGAGAGAACTGAAGATCATATACAGCATTATAGCACTTCTCCTCTGCATTCTGGGTGCAGAGGGAAAGGCATAAGGTGTCAGCATCTGAGTGGGTAGCCGTTATTATCTGGCACATGTAATGACACTGCCAATCACCATGTGCAGTATTATCACATCTGTCAAAACTACTTTGCCTCAAAATGAATGAATCAGTGGTTGAACCAGGCCACTGAGCCACAATGTTTGTCGGCCTTATCTTGGCATCACAGATGACTTGTGAATTAATGGAATGTTACTGTTCAAGGTTAACAAAAGTAGCTTCATTCCCCTAGGTGTCCTTATTGCAATATGAGTGCAGTAAATTGCTCCAATTATGGTAGGAGAACTGAACACTGCTGCAGGTTGCCTTTTTATAAAGGTTAAAACATGTTATGTTTTATGTATGTGCACCCACACCATGCAAAACTGCATGTAGCGTGTCACTGGTTATTTAATGGCTTCCAGCACAGCAGTAATGGTGGACTGAAGCTTGGCTCAGATATTCTTGACCTATTGACCAGTTCACTGAGAACTGACAACAGGTAGCTGATATAAATTGACAAATAATCAAAAAAGTTTTTTAAGTGCAATTATGCTGTATTAGCCCACTTAAAAGATAACTAAAATAGAGTCTATACATCATAATGCTCATTTTGGAAGTGTAGTATGTTTGTCACGTCAATGCACATTATAATAATGGCTTGATGATATATATTATTATGCATGCGAGTCATCATTTAGCTGGTTTGGCTGCATTCCCCTAGTTGATCAAGAGTGTTGTCATTTCCCTGTTTCTCCAAAATGTTGCGTATGCATGACACAGGGTTGAAGTAAATACAATATATGCAAGTTCTCCTGTCAGGTTTTCTTTTATACAATAATTTCCAAAATTAGTCTGGGGATTTGAGTACACACATTTTGAGAATCTTTTTTGTGCGTATGCAAGCTTTACAAATGAGGCCCCTGGGCTGCAAATTAAGCATAGCCTTTGTAAATAATTGTGATGTTTTTTTGGGAAAGGTCTGGAGATTTCAAGAAAGATGGTCTCCATCTTAACTAGAGGAGATTTGTTTTTTCTTTTTACTTCATAGTTAAGTATTTAGCAAACCAGCCTCCAATCTCTTTTCTGGAATAGTTGCTGAACATGTAGACCCTCAACCTTTCACTTAGTTAATGTTTTCCCCCAATATTTATATGCAGATCTATAAACTGTGCTTTACAGGAGTACTTCACCTAAAAATTATATTTTTTATTGTACACACCCCATGTAGTTTGCAGTGTTGGCTGAAAAAATGTATTAACCTGCTGTTTTCATGCAGAATCACAAGAAAAAGTATTTGATGTAATAGAAGCCATTAATGACCAATGCTGTACAATGGCAAATGGCATGCAAAACATCCATGGAAAGAAGAAAAAAAAATCTCATATTATTTGTGTAGTATAAACAAATGGTAATTTTTCAGTTTTCTGCAAACGTGCAAATTGCTTGCTTTTTTGGTAAAATATTGGTAAATATATACTTCTGGAATAATCAGTTCATATCATAAACAGAAAATCTCAATGGGAATGAATTTTTGAATTGAAGACCCACCTTTAACTTTATTGTCATATAATCGACATGCAAAATCATCCAATCATTTGCACAAAATGTTCCTAAACATGTATTTTTACTAAGATATAAAAAAAAAAAAACGCTTCCGGCAAACACTATTGTGAGTGAAGAAGGAAGACGCACACACACATGTGAGCATACATCTGAACCAAAACCCCTCAATTGCTGCTCAAGAGCTGTGTCCTCAAATCAAAAACACAGAATTGTGGGAACGTGTTGTACTGTGTACAAGGCATGCTGCTTTCTTTAGAAGAGTTAATAATACTTTAGCAAAAAATGTGTACTTTTTCTACGTTTTGAGTATTTGAGTGGATAACAGAAATGTGGGATTATGCATGGGTAACATGAGATTTTTTTTCTTTTTTCCATGGATGTTTTTCACATGGTTCGCTGTTGTCCGGCATTGGTGATCATTAGGTTCCATCCATCCTTCCATTATTTAACCCGCTATATCCCAACTACAGGGTCACGGGGGTCTGCCGGAGCCAATCCCAGCCAACACAGGGCGCAAGGCAGGTAATAAACCCCGGGCAGGGCGCCAGCCCACCACCCCAGGGCACACACACACACACACACCCACACACCAAGCACACACTAGGGACAATTCAGAATCGCCAATCCACCTAACCTGCATATCTTTGGACTGTGGGAGAAGACCGGAGTACCCGGAGGAAACCCACGCAGACACAGGGAGAACATGCAAACTCCACACTGGGAGGACCCAGGAAGCAAACCGGGTCTCCTAACTGCGAGGCAGCAGCGCTACCAGTGCGCTACCATGCCGCCCTAAGTTAGCATTAATGCACTATCAAAATATTTAAAGAATTTTACAAATATGTTGACTGTCATTCAAGACCATTCAAAACTTTCACCTGCTCAACTATATGTACAGGTTAAATTGTCAGTCAATTGGGAATGAGTAAGAAAGGCAGAGAATAAGAGAAACAACAAAATAATAAACTACCGTGCCGCCCTAGGTTCCAGTATATGATAAATTATATTTTGTCTACAAAGTACACACGGCAAGTAATATTCAAACAAAACATCCTTTTTAGATAGAGTACTCCTTTAAATGTCTGGTATTATGCATTACAAAAGAAATGGTTTGAAGTGTTCAAAGTGTTTTATAAGCTACTAGCAAAATACCTGCGCTTCGCAGCGGAGAAGTAGTGTGTTAAAGAAGTAATGAAATAGAAAAGGAAACATTTTAAAAATAACGTAACATGATTGTCAATGTAATTGTTTTGTCACTGTTATGAGTGTTGCTGTCATATATACATATACACTCACCTAAAGGATTGTTAGGAACACCATACTAATACGGTGTTTGACCCCCTTTCGCCTTCAGAACTGCCTTAATTCTACATGGCATTGATTCAACAAGGTGCTGAAAGCATTCTTTAGAAATGTTGGCCCATATTGATAGGATAGCATCTTGCAGTTGATGGAGATTTGTGGGATGCACATCCAGGGCACGAAGCTCCCGTTCCACCACATCTCAAAGATGCTCTATTGGGTTGAGATCTGGTGACTGTGGGGGCCATTTTAGTACAGTGAACTCATTGTCATGTTCAAGAAACCAATTTGAAATGATTCGAGCTTTGTGACATGGTGCATTATCCTGCTGGAAGTAGCCATCAGAGGATGGGTACATGGTGGTCATGAAGGGATGGAAATGGTCAGAAACAATGCTCAGGTAGCCCGTGGCATTTAAATGATGCCCAATTGGCACTAAGGGGCCTAAAGTGTGTCAAGAAAACATCCCCCACACCATTACACCACCACCACCAGCCTGCACAGTGGTGACAAGGCATGATGGATCCATGTTCTCATTCTGTTTACGCCAAATTCTGACTCTACCATTTTCAACAGAAATCGAGACTCATCAGACCAGGCAACATTTTTCCAGTCTTCAATTGTCCAATTTTGGTGAACTCGTGCAAATTGTAGCCTCTTTTTCCTATTTGTAGTGGAGATGAGTGGTACCCGGTGGGGTCTTCTGCTGTTGTAGCCCATCCGCCTCAAGGTTGTGCGTGTTGTGGCTTCACAAATGCTTTGCTGCATACCTCGGTTGTAACGAGTGGTTATTTCAGTCAAAGTTGCTCTTCTATCAGCTTGAATCAGTCGGCCAATTCTCCTCTGACCTCTAGCATCAACAAGGCATTTTCGCCCACAGGACTGCCGCATACTGGATGTTTTTCCCTTTTCACACCATTCTTTGTAAACCCTAGAAATGGTTGTGCGTGAAAATCCCAGTAACTGAGCAGATTGTGAAATACTCAGACCGGCCCGTCTAGCACTAACAACCATGCCACGCTCAAAATTGCTTAAATCACCTTTCTTTCCCATTCTGACATTCAGTTTGGAGTTCAGGAGACTGTCTTGACCAGGACCACACCCCTAAATGCATTGAAGCAATTTCCATGTGATTGGTTGATTAGATAATTGCATTAATGAGAAATTGAACAGGTGTTCCTAATAATCCTTTAGGTGAGTGTATGTATGTGTATATATGTGTGTGTGTATATATATATATACAATGCATTCGTAGTCTGAATCACAAACTGATTGTATGGGTGGTTACCTACCAGGTAACGACTGTGGTTGGTAAGCAAGTCGGCTAACATCCGCCACAGTGGCTTCTTTCAGTTGTGATAAGCAGATCATAGAATGGTTGAAATAGTTTTACTGTCAAATAATGCAAAGAGAACGTGACACGTGTTTTGCCCTAATTCTGGGCTCATCAGGCATACACACCATACAATCAGATTGTGATTCAGACTACGAATGCATTGAATGTAATTACCCCGATCTACATACTGTCAAATAAATGAATCACACGCCTTGGCGCAACGTAAAAGGCTTTGCCTCTGACGCTGACGTTTTAAGGTTCGATTCCTGAGAGGGGATGCAGTGAGCGTGTACGCCTGATGAGCCCAGAATTAGCGCGAAGCATGTGCCGCATACTCTTTGCATTATTTGACAGTAAAACTATATATGTCTATATGTGTGTGTGTGTATATATATATATATATATATATATATATATATAGCAAAATACCCGCGATTTGCAGCGGAGACGTAGTGTGTTAAAGAAGTTATGAAAAAGAAAAGGGAACATTTTAAAAATAATGTAACATGATTGTCAATGTAATTGTTTTGTGACTGTTATGAGTGTGGCTGTCATCAAGGATTTGATTATCATTATTTCTTTCAATCAGGTTCGTATTTGGAGGATGTGTTGTGTTCAAGTTACATTCCGTTTTTGTCAACCGTTGTAAAGATAACAGGTTTCATTCATCGAAGTGTTCACTACCCAAATCGGTACTCTTATTTGAGACATCACACACTGCATGCATGGGTTTTTTTACACTGTCTTCCTTTAGCTGGACATTGACTTTTTCCACTGTGTGCTTTGTTTCCGCAGTAGCTGCACTTATGAATATGCTTGTATGCGTACTGCGTTCACAGTCAGTTCACGTGCGCACTGCCCAAATCGGTACTCTTATCTGAGACATCACACACTGCATGCATAGGTTTTTTTTACACTGTCTTCCTTTAGCTGGACATTGACTTTTTCCACCATGTGTTTTGTTTCCGCAGTAGCTGCACTTATGGATAAGCTTGTATGCGTATTGTGTTCACAGTCAGTTAACGTGAGCCGCTTGGACTGTCTTCCTTTAGCTGGACATTGACTTTTTCCACCATGTGCTTTGTTTCCGCAGTAGTTGCATTTATGAATATGCTTGTATGCGTACTGCGTTCCCAGTCAGTTCACGTGAGTGAGTACATGCATCGAAGGTCGTTTGCATGAGCACAGTCCTAAACCTGCGAATATTCACCTTATATGGGCAGGCACTCAATTACGTGGGAGGCGTGATGAGGCGGGACGCAACTCCGCCTCACATGGCGACCGACCTGCAGGCTATCGCCGTATACAGTATATGGATGAAATTAGGTTCCAGTTATGACCGTTATGCGTAGAATTTTGAAATGAAACCTGCTTAACTTTTGTAAGTAAGCTGTAAGGAATGAGCCTGCCAAATTTCAGCCTTCTACCTACATGGGAAGTTGGAGAATTAGTGATGAGTGAGTCAGTGAGTGAGTGAGTGAGTCAGTCAATCAGTCAGTCAGTCAGTGAGGGCTTTGCCTTTTATTAGTATAGATCACATGCATGATGCTAAATACAAGAATCAAGCTCTATGATGTGTAGACAAAGATTCCATAGTTGTGAGCTACAAGCCAAAATGGTTGACTCATTTATGTTACATGGATGAGGAGAAGGTTATATCTAGGAGAGTAGGAGGAGAAAAGAGAATTAACAGCTGGAACGCAAAGAATGAGCAGGGTGATATGGAGGAAAAACCAATGTGAATGAAGTGAGGACATTGAGACAGAAGGCACGAGTGAATGGTGATTTATGAATGCTGATGCCGTTGTCTGGGTTCTTCATGGATCATTGTGGCTAAAAAAGCATATATCTTCTGGGTTTTTCATACACCACAGTCTCAACAGTTTACTCAGAATGGTGTGAAAGGCTAAAAACCTCCAGTGAATAGTGGTTATGCATACAGAAAAACCTGGCTGATGAGAGATGTCAGAGGAGAATGCCAAGACTGGTTTGAGCTGACAGAAAGGCTGTGATAACTCAGATAACCAAAACTTTGTACAACTGTGATGAGAAGAAAAGTGTCTCTAAATATACAACACGTTAAACTTTGAGGTAGATGGGCTACAACAGCAGAAAACCATGCTTGGTTTCACTCCTGTCAGCCAGCAACAGAAAGTAAGGCAACAATGGATCTAGATTCACCAAAACTGGACATTTGAAACTAGAAAATGTAGCCTGGTCTGTTGAATTTTGATTTCTGCTGAAGCTCACAGATGGTTGGGTCAGAATTTGGTGCCAACAGTTTGAATCCATGTACCCAACTTGCCCTGTGTCAACAGTCCAGGTTGATGGTTGTGGAGTAGTTTTTCAGGGAAAACGTTTTTGGCAGACTTTTGGCCTTTTAATACCAAACCATCATCATTTGAATGCCAAGGCCCATTTGAGCATTGTTTCTTATCATGTGCATTCCTTTGTGGCCACAATTTACCCCTTTTCTAATGGATACTTGCAACATGATAATGCACCATGTAACAAAGCAAAAGTTGTCTGAAACTGCCTTTAAGGACATACAGTAACAATGAATTCAGTGTACTTCAATTGGTTTTCCAATCGCCAGATCTGATTTCAATAAAATTCCTTTAGGATGTGTTAGAATAGAATGAATGTGCAGCTGACAAATCTGTAGAAATTGTGTGATGCAATCATGTCAAAATGGACCAGAATCTCAAAGGAAAGTTTCCAGCATCTTGTAGAATCCATGCCATGACCTGTTGAGGCCATTTTGGGAGCAAAGAAGGCCCTACCCAGTATTAGTATAGTGTTTCTAATAATTTTCTCTGTGCGCTGTATAAATTCTTTTCTGGTAACCTCTGACTGCATGTATACTGCGTCTGTGGCCCAAGCACCCACACACAGCACATGTATCTCATTTCTCCTGTATACAAAGTGATTGTGCTTCCTGTGCACTATGTGCCATCTATCATTATTATAATTTGAACTTTACCTGCTTATAAGTGAAAAATTTACAGTGTATCAGTATTTGCATTGACTTGTAGGCAGCAGCATCCTAATTTGTGTATTACAAGCCTCTTGGGGATTGTAGCATTATCTCTCAAAACAAGTACACTACAGTGCCACATATAGCTTTACAAACTACTGTATTTAATATGGTGTTTATACAACGTCGAAATTGCATAACAGAATGTATCGTGGACATTAAATAGAGAATACCCATATAGGGAACACTCCTATTAAACTACAGTAATGCGAAAAAGTATTCAGCTCCCAAAATTATGCTCACATTTTATTGTTTTGAGTGTTGTGAGTCCTGCCATAACAAAGCTCAGAAATTGATGCAAGCCTCAAAAACAAATGCAAACAGCCAGACCTGCCCTCTTTACTGGCTAAGGCCTTTAAATCTACAAAATACAAAAATGGCCATAAATGGAGGAAACCACTAAAAATCTCTGCTCCAGGAAAAACAAAGCCAACCTTCTTTTATATTGATTTATGTCTTTGAAAGAGAGCACAAAAAGACAAGGCAGAACCAACACAAACAAATTTAAGGACTGCAATCCAAAAGGCAGTACCTTTATAATAAATAAGGTATGAAAACCAGGAATCCAAATTTAGATCGAATTACAAATTGAAATCAGGAATCAAAAACTAGAAATGCCAAAGCTTCACCTTAAATACTTGCTACAGTCAGCTGCACCCTAGATTAGGTGACTCTGGTTCCTTGGGCTCCACAAAAAGGAAACAGGACAAATAACAAATAACACTTCTACATATATTATGTGAAAGGCACTATATAACTGACACAGACTGACACCAGAGGCATGTCAAAAGGGTATCAAAATTTTTTTTTATCTTCAGCTGTGGGGCACATCTTCCCCATGTCCCACAGGCCCTACACAGTCCCCAAAAACACACAAAAAGAAAACACCAAAACACACTCCTCCTGACTCTGGCGCGCCGAGTATTGGCTGCTGGCTCCTCTTATAGCCCACCCGGAAGTGTACCTGGTGATTGACCTAATTCAGGCTGTACTTCTGGGTGTGGCTGAAATCCAACAGATTGCTCTCAAAGCAAACCAAAGACAAAAAGGCATCCAAAACAAGTCAGGAATTTGATTATAGAGACGTACAGGCCTGAGGAAATAGTACAAGATCATCCAGCATGCTTCGGAATTTAGTGCAGTCCATCATATATACGCGTAAAATGTAAAAAACTACAGCCACACTGCCAATGTCAGGCTACCATCTAAACTTAGAATGACATTTGAGAGACAAGCTACTATGCTACCACATATTATGCTAACTGTGTCGAAGAAGTCAGTGACTGTGATTGGAGAGGATGTTCACCACTCAGCAATTTCCAAGTGATTGCATAAAAAGGGTCTTTATGGTAGAGTGGTAAGGAAGAAGCCCTGACTGAAAAAATCTCCTTGCTCACAAAGAGTTTTCAAAATGTAACTCTTAAGATATTCTACACATGTGGCAGAAAGTCTTCTGGTCTGATGAGTCTAAGGTGGAACTTTTTGGCATTAAAACTAAGTGCTAAGTGTAGCATAAATCTAATACTGTGTAGTGTTCCATGAAATAAAACAAACCAGGCAATGTGTTCTTGATGCAAGGGAAAAAAACAACTGAACTTTATTGAATACAATAAACTATACATATAACTGTCACACCTCTGATCTCATCACCCTGCTCCTTTCCACCATGAAGTGTGCAATATCCTTCAGAAAGCAAAAAGGAAGAGGGGAACACCAGCAGGTTTCCAGCAAACAACTTTATTTTTTATTACAACACAGTGTCACTCCCAAACAATATCCAGCCACACTGGAAGTTTTCCAATATGCCCAAAAAAACCTAAACTGACAATTCCCAAACCAATGATCTATTATTACATCTACACTTGATTGTCCCCTAGTAACAACCCTTTAGAGTCCTCCTTAATAATACCACACTTCTCACCCCTTAAGCAATAACTTGAGTTTATCTTTCTTTGTAGTAACATCTCCATATGATTACTCTAAGAGGACTGAATATATCTATATATATTGCGAGGTTTGTAAACTCTTTTGGGACTCCCCCCAACAGAACGACATGCCGAAGAGGTTCCTGAAGCACGATAACCACATCTGTGGAAGACTGTTTATCTTTTGCCGGGGCAACCACAGGCTCACAGCGCTGCAGTGGCTGAGAGAAGTCGCAAAATCAACCGGAATGTTCAATTAAATTATAGAAAAAAACCCAGTCTAAATCCGTTAAGTAGTTCTCTTGTTCGGTAGCTAAGCAGAGGTAAGGTACACCTTGAGGCTGGCGTGTGAGTGAGGAGGCCCTCCCCGCCCCAGCCCGCTGAATGTCTCTCAGAATCATGCAAATAAATCGGTACCCCAAGCAAACTATGATACATAGCACAATGAGAGAAGTCGCAAACTCAAACAGAATGTTCAAGCTAATTAAAGAAAAAAAATCAGATCTAAATCTGTTAAGTAGTTCTCTTGTGAAAAGCCGACATACAGACAAACTGACAGACGTTGGATTTTATATATATTTATATATAAAATTATATATATATAGTTACACACGTGTGCATGGGAGGCAGCTAAAGAGCTCAAGAAAGGATAATTCCACTTAACCAGGGGATGGCAGAGCACACTAATCCTTCCTCTTTTTCCTCTCCAGAATGAATACGGAAACTTCGACCTGGGCTTGATGATGTCAGTTATATTATATCACATCACATCTGGTCCTTGCTTGGATGACATCACTTCCGGTTCTGGCTAGGATGAAGTCACTTCCGCTTTCTGCCCAGACAATGTAATTTCCCCTGCCCGTCTTTAAAACTGCCATGTTTTTGTCTACCTGGCAATTCTGATTTGGACTGATATCTGTAAAGGCTTATACTACCAAACCTTTAAACAGGTGGTTGCCCCCAAACCTTTTTGCTGTGTGGTCTGGGTCCTTTTACTATATATATATATATATACATTAAGAGCAACTAACCGGTGATGACACTGGTCACTACATATATATATATATATATATATATATATATATATATAGTGACGGACAGCCGGGTCCCATGCCCGGCCGGGACGCCTCTGCTGCATACGTCCCGGGGGAGCCATCATGGACATTGCAGTACCTTCCCCGGGGCGCTTGGGGGCAGTCTCCCTGGCCGTGGATCCCTCCTCAATCTCCCCCGTGGCTCCATGGGACATGGAGTTCACCACAGCAGCCCGGTTGGGAGATGGGGTGGCCGCTAGGGGGTGCTGCGGAGAACCAGCCACCACAATGGACGGTTTATCAGCCCCACCCGGAGGTGCAATTAAGACCAGCTGGTCAGGCACCTGGAACACTTCCGGGTGGGGTATAAAAGGGCCTGCCTCCCAGCAATCAGGGCCAGAATCGGGAGGAAGAGGACGAGGTTGCCTGGGAGGAGTGGTGGTGCCAGGAAGCATTTGGTTTGTGTGTGTTGTGCTTTGGGACTGTGTTGGGCCTGTGGGACACGGGGAAGGTGTGTGCCCACGGCTGAAGAAAAATAATAAACCCTTTGAGTGTGAACACATGCCTCTGCGTAGTCTGTGCCGGGTCGGGCGCTATATAGCGCTTTTTTCACAATATATATATATAGTTTTTTTTATTTATATTTAATTAAACAAAATTAAATAAGAGCAGTATCCCTTTCTCAGGCCTTATATAAGCAGATAAATCTGTACTTGGTTTCTTCTCTGGTTTCACAGCTCAAAGTCCTTAAGGTAGCTTGGTTTCTCAACATACTTTTGGGACAGACAAATAGGTACAGCTGTGCTTTGTGTCCATGTCACTTGTTCCACTCACACCCGGCTCCTCCATATCCAAGAAAACTGAGTCCATCACCATCCGGAAAAACACCTTTAGGCATATGAGTTGCCTCTGCTTCTTGGGATATACCTACAGGCACATTTTCCCCTATGTCTTCCAACGTAATGGCCTCCTGCGGAACTGCAAGAACCTGATCCACGTGTCTCCTCACAATTTTCCCACTGTTCTCTTGGATCTTTGAAAGGGAGGGACTGTAAAATAGGTTTATATATTACGGAAATTCTGTCTGAGTCCTCGAGACTGAGCAATATTTTTTCCGGCATAGAGGTAGGTGGGAGGTGAAGAAAATCGGGCAGGTTCTGTTTAACAGAGTTTCTAATTTGAAGGAAGTGAAAGAAATGTGTTGCTGTTAAGTTAAATTTAGAGTGTAATTGTTCATAGGATGCCAAAACGTTGTCTATGTACAGATCTTTAAGTGATTTAATCCCAAATGTTTCCCAGGCATTTAAAACTGCATATGTTTGAGAGAGCGGGAAAAGGTGGTTCTCGTGCAGAGATGCCACAGATAATTGGTTCCATATTCTGATTGAGTAAAGCACAATTAGGTTATTAGTATATTGGCAATATCTTGTATTTATTGGGGTACAAAGCAAGGAATATAAAGAAGTACTGCCAGATTTTATTTCTATTGCGGACTAAGCCTGTGTGTGTTCGTCTATTTCTGTCCATGTCAAGGTTTTTATAGTTTGTATGTTTGCTGCCCAGTAATAAAATTGAAAATTAGATAGAGCCTTCCGCTTTAGGTCTTAAACAACTTTTTTTTTACCATAATACAACATCACTCCCAAACAATATCCAACGCACCCAAAAAATCCTAAACTAACAACTCCCCCACCAAATAATAAAGATCAAATTCATATAATAATCTGCTATTACACCCACATTTGATTAGCCCCCTAGTGACAACACTTTACAGCCCTCAGTAATACTACACTGTGCACGTGAATTATTTCCTTACAGTGGTTCAGCACCTTCAGCTGCTACACAGCCCAGCCGCAAAACTCCAGAATTCACATGCACAGGCATTGTTATCTTGGTTGGGGCATGCAATATGCATGGACTGGGCCTGGAGAACTAACATACGCTTGCTCAGTAGGCATAGTTGTGTCAGAGGCAGCAGGAGCCAGGTCACTAACAGGGTCAAAATCCTGAGTCAAATCCTTGTGCACAGACTTGAGGCAATCAACAGAGATTGTCTGCTCTTTGCCACTTACTTATGTCAAGCACGAACGTCTTGTCTTTGTGTTCCAGGGCTCAGAAAGGGCCATAACAAGGTGTTTTTAGTGGGACTTTATGTGCCTCGTGCTGGACAAACACAAACTTTGCAGACTGCAGGTGGCATGGAAACCAGAAGTGAAGTAAGCCTTGCTGGGCAGTAGTCACCTAAGAAGACACCTAAGTCATCTGCTGTATCCAGGGGTAGGATGCATTCCAGGGGAAAGAACCCGGGCAGATAAAATTCCCAGGCACTCAGAGTGTCTGACCTTACACCAGTTCAGTTGCAGATCTTCTTTTGGAGTTGTACGTAGCCCCAACATCACCCACTGCAGTTGGTCAATCGACCTGTCATTGATAAGAGAGGCCTTGAGGGCTGACTTTAGTGACTGGTGAAATCATTCACAAAGGCAGTTAGAGATGGCAGGCAGTGGTATGGTGCAGTGCTGTCCCAAAGTCCTGTGCCATTGCTGCGCATAGCTGTAAAGTAAACTATGCCTAGGTCGGAAGTACAACCCAAGTGCATATAAAAGACTTTGCTGCTTCTGCTGCAGACATGGATATCAAAGGAACAGTTTCAACAACAGTGAGCAGGTCCATGTGAACATGGTTGAAATGGCAAGCAGGCACCAGTTTCTGTCAATTTCAGGATTTTGGTCCTTAGCTTTGACAATTGCTAACCGCGAGTAGTCAAATTCCAATGTGTATGGCAGCAAGTGTGGGCCAGAAGAGACAGTCAGCCACCAGATTGTTCCTACTCTTGACATGTTGGACATCTGTTGTGGATTCTGATATCTAGGCTAGGTGTCATTGCTGTCAAGCAGACCAGAGCTCAGTGACTTTGGACATTTGTTAGAACTAGTGGTTTGTGGTCAACAAATGCAGTAAATAGCCAACCTTTGAACAAGAAGCAGAAATGCTAAATGGCTAGATACAAACTCAGTAGTTCACGGTCAAAGGTGCTGTACTTTCACTCAATGGGTCATTGGATTGCAAACACCTGCTGAAAAATGCCAATGTTTGCCAAGAATCATCAGCCTAATGTTTAAATGCTGTTCCGAAAAGTCAGTTGTAAGAGCAAGCGAAACATGTCTGTGAGCATGTTTGGAGCTCATGAATGCCTCATCCAGTTCTTTGGACCACATGATAGGGAGCTTTGAAGTACCTAATGTAAAGGTTGCATGATGAGGGGTGCCTCACGAATGAACCGGTGGTAGAATACTTGGATGACACGTATGGTTCAGGGTTGCGTGAAATTGGAGACAACAGAAACTTTGGAAGGAGCGACACGATGGCGCTGCTGCCTCGCAGTAAGGAGACCTAGGTTCGCTTCCCGGGTCCTCCCTGTGTGGAGTTTGTATGTTCTGTCCGTGTCTGAGTGGGTTACATCCCACAGTCCAAAGACATGCAGGTTAGGTGCATTGGTGATTCTAAATTGTCCCTAGTGTGTGCTTGGTGTATGTGTGTGCGTGCCCTGTGGTGGGCTGGGATTGTCTCCAGCAAAGACCCTGTAGTTAGGATATTTTCTGACAGAAACTTTGGAAGGCAAAAGAATCACACCCTCCTTTGAAATGTGATATCTCAGAAAGTCTATGACAGGCACTCCAAACAGGCACTTAGCAGGATGCTTGAACAAAGCTTGGACATGAGTGAGGTGTTCAACCCTGGAAGAATTGGCAATCAAGATGACATCCAGGTAGAAAAAAAGGAAATCTAAATCACAGAGGACAGAGTCCATCAATCTTTGGAATGTCTGCATAACGTTTTTAAGGCTGAATGATGTGCATAGGAATTCAGACAATCCGAAAGGGGTGATGACTGCTGTTTTGGGGATGTCTTCTAGGTGTACATGAACTTGATGGTATGAGATCCACCTTTGAAAAAATGATTTTCCCAGAGAGCCGTGCTGAGAAATTCTTTATGTGTGGAATCGGGTAGCAGTCTGTCGGAAACCTATACCTGCTTTAGGCACCATATGTAGGGGCAACTCCTATGGGCCATTAGATCGGCTAACACTTCTCGGCTGTTCCATCTTGGCAAACTCAGCCTTTACAATATCCAGCTTATCATGATTGTGGGCATGAACTGGTGGACCAGTGGTAGAAATGTAGTGTCCCACTCCATTCTTAGTTTCCATTGTGGAAAAAGTGGGTTTGTATAGCTCAGGGAAATCGTTGAGTAGACAAGCAAGCTCACAAGTCACAGCCATCATGTTGTAGAGTGACACTGCTGAGTATGCAGTGGAGAGTGGCAAAGTCCTTTGCATCCATGAGGTGATGGTTTTTAATACTGACCAACAACCATTTTGAACACATGAAGTCCTCACCCAGCAGCAGCCTGGCCACCTTGGCCACAACAAAAATTGAACTAAAACATGTTCCACTGAAGGACAAGGTACTGTGCCGCATTCCATAAGTGGGGATTTTAGTGCCATTAGCATCATCCAGAATGGACACTTTTTTCCCTGAAGCCATGTGAACAGGCGATGCAGGTAATTTACTCACTTGTGCACCAGTATCACAAAAAAAAATGACAGTCAGACTGGTCATCTGTTATGAAGAGCAGTTGGTCTGTAGGGTCAGATGAAATAGTGTTTACTGACCGGGGTGCTGAATTTACAAGGTACACAGCATTTCTTCACTTTCTTGCCAAACAGGACATGGTAAAAAAAAAAGGCCAGGAGGAGGAAGAGCAGCGCGAGCCGTGGGCTTTCTAACAGGAATGATGAGGGATGCAGGAGACAAATACTGTAGCTCTGTGAAGCAGAATGCAGACTGTTGGCAGTAAAAAAAAGCACATCGTCTATGAAGTGCATACTTGTTCTGGCATTTGTTGCAGAAACAGTTCTCTAAATATAAAACACGGCTTGTGGCTGCCTAGCAAAGATAAATTTGTTCCATCAGTGTGGAGAGTGTTGCATCTCTCATTTTACTTGCTCTGACACTGTGAGTTACAAACTTTTTTTCAAGCAGACTGACCACCCTGGATGCTGAGGAGCAGCTGAGTGGTGCAATGACACAGTAGCATTTTTTGTCATCTACTGTAATGTCCCACAATGGACCTGTGCCTCTGCTTTAGTGAAACACAGCATGGCTTGTTGTTCTCAAAACTCTGGCAATTTTAACACCACCGTGTTAGTAGACGTGTCTAGCATAACTCTGGAATCATCCAAGAGCATCGGGTCACCGCTGTAGTGCTCTGTGAAAGAAAACATTCTAGGCTATGTTTCCTTGATGCAAGAGAAAAAAAATATACTTAACATTATTGAATGCAGTAAACTATTGTGAAGGAAAAGGGGTGCCGGAGTGCCTCAAACCTCAAACACGAACACACCAGACAGTCCCAGGTTCAAACAAAGGGTGTTTAATCTACAATACCTCAGTATACATAACCACAAAACACAGATCACCTCTCCTCTCTCACCACTGCACTGCTCTTTTCCATTCAAGTGTTGCTTGCCTTCCTCTCAGCTGCAAATCACCAGGACAAGGGAGTGCGGTCCCTTTCATTGAGGACCCAGGAATACTTCTGGTGCCAGGGCTGTTGCCTGTTGGAAGCACTTCGAGGTGATGCGGATGTCCCACATAACAGGGAGTACATCTCCTTTCTGCGCCCTCTTATGGCACCTACTGCTGGACTACAATTCCTGGTATTCCCTGATGGTTCCCGAATGGATGCCGGTATTGAGGACTGCTGCCACCTAGCAACTGAGGGGAATAAACATCTCCCAGAGACAGCCCTTCCATGTCCTTGTCTTATATGGAACCTGGAAGGTGCTACAAATACAGCTCCTGTCCTTTTGCCTGGGGCTTCCCGCCCAAGTAAGGGACAGTCTTCTCTCTTGAATGGGATACCCATCCAACCATTAGGGAAGCCTTGCCCGGGTGCAATATCCTTACCTTTCTTGGCCGGAATGCCTTTTTGTCCAGTCGGGGCCTCCCATCCAGATAAAGTATCTTCCCAACTCCCAGCCGGGATGCCCATCCATCTCGTGTGGCACTTACACTATATATACAAGTTTTGCACATCTGATCTCATCTCTCTGTTCCATGCAGTGCACCTCCAGATGCTACAACTGCACATTAGCCTAGTAACACCATCCCCACTGTCAAATCTTCTACTTGTATCACCATGTTGTGTGGAGGCATTTCAGCAGCATGACCAACACTCAGGACTGATGGAAAGATGGATGCTGCATCAAGCAGACAGGTCCTGAGGAAAACCATCTCCCATCTGTCAGAAAGTTTAAACTGAGATGTAAGTTTGTCTTTTAACTCCACAATGATCCAAACGACACTACCAGACCAACAATGGAATGGCTTAAAATGAAGAACACTGAAGTTATTGAGGCTCAGTCCAGCCCTCATGAAACATCTGTGGTGAGACCTAAAAATTACTGCCACTTTCCAATTTACCTGGTTCAGCTTTAGCAATTTTATCTGATGGAATGTACAAATAATGTTCCACTGCTGTGTTCAAAATTATGGGAGATGTATCCAAAAAAGTCCAAATGCTCTAATAGCTACAAAAGGTGGTTCAACCAGGTATTGATCCGGGATTGGGGTAATGAATATTTAAAAGCTGTTTGGTATTTCAGTTTTTGGAATTTAATATCCTAATTATGTATAATTATCTTTCTTGACTAGACTGCACGCTGAAAAATAGTGTTTGATTTGCAATGGTTGTGGCAATCAATTATGTGAAAAAAGGGTTGGGGACTGACTACTTTTCAGCACACTGTATATAGTAAAGGAGTCAGCATAAACATATGCAGTTATATTTTACATTTGTCTGAAAATAGTTAACAGTATAATTTTATTTGTCTGGCTTCAAATGACTAGGTTACTTGCAGTTAGATGTTGTAGCAGCTATGAGACACTAAGATTCTCACCATCTTCAAAACATGATTTATTTATTTTATTTCTGGGACACTAGGAATGCACTCAACTTTGACTCGTCTCACACACGATCACATACCAAGACACGTAACACAGCAATTGAATAAATCAGTGATAAATAATTCATTAACTAAATAATGAATGCAGAACACATTTAAACAAATAACATAAATGCAGAGATCAATCCAAATAACCCCGACGCATAAAAGCAGGGAACAATCCAAATAACGGTGATAATTAACTAAACACAGCTACAAAAAAAATAAAAAAACACACAAAATGATAAACAGTAAACAATCACAACATAGTCCGGTATAGATAGATCAAGGTGATGAAATGAATGAAATTCAGGTGAACGGACTCCTGAAAATAATTTAAAGCTTTTTAATTCTGTGATGCAGCTGTTCAATGAAGATTTGTAGAAGAACCAAGACATTGTTCAGCTCAGACAAAACCACACAAAAACCACACAAACAAGCAGGAACACAACAAGGACGCAGATCCAGAGAAAACTGTCATACAATGGGTATGGGTAGTTGTAAACCAAAATGTATTGCCGCAGCAGTAAAATGATAGCCAAAACACAAATTGATCACAACCCTTCTGGCTTCTTACAGCTCCCTTTTAAATTCAGCACTTCATCTTCTTTCTCCCAGTAGTCCCTGTGGCAATAGCCAAAAGCTGTGCAATGGTGCAGTGCTCCCGGGGGTCACTGAGAATTGCAGCTTGTTTTAAGTAGTACTGTTGCAATGTTATTGATTAAAACTGTTTTTAGGCATTTTGATCAAGTAACTAAAGGTATTATAACAGCCAAGTATGTTTATTTCAAAGATTGTTTTAAGATCTAAAAACATGTGACTGGAATAACCCATTCTGAAAATATTTAATTAAGTGAACTATATTGGAAAATTAACGAAAACCTGAAAATAACAAAAGCATCTACTGTTACAAGTCAAGTTTAAATTTTGACAGTTTATAATATACCATATACAAGACACTGTAATGGATCATTTTTTTAGATCCCAGTTTACCTGAGTTCAGTTATAAAGCTCAGGGGCATATGTCATAGAAGATAGTCAATGAATGATAAAAGCTACCAAATGTTATCATATTACAGTATGTAGAAATAAAAGGATAACATGTCAGCCTAGTTTAGTGCACAAGCTGTTATTTTTGTAATCAAGTTTAAGTATAAATGTGGAAAGACTGGTTTATGTTTAATGCCAAAGAAAAAAAACTACTTTGAACTGTGAAGAAATGAATTATGATAACTGGAGGGAAAGCATCTTTAATATCAGTAACAATTTTTTCATATCACTCTTTATATAGTATGAGTGTGTGTGTGTGTGTGTGCTCATGTCTATGTCAGTTTGAGTCTTCAGTTGCAGATAATCTTCACAACACATCTCAAAAACTATTTACTAGCATTAGACATTATTGTTATTTAAATAATAAAGCAATCAGTAAGGTGTTTATTTTTTTCTTAAATCTCAGATTACATAATTCCGTTACCATGGATGGTACTAGAGGCTGTATGAGAGTTCCCGTAGAAGTGACAGTACTCCTTGCAAGCCGATATCTTATGGCCAGGGTTTACTGTCTGGTTTATATTCATCTTCTTTTTCTTTATTGTTTCTGTTACTGGTCAAGTTCTGTTAGAACAAATTGCATGTGTCTGAAAAAAAAATTGTTATAATGGGGATTTCATTAAAATGGAATTGGAAGATACTGGGGTCTTTCAGCAAGTGCAGTTGACAAAGCTGACTGCAGAATGTTGAACTCGATGGCAATGTCTGTTTTCTTCTTGCTAGCATCAGTAGCAGCGAGAATTTCAAAACTTTTTTATTAAAACGGTGCCCCTCACTATCCATAGTGCACAGTCAATATCATTAGATTTTGAAATCCAGTTTGGGGGGTCCCCCTCAGTATCTGGATTATGCACCTCTTGAGTTACATAAGTGGTGGCCCTCAGTGTCCATAACGCACACCACTTAACTTTCATAAATGGCTCCCCTCATGTGGAAATGTCCTAATGAGCTGACCAGCACTCCCTGGCTGCCGTTTGCTCTTTTGAGAGTTACCGTTTTTTTTGAACCTGGAAAAGGTTAACATAAAAAGATCATGATAAAAAGTTTGAGGAAATGAAGGTCACATTTGTAAATAAGAGTCAATGGATGTACACATTTGCGAGTATAAAATTCAAATGCAACATTTTTTTAAGATGTTTTAAGATTCATAGGAAAAATCTGAGTGAATTTATAAAAATGTTAAAAACCTGTTAAGTAGCATAAACACGAGGGAAACTCAGCAGTCAGCACGTTTGTTGAGTCAAAAATGAATCCTCAATCTGATCAATTTGAAAGTTAAACCATACTTGAGAAACTCGGTAAATTAGCAGCAGAATCTAGCTGAGGTGAACCTCCAGAGCACTGCAAGTACAGCTGAAGCTAAATATGATTGACAGTTATCCCATCCCTAGATATGCCCACAATGCCTCTGGTCAGCAGTAACTCTTCCGAGCTCCTCCCTGCTGCAAGAGTGTGTCAATTTTTGAGTAAAACAAGTGGCATAGACATGCAATCTAATTTACTGTTCAGCAGAGCTCCTGATCTGCAATTCTTGGGCTAAGTATAGAGGAAATAGCATGTTTTTCTGCTTTTTTATGAATGATTACTTAGCTGTACTGAATTTTGCACATAAAAATTAATTTTCTGTAATGGATTTTTTAACATTAGTGTAGGAAACTGGTCAGAACCAAAAAAGAAATTTGTAAAAATGAGTGTTTCGTTAAAACAGAATTCTTTCTATTGGAATTTGTCCCATATTTCTAAGTTATTGTTTATGTGTTTTCTGTTTTTATGTAAATTTTGTTTATATTGCTTTATGTAAATATTGTTTAATTATTTTATATTGTGTATTTGGATTTTTGAGTTACATTCCTGGCTTTGTGTAGGTAGCACCCCAAGAGGCAAGGCTAACATTGCATCCCTACTGAGAGACCGCCCTCAGCATATATATTTCAGGCTGGGGTGTGAGTCCCTCCGAGGTATATTGAGGTTTGAGAAAAGATTATTATTATGAGTACTCTTTTGGATTTTCTGTTTTCTGTGATTTTATTGCTTGCCTTTTTATTTAGTCCACTGATTATAGATTGGACTTGTTTGTTTTGGATTGCTTTCTTCTTTTCCTTATTTTGCCTTTTTGTTCTTTTTTTTGCTACCATAAAATAAATTATTTTTTTATTGGCCATAACCTTTTAAGCCAAGGGTTTTATGGTTTTCCTCTCTCTCTCTCTTGAAGGGTGTTTTTGTATATCTGGGACATAGCCTGCTTATTGAGTTTTGAGCTTCCTGGGATAAAGACTGCTTTTGTATTACAAACCAGGGATTAAATATATAAAACTTGCGTACCCACAAGAAGAAGCCTGAAATGTGTGTTCACAACTTTCCACACAAGAGTTGGGATTTATAAAAGTATCCATCCTTATGCAGCATTTCAGAGAAAGTGGTAAATGATGACATCCTTGATAAAGTAGGGAAATGCAGCCATGACAACTCACGCGCATAATAATTCACATCACTGAGTCATTATTAGAACATTTTTTTGTGTGACATTATTTCGCAAAAGTGAATATGATGTATCGACTCTATTTTAGTACCCATTGAAGAGGGCCATTTCTGCATATTTTAACCTGTTTTTGTCAGTTTATATTGTCTACTTTTTGACATTTCTCAGGATTATAAACCAAAGCCTAGTAAACCCATAGGTGTGATTCACTCCCTTCATACAGAAAGCTATAAATACCATGTTGTACACCCTATTCATAGCCTAATAGTTTGACTAAACATGGCTTGTTTGGCGCTACTTGAAGATTAAGAAAATTGTCATATATGAAGGGAACGTCTTTTTTGGGACTTGAAAGATTTTTTGCCCACAATGAAAACTGGCTTATTGGCTGATTTGGGCTCCCAAAAGCCATGTTCTTGGAACTATGTGCTGATTTTAGCCAGGCATTAGAAAAACAAAATGGTAGAAATCAGGCTATACCTGTCCATATCCAGGTTTTAGCAATGTTTGCCTTTCTGGAAACAAGATCCTACCAGAGGGAACTGGCCAAGAAGTCAGAAATATCTCAGTCAAGCTTCAGACAATGACTTTGTAGCAGTGTTTGGTTTTCCTGAAATAATAAAGGTAATTGACTTCACTCATATTGCGATAAGGGCCACTAACGAAAATTAAGCTGCCTTTTTTTAACTGTAAGCTGTTACATTCCATTAATGCACAAGCGTTAACATATGTTGAGACTTGGAGGCCTGAGTCAACCCATGATTCATTTATTTTGAGGCCAAGTAGTGTTGGCAGACAGCTTGCTGATGGTGTTGTACGTGTTGGCTGGATGTGTGAGGTGAGAGGCTTTTCTACCAGCCAATGAAGGTCTGTAGCATTATGATTGCACATATATGAGGTTGATTACTATGGTCCATATATGGTTGTTTCAAATCGGCAACCTGGTAGGGTTTGAGGTGTTCTCATGTATGCACTATTTCCAAGATAATTGTGATTTACTGTATAAGGGATAAATTACATACAAATGTGCACATGCCAGGTTTTAATAAATTACATTTATTTTTTTGTCATACGCATTTTCTTTTTTTTGGTGTGCACATACCCTTAAACTAGATTGCATGTAAAGTTTTATAAATAAGACCGCAGGTCAGTACTAGGTCTGCCTATTTTGAGGCCTTTACTGTTTTTTGATGATTTTGTGTGCTGCTAATCACAATACAGATGGATAAATGGTTTGTATATTATTTAAAATTAGTATGAAAATGTTATTTTAAATAGGACAACCTAGTAGTCTTCAAATTTTGATATCCAAAGCTACTGTGCAAAAAGGTTTAGACCAAGTTATAAAGGTTCTCATGAATTGACTGTGCTTATTTGTTTTATATACAAGAACTGTTTTTTTTACAGCAATTTCCCAAAACCCCAATTTTTCTCTGAACTGAGTAGTCTGGAATAAAATCTGCCATTACTGAGGGACATTAAAACCCCATTCCAGGTTTCTATAGTCACTTATTTATACTAGCATATAGCGGCCTCTATGAGAACTCCATCTTAAATGGTCTTGGTGCATGCAGCTTCCAAGAGTTGAACAGCAGACTTCCCTTGTATCACAAAGTTATCCATTCTTGTCATACTCAAGATATTTGTTATATTATTCCACTGACTTCCCAGCAGCCCTCCACATGCTTGTATTTTCTTTTAGAAGGTTAGACATCCCTTTGCATAGACAGAAGGGCATTCCAACTATGGTAGTATCCTGAAGGAATGGTGTAGGTATTCTCCCAAACAGTTGTAACCTTCTCACTGTCTCTTGAGTGTTTCCAGAGCATTGCTTCTCAGGGCTCACCTCAAAATGATAGAATTTACTGGCACATTGTGGTTGCTGTCTATTGGCACGTACATGTCATTAATCGCTCTGTTCTCCAGAATGGAATTTTAAACATCTCCTTTGAGATGTCCTTCCCCTGTCATTCCAGATTAGTGTCATGCTTATCTACAGCCAACTCCAGATCATGAAAATAAATAAACATTCGTAATAACTGGAAAATATTTATAAACTTAAACATGATTGACTAATTCCACTATACAGTATATGAAAAATGTCATGTCATTTTCTAACCTGCCTAATCCATACCAGGGTTGTGCTGGAGCCTATCCCAGCAAATATAGGGGACAAGGCAGGAACAAATCATGGATAGGGTGTCAGCCCATGACAGGTCAGACACATACTATGGCCAATTTAGTGTCATCAATTCACTTTGGACAGTAAGAGGAAACCCACACAAACATGGTGAGAACATGGAAACCCTGCACACACTGAGCTGAGATGTGATCTCCACTCCCTTTACTGTGAGGCAGCAGTGTTACCACTGTGCCACCATGCCACACCCACCATATGAGAAATGTTCACTATTTATCTTATGATTCCACAATAATATGTTTTACAAACACAAATAAGCAAAGCTTTAGGTATTTTGAACTGAAAGAAAAGCTGGTTTTATAAGTTTTGCACTACAAACATTTAAGATATTTTTAATAGACTATAAAGTATATGGTGTGATTAACAAAGTAACTTCATTAGAACAGATAACAAAACATTAAAAATTGCAAATAAATGTTAAAGCACCAAACTATATTTGCATCAGTGGAATCACTTTCATAGTGTTTTCCCTTATAGTAACTGAAATAAATGTGGGCTGTACTAATAAAAAATAAAGTTTATGCCTTGATTCAACTAACATTTGGAAACACAGTGCTAATGTTTCAGTATATTTTGTAAAATCTCTGTTAAGCTAGTACATCAAATAACCTGGAGAAAGAGAAGAAAGGATTGCCTTCACCACCGGCCTCTACTCTACCAATTGCATACAGAAGCATTGGCTGTCCAGACAGTAGCAACCCATGTGAAGAGCAGCCAGACACCTCCAACTATGTCATCTTCCTGACAGATGTCTATCTGTCCTTTAGGCATTACGAACTTCCAAAAACAAAGAAGTGAATGACCTGTGTCACACATGTGCAAGTAGGAGGAAGCTGAGTAGACCGAAAGAACGTAATTCCATGCCAGACCAGGGGTCGGCGGGGTGCCCTAAACCTTTCTCTATTTTCTCTAAAGACCAAACACGGAAAAGCCTGCCTGATTTCTCATATGAGACGTCACTTCCGGTTCCGGCCCCAAGAGTGATGTAACTTCTGCTTCCGACATAGATGACATCACTTCCTTTGATGGCCTTTAAAGCCACCATCTTTGGCACTACTCATCAGTTCATGTTGAGAACTCATCATGAGCACTGTGCAATTTCACTTAACCTTTGCAGCAAGGTACAATATATGGGTGGCTGCCCCAAATCTTTTTGTGTGTCTGAGGGTGACCTCTTTCATACCTGTTATCTGCCCTTTACTCCCTTTCAGAGCCCACACAGTCATTTTGCAATGGATTCCCTCCAACTGCAATGTACATGGCAATGAAGTCTTTGACACTCTGGTGAAGGAGAGCTCAACAAATAAGCAAGTTGATAGTTCTACAACCTTCTAAGAAGCCAAGTCAGTGATCAAGGCAAAGCAGCACAGTGAGTGACTGCAATTGCACCAACAATACAACAGTCAAGGTGTTTACTACTTGCACAACAGATTCAAGAATGTGACTATATTCAAGATTCACACAGGCCACAATTGCCTAAACCTATATATGTTCCATATTGGATAGTCAGACAAATGACTGTGTCCGACTGGCAGCAGGACAACAAAACATCTATTTCAGTTCTGCCCTCTCCAGGAAGCACTCAGGTTCTAGATGTGTCCAGAAAAGCCCCCCGAGATACGAAAGCTCTTTGGCAGCCTGGTGGACCTGCAACCCACTGTCACCTTTGCACTGGGAACCAGAGTGTCCTTTTGAGTGTTTGACAATTAAAGGAGACTGTTAAGCAAAGCAAATTATATTTCTGTATCCAATCCATTGTCTGAGTTAGCTTTTTCCACTGTAAAACAACAGGTAGCCAGCACATGTGCCATCAGAACTGGGGGCAAGACAAATGGCTTAAATCTGGTCATGGTGTTGGAATTATTGAACACATTCCCAGACACCTTGCCAATTTATATTCAGCAATGAAACTGCAGTGAACATTTATCAAATGTAGAAGGAAACAAGAGAAAATATATACAGGCACAGAGAAAGGAAGAATGTGCAAACCACACACAGACAGGAATTTAAACCCATGCCCCAAAGCAGTGCTAACCACTGTTGCACTATATCATCATTATTTGAATCTATTGCACAGCAAAATTAATGAATATATATCAGGGATAACAAGGCAGCAAAGTGATTAGTGTATCCTTCAATGGATTGTCATCTTGTTTACAAAGCTCCAAGTGGCCATATAATGGAAAAGTGGGTTTAGAAAATGGGTGAATGGTTCATTATCCCAATTATACAAAATAAATGGAATTATTGGTAAAAGGGTTAACAATAAAATAACTATTAGTTCAGTCATAGTTTGGCAATCTGTAGAAAACTGCCAGAGTGGGCAATAATTAATGCCTTTGCTTTTATCTTAAGAAAATGATTTGCTTATGCTCAGCAATTTCTGTTGTTATTGATTACCTTTGATATGAAGTGTGAATCATAGGGAATGATAAGTCTGCTTATTCTTTGGCAGCGTCACCCTGCTTCCTGTGGTATAAGAATATAGCTTAGATGTGGGATGAGTCTGTGCCTCTTTGAATGTGAATCCATGAGGCAGTTGCGTATGAAAAAGTAAAGCATGAAATGCAGAAGACGAACACCATGGATTACTAAATTTAATGATATCAGCTTGTGTGATCTGAGGGTTCTTATTTTTCTTGAACTGCCTTTAAAGACAAATTATCAGACTTTATTAAATGGCAGATTTAAGGATCTGCCATCGGATAGAGTGTGTAATGGAAAATAATGCACTTTTTAATATTGGATATTCAGATGAAAACAAAGGATGTTTGTCTTGAATGTTTGACATGATATTTCCCAGTTTTCTGCTTTTAATTGTTCGTTCTTTGTAGACAGGGAGAGCTTGTTCCTTGGAATATGATGTTTCTCAAATTAACAGATAAGAAATGCATCTGTCTGTTAAGGTCATTGTAAAAACTAAATGAGGTTATACAAATGGAAATGAGAAGTCTATCTGAACGAATAGTAGCAGTGGGAAGCATCTGATTAATGTATTTCATTTTAAAAAAGCATAATGTCTCAGAAATGTCTCTAATTCAAGTTTTATTTGTCCAGTGCCTTATCATCTCAGTATGTGACAAATGCATTGCAAATCTAATTCATTAAAGGGAAAACACAAATATTTTCATTCCATTTTTATTATCTGCATTGTTCATTGGAGATGTGAGTGGAAAAAACACTTTCTGCATTTTGTTTTTAATTTGCTTTAAAAATGCTTTGTTGTAATTTATAATCAGTAAGATGTCACAGGTGCTAAGCTTGGTACACGGAGCAGTGAAGAGATTGAAATTAAAGTATTTGAATGAATCATAAAACAAATCCTAAAGATTATCCTTCAAAGAGTTAGTCTGTCTTTATTGGGCATTTAGAGGGATAAGCACTGCCTTTTAAATTTAATGGATTTTTCTGAAAAAATTACCAGAACATATTCAGAATGTGAAAATTTTAATATTCAAGTCTTTCGAGATGGCTTTATTAAAGTTATATTTCAACACATTGCTTCATGTAATGCATTTCATGCACTATGCAAATACACTGTAGGTACAAAATATTTAGATTTTAAAAAAGGGACTATGAAATTAATATGATAAGTGAGTTTAGCATGTATGTTTAACCATTTATTTACTGAACCTACTGCTTCTGGTTTTATTATCTGAGTATGAGCCTATCCCAATGGGGACCAACCGTGGCAGGGCACTAGTCTGTCACACAGTATACTCACAGACACCCACACTTACTCACACTGGACCAGTTTAGATTAACCAGTCAACCTACTCTACTTCTCTTTTAGTATGTGATATGAAAAAAAAAGGGGAGGGAGACTAGGGAGATGAGACAATTTGAAGTCCCGCGAGAGACACTTTAACTTGCTCCCAGCTCTTAAAACAATGACAAGCAACAAGCAAAACACACAGCTCTCCAGCAACAGAAAGCCAGCAGATGATCCGACCACTTCTCCTTAGCATGCGTTCAACCCAACCTTTCACAACACAAGCGGCAGAGACACGAAATGGCAAAAGGACAGCTGTTAAACAGGCTTTGATATGATCGGGCAGCTTGCCAGCAGCAGAAAGACAGCAGATGATCCAAAGGCATCTCCTTAGCATGCGTTCAGGCGCACCCCCCTCACAACGCGAACAGCATTATACTTCCTGCGAGAAAGAGATGTAACCACTCCCAGGGCCGGAAATAAAGGACAAGTATTCTTTTTACAAAAGTTTTAAAGTAAAAGTGAAAATGATGCATATGTAACAATTCCCATGAAAATAACAATCACTTCAAATTTTATATCCGTTAAACCAAACCCAGGGGTGGGCGAGCGAAGCGAGCAGGGGGCGGAGCCCCCTAGTTTTCATCCAGCCATTATCCAACCCACTATATCCTAACTACAGGGTCACGGGGGTCTGCTGGAGCCAATCCCAGCCAACACAGGTCGCAAGGCAGGAAACAAACCCCGGGCAGGGCACCAGCCCATCACAGGGCACACACACACACATACACCCACACACCAAGCACACACTAGGGACAATTTAGGATCGCCAATGCACCTAACCTGCATGTCTTTGGACTGTGGGAGGAAACTGGATCACCCAGAAGAAAACCCACGCAGACACGGGGAGAACATGTGAACTCCACGCAGGGAGGACCTGGGAAGCTCCTAACTGCAAGGCAGCAGCGATACCCATTGCGCCACTGTGCCGCCCCCCCTAGTATTGTCTAAAGAAAATCCATGTTGATACAGTGGGAATGTGCATACACCAACAAAAGCCAAACCTATAGTAGAACCTAGTCACCTTGAGATAGAAGGCTCTTATACTAAACATTCCCATTAATAATGTGAAACATTCATACTGTTTAGTTAGATTTGATTGGAGCCGAGGTAACTTTATTTCCCTTTGCCTGGTCAAAGTTATTTCATTTCAAACGAACAGTGACTAGCACAGCAGCTTGTCACAAATGCCTATGTAAATCGTATTGTCATACTCTGGATTAATATTGTGACCAGGTAAAGGATACCAAGGGGTTAAAATGGATAGAGTTAAAGTAAATTTTATAAAACATTAAGTAGAAACACATAAATATGTAATGAACAATGGATTCATAGTCCTAGATTGGTAGATAGAAGGTAGACTGGATGTCTTAATTGTCCTAAAATTATATTATATTAAATAAACTTTATTAATCTCATGCGCAGAAACATAAAAAAACAAGGATACAGACTCACAAGACAGATAATACAACCATTTGATTGATAAGTAAACAAATAAATAAAAATAAACTTAGTGAGTACATCAGGTGGAAGCATTGAAAAAAGAAACACAGAGATGCTTCTTAGCACAACATGGTGAAATGAGCCTGTGGCTAAAACTGCTCCAAGAGGGTGCCACTTGAAGGGGATGGAGGGAATTTTTTATGATGGCACCCTTTTTTTGACAACAGCTTCCAGTGTGTCCAGGATTCGTCATGTGATGGAGCAGGCTTTTCTGATAAGTTTGTTCAGGTATTGTGCTTCTTTTCTGCTCAGGACACCTGAGTGTCCTTAGCAAGTACAGTCTGCTCTAGCCCTTCTTATACAGTGCCACTGTATTGCCAGACCAGTCTAGTTTGTTGTTTATTTGAACCACATGGTACTTGTAGCCCTGCACCACTTCCACATCCTCCCCCTGAATGGTGACAGGTCTCAGAGTCCTCTTGGCACATCGGAAGTTCACCACCAACTCTTTTGTCTTGCTGATGTTGAGTTGCAGGTTGTTGTCCCTGCACCACAAGACAAAATCCTCCACAACCTTCATGTACTCTGTCTCTTCTCCATTATTAATGCAATTTATGATAGATTAATCATCTGAAAATGTCTGTAGGTAGTAAGCACTGGTATTGTGCTGGAAGTCTGTTGTGCAGAGGGTAAACCAGAATGGAGACAGATCAGTTTCCTGAGGTGCTCCAGTATTACCACCATTTCTGACACACAGTCCCTCAGTCTCACAAACTGCTGTCTGTTGGTCAGGTAGTCATGATCCAGGAGATTGTGTTGGTGTCAATATTCAAACTGGTATAAGAGTCAAATTCCTCTTGTAAGGAAATGCAAGTAGTATACAGTGCTTTTTCACGCATAACACTGCAAGGTAAGCCTTCATTTTTTTAATTATACCCATTTAAAGAAAATTAACATAGTTCAGTTATGAAATGTCTTTTATACCTTCACTGTGAAGCACAACTTGTGCTGTAGACACTTTCAGCTCAAAATACGGTTGCCCTATGCTTTTATTAGAGTAATTGAAATTGGTATTGTATAATATTAGCGATTCAATGATACCAGAATATCTTCTTCAGATCACTTTTATGTTATTATAGTATTGTGCAAGTCAGGAGCAAGCAGCATTGAGTGCAAAGCAGGGTCTTTAGGCCTAATTAAAGACCATTGCAGGACACATTCATACATGAACCAGCACACTGTGTTATCAGTCCAGTTTCAAGCTTCCAGTAAGACTAACAGACAGAGTTTGGAATGCGGATGGAAACTCAGAGGACACCATCAATACAACCAAGGTTTAAACCCAAGTTGGTGGAGTAGGGATAAAATGAAACTAACCACTGAACCTCCATGTTGCTCAAAATCAATCAACTATCAAAAATACATTTTGACTACAATTGCTTCTGCTTTTTTTATTTAGACCTAAATGTCTGTCTGCTATTTGTTGCTTCTTTGCCCTTAAATATTTTGTTTTGCATGAGATCACTCAACATAATTTTAATTTATTCTGTGTAGTTTAAGAATAAATTTATTTTGCATTTGCCAAAAATTAAGGCGTTTCTGTACAAAAAATGATGCTGTTTTAACCTAAAAATACTTATAAATTGATCATTGTCTGCATTTTTTTTCTGTTTTACTCTACCCTTCTTTCTGGGTGTATAGTTCTTTGCCAAATTGAAACATGCATATACTGCAAATCCTTTCTGTAGAAAACAGTGTCTGGCATTCTCAGATCACTGGCAGATCACTGCCTAAGGTGTCATTGACTCATATCCCGTTTCTTATATCTGAGAAATATTTGAGCTTCACCACACCTAGTTGAAGCTTTAGGGGAAATTCCAGTCTAAAACTCTTTTATTCTGCCAAAAAATGATTATACTTGTTAGTGTCAGCTCCTTTGACATTTTCTCAGAAGTGATAACGGTTAATATTTGAGCAGTTCCTTTGCGCTCTGCCAAGGTGACAAATTTGCAAGAGTAAGTTAATTGTGTAAAGTCTGTAACAATTTGTGTTTCTTTAAGTGGTATGTAACAAAATAAATATATTACTAGGGATGCAATGCATTACTGGTACATTAGGTAGTTGGTGGTATTTTTTAGTCATATCCAGCAATGTTCGTTAGAATTCAAGGAAATCTTTGTTGCAGTATATTAAGGTAGGGCTAGTGGAATGGTTAACCTAATTTTTGTAAATAGCATTATTGAGAAACAAAGTAAAGTTATTATCTATGTCCCTTTTACTAATAATCACATCAGAGTAGTATGCATTAAAGTAATGATCCTGACTCAGGAGACTGTTTTTAATTTTTTATTTAAACCTGTCCTGCATTTGTTTTGTAGTATGGCATATTGCAGACAATTCTCTTTGCACCAAGCAAAACAAAGTTTGCCACCTCACTCCTATACTCTGTCTCTTCTCCCCTTGTCAATACACCAAATTAGAGCACAATCATTTGAGAATTTGTGAAAGTGAAATGACCAGGGGTCAGATTTATAAAATGTGTCGACACACAGAAAGAGGCCTTAAATGTTTTGTATGCAACTTTCCAAGCAAAAGTAAGGATTTATAATAGAAAACTCATTGGGAGAGCTTGCATATATTTATGGCAATTTTGATCCACCTGTATACAACATTTCCATGAAAATGGGATATCGTGGCACTGTTTAAAAAGTAGGGAAGTGCAAACAAACCAGCTAAATGACAACTCATGTGTATAAGGTGTGATCAAAAAGTATGGTGAACGTTGATGCAGAGCACCATCCAAGAGCAACGCAAAACAATTCAATGCAGGTTCTGACATGTCCATTCGAGAGCCTAGTTTGTGACTAGTTTCAACTTGTTTGATACTGATAGTCGTTTGTGAGCCACTGTTGAGTTCAAGTGTGTCTTTCAAGTTTGTCGTTAATAATGGATATCGAGCAACACATTAACATGAAATTTTGTTTCAAATTTCAAAAAGCTCAGGAAACCCATCAGATGTTAAAATCGGTTGACAGTAACACTGCACAGACAATTTAGACTGTTTACACGTGGTTTGATCGATTTCGTAATGGATCTGACTCGGTTGAAGACGAGAAAAGATCAGGACGTCTTTCAATGTTGAAACAGTTTCATTCTTCATCATGACAACACTCCTTGTCAAAATCCCTTCTAATACGAATAAAAACATTACGCTGTGTCCGCATCCACCTTATTCGCCGGATCTGGCACCGTGTGACTTCTGGCTGTTCCCTAAATTGAAAATGACCATGAAAGGCAAACGATTTCAAATCATTGAGGATTTCCAGGCAGCCACGACAACCCAACTAAAGACATTATCGAAAGAAAACTTCCAGAACTGCTTTGCAAAGTTTGCAGGAGCATTGGGATAAGTGCATTCGAAGTGGAGGAGAGTATTTTGAGGATGACTAGTAGCTGTAAATCTTATACTGCAATAACTGTTTCTTTTTTAAAACATTCACCATATTTTTTTTATCACACCTCGTATAATAATTCATACTGTACCACTAAGTCTTTATTATAATATGAGTTGATGTGAAAAATATTAAACCTCAAAAGAGATGAATGTGATGTACAGACCCTATTTTGATTGCCTTTTAAGAGAGCCAGTGCTATGTATTTGCACTGAAGAACTTACTTGGGTTTTCCTCAATTTATATATGCTACCTGTTTGGAGCTACTGGCAGACTATGCAAATGGCCGTATAAGAAGGGAATGAGCTTTTAGGGACCAGTAGGATTTTTTACCCATGATGATGACTGGCTTATGAGCTGACTTAGGCTTCCAAGAGCCTTTCTCTTGGAATTTTGTGCTGAATTGAGGTCGGTATTAGAAAGACAGACTAATCAAAACTGGGCTTTTATGGACTGAGCTGTCCGTAAAAATCACTTGTCAAACCATTTTTATAACAGTTGATTTTCTGTCAATATGCACTTACCAGAGGGAATTGGGTGGCATGTCAGGAATACCTCAGCCAAGTTTCAGCCGTATCATGCCCGCTGTGGTGGAAGTCATTAACTGACTGACAAGGCACTACATTCAGTTTCTGTATGATGGGGGTGTACAAGCCTACATAAAAAGACTATTTGCAGTAGTGTCTGGTTTTCCTAATGAGAGCAATAGACTGCACTTATATTGCAATAAGGTCTCCCAGTGAGAATATACCTGCTTTTGTTAACCATAAGCAGTTACATTCAATTAATGTACAGTACAAGTCATCTGTGATGACGAAATGGGAATGACAAACTTTGCGGCTCAGTGGCCTGGATCAACTCATTCTTTATTTATTTTGAGTTAAAGTAGTGTTTGCAGACAACTTGCTGATGGTGCTGTATATGATGGCTGGCTTCTCAGTACGATATCTGGCTGAGCCCTCAGTTTTTCATTTTTATAGAAAGCATGTTATTACATGTTCCAGGTGATAGTGGGTTATTCCTGACCTCCCGATTGCAAAGACATATGCTCCAATGCACATAGAAGCATTGTTCTTCCATGCTCAGTTATGAAGCTCACCATATTTCTCCTCAAATAAAGGTGGTGGTGTCTGGGAAACCAGCCAACAAAGTTCTCTAAGCCATGTGATTGCCTGCATTGTGCTACATAACATGGCACACCATAATAATCTTCCACCCCCTGACTTTGATAATATGGAGCCAGATGTCCCTGCTTCCTACCGAGGGACCTACCCTTCCTGTGGTGAGATAGCATGAAGATGTGATGCGTCAGTTGTAAAATGAGCAAACAGTTGCACGGATATATTTTCTAACAAGACTTTTAATGATTTAGACAATTCTTTTAGTACCCTCCTGATTTCCCTGAGCTCTTAATTCACTTCTTGCATTTCTGTGGTTGTTTCTCTTTGTATCTGCAGTACCACTGTGAGGACACAGCCACTGCTGGACACACTAACGACACATGGAGAAGCCATTGGTGTGGCACCACTCAAATGGGACTGGCTACACTGTAGTCCTCCTGAGTGATTCCTTCACTAGCAGCTGTAATTGCCTATGTCATGATAAAGATTGTCATTAAATGTCTGATAACTGTAAATAATGCACTAGCATGATTATTTTACTCAAAGGCATACATTATTGTATTGTTTTTACATAATTAATCTGCAGCTGTCATATCTGCCACATCTCTATCCGAAGACTGCTCTGGCATAATTCCTCATAATAAAGCATGCTCGATCATCGATGCCTTTCACAGATCAAAATTGGAGACTACAGATGTTCTCTTTCTCTCTGCTGTTACACTCACATTCTGCTGGAGACAAGCGATCCATTTCTTTGCATTCACTTTAAGATTGGATCAAGTTTTAAATTTTTGGCATGATGCAACCGGTAGAGCTCACCACATTCATAGCAGCACTAACATGTTACCATTCCACATATTTTTGCTTTTTGGCAACACCAGTGCTTAGACCACCACATAAAAGTTATTTTCATGCCTTCAGAGACAAGAACTTCTATCTTTCAGTCATCAAAGTTTCTCTTTTTACCTCTCTTCTCTGTTGTCACTATTGTCTTGCCTTAGAGGTAAATCTGTTTGTTATATACAGTATGTATGAGGTTGATTAACATGGTCTATCCATGTTTTTTTTCAGGGTGCAACATATGGGAAGCATATTTATTTATGTACATTTATAAGATTATTGTGATTTAAAAAGGGTAAATTGCATACACACGTGCGTACAGCAGGTTTTATTAATCAGTTTTTTATGGAGTATGCATTTTCCTATTTTTTGGTATACAGTTATTTTCATGCTTGAAACCACACAAAGATTTATAAATGAAACCTCTGGTACATTTATAGTCCAAAATGTACAAGTTGACATAAAAGGTGATAGGACTGTTCCTTTAGGTGCTCAAGGATTGCTCACTTTCAAGTTAGAGACAAAGGGCCTTGAATCTCAAAAAACTGTAGTCTGCCACACAGACAGTACATTATTCAGAACACAATAGGCTCATTCACCTGCATATCCCTGAGCTTATCCCCCAACAGGGATAGCTGGATGGTATTGAAGACACAAAAACAAAATCCTCATAGTGCTGCCACTTTGTAAACATGGGAATAAGCCTGGTGGAGCAGGTGGATTATTGTATCTTCCACTCCAATTTGTGTGTGATAGGCAAAATACAATGGGTTCAAGTGATCTTTTACAACTCAGCTCAAGAAAAGACTCTCAAAGTTCTTTATGATGTGGGATATAAGGGCCCCTGGTCTATTGTCAATAGGTAATGTGGTGCCAGCCTTCTTTGGAATTGGAACAATACAAGATGTTTTCCACAGCAGTGGCACTTTCTGGAGCCTTAGTGAGAGACTGAACAGGTAAGAGAAGTAGAGAATACCCCAAAGTTGGCCAGCACAAGACTTAAGAATGTGAGGAATAAGTCCATCCAAAGCCATAGCTTTTGCTGTGTGTAGCCACCTCAGTTGTCTACTCATTTTGTCAATTACAGACATACTGATGGTCGGAGGTAAATTTATCACTGACCACGCCAGTTAAAGTGGTGGGAGTAAAAAATATATAGGAATGTGTTGATACAGTAGAGTTGGTGTGGTGTGATTGGCCATTGAAAGAAGTGGTAGCCTTTCTGGAGTCATGGATTCCTTTTTTGGCATCATTTTCTCTGCTGACTCCTTTAAATTAAATATGGTGAGTTACCTTGGTGTGGGTGTGGTGAGAGAGGGTATCAGCTCTCAGTGTTAACGTAACTATATAACAATGAATTTTACTAATTGAGAATATGCATCTTATATATATGCATGATTTACACTGCAAAGTTAATCGGTTCTGGGTGTAATCGATAAAGGGTAAACTTTCATGCCATTTTCAATTTTCAGTCTGGCATGGCCCTTTTCTTGATGTTACTGTAACAAAGAATGCTAACTCACAAAATATGTAATGAGGAAGGCCAACAAAAGCTGCAGACATTGTTAAAGAGTTCTGGACACTCTGCTGCAATAGTGACCAGAACTCTTGTAGATTTTACTTCTCAAATTCGATTTTCAGTGTCTGATTGCATGTGGGCCGTACAAGTTGTTCTTCAGATTTACCTGTCAGATTTCAAGACTTCATTGCAGTTGGATTAAATGAGTCATAGACCCATCTTCACTATTCCATGTCTTTGAAGTATATCTAGTTAGGCAGTGCTGAAAGTTGAGCACTATATACTTCTCAGTCACCAAACTCAACTGTAATTTGTGTCCAGAACTTGGGTTACTAAGGGGAAAATAACTGTGGTTCCAGAAAACAGCCTTGTTCTCCACAATAGGGTTTTTCCTAATAAATGGGTTGATTTTGCTGCTAAATTCATGTACTGAATTGTAATTACCCTGAACAGATACATTTAGCATGGCATTTATTTAGTATTATGCTTATTTGACTATGATTTTGCGTTTTAATATTTGGCTTGATGATTATGTTTATTTGACCAACTGAAAAACTTTGCTTGTCCCTTGACTCATATGTCTTCTTCTGGTCCCTTATTTTAAAAAGATTTCTGCCAACCCCGACTAAGGCAGAATACTTGGAACTTTGCATTTCATTTCAGGCTTTCTCTTGTATTTTACAGATGGGTTTATTTGACATTATGAGACAATTTCATAATGGGTTGGGCTTTAATAATAAAAATGTCTTTAGACACTTGTTTTCTTTGTCTAGATGTTGCATGCCTTTTTTCAGCAAGTTTTTTCACTAATCAGCTTTATCCTCTTTTTGGATCGAGATTCTATTTTTCTGCTTGGATTAGGTCTCAAGTCCTGGCTTTTTGGACTTCTTTTGTTTCTGTTATCAGTTCTTGACTAATTTTGTTTCTTCATATGTCTGGGTTTCTTTTTATTTTATCACTTAGGTTGGGAGTTTTCTTTTCTTAGTATTTTTTAATTTTTATTTGAAATTTAATGTTGTCTGTATATTCTAGCAATATTCCCCAGCTTGTTTCTTCATTTAGGTTTTCTATTAGTTGGGTTATTAATATTTTTCAGTTTTAGTAAGTTTAAGTTGATTAGCTTTAGGTAATTTTCTGTATTAGCTGTTTTTTATTTTTTTCATTTGCTTAGTAATGATTTAGTTAATGTGCTTTTTTGTAGTTAATTTAGGTCTCGGCGATTGTGTTATTTTTCAGACTCAACTAATGTGTCTCTTTTGTCCAACTGTTTACATGGTCCCATGACCACAGCTTAAAATCAGCTAACAGCTGAATACTTTTAGCGTTGTAGCCCTAAAAATTCCATTTTCTACTCCAGCGTTCCAAACAGTGAAGGCACACTTGTTCCCATCATTTGGGCATGACCTCTATATGAAATCCAAATCAAGTCTTCAAACTTATCTCTTCAAAACTCTTCCAAACTAGTGTGATGCAGCTATTGCTTTCCCTATTTTTGCTGATCATTATATGACTCTGATTATGTCCACAATTATTTTGTGTATGTGTGTCCTTGGTTTCCAAGAGTAAGAATATTGTTTTTTGTCCTGACATTTACGATGTGGAATTTTAATAACAAGTGGTGAATATCATGTCATCCAAATGCATGAGATCATTTTTGTCTTCATTAAGGTCCATGTAATAAGTTACAACACAACTGGTTTGCTGTTATTTTTGATGGAATATTCAGTGTTTTAAGCTTCAAAATGAGGGCCAAATTTTCAACAGCTCCTCGAGTTATAGGTTCTATCATTTTTAATTGAAAACTGTCCTTGCGAAGTACAGTATGTCCCGTAGTCTTGACCTCTCAGGTACACTTCTGTCTGCCAAAGGCATTCTTCTTTCACATATGCTGAGGACACTTCAGCTATGATATGGAGAAGATCTTTGATTCCAGTGAGTTTTTTAGAGTCAAAGCCCCATTCCACGGTCTTCTGACACCTAAAAATCATTGAGTTTTCTCTCTCTGTCTATATCACACTTAAAATGTCAGTCTATACATTGTTCAATCAAAAATATTGCAAGTATTATGGTATACACAGTATTATACACACCATACCCAGAATGTAAAATACAAAAATCTCATATACAGTTCCTTCTAAAACTGCAATTTAGTTGCAGTATATGTGTACCATGGCCTAAAAATACCAACATAATGATCAATACAAAAAAGTTGAAATGCTTCATGGCAGGGATTAGTGATGCTGGAGAAGAATATAAGTATTGTCTGAGTAATATTTTCTCCTTTGTGTAAGTTTGCATGTTATGGAGAAGCTGATTATATGTACTGTATATTCTTGATGGTTTTAAAATGAGATTTAGCTTGAAGACTGGAGGCCCTGCAATGGACTGGTCAGTTGTAAGGAAGCTACACATTAAACTATGCATGCTTTCGTTTTTTGAAATGCTAACCTTGAGGGTTTTCTAGTTTTCAATTTTCAATTTCCCTAATTATCTAGATAATGTTATTCTTTGTTCTATGGCTGAGAGATTAGTTGGAAAATATTAGAAAGAAAATGATCTTTTTTTTTGAAGATTTATTAGTGTAAGTGGCGTGTTGTTTCCAAATGTTACGAGTACAGTAATCTGTGCTTAGTGAGGCTAAATCATTTTGTGAAATGAATTTTATTGTAAAGACACTTGTGCTGTAAATTCCTCACAGTGTGTCATTTTGTAATTAGTCACGTGTCTTTGTAAATTATGAAATGACTCCAACAGGGTCACCCTGAGGAAAAATGTTTATACTGCTTACCATATGGTAGTATTACGTAGGTTTCAAAAATGTACATCATCAAGAAATTTGTAAAGGTCATTTTACAACTTCTGCCAGTTGACACATTTAAAAAAAGAAGACAACAGATCTATGCTAGTTTGCTTGGCAGACTACTAATCTTACAATTAAAGGGAAAAAAATCATTTTTTGTGGAAAGTGAGGTTAAAGAGGTGGGGATGTTACAGTGTAAAGCAGGCTTTCTCAACCATAGATGTACTCAGCACCTGTCATTAAAGTCTTGCAGGTCATCCTAAATTAGCCATTTCTAAATACTTATGTGCTATTCTTGATTAAGCCCGTAATGTGCTCAGTTAAGGGAATGCTAGTCATTAAGAAACTCAATTTCTGGTATAAAGTAGTTCTAAATTAGTTATTTTAACAACTTCAAGTAATTTAGAACTACTTTACCCCAGACACTCATGCCCTTAATGACCAGCATTACCCTTAATTTAGAGTGTATGAATGAGTTTTTCATCTTGGAAAATGTGAATTTTTGGTCATCTGAAAGGCAGGGACTTAAAGGCTTTGTATTAAACATGGCATTCAGAAATTCATAAAGGCAACATACATTTTCAAGTTTAAAGAGAGAGTATGAAATACATTAGTGTTTTCCCTGGAAGGATCTCTGAAATTTAGCTTGTAAACAGCAACAAAAAAAAAAACAACTGCAGTTGTTACTCTGTGGGGTTTTGAGTTCTGAAGATATCCTGCAAACAAAGACTCTAAAAGTAATTCCTTGGGTGGTAGCAGCCTCACAATATTTGAAGATACAAAAGAAGCAGCTTAGAAAAGCTAAATAAAAAATAACAGCCTGCCTATAATATTACAAAGATTATAGTCCATTGGAACATTTACAAGATTATTATCAATGGAAAGATTTCCAACAATTCCGGCAAGCTAACTGAAATGGTTTCCATTTTTAAGAAAGCGTACTGTATAGATGCTGAAGAATAAAGCTCTGCAAGAGAGAAAATCCTATTCTTAAAGATATGAATGACCTCCTCGCAGTCAAACCACTACAAAAAGAACCTCTTGCTTGTTTCAAAAACATTTTAGAGCACACCATATAGTCTCTGCTGGATTAGTTTTGTTATGCATTAATAGTGAAATAATATAATAGTAGGGTACAACACTGTAGGCACATTCCTTGAATTCTATAAATATTTCAGTAGGTTGCTAGTAGTAGATAGATAGATAGATAGATAGATAGATAGATAGATAGATAGATAGATAGATAGATAGATAGATAGATAGATAGATA
>JANRMT010062821.1:17888726-17905062 GCA_026402145.1 Polypterus bichir lapradei | reverse complement strand
GCAGTAAATGTTTGACAATATATGGAAAAATACAGTAACTGCTTTAAATGAATGAAAAAATGTAATTTTTTTTACATCTAGCACTATACTGTAGCATTGTTTCAAAAATGTCCATCATAAAGAATTTCTGTAGAAATTATTTCAAAACCTCTGCCACTTGACTCTTCTTAGAATGTTAATGTGACCATCCACAAGAGACAATGGGATCTATGCTAATTTGAAGAAGGGCAACAGAAGTCAGCTGGTTATAATAGGATTTTACCAGTATTATAAGGATTAAAAGATAGGCCTTTGTTTGTTTCCTCTGGAATCTATTTTAAAATAGATGTTCCATTTTTGAAAGTGTACTTTAGAAGACTCTTCTTAGTATTTTTTTTAATACAAATGTTGTTTTAAATGGTGTTTAAGAAATGCCAAATCCAATATAAATATATTTGAAGAAGACATTTTATTTATTTTACTTTTTTAAAGATAATTTTATATCCTTCATTGTTGAAAACAAATGCAAAAAAAGCATTTTCATAACAAAAAGAAAGTGAATAGATGAGCAGGAAATGTTTTTTTAAAAGAGTGGAGTTAGGACCTTGCACTAATCCTTTGGGAAGGGAGTGCTCTAACAGTGAGCAAACCCTAATTATGAAACGTCACAGACTTTGAGGTTAAATTGACATTTTTTGCAGCAGGGTCAGAAGGGTCTAAATTGCATACAACAACGTCTCTAATATTTAGCTGAACTAGGCGGGTAGTAAAATTTGTGGGGTAGCACTTTTTCAAGCATAACAAACACTCTGACTCAATACGACTGTGCGATTAAATTCTTTTACATTAATTTTGTGTACTAGCAATGCTTAGTCTTAACATCTGGCAAGCCTACACATGGTCCAAAGTCCCAGTTTGCACTATACTCAGCTTATGTATGTCTATTAATTTTCTTCAAGTGCAAATTCGTAGTTTTTATGGGCACTGACCTGTCATAGATGGGAGAATGGAGGTTACAAGATAGTTAGTAATCCAACAATAACATGAACAATAACAATAAATATCACATATATATATATATATATATATATATATATAGTCGTAGATGCCTGGGGAGACGACCTAGCCGGGATGCCTTGGAGGACCGAAAGAAGGCGTGCGTCCATCTCAGACCACATGGGGGCAGCCACCCTGGTTGCTATGGGGACCACGGGCACAGAGCTTTGAAGCTCAACCCTGTAGAGGCCCGTGGTCACCACCAAGGGGCGCCCCCATGCCATTGGAGCCCTGGACCTCAGCACTTCCGCCACACCAGGAAGTGCTGGGGGGAAGAGGAGCAGGGACACCCGGAGTGCTTCCAGGGATGCAGCCGGCACTTCCGCCACACGGGGTTGTGTCCGTGGAAGATTGCCGGAACCCACCTGGAGCACATCTGGGTGATTATAAAAGGGGCCGCCTCCCTTCATTCAGGGCTGGAGTTGGGTGAGGAGAGGACTAAGCAGGAGAAGAGAGTGGAGGCGGTCTGAAGGAGAAAAGGCAGTGTGAGAAGGGCCTGGACTTTGGGGAAAGTGGGTTGTGTGCACTTTAATAACTGTAAATATTAGTATTGTAAATAAACGTGTGGTGGTGAATTTGCCATGTCTTCCTGTCTGTGTCCTGGTCTTAGTATATATATACACACACACTAGGCGGCTTTGCCCCGTGCTCACTTCACTTGCCAACCCGTCCGGCCTGCGCTACACGCCAGCCACTTCACATCTCTGCCACTTGCGTATATGGATTTCACTTTCACCAATCAGTAAATCTTATAATTCTCGCGCATAGGCCTTGGAAAGAAACACTACTTTTCCCTGATGGCAACATGAATTATACAATCTACAAGTCTCTGACTTAAAGTTTAAATCCAAACAATACTTTCAATCTCTTTTTGCTGTTCCATTATGTCACTGAGTAATAATTTCCGTTGTTCGCACAAATGCGATCTTTAATATCTTTTTTTTTGAGAATTTCGAATTTTAGCACTTTCATTATCTCTACCTGCTCTGCATGTGTATAGCACCAATGTTTTTGAATTCTTTACGAGGTTCTACTTCGTCATCTACTCTTTGTCTTTTATTTCCGGCCCCGGGCGTGGTTAAACCTCTTGGCACAAAGTCTCGTCTCACCCAACATGAAAGTATCTCTCTGAAAAAGTCACATCTCGTCCCAGGATTTTTTTATTATAATAGAGAGATAATAAAATGTCTGTATGTTTGTATTTTCCTATACCCTTTGATCGGTCTGCGCCAAATTTGTCATATTTGCTCTCTTGGATCATATAGACAAGACAGCTTACTTTGGAACCCAAAATTTTGCACTTGGGGGTCCTAGTGAGTTTTTTTTTTCCCATATGCTATAGTTTTCACACCATTGCCACCTGCTGGCATATAGTAAGTGAATTATTCAGAAAGACTAAATATCAGAATAGCAGACAAACTGACCAGTGCTTAATATTGCTTACCAAGGAAACGCCACATACTGCTTCTATCTAATGTAATATATAAAGCTGAATGTGGTTTGCTCGAGAGTGGAAATGCAGCACAACACAAAGAAAAATCAAAGGGTTGTTGTTTAACTTCTGCGGCTCTTTGGCAGCTTTTCTTCATAATTTGAACATGATGAACTGTCCATCTTTAACTAAGAGGATGAGTCATATGTTATAGCATTCATGGTTACAACCCATCAAGGAGTTATAACAATTAAATTCAACCCAAAAGAAGAAATCTGCAACTCATGAGAGCAGAGACATTGTTAGAAAGGCAGTGTAGATGGCTGGGATGGTAGCAATAATAACTGTGTCACCATATAAAAAACATATAAAGCTTTGCTTTCCTTCCTTAACCCCTTCTACAAACATATTAGTAATAATAATAATAATAATAATCCTCAAACTGGTGTAGCACAGAAGACATAGACACAACAAAATAAAACTAAATGATTAAAATGGCAGCTAGGCTGCAGCTCTTTAAATGCAGTGCTAAAGGCTGACTTAATTCAAGCTATAATAATCTTCTAAATGAGTTTACATTAAAATCTGCAATAAAACATAGCAAATTTTGCTCTCCATTGTTCACCACCACCTATGAGATTTACTCTTGGCACACTAAAAAGGTTCTCCATAGTCCACCTGTCACTGGAAAAACTCAAGCATTGATTAGATAGATACAGTCCATTATTTGCATATGTGAGACAACAGTAAATAGGAATTATGGGTAAATGTTTATATCCATCCATTCATTATCCAACCCACTATATCCAAACTACAGGGTCACGGGGATCTGCTGGAGCCAATCCCAGCCAACACAGGGTGCAAGACAGGAAACAAACCCCAGGCAGGGCACCAGGCCACCGAAGAAAATGTTTATATGTTTTCATTTTACTTTAACTTTATTTTTTATGTTTTTTATTTGTTTGATTAATATATGTGAAATGCATATAAAGTTATATCTGTCTATCCATCTGTATGTTAAGGAACTGCTTTATTAAGATTATAACTAGACTGTAACCATCATCATCTGAATGGATGAATAGTAATTTTCTCAAACTAAATAAAGAGAAAACTGAAATTTTAGTAATTGGCAATAATGGATTCAGTGAGGTTATCAGAAATAAACTTGATGCATTAGGATTAAAAGTTAAGACGGAAGTAAAAAACTTAGGGGTAACTGTTGACTGTAATCTGAATTTTAAATTGCATATTCATCAGACCACTAGGACAGCATTTTTTCACTTAAGAAACATAGCAAAAGTTAGACCTCTTATTTAATTGAAAGATGCTGAGAAATTAATTCACGCTTTTGTTTTCAGTAGACTAGATTACTGTAACGCACTCCTCTCAGGACTACCCAAAAAAGACATAAATCAATTGCAACGAGTGCAGAATGCAGCTGCTAGAATCCTAACTAGGAAAAGAAAATCCGAGCACATTTCTCCAGTTTTGATGTCACTACACTGGTTGCCTGTGTCATTCAGGATTGACTTTAAAATATTGCTTATGGTTTATAAAGCCTTAAATAATCTCGCTCCATCTTATATATCGGAATGTCTGACACGTTATATTCCAAATCGTAACCTTAGATCCTCAAATGAGTGTCTCCTTATAATTCCAAAAGCTAAACTTAAAAGAAGTGGTGAGGCGGCCTTCTGCTGTTATGCACCTAAAATCTGGAATAGCCTGCCAATAGGAATTCGCCAGGCAAATACAGTGGAGCACTTTAAAACACTGCTGAAAACACATTACTTTAACATGGCCTTTTTATAACTTCACTTTAACTTAATACTGATACTCTGTATGTTCAATTCATCATAATAACTATTCATAGTGGCTCCAAAATCCGTACTGACCCATACTCTCTCTTCTGTTTCTTTCTCCGGTTTCTTTGTGGTGGCGGCCTGCGCCACCACCACCTACTCAAAGCATCATGATGCTCCAACAATGATGGACTGAAAGCCAGAAGTCTACGTGACCATCATCATCAAGTCCTTCCATGAAAACCCTAAATACAAAGAGGACTGTTTGATTTATGTTAGGTAGATTGCCCAGAGGGGACTGGGCGGTCTCTTGGTCTGGAATCCCTACAGATTTTATTTTTTTTTTCTCCAGCCTCTGGAGTTTTTTTTTTTTTTTTTTTTTTCTGTCCACCCTGGCCATCGGACCTTGCTTATTAATGTTAATTAATGTTGACTTATGTTTATTTTTTATTGTGTCTTCTATTTTTCTATTCTTCATTTTGTAAAGCACTTTGAGCTACATTTTTTTTGTATGAAAATGTGCTATATAAATAGATGTTGTTGTTGTTGTTGTATCAGATTGAAATGATAATTTAATTGATTTTTTTTTCTGTAGAGAAACTTTAAATACAAATAAATTAATAAAAGTCTGCTAATATAGCCTAATTCTCATGTGTTTCCTGAAATGTCAGCCCTTATGAGTGTATTTTACAAAGACAGTTTTATAAACGGACATTGCTATTACAAATCAAAAATCCCCCTTGACTTTGCAAATTGTCAATCTACTGTTTTGTATCCACACTTTCATTCTTCCCAGTTCTGGCTCCGGTCTTGTGTCTCCAGGTTTCTATATATAGGTCTGGCAGTGATGAGTCCACTCGAGGCAAAGGAGTTGGCAGAGTGCCATTTGCAGCTTTACCCAGGGTAGCAAAAATGCCAGCACACAATGTGCTGGAATTAACTCCGGACGTAGGCCTGTAGACTGCAATGAGGCCTACTCATTGAGCCAAAGTCAGCCTTACCCAGAAACCTAGAAGCAAGCTTTTTAACTTGCACGGGCCCAACAGAAAGATATTAATAATAAAAAAAAAAAACTAAAATAAATTGGACTGCTTCTGAAAAACAATGATTGAAAACCTTAAAAAGGTTATCCTTGTGTCACCCCAGCTGCCTGCAGCCATGTGCAATAAGCTTTTTCAGGGACATTGATAGTCATCACTGTTTTTTGATCGACGGTGATCAGGGCTTGCGATTGCATGTTTTCATGTGCGCCCAACTTTCTAAAAAATGCTTAGTAAATGCTAGAAACAATTAATAAATTCACATACCTCTCCACAATCCTAAATTGTAGAATTGTTCCATCTCCTTAGGTTATAATGTAACTATTTTTTATTTAAAAATCTCATTTTCATGGCATTTGCATTTAGAATTTGTCTGGGATGACAAATTGTTCTTATATTGTTCTGAATAGCTTTCAAATTTTAAAGTACAATATAATGTCATTTGTTCTGTATTTTGTGTTGTCATATCTGAAAAAGAAGATGTAAAAACTACTGGGGATCCAAGATGGACTCCCTGTTTATTGCTATGAGACAAGAAATAGAGTATAGGCAACAATGATGCACCTTCCACACTTGCAGGTTCCAACTGATCAGAGGTGGGTACCCATAAGAAAACTTTAATGCTCAAATGCTGATTTTTGATGGCTCACGAGACTTAAAAGAGATTCTCATTTATGTTTCATTTAATAACCAACTTTCTCTCAGATGTTTCTCCTAAAATTCTTTAGGCAAAGGAGTTGGCAGAGTGCCATTTGCACTCTTTAGGAGAAATAGCTTAGACAAAAAGGAGATATGTGATACAACTGAGTTAAAAGTAGATAAAATTGAGAATTTGGTTTGAAAAGCATGTTATATTTTGTGAGTTCTCTTTCTAGTCTTATTTTAATCACTTTTAAGACTTGATCATTTTTACTTGTTTTCACTTATTATTGGATTGATGCTTAGTCCAAACCAATACTCAACTAAAAGCAATATTACTTTAAAAGAATTACTCAAGTAAAAATACTCTCTGAAAAAGAAATTGTTTTCACAAACTTAATATAATAATAGAATGTTCAAATGTGGCCTATTCCCTTCTGCAGAACTGCTTTACAGTAGCTCAAATATATTTGTTTCAGAAAATGAACTGTTTATTACATGTACTGCAAACACATTTCATTAGGGTGAGGTGTGGACTTTGGATAGAGTTTTCAAAATGTAAAATTTCTTTGTTTTTGTTTAATCAGCACACACCTTTCAACTATCCTTTGTCACACACGTGCATTTTGGAGTCAACCAAAGGGACCAGAAAACACCAATTCCACGTCAGGCCAGGGGCAGCAGGTTGTGCTTAACCGCTCCCTTTTCTCTTTGCAGACCAAATACAAGAAATCCTGCCTGTCCCGGCCCCAAGGACATCACTTTCTGGAAACTGACTATAAAAAACCCTCATCCTCCATACTTGAGCAGTTCTACTTTGGACTCGAATCTGTACACATTGTACTAAAACTTAAACCCTTTTACAGCCAGGGAAACTATACGAGTGGTTGCCCCAAACCTTCATTGTGTGTCCAGTCATTTATTTCACACCCTTTAACTGTACTGAGTTCACTAAAGAACAAATCTAAGGTGTCTATTTGAATACTTTGCAAATTAAGCAAAAAATAACAACTCTCCCCCTTAGTAAAGCCAACATCAAAACGTCTGACCAAAAACACAAGGAAAATATTCAATAGTGCAGAGAAATCAGATTGTACCTTTTTAGTTTTGATTTTTTTGTACTATATTTGGCTCATTTGAAGAAAATGACATTCAATATGTCGTATATTTTCCAGCTGATTCCCACTTCATCTCTACTCATCACATTTTGTGATTTTGTGAATAGTCTACCTCAGTAGAGGTACCAGACTGCAGATTACATTACCTGGTCACTTGTCTTTTTTATGGTGCAGACAAGTCCTGTGCTTGCAGTTTTTGATTTTGAAAGTTTCCATTTGTATCAAATTTGCCCCATTATTCACATTAGATTACCCATTGCCTTGCCATTCTTTATACCTCCTCATGTCTTCCAACTTTTACCCGTCTGCTGGCCAAACAACTAGTTTCCTTCAGTTTTGTTGCATTCTTTTGCAACTCATTGCCTGTCAGCTTAATATTTTTGTTGCAACAGTCCAGCCTAGAAGCTAGGCCTACTGTTAGCTAAAAACTGCTCTTTTTTCCTTTTCCATTTTCCACTAGTTCTCAGCTAGTTTAATATACTCTGACCTGCTTTTGCTTTTGCAGAAAAGTGTCTTCATGCTGTTTTCTTTGTCCGTGTTTCAAACTGCCAGCTTCAAAAGGCTGTCAACTCCTATTGCCTCTTAGCCCAGCAGTGTCATTATTTTATCTCCTGCTTTAGTCATTCAGCCTTTTAGCTCCTTACAGCAACTCTATCCTGCTGAGGTGTCTACGTTTGGCAGTCACCTGCTGCCCTGTATCTCTTTTATGCTCACCTTTTGCTGCCTTTCAACCACACACATATGTAAATTCATATTCTAGCAAATTATTCATGGATTTTCTTTTTTTTTACATCCTCTTGTCAATTGATCTCATCATGCCATACCATTCTATTGGCTGTTATTCATACAACTGATTTTTAATTCCACTTAGCCAGCCAGCCTCACTGGGCAGTCAGCCACTCACCATCCCCAACACTCCAACTATGAGGTTTTTTTATTCTGCTTCTTTAATTTTCAACAGTATTCAGCTGGTGCATTCTTCTTTAGATGTCTGACTGTTGTCTGTTCTGCTACGACATTTGCCCACCCAAATGTTCTCCTCAAGATTCATGTTATTTGTTGCCCATGTTAACCAGTTTTTTTTTGTACCTGCCTTTGACCTGTCATAATTCTTTACTTCTGTTTCACATCAAAGGCTCCAATCCAATGTGTCACTACCAACTCTTTTCCATTCTTTTGCTGGTGAACCTCTGGTCATCTTCTTCATATCCTGTTGTGTCTGATGTTGCTGTTCTTCTTGGCCATTCATTAGTTTTGCTATCTTACCCAGCACATACACTTCATGTTATCATTGGAGATAGCTTTCTGGATCTGGTTGCCTTAAGTTTACTTCTATCCCCAATTTGTTGATTTCAGTCCCAGTTATCTTATGCTACCAGCATTCTATCTGGCATGGCTTAACATTGATAGTTTTTGGCTTTAACCTTTTCTCTGCTTTATTAATATGATTTTTGTCCAGGTATTGTTTCTTGCGGCCAAGCTACTCATGTTCTTATTTTGATATTATTTTTTTCCTTTAGTTATTTCTGATTTCTCTTGTCATTTTTATAATCTTATTTGGCTCTCACTGTATAACTTATTGTGCCATAGTGGCTCAGTTGTTAGCTCTGTCACCACACAGCTCATGTGAATTAAATTCGTTTCCTGGCCTGAACACTGCCTGTGTGGTGTTTATACTTATTTCCCATGTCTACTCTAGTATGGGCTTAATTTCTGTTTCTTCTCCTAACACAAAAGACAAATGTGTAAAGTTAAGTGGTAGTGTCCCCAGTGATGAAATGGCACACCACCCAGTTTCTAATGAAACTGCAGTGGACTAAGTGGGTTTATAAACTAGCTCAATTTATATATTGTATAAGTGACACAATTGTTACTATTTCACATTACTTTTACCCCACTTTGATTTCTTTATTAACACTTTTTCTCGCATTCACTTATATTGATCCGTGTTCTAAATTTTTCCTTTGCCAGTGAATAAGAATATGTGCTCAAGATTTTTAAAAATATAAACATCAGAAGCTTTTTTATCAGGACCCAGCCAAATAACCTATGGTTTCTGACTTATGTCAGGTTAAAAAAAACATTGACAAGTGTGGAGAGTATGGAGTTCCAGGGCCCCTAATAAGAGTCGTGTCTCCATACTTGGAAAAACTTCGGTACATTTACCAGTAGATGCTGGACTCTACCAGGACTGTGCTTTGTCTCTTATCCTGTTTGTGATTTTCATGGGCAGGATATCAAGCCATAACCGGGGGTAGAAGGGGTCCAGTTCAGTGGCCTTAGAATTGCATCACTGCTTATTATTAATAAGGTGGCCCTGTTGTCTTCATCAGTCTGTGAACTCCAGCATGCATTGGGACAATTTGTGACGGAGTGTGAAATGGCCTCCAAATCTGAAGCCATGGTCCTCAGTAGGAAAAAGGTGAACAGTCCTCTCTGAGTGGGAGGTGAGTTACTGCCTCAAGTGGAGGAGTTTAAGTACCTTGTGGTCTTGTTCATGAATGAGGGGAAAAGGGATGGTGAGATTGACAGGTAGATGGAGGCAGCAAGTACAGTTATGCGGTCAGTATACCGATCTGTAGAGTCTGAAGGCAAAGCTCTGAAATACTATCAGCTAAAGTTTTAAGAGTTTTACTTGAAAAACACATGGGTGCAACAGCGATTGTTTTTGAAACGTTGTCTATGCTATCAGACAGTCCAAGTAAAATTTACGAAATCTCACGGTTCAAATCTTGATGCGCTTAACCTACCACACGTGTTGCTCTGTACATTAATTCTTGCTATTTAGTCGTGTTTTGGTGACATCATCAAATGTCAAAGGTCATGTCTTGAGTGTGTGCATGCAAATGTGATTATGGTTATGCGGTCACATGGTTTTGTTAGGCATGATATTTAAGGACACGCCACATGTTTTGTCATTATCTGTACTTTGTTTCAAAGGAAAGACTTTTTTGTTAAGGTTGAGAAAAGTAGTTTCTCTGGTAATTTCTTTTCAAGGTTTTTTGATTGTTCGTTTTGACTCCCATTTGACCCGTTTCATTTTCTGACTCACTCAAGTTAGAGAAATTAACCTTTAATCTACATTTTTATTAAAAGATTTAAAGGGTCACAACACAAAGGCTTATAGAAAATTGGGAATCATTTTGGAACAGATGGGACCTCTGCTACTAGATTGGATTATACAGGATGGCTAAAGTCTGGAATATTGGGGGGAATGGAGGGAAAAATGGTCTTTCTTTCTTTCTTTCTTTCTTTCTGTTTGTTTCAGTAGGCCATAACCTTTTCATCTGTTTCTCTTTCTCTTCCATCCTTGCAGTGTTTTCAAAATATTGCCAGCACGTTTCTTACTCCCTTGCAGTGATCTATCACCCCACTCATTGCAACGCTGCATTTTTGTCTGAGTTCAAAGATTTGTTTTGTGTGGCATTTCAGCACTGATAAATCTTCAGATCATATTTCAGAATGCATTTTGGGAGAGTTAGGATTCTTGAGTTTTTGTGTTTGTAGAGCCAAGTTTAACCCATAGGTAATTACCTTAATGCTTTATCTTTTATTGGGAGCCAATAGGTTTTTAAACCATTCTTTCACAGAACCAAACCACATTTGTTTTAAGGAACTAAAATAATATAATTTATAAATAATTCAATAATGTTAAAATATATAGTACAAGATTAATTTATTCATATAGTATGCAACAACAAAAAAAGATAAAGAAAACTATGCAGAACTACATCTAAGCTGACTGATTTTCTTTGTACCTTCTTTAAAGAGGAAACATTCTCAAAGAAAACAACATAACATTCTCAAACCCGCATAATACAATTTAAGGTAATGGGTGGCCTGAGCTGATTCTAGCAACATTGAGCCCTTGACAAAGCACCTGTCCACGCTGGGCCATTCTGGAATTCCTAATTAACATTTGTGTGGGTGTGGGAGGGAAATTGAAGTGTGAGTAGGAAATAACATTGTATAATGGGGAAAACAGGCATATTCCACACAAACAGGCCCATAATTTCAACCCTGGAATAATGGATGCATGAGGAGGCAGTTATACTATACCAACATGCCACCCTTTAAAGATGTATGTCCCCATAATTGCTGCTCACAGAATTCAACATCCTGGAAAATTGGTATCTATGGTCTGTTACCTGGTATGAGCGGAGAACCTTTAAGTTTGATTTACATTTCTACTGTGCTTGCAGTTTACTGCACTGACTACTTTTCTTGCAATAACTGTCCTTTGTAAATATATGTGTTAGGTTGTCATGTCAGGAAGGAGAACTTACTTTTTAACTTGTGCCTAATAGTTTTTCTAACTCATGATGTTAAACTGTTTTAGAGTAATAACAATTACCAGAAATAACATGTACTAAAGCATTCATTCAACTAGGCTACATGCATTATTAACTTATATTCTGATTATACTCAACTGCACATAACTGCTAGAAATATTTGAGCTATAGACAAACTCATAATATACCAAAATGAATACCTTAGCTTGATCGCCACTTTCTTCCAATAGCTGAGTACTAAAACAAATAAACTGCTTCTTAAGTTATCTTTAGAGAAAGAGACAGACAGCGCATATGTTGCCGCATCCACCACATGCCAAACCACCTGAATTGATACCCGAGTGCAGTGGGTGACACCTCAGCACCACACTGGAACAGTGCAAGATTTTTTTTATGGTGAATGGAGTGCCAATTCTGCCACCAACCCTGAGGTTTTCCGTATAAGTTTGAGGACCTACATGCAGGGCTGGGTGCAGATTAATGTCATAAGGAGGACGAAACAAATGCAGGTTAAGGGCCTTGCTCAAGAGCCCAACAGAGTAGAGTCACTTCTGCCATTTATGGGATTCTTTAGCCCCACTCTAAATCTTAACTCCTAATTGCAAGATCTCAACTCCTACAATATAAACATTTATCATCATCAATTATCGAGAAACCAGATCACACGGGTCCATTAGCGAAAGCTTGGCTGAAAAAACTAATCAGACCAGAAATAAGATATAGTGGCATAGATAATAAAATACTGAAATTGGCTTCTGAGAATATGGTTGACAGTTTAGAAAATATAGGCACACAGCCAATCTGTGGGAGCCAGAATTCTGGCTGGGTTGTAGGGGATCAAATACTTATCTCACTCAATGACATGCAAATCAATTTATAACTTTTATGTAATGTGGTTTTTTTTTTTGGATTTTTGGTTGATATTCTGTCTCTCTCCATTAAAATGAAACTACTGTACCATAAAAATTAGAGACTGTTTATTTCTTTGTAGGTGAGCAAACTTACAAATTCAGCAAGGGATCAGATAATTATTTCCCCCACTGTACGTCCAATTGGACAAGTAGCCAAATGGCCAGCCCCAAATGGAGCCTTAAATCTGCACAAACTGTACTTTATTTATGAAAGATATTTTGACGGTTGAATTTATCCATGGATAACCTCACAACAACTCATAGCAATGCTGCCTCACAGCTTGCCTCTGCCGCTGCTCTTGTATGCCTTTGCTTGCACTTATCAGCCTTCGGGAATATATAGCTCACAGTTGCAATGCACTTGCACCTGGAACACATTCCACTACCTTCAGTCAGTAGATCCTTCAGACTTTAGCCAAGTATTACTCTTACTGTAGCTTCTCTAGCTTCTTTCCCATTCCCTTATCACTGATTGAACTAACTCAGAATATAACTTTATAAGACAGCAAAACGTGCAAGCAGAAAAGCTGATTTAATAAGTTTTAATCTTTAATTACTATTCAAACAACTCATACCATAAACAAAAGTAAAAACAGTATTGCAGTCCACACCATACAACCTTAATCATCCTCCAGTTCTGAAAGCAGACGAAGATCAGTAACACATCCAATATGTGTATTGATATTCAGGAAGATTAATGTTATATTTACTTGAAGTTTTGGTAGTAACTTAAGGGACTCTCTGTGTGACTTCTGTCTCGCTACTTATATCATTTGTCTGACTTTATATAGGTATTTTTAAATGTCCCCTTACGACAATGTTTTCACTTGTATTTGATGTTAATAAATGGAATTTCTATCCCCATTCTGGAGGGACTTATAAAGACTAAACCCGAACTTCTGATGCAGAATAATGAAGTATACTTGTGTTGCTTTATACTCAGAAACAGTGCTTAGTTTTTAAGTGATACTCCTGGTGAGTGCTCCTACTGCTTCACAGTGGCAGAATCCTTGATTTTATTTCCAGCCTAGACATAGTCTGTGTGGATTTTGCATTTTCTCCTAATGTCTATGTGGGTTTTTATTCTTGGTATTCTAATGTCCTGCCATATATCAATTGCATGTGTGTTGGTTTAATTAGTGATATTAATCTAGCTCCATATCATTGTTTGGCTGTGGGTATGCCTGTGTCATGAACTGGACTTGACAGCACTTGTTTGTGCCTAAACCCTGATGGTTAACAATGGCTTGGTGTGATGCAAAAACATGGATTAACAGGTTAATGAAGGTATTTAAATATCCATATTAGAAAGATTTTGTGGCCATTTATTGCAATGAGAAGTCAAGCAAAATGACACATTTTATTGGCTAACTGAACAGATTACAATATGCAAGCTTTTGAGGCAACTCAGGCCCCTTCATCAGGCACCATGTAACTGGATTTAATAATAGTCTTTTAAATTTGAGACGATAAATTTCAGAAATAATATGCCAATTAAATTTATAAGTATAGTAAATTAAATGAAAAAAGATCCCATACACAGCCCGTTTGCTGGCTTCAAACTTTAAACTTCAAACAAGCCAAATTTTCTCCTGGGGACAAATAAAGCTCTATCTATCTATCTATCTATCTATCTATCTATCTATCTATCTATCTATCTATCTATCTATCTATCTATCTATCTATCTATCTATCAGCTATAGGGGAAGAGCAGTGCAGCTATAATGATCTGAAGAGTAAAATGTTTCCAATTAAACATTATGAACAACAGTTTAATCATAAAATAGTAAAGTAACGGAAAATGTTTACAGGTTTGTAGGCACAGTAACTCTTTCTGCCCCTACCATTCTGGCTCATGATATGGGTTTGATACAGTGGCCAATGCTAATGTCTATGACAGATGTCTGTGTACAATGAATTCTTCCATAGCAGCTGGGCAGTAGTAAGTAATTACAATGAGAAATGCACTTTAGGTACAGTTAGTGATTCCAGCTGGGAGAAAAAAATAACTGGTTAACCTTATCAGTAAGACTGTTTGTTTTTTCTGTACAATAATAATATATTCATGTCCATTTGTCCAAATGAATGATTTTAATTAAAATTGATAAGTTTTTGGGATGGTATTCAGTATTATTTGTTATTTAAATATATATACACTATACATACACTATATATATAGTGATAGACAGCACAAATGGGCTGGCATCCCTTCCGAGTTGGGTACTTGTCCATTACCTGGCTAGGAGGCCAAGATGAAGAAAGGACAGAACAATTCCTGTCTTTGCCAGTGGCATAAGATACCAACATTACGCAGAACTGCTGGGATGGAGCAAGGATTTCTACCCGGCTGGGAAGCCAATACAATGAAAGTACAGAAGGAGATAACTGGATGTGGCTACAGTCTCCCCCAATACATTAAATAGCAGTATCTCAGGGCTTTGGTACCTATACAGACACCTGCAGGGCATGCTGGGAACTGCAGTGCCATGGATCAATCCTGTTGGGTTCCATGGATGCTGCCAGGGAATGCTGCAGAGATCTGTGATCCCTACTTACAACAGGCAATGCCCTGGCATCATAAGTACTCCCAGGTCTTTCATAAAAGAAGCCATTCTGTCTCACTCAGGCAAGTTGGAGTCAGGAGTGGAGGATCGCCTGGAAGAGTGGAAAATTAATGAGAGACAGAGAAGAGAAAAATGAACAATATTGTTTATAAAAGTGTGAGAAGTCTTTTTTAAGGTATTGTTGTTAGTAAACCTTGTGTTTGAACCTGAGACTTGTTTCTGTATAGTTGTGCCATAGGTTTGGAGTGCTGAAACGCCACCTGGTGGTCACAATATAAATATATATATACTAGCAAAATACCCGCGCTTCGCAGTGGAGAAGTGTGTTAAAAAAGTTATGAAAAAGAAAAGGAAACATTTTACAAATAACGTAACATTTGCTTTCTATTCGTTTGCATAAGCACAGTCCTTCACCAGCAATTATTTAATGTTAGCTCAGACCAGGCACTTAAAAGTTTCTGTCGCACTTTTGCTGAGTTTGTGCTAAACACTATTCTATCCCTGACCATCTCATTTTTGTTTGCATAAGCACAGTCATTCACCAGCAATTTTAACTCAGTTACAAAGTGATCAAAAGTCTCGTTTATACCCTGAGTCCTCTCAGTAAACTTGTATCTCGCGAATATTCGTCTTAGGCATGACAAACGCAAGCGGCAGCGTGTCTATGAACTTAATTTAAAGTTAAGCTTTACACCTTGCTTTCCTATTCGTTTGCATAAGCTCAGTCCTTCACCCGCAAGTTCAACTCCGTTACAGGAATTTTAACTCCGTTACAAAGTGATCCAAAGTCTCGTTTATACCTCGTGTCTTCTCATTAAACTTGTATCTCGCGAATATCGTATTCGTCGTAGGCATCACAAACGCCGGCAGCAGCGTGTCTATAAACTTAATTTAAACTTACGGTTTACACCGTGCTTTCTTTCCGCAGTAGCTGCACTTATGAATATGCTTGTATGCGTCACTCGCTTCATATTCTTTTGCTGCCTTCTCTATTGTGTAATGCGTTTTTTGTTCAGCGCTCTTTGGAGCTCTTCCTTGTTCTCTACGTACTGCGTTAACAGTCAGTTCACGTGAGCCGCTCTCTTGTGTGATCTTGTAGTGTCCACAGCTTTATTTAATGTTAGCTAAGACCCGGCACTTAAAAGTTTCTCTCACACTTTTGCTGAGTTTGTGCCAAACACTAGACCATCTCATCTTCGTTTGCATAAGCACAGTCCTTCACCTGCGAATATTTACCTTATATGGGCAGGCACTCAATTACATGGGAGGCGTGATGATGCGGGACGCAACTCCGTCTCACACGGTGACCGAGCTGCAGGCTATGGCCGTATATATGGTTGAAAGTAGGTTCCAGTTATGACCGTTACGCATAGAATTTCGAAATGAAACCTGTCTAACTTTTGTAAGTAAGCTGTAAGGAATAAGCCTGCCAAATTTCAGCCTTCCACCTACACGGTGTCACACATGTGCGATTAGGAGGCAGTCAAAGAGCCTAAAGGTGAG
>JANRMT010062821.1:17870929-17888716 GCA_026402145.1 Polypterus bichir lapradei | reverse complement strand
TGTTTTGTATTGTGCCGTATTCTTTTAGAAAGGAATAATCATCACAACGGGAAGTTGGAGAATTAGTGATGAGCCAGTGAGTGAGTGAGTCAGTCAGTCAGTCAGTCAGTGAGGGCTTTGCCTTTTATTAGTATAGATATATGGATTTCAGTATTTGCTTTGGGGAGGTTATTTCAAGTGTGTATTTGTTTGTTAATCAGTGACATTTCTGCATTAAGGGACAGTAGGACACAACCACTCCAGATGTTGTGCAAAATAAATTTTAAGCTTCCTCAGTAATTTAACTCATTATTAAAATGTTTATAACAACCCCCAGCTTTCTTAAGCAGCTTTTTTCTGCCATATTGTCGAAGTGTTTATCTAGAAAAATTTTGTATCTTGTAGTCTATGAAATTGTGCTTGTGCTTGTGCTGTGCAGCAAGCCTGTTTCCAGCTGGGGGGCTAGACCAAATGGTGCTTAAGCGCTCTCTGTGACTTTGGGTATGTGTGCACATATGCAGCCTGACCTTTCCAGTTTACTGATGGGGCTTGAAGGTCATCTACTATATTAAAATGAGGACTGCCTTTAATTGTGTATTTTAATGTTCAGTTCAAGCTTTATCCAGTTGTTGCCATGTAGCGCGTGCCAGTGAAGAGGTAGAAAAAGTCCAGTAACATTTGCACACTTAAAAGTAGCCACAGTAATCTGGAAAAAAAGAAGGGAGATCAATATTAGAAATACATCATTCAAAAGTCATAACTGTATTTTGATTTTCAACCACTACTGAAAAGGATTACACTGAAGAAAGTGAAAAAGCCACTAAGAAAGCCTATATGTGCTTCTTCCATTGGAAAATATTTTTAACAATATTGTGTTCCAGTTTCAAAGAAGTGCAAGAGTTCAGGTGTGGAAAGAGCAGGTATTTATATGTAGAAAATCATTTTTTCAATCGTTGCAGGCCTCGTGTTGATCAGCAAACACCTGGCCACAATGTAGTTAATGCTACTACAGGATATGCAGTGAGTATTTCTAGTTGTGAAGTGTATGCAGTCTTTGTATTCTTTCCATGTTATTGTGGTTTCTCCTTTTTCAACTCAAAGCCATTCAATTCTAAACTTCAGGGGCTGTCATTTATCACCAATACATTTTTCATTAGTCATTAGCAAAAGAGCAACATATTTTATTACTTAAGTAAGTTCATGTTTATGTAAGAGAATTCTGCACAAATATAGCAAATTTCTGGTATGTCCTCACCAGAATTTGCATGCAAAAAACACCATCATTGTTAATACATACTGCTCTTCCACTTTTAACAAGTTGCCTGGTTTATAATTTTGATTTACTTATGTGTTGCTGTTACTTGACAGAGTACATTTTTGAAGGAGTCTTATTATTGGAAAATAAGCAAGTTTTAACTTTACCTCCTTTAAAAATGGGATACTGAAGAACGAGTTGTTAAAAAGTGTACTATAGTTATCATGGTGTTCTGCCACTCCCCCATGGCCGTTTTCACTCATTTATAATTAATTAATTACTTCTACCCCAGCAGTTAATCAACACTGATACTTGGACCACCCAGCATTAGTGTGGGATTTCCAATTAAAATTTTAACCCATATGACATGACCTTTAGTGTAAATAATTCCTCTGTTAAATCTAACCCTTCCATATTCTTGCCAGCTGGGCAACTTGCTGCAATACAGTACTGTATATAAAATAATATGTAGCACTGAAATGAGATTGTACTTTGTATTAGTATTAATTAGTTGTTTTATTTAGTAAATAAATTTAATAAATGCATAATTATTGTCCTGTGTAGTGCAATGAGAGTAGGGGCATAGGCTCAGCCTACTCACTGTGGATTTTGTTTTTTATTCTACTGTTCATGTACTTTTCTTCTTATTTCCAGAAGACATTATGTGAGGGTAAACATAAAACAGTAATCCAGTTGCCAGTTTAAAGATAGCATTAAAACTGGCATGGAAAGCCTGCAAAGAAGCTTGTATTAAAGACATAATAAAAGAAAAAGAAGCAGAAGCTGCTGACTAGAGGATGGATTAACTGAAGCACCTAATTTGAGAGACCCTTATCTAGGAGTTGTCTAGAGGAGTCATTTAATATTTTTTAGTTAATTAAAATCTAAAGTGGAAAGACTGTCCCAATGACAAGTTTGTTGATCATGCTTTTTGTAATGTATTTTTTGTATTCATACCCCTGTACCTTTCATGTCCCAAGGCAGGTTCCCCCCTAAACCTCTGGATATTATTCTTCCATAGTTATAACTCCTATTCATCTACACCAATTTGTTACAGGTACATAGGTAGTGTTTTTTTTTTTATTATTTTTTTATTGAATCCAGATCACGTTCGGTACACATAAAAATGCTGACAATAATTAGGAAATCTTCCAGTTCTGTGTCAGATGGATCAGAAAATTCAGAGAGGCTAACTGAAATGGAATTTACTATGTATTCATTAAGTGGTAGTCATGAGATTACTGTTGAGAACTAAGCATGAAAAGCAGGGTTCCATTATGTGTATGTCAGATAAGAATGAATAATGTTACACACTGGAGCATTGCATTAGAGCAAAAGAAAATGAAGTTTCAAAGGTGGGGAAACACAGTCTTCTTGAGACATCGGTTTCTTCACCCATTAATGAGCTGCTCAATGAAACAGAATAAAATAAAGTCTACAAATGCCCTCTGCCTAACGAGGAGTAAAACATCAGCAACTGCAAATTTCCCAATCAGATATGCATTTAATAGCTTGCAGTGAACATTTGAAACACTTTGTGCAACATCCCATAGTTCTGATTTTTTAACTATTTGTAGCAACAACAAAGAATATTTAGAATGTAATGTCTTGATATTAATCCAGAACTATTTCTAATGTATTAATTACAATAAAGTGAGTGATGCAGTACTTGTAAGTGCATAATTCTGAAATGTTGCCCATGTACTTAATAGCACTAAGACAAAACAGTTCATAACATTTCTCATTTCTCTGAGGTGACAATGATAGATTGGCCATCTAGCCCTGTGAAGAGGATTAATCATATTCTATTTTGTGTGCTGTATTTACCCTATTTTTTGACAACCTTTGCACACCCAACCTATCTGGAAGTGGATATCTCTCTGAATTGCCTGTTCAAGTTTTTCCTCCATGTTTTTTTCTTCTTTGTCTTCTCACAGTGTCAAAGCTTGAGGGAGGTCACAAAAGGGCTGGTTAAAGGCATTCCTTTTGTGATATTTAAAAGAAATAAATTGATGTTTTTGTACTTAAGCTTATGTATGGTTTTCACAAAGAGTTTTTGGCAAGGTGGCCATTTTTCTATGCTTAACCATTCTTTTCTCCAGCAAATCCATGGCCTCTCAAAGCATGTTTTTGACTAAATGCAGGTGTTGTCCAAAAAAGTAGATAACCAGACAGGGTGAGATCATGGTGACTTTAGGAAGCTTTTACTTCCATGCGTGCCTCATCTGTGTTCCCAGTTTAAATATATAATGGTCTACAAGGTTCTCACTGTTAGGATTTTTACAGCATGATAGATTTGCACTGGGTGTGACAAAGATTAGATCTTAGTACATTAGAGGGTCAGCTCATGTTGGAAGATTGGGAGACAATGTCAGAGAGGAGAGACTGCATTGGTTTGGACACGTGCAGAGGAGAGATGCTGAGCATATTGGGAGAAGGATGTTAAGGATAGAGGTGCCAGGGAAAAGGAAAGAGGAAGGCCTAAGAGGAGGTTTATGGATGTGATGAGAGAGGACATGCAGGTGATGGGTGAAACAGAACAAGATGAAGAGGACAGGAAGATATGGAAGAAGATGATCTGCTGTGGCAACCCCTAACAGCAGCAGACAAAAGAAAAAGAAGAAGAAGAAGATAGATGTGTTTTGATTTTTTATGAATGATGCTATCATACAAATGATTCTTGACCGTAAATGGATTTATGGGCCACCATTAATATAAATGCTCATGAACTGACGTGGGAAATCGTGGAAAAGAAGAAGAGTTTCTTGTGCAATTTAGATTGGTCTTGTGGTTAGAAAACCCTGACGTCTTCTTCTGGTCTCTTAAAAATGTGCTTAAATAGAGAGTACATATTGCTCAAATGAATCTAGAGCAAGGCACATAAGTTAGTAGAAGAGCAGACTATAGAGAGGGGAAAAAGGCAAGTGAGATAACTGAACCACTGTACAAGTGGGAAAAATGGCAACCACTTCACCTCAATGGAAGTGGTGGGATGTAGTCACATCTAGCAAGACTTTATATGCACCTGTTTTACATCAAGATTACTTCAAGTTAGTCAAGCACAACCTGCCTGGATTAGAAGAAAGGTTAAAAAAAGAAATAAACTTATTTGTGTTAGCTGAAGCTGCATCTACAGTATGTAAGTGTTGATGACTGCCAGGAAGAAGCCAGTGAGACCATGTCTGAAAACCTTTCATAGTACAGTGTTGTTTAAGATAGACTGTTCCAAGATAAACTGTAATGAAATCTTTGCAATTTTGTTTGTTTGCATTGCAAAAAATTAAATGGAATTTTAGTGAGGAAATAATACCCGAATTGTATAGCCCGAGAAATTGCATTACATCTATCTAAAATGGAATCTTTCTCATTTTCTGTTCATCTAGATGGTAGCCTCTACTCATCTGCAGAAATTCATCTCTGTTTCTCTTTCACTAACACAAACAAGCAAGTGGTTGTTAAGTACTTTCAATATGGGTTCCATAGAAATGAAATACTTATTTTGTTCAGCAAATTGCTATAATCTTGAATTACTTTAAGGTAAAGATTGCATCATCTGATATGCCACTATTTAATGGAAAAAGATTCACTTTTGCCTTGAAATATAAAATACTGAGCACTACTGGAGTTTTAGTATACAGTACTGAACAATTTAATCTGTAATCTTTATAACCTTGTATTCTAAAATGACAAAAAAGATGATGATTTACATATAGCAAAGACATTGTGTTTGATATTACTCAGTTGTTGCTTTTTCATGTAATAGCTTCTAAAATAGGAACTACAAATTGTCAACAGTAAAAATATATATATATATATGAAATGGCTTTTAAAATCGACAGTATTAACAATACTTACATTTTAACTAACAATGATTAATTATAGGGCTTGATTATGGCTTGATTGCAGGAGACAGCATTAACATAACACAGTGCTTTGACCCCAGTTCAGAGTGACTTTGTGACAGAAAGATGTCTCGTCAGTTAAAGACTGTTATTCCAAACAATTCCAAGGTGCTTTTCTTTGCCAATGTGCTGCACCACATCCTTCATTTTGCTGTTGTCCATTACAGGACTCTTTCCGCATTATGGATATTAGACTGACAGACTACCAATAGCATTAATATATAAGATCTAGGGTCACTTTCAAATATTTTCATGCTTTCTTTCTTTTCTTGCCATATTCAACAGTGTCTTTTATTGTTATCAACTGTATCCCTCTGTTTAGACAGCTTCATTTAGAAAGGAAATTTCTGTTTCAAATTTGACATTGAATCTAGATAGATAGTAATTAACTGTTGTACTAAAAAAAATCCAATAACTAAAACTCTGAAAAGTTTTGGAAAAAAAATAAGAAGGAGCAATAAGTAATAGCTGTTGAAAATGTTGGGGAACACTTGTAACTGTAGCTTAGATACAGTATTAAAAATTTGAGCCGTTATCAAAGATTTTGGACAAAAATGTTGGAAGTACAATATCTGACCAAAATTACTCCCACCAAATATGCTGCATCCTTATAAATTTGCAAACCACATAGCAACAAGCATTTGATATTATATTAAAAGAGCAATAAGTCCAGAGTTTAGAAGGACAGAAATTAACAAAAGAAAAGAAAGATGTGTTACAAATCAGAAATTCAGAAAATAGACATGATGTTAAAATATCAGGATTAAGAAAGACCTTTACAATCAAAGGCTTATAATGGTTTCAGATAAGCCATTATTGGACAAGGGGAATTTTAGCAGAGATCATTGTATCATTGTGAAATAGCTGATTGATGACTATTTCAATGTTTTCCATGAACATGAACTATAAGAAGGGGCTAAATAAAAATGACAAACACAAGAAATGTTTGTTATTTTAGTCTTGTAAGATAAGGCCATGGAAGAATAAAAATCACAACGGAAATATAATTCTTCAGGATGTTCTGTGCATTGACGCCATGATCTCATTGCAATCATTGTGTCAGGACAATTCATTCTTCTTGACCTTACAACTGAACATGCATTGATTGTAATGTTAATTCACATGTTTGCCCATGTGTTTTCTCTGGTCATGCTACTTCTATACAGCTCTTTTAAATCACTAATTATGGGCGCACAGTTATTATTTTTTAGGCAAATAATGTAACGTGTTACTCCATTGTTGAGTAAACTCAAGTGATTTCATATTTCTCTTTATCTTTGCATCATTTATGTTTTTATGAACTTCTGAATTTTTTTTTGCTCTACATTATTATGTATTTGCTTACTTTGGATTGTGCTCTGACTCCTAGCCTGAGATTTCCTTATTGTGATTTTCATCATAAACATACATTTTTTGTACTGCTAATAAGGTGCCTGTACATGTTTTCTTCTGATTGGTCTCTATTTCATTTTATCAACTATATCCTTTAAAAATTCCTCATTTTATTAGTGAAACTCTCTTACTCTCTTACATTTCTACTACAGTATCTAAAAAAGTCTGACCTTAAAAAGTCCAGTCATGGAGTGAAGCCACAGGGTGTGGGTCTTCTGTCTCTTGCATTTCTAAAATGAAATGTGAACCTGTTGATAATAACTGTATGAATGCAAATACTGTATACACTGATCAACCACAGCATTAAAAACTCTTACCTAATATTGTAAAGGTCTTCCTCATTTTGCTAAAACTGCTCTGATCCATCAACGACCTCTAAAGGTGTCCTGTGGTGCATGGCACCAAGATGTTACCAGCAGATCCTTTAAGTCCTGTGAGTTGCAATGTAAGGCCTCCATGGAATGAACTTGTTTTTCCAGTATATCTTATATCCCACATCCTTGATCGTATTGACCTCTGAGGAATATGGAGGCCGTCAACACCTTGACCTCTTTGTTATGTTCTTCAAACCATCCCTAAACAATTTTTGCATTGTGACAGGGTGCATTATTCTGTTGAAGTGGTCACTGTTATCAGAGAAAACTGTTTCCAGGGCTACCTTCTTCCATTGCTCCATGGTCCAGTTCTAATGCTTATATCCTCACTGCAGGCACTTTCGGTAGTGTACAGGGGTCAGCATGGACACTCTGGTCGGTCAACAGCTACTCAGCCCCATAAACGGCAAGTTGTAATGCACTGTGCATATTGTCACCTTCCTCTCGTGGCCAACATTAAGTTTTGCAGCAATATGTGCTACAGTAGCTTTTCTGTGGGGCCACGTTTTGCTCCCCATGTACATCAGTGAGCCTTGGACATCCAGGACCCTGTTGCTGTTCCCCACTTGTCTTTCTTTGGACCATTTTTGGTAGGTACTAACTGCTGCATTCTAATAATAATTATAATAATACATTTTATTTATATAGCACTTTTCCCATGCTCAAGGCACTTCACAGAGTTTAAGAAAGAATGGCAGGGTATACAGTATATAGCAGTGTACTAAACCAGATAAATAAATAAAGAAGAGTAAGATAGTAAATTCAGAGAAAAGCCTAACAGACAACAAAATTGATGGTCTAGCACACACACACAGGGTACATGAGCATCTTGACATAGATGTAAACTGAAAGAAGGGTAGTAAAGTCAGGTAGAGCTAAACACCTTCCTGAACAGAAGAGTTTTGAGTTGTTTTTTAAAAGAATTCATGGAGTCAGCTGATCTACTTAATGTCGGTAGGTCATTCCAGAGTCTGGGTGCTATACAGCTGAAGGCCATGTCACCCATGGAGTGCAGATTAGCGCAGGGCACAACAAGATTGCCAGAATCAGAGGACCTTAGTGGTCGGACAGGCACATAGTGATGGAGAAGGTCACTGATGTAGTTTGGCGCAAGATCGTTTAAGGCTTTGTAGGTTAGTCGAATGGACAATTTTCTCAGCGTTAGAAAAGGAGAGGAAGGAGCGAACATGTGATATGTTACGGAGGTGAAAGTAAGAGTGTTTCTTAATGTGATTTATGTGGGCAGAATAAAAAAGGGAGGAATCAAAAATGAAACCAAGGTTCTTTGCAGTAGAGTCAGGTTTAATGAGATCACCGCCAAGATTGACTGGGAAGGAGCTCATTTTATTAAGTTGTACTTTAGTCTCAATTTGCAGGAGTTCAGTTTTGTTGCAGTTTAATTTTAAAGAGTTCTGCTCCATCCAGGTTTTAATTTCACTGAGGCAAGTTATGAGCTGAGAAAGCTCTGATGAAGTTCCACTTTTAACATTGAAATAGAGTAAAGTATCATCTGCATAAAAACGATAACCCAGTCCAAAGCTACGAATAATGTGGCCAAGGGAAAGCTTATAAATACAGAAAAGCAGAGGACCGAGGACAGAGCCCTGTGGAACTCCTTGTATGACTGGTGCGTGCTGGACCTGCTTTTGCCAAGACTAACAAACTCTTGCCTATCAGTCAGATAGGACTTGAACCACTGGAGGGCAGTGCCAGAGATACCCAGCATGTTCTCCATTCTGGACAGTAGAATGTCATGTCTGACAGTGTCAAATGTTGCACTGAGATCTAACAGAATTAATATGCTGGTTTGTCCAGAGTCAGCAGCCATAACCAAATCACTGGTTACCCATAGCAGAGCAGTTTCACATCTGTGCTGTGCTCTGAAACCAGACTGAAAGGGTTCCATCAAATTATTAGAAGTTAAGTAGTTGGTGAGTTGGGAAGCTACAACATGCTCAAGAACTTTTGAGAGAAAAGGTAAGTGGGAAATAGGCTGAAAATTGTTAAGACTGTCAGCATCAAGACCAGACTTTTTTAATATTGGGGTTACAGAAGTGGTTTTAAAAGTGAGCGGCACAAAGCCAGTGTCAAGGGATGAGTTTATTATTGTTGTAATAGTCAGGATTATGGAATGAAGGCAGGATTTAAGTAGTGTGCTGGGGATGGGGTCCAGTACACAAGTAGTCGGCCTCATCTTACAAAGCAGGTCATTAACAAAAGCAGATGTGACTGGTGAGAACTTAGAGGAGGAGCTGGATGGAGTGGAAAACAGGGAGAGATATAAACAGATGATGTATTTATGTTAGTTGAATTATTTAGATCTTTAATTTTGTTAAGTAAAAAGTGGAGGAATTTCTCACAGACTTCAGTAGAAGAGGTAGTTGGACCAGATGCGGGTTGTTTATTAACTACAGAGAACAAAACCCTTGGGTTATCATGGCCACTTTCTATTATTCTGCCATAATTGGTGTTCATGGCAGCAGATAGTGCTTCTTTGTAGGCTCCTTGGTGGTCAGAGAAAGCCTGGATGTGCACGGTGAGACCAGACTTACGTGACATTTTCTCAAGGCGTCGGCCAGCTGCTTTCATAGATCTCAATTCTGAATTATACCAAGGAACTAAACACTTAAAGGAAACCTCCTTATGTTTTAAAGGAGCTGTTTTATCTAATGCTGAATGAAGGGCTGTGTTAAAGTGGTCAACAAGTCTATCTAATGTTGATGGAATAGGTGAAGACAGTAAAAAATCAGAAATAGATCCAGAAAGGATAGAGGGACAGATATTTTTAAGATTTCTGTAAGAAATGTATCGTTTACAGGTAAGAGGAGGGAGAGGTAATGAGACAGTGAAAAGCACTGCTTTATGATCAGAGAGTCCCAAATCAGTGCTGTAAGTGTTGGCAACAGATAATCCAGATGTACAGATCAGGTCCAGTATATGACCACCAGAGTGGGTGGGAAAATCAACATGATGTGTCAAGTCAAAACAGTCCAGTAAGGACAGGAATTCATTTGTCAGTTTAGATGTGGGGATGTCAATATGGATGTTGAAATCAGCAAGAAGAATGACTCTCTGGAAAAAGGAACTTAACTGGGTTAATAGTTCAGTCAGATCAGATAAGAAGGATGCACTGTATCTTGGAGGATGATAAAGAACAATGAGTAAGACAGGACCTGATTCCGTTATTAGTTTAAGAGTCAGACACTCGAAAGACAATGGACAATCAATTTGGATTCTTTTGATGTTTAGCTTGTATATATTCTAGAAACACATCACACTCCATTTTGCAGAAGCTCTGAACCAGCCACCTATCCTTCACAATTTGTCCCAATTCAAAGTCACTCAGATCTTTACGCGTGCCCATTTTTCCTGCTTCCAACACATACCCTCCATTAACTAACTGTTCATTTTCTCCCTGATATACAGTATTCCATCCCATTGACAAGAATCATTGTAACAAGATCATCAATAGTATTTACTTCACCTGTCAGTGGCTTTAATATTGTGATCGATTGGTGTATAGTACTTGTAAAGATTCTTTGATCTCATTCTGTAAGTTAGGTCTGCTGGATCACTTGTTCTTTAGGGTTTTGAAAGAACATTAAATGTTTACAACCAAGTTCACCATCACTTTCTGATACTCATGTGTACATGGCTGTAACAGTTTTAGAGCATCCAGTAATAACACATGGCATATCAAATCCTAGAACTTTTTTCTTCTTCTTCAACGTCACCGGCATGACATTAATATTCTCTGTGTCTTTTGAAGAAACTGTCAGATTCTTGTTGTTTGTGCCTTAACTGTTTTATATTTTTACATCTATGCTAATAAAAGGCAAAGTCCTCACTAACTGACTGACTGACTCACTCACTCATCACTAATTCTCCAACTTACCGTGTAGGTAGAAGGCTGAAATTTGGCAGGCTCATTCCTTACAGGTTACTTACAAAAGTTAAGCAGGTTTGATTTCGAAATTCTATGCGTAACGGTCATAACGGTTGACAAGTCCGCCATGTTAAACTTTCTTATTCATGGCCCCATCTTCACGAAATTTGGTAGGCGGCTTCCCTGCGCTAACCGAAACCAATGTACGTACTTATTTCGGTGGTATGATGCCACTGTTGGCCGCCATATTGAACTTTCCAACAGTCTTTGTTACCTATGGGCCCATCTTCAAGAAATTTGGTACACGAGTTCCCAACGCTAACTGAATCCTACTTACGTACATATATACGTCCATAGCCTGCAGCTCGGTCACCGTGTGATGCGGCATTGGGTCCCCCATCCCCACACCTCTCACGTTTTTGGCTGTCTGCCTATATAAGGCCGTCCGTCGCTTCAGTCTCTTCATTCCCTTCCTTGCTTCACCACGGTATTCACGTCTCCCTGCTGATAACTGCAGCCTTTTTATTTGATCCATATTATAATTACGATTATAGTTATTGTATAGGTATTTTAGACTTAGTTTACATTGTTCAGGTACCCATTTCCTTTATCGTTCCAACCGTACCCCCATTAACATGTCTATCGAGGTGATCACCATCGATCAAAGAACTGTCACTTACCGAGTGGTTTCCATGCCCGGAGATGGCGCCTGCCTTTTCCATTCTCTGTGTTACATATTGCACGGCCATATCAGGCTCACTCTTGATATCCGGAGGAACATTGTGTCTTATGTATTGAATGACTGGGACAGGTTCAAGGTGTGGACTGATGACGGTATAGGAGATAATTATACTACACAGGAGCACTATAAGAGTGAAATGCTTAAGCCCTTCACCTATGGTTCTGCATGTGAGCTGATGGCTGCCGCTGCATTGTTCGGTTTTCACTTTCAAGTGTACCGAAATGGCCAAATATTTTACACCTTTGGACAACTGCCAATGCCTCTTAAACATCTTAGATTCACAGGTGACGATTTGAGTAGTGGACACTTTGATGTTTATGAATGTTTAAACTCTCAAAAGCTGGATGCAAAGTTATTGATGAAACCGGTTGTATGCTTACAAAGCTTGACAGATGCCAAATGTCACTTCAACACAACAAGTCCTGCAAATGCTAACGTAATTGAAACAAACCATGAAACTCAAACCGATTATGACAGCAGCAATCCAAGCTGTGAGATTTGAGGCAAGATTGCTTTTCACATGGCCAACTACATTGCATGCTCAAGAGTAAGCTCAGCGCACAGCTTGGTCATATTACAACCGGAGGGCCGAACTGACAACGAGGCATACAAAGAGATCCTTAACAAATAATTATTGGTATATTTTCCCTCATTTTAAAAAGGTTTACTTTTCTTCTTAATAAAAATTTTGAGGCAGTACTTCGCCGCTGCTGAGCGCGTGTATTTTGCTAGTGTTTATATAACTCTCAGTCTGTAAATAAGAGTTGTACTGTATATAAATCATCCATCCATCCATCCATAATCTGGTGCCAATCTCACCAGTGTGTCTTAGGTCTGTCCCAAGTTCTCCTCCTTTGGTACATGCCCAAAACACCTTCCTAGGAAGGTATCCCACCTTAACTGGCTCCTTTCAATGCAGAGAAGCAGTGGCTCTGCTTTGAGCCTCTCCCCTCCTGAATATCTGTGCTCCTTGCCCTGTCTCTAAGGCTGAAAACAGACACCCTGCGAAAGAAGCTCATTTCTGCCACATGTATTTGCAATCTAGTACTATCTGTCACTACCCAAAGCTTGTGGCCATCGGTGAATACAGGAATGCAGGAATGTAGATTGACAGATAAACTGAGAGCTTCATTTAGGCTCAGTTCTTTCTTCGCCACATTTGATCTGTACTACGTCCACATGACTATAGACACTGCACCAGTCCTCCCATTAATCTCCCACTCCCTTCTAGAGACCAAGATATTTAAACTCATCCACTTGAGGCAGCACCTTATTCCCATCCTCAAGAGATCACTGCACCCTTTACAAGCAGAGAACCAAGACATCAGACTTTGAGGTGATGATCCTTATCCCGACCACTTCACACTCATTTGCATACTGCCCAACTGCATGTCTGAAGTCACTGTCCAATGAAGCCAGGAGGACCACATCATCTGCAAAAAGCACAGATGAAATCCTGAGGTCACCTTCCACTCCTTGGCTGCAACCTAGAAATTCTGTACATATAAATTACAAATAGATTCTGTGACAGAGGTCAGCCCTGGCAGAGTCCCACATCCACTGGGATCGAGTCTAACTTATTACTGACAAAGCAAACCAAGCTCTCACTTTGGTTGTACAGGGACCAAATAGCCTGCCACAGCAGGCCTAGAACCCCATACTCCTGAAGCAGTACCCAAAAAGTGTGCTCATATGTATTTTCCCAAATAACATGAAAACTGGTTGGACATACTCCCATTAACTCTCCAAGAAGCAGGTTCAGTGTTCTATGACCAGGATGAAGTTTACATTGTTCTTACTGAATTTGAGGAAAAATTAACCCATTTTTTATAAATGTTTACATGGTTTTCACCTACACATCCATGTGCTTTAATGCAACCGTAGTTGAACTTGAAGTTGAAATACATCTGAAAGTAGCAATGCATAGAAGTCTAACCTACAGTATCTGAATAGAACAGGTGTAGTGTAATTTAGTTTAGTTACCTTTTCAACATGTTCGCAATCTAGGAGTTATGTTTGACTCTAGCATGTCATTTAAAGTGCATATTACAAAGTTGTCCAAATCATGTTTCTTCCATCTTAAAAATGTTGGGAAATTAAGGTGCTTTCTAAATAAACAGGATTCTGAGAAATTAATTCATGCATTTATTTCTAGTAGGATTGACTACTGCAATGTGTTGTCCACTGGATGTTCAAATTGTTCTTTATACAGCCTCCAATTAATCCAAAATGCTGCTGCAAGAATTATTACAAGAACAAGAAAATCCGAACACATAACTCCAGTTCTTAAATCCTTACACTGGCTCCCAGTTAAGTTTAGGGCAGATTTCAAAATCATTAAATGGCCAAGGTCCAGCTTACTTTTCTGAACTTATCATGACCTACAAACCAGAGCGCACATTAAGATCTTAAGATGCCAGTCTGCTTATGCTAGAGCTGCTGATTAACTGTACATACTGCATCTCTGTTGTTAGTCATTAGCACTAAAACATAAGTAACATGATAGTTAAAATTTGATACTAACCCTCACCTATTCTGTCTCTCTTCTCGGTACTCAAATGTGGCACTTGGTGCCACGGCCCACCGGCCAAGTTGTTTTGCCTGCCTAAGGTAAAGTCATCCCTGATGGAAGATCGAAGGAATCATGGGAAAGAGGGGTCCTTTCATTAGCGCTTTCAGCTGTGGAATGGCCAAATTGATGAATAAGGGTCTCCAGGACTCTAAACAAATCCAAATCATATTATGTGATATCATCTATTGTTAAATTCTACTCTGTACTACTAAAATATTTATTTTTATACTGTATTGAGGATTTGTTCTGTTCTGTGTATTGTACTGTATTGTATTGACCCCCTTCTTTTTGACACTCACTACCTGGAAAGGGGTCTCTCTTTGAACTGCCTTTCCCAAGGTTTCATCCATTTTTTCCCTACAAGGGTTTTTTTTTGGGAGTTTTGTCTTGTCTTCTTAGAGAGTCAAGAGGCAGGGCCTGTTAAAGCCCATTGCGGCACTTCTTGTGTGATTTTGGGCTATACAAAAAATAAATTGTATTGTAAATAAATTGTTTCAAATACTCTTGGATTTCGGATAATTTGTTAAGTATTCCTGATTTTTATGTACTCTTATTAAAACAAGTGGTTCAAGCAGTTGACCATTCTGAAGTCTTGTTCACCACTTAATGTGAACTTGTCTGACAGTTTAGTTCAGAATTTGAAATCCTTCAGTTTTTCAAATATTAAAAATAAAATTGATATTTTATTGCATATACTAATGAAGCATGAAATTTAACTTCTAATTGACATATTAAATATGGTTATGACAGAGCACTGTAACCTCAACACCAATCTACTTGAATATTTGGGAAAACTTGATTACACAATATAGTACACATAAGCCAGATTTTTTGTACTGTTCCATTATACAGCTCAGGAAATATGTTTAATTTGGGACATCCCCAGATATACTTTATATAATTAGGCTGTAATTTGGGTTCATTTTTTAATTTAGTGACACTTTGTAAAATATTACATACTGTATACTCTACATATGTTTCCAATCATCTGTGCAAAACACTCTGGAAAAAAAGTTCATTGTGATTTTAATTATTTTCCAAACATACACACCTGTGATGTGGTCCTTCAGATATGTTTATAACAAAAAATAGGCCAAGGGGCAAAACCTCCCATTATTTCAATAACCAAAAAAGAACTGAAAAAGTGTTCTGAACTTTAAAGGCTTCACAGATTTCCATAATTTCAAAATGAATATCTTTTTCAATAAGAAAATTAAATATTTTTAGAACAAGTTATACAATTTTAAAATATTATAAAACTATATAACATTCTCAGCCCCTCTCAAAACCTTATGTAATATCTTAACTGCTCTTAACGCAAGCATTATCAGTGAATATGCAGTCACCTATTTCCTTTCAGAAAATGTGAACCAGACCTGTGATTGTTGGTGCGGCTGCAATTATGCTTATATGCAGACCATGCAAGGTCACACACACGTTTCAAAATGTTTTCTTTCATTCCCCAAGTTTCAAATAGAAATTTAAAAATAAAGGACAAATAAATGCAATTAAGAGTAGACTTTTATACTATGCACTCCCCCTCTCATCAGCAGGCAACAGACAAGCAAGTAAATGGAAATATAAATAAAGTTCAAATCTAATACAATCCAACCTCCAATCTCTCAATTCCTGTAAATAAACATATGAAGTGGTTTGAGAATATCCTCTGGACCTGTTGTACTAGCTATTCCTGGACACATTTTTTCCAGCATAAGTATTGTTTATCTTTTACAGTTTCATCAGAAGTCATTAAGGTTTTTCCAGATTCACAAAGTATAAGTAGACAGGATTAGTGAATTCACATGACCCTCAAATATCGTTGGCCACTGATTCCTGGCCAGGACTCAATTTGTATTGCTCCTAATGGATCTGAAGTTCAATAATAACCAGATGGCTTCTGGTTCCAGTACCTCAACATAACCTTTTCCAGGAAGGAGCTTAGGAGTGTGATCCCTTATTAATTCAATCACACTCCTGTTACCTTCTTTTCTAAAAAATGGCAGCTAATGTTCCATTCTGGCAATCCAGCAGCTCTGACCCCACCTCCTAAGTAACATAAAGTTGGCATGTTAGAAAAAATACCCTCACAATATCAACATGCTTTTATTGACCCTTTAGGTCTTGCCACTGTAGAGTGCATGAAAGCATAACTAAGACCTCAGCCTCAGAGATAGACCCAACCTCAACCAACGCTTCAGGCATAGCCTTCTTTGAGGTGTGTGTATCCATTAAAGTAAAAAGTTACTCAATGTTTCTCCACCCTTGCCAAAAACAGCCTGGAAAAAGCTTATGACCATGTGTAATACATCATAGTATTTTGTGGAGTGAGAGCTGTGTTTGCATATTTGAGACTGTCAGGTCTGTTCTCTGCCGGCATCAGACTCCTCCAACATTGTATCCTATCCTCTCCTGTTCATGAAATTAATGGACAGGTTATCAAATTAGCCAATATTTGGACAATATCAAGTGAGTGCCTAAAGGGTCGGATCTCTACTGTTTGCATAAACAATGTTGTTCTTGACCTCTTCAGAATGTGACTTCCAATGCACACTGCAATGCAAATGAGATGAGAGCTACCACCTCCAAAACTAAAGTCATTCTTCTCTTCTGGAGAAATGTGTCCTGCATTCCACAGGTAAGGGATGATTAGCTGCCCCACATAGAGGACTTCAAGTGCCTTGGGGTCTTGTTCACAAATGAAGGGAAAGGTGATCACCACATTGAACAATAAATCTGTACAGCAGTAGCGGTTTTATGATCATTTCACTGGACCTTGAATTAGGATCTAAGTCACTAGATGAAGCTGTCAATCTACTGGTCAATTTACATTTCCATTCTAACCATGGTCTCGAGATCTGAGTAATGGTTAAATGAAATAGATTACAACTACAATTGTCCATAATGAGGCTCTTGCACAGAGTTGCTGGACTTACAGTCTGCAAAAGGATTATGAGCTCCAAAATGCAGGAGGAGCCACTACTTTCTCAGATCAGTGAATTGGGCCTTTTAGCTAGGATGTACCCTGTGTATCTTCCATTGGAAGTGTAAATGGGACAATCTACTGATAGAAGACCAAGGAGCAGAGCAGCTGGTTAGATCTGATTTACTGAAGCACTGGAGGAAGTTGCTTGAAATAGGGAGGCAAGGTCAGAATGGCTCAGCCTATTGATACCAGAGTCCTTATTCAGAATTGCATAATGAATATTATTTTAATCACTAAATGTTCAGTTGTGTTAAAATGGGACTTTAGGGAAGGGCAAATTATTGGTCCATCTTTTCCACTCTACTAATTCAAAAATATATTATTCCTGGCACAGCAATACTATAGCATATTTTGAGCTTTTTGTTATATGTATGTTATTTCACTATCCCACTCACAGAATATACTGTCGATCTAGTCTTATATCTATATATCTAATAACGCAAATAAGCACCATCATTAAAATTGAACAACAAATGTCATTGTAAAATATCTTGATGAAGTCACCATTAAAATATATTAAATTCAAATTACGAAACTTTATGAAGGGGATAAAGTCATCCAGTGTATTGGGCCAGTTTGTAGCTTACACATCTATCTATCTGTCTATCTATTATATAGTGTGTTTCATGCCTATTTCTCATACAGTGCCTTTCAAATCTATCTATCTATCTATCTATCTATCTATCTATCTATCTATCTATC
>JANRMT010062821.1:17829985-17870919 GCA_026402145.1 Polypterus bichir lapradei | reverse complement strand
CTATCTATCTATCTATCTATCTATCTATCTATCTATCTATCTATCTAGTCAATCCACATGCTCTCATGATCTTCATTATTGTGTCAATGCACATCTTGGCCTGTCCAGTACCAGACCCATAGAACAAATCCAGGTTAAAATGTGTTTCCACCATGCTGCCGAATCTGATGCCAGCTTTTCCATTTCTACTGTGCACAAAAACATCAGTCTGTGATATCCACAGTCCCCTTATTCTTTCCATAAAGTTCCCTATAGATGTGGAAAGGAACAGGAGAACCTGCCACCCAAGTTTTATACGACACCAGTCTCTAAATTGCCAAATCCTCTGCCAGCTTGCCCAGTTCCCCATAATGTCTGCACCCCCACCTCTGTATTCTTCCAATGACATAGATGTGTCGTGTAACACATCCATAGCATAAGTCCAATTCAAATCTTATTCTGCCTCTGCTAATAGAGTGCCCAGTTCTTGACCATTCCCACTGTATTCCATAAATCCATATCATACAATCACTAGTCCTATGATTTTTCTCAAATCTTGTATTCCAGTTTATCATTTAGCACACCCATAGAATCATTCCTACACTAATTTTATTCTACACTTGCTCCCAGTCTGCTCGCTTATGCAAGTTTCCAGCCTTACCACAACTGGGCACAAATTCACATTGTAAGATCCACAGACACCCACATCTTAAAACATAACTTACCCCCCAACCTGTCTTGTACTTACCCACAATCCAACCTAAATCTTATTTGGTCTTTATGGTCAAGATACCTATATTTCTAAATTTATCCCTAATTTCACTAAGCCTGACAAAAAAGGCAACTCATATGCCCACTATCCACCAGCCCAGTGAGGCCCACTAGCGACCACACAACCAGGGCAGATAAACTCTAGCAGCAAGGAGACACAACCAAAATGCTCCAACATGATGATCACAGAGACAAGTCTCGACCATCTGCGGAGCTTGTCCGTCACAGGTTCAAACCCAAGTGAGCTACACTATTATTTCCATGCCAGGGCACACCTAGGTAGCTCTCACAGCGAGGCTGTCTCACTTATTGTTGTCTATCATCCCCCGAAATACAATGCATCTTTTTTATCTGATCTGACTGAATTATTAACCCACTTAAGTTCACTTTCCCAGAGAGTCATTCTTCTTGGCGATTTCAACATCCTTATTGACATTGCTACATGTAAACTGAGAAATGAATTCCTGTCCTTACTGTACTGTTTTAACTTGGTGCAGCATGTTGATTTTTTACCCATTCTGGTGGTCATATACTGGACCTGATCTGCACATTTGGATTATCTGATCAGCAACACTTATAGCAGTGATTTGGGACTCTCTGACCATAAAGCAGTGCTTTTCACTGTCTCATTACCTCTCCCTCCTCTTACCTGTAAACGTCAAATTTCTTTCCGAAACCTTAAAAATATCTGTCCCTCTGTTCTTGCTGGATCCATTTCTGATCTTTTTCTGTCTTCACCTATTCCATCAACACTAGATAGTCTTGTTGACCACTATAACTCAGCCCTTCATTAAACACTCGATAAAACAACTCCTTTAAAATATAAGGAGGTTTCTTTTAAGAGTTCAGCTCCATGGTATAATTCAGAGCTACGATCTATGAAAGCAACTGGCCGACGCCTTGACAGAATGTCACGTAACACTGGCCTCACTGTTCACATCCAGACTTTCTCTGACCATCAAAGGGCTTACAGGGATGCACTAACTGCAGCCAAGAACATACATTATGGCAGAATAATAGAAAGTGGCCATTAATAAATAGCTAAATTACTTGAATCTGCATCTGGCCCAATTACCTCCTCTACTGAAGTCTGTGAAAAATTCCTCCACTTTTTCCACAATAAAATTAAAGATCTAAATAATTGAACTAACATAAATCCATCATCCATTTATATCCTTCCCTGTCTTCTCACTCCATCCAGCTCCTTTTCTAAATTTTCACCTGACACATCGGCATTTCTTAATGACCTTCTTTGTAAGATGAGATCAGCTACTTGTGTACTGGACCCCATCCCCACCACACTTCTTAAATCCTGCCTTCATGCCATAATCCCGACTGTTACATCAATAATCAATACATCTCTCGACACTGGGTTTGTGCCAGCCACTTTTAAAATCGCTTCTGTAACCCCCATGTTAAAAAAGTCTTTTCTTGATGGTGACGATCTTAACAATTTTTGGACTATTTCCCACTTACCTTTTCTGTCAAAAACTCTTGAACGTGTTGTAGCCTCCCAGCTCACCAATTACTTAACCTCTAATAATTTGATGGAACCCTTTCAGTCTGTTTTTGATTAGGTGGTGGTGGCGCAGATCGCCACCACAGAAAACCAGAAAAAGAACAGAAGAGAAAGTAGGGGTTAGTACGAATTTTGGAGCCACCATGAATAATAATGATAATTAAGTGAATATACAGAGCATCAGGATTTAACTAAGAGAAGCTATGAGAAAACCATATTAAAGTAATGTTTTCAGCAGTGTTTTAAGTGTTCCACTGTATTAGCCTGACAAATTCCTATTGACAAGCTATTCCAGATTTTAGATGCATAACAGCAGAAGGCCGCCTCACCACTTCTTTTAAGTTTAGCTCTTGGAATTCTAAGTAGAGACTCATTTGAAGATCTAAGGTTACGATTTGGAATGTAAGGTGTAAGACATTTCGAAATATAAGATGGAGCGAGATTATTTAAGGCTTTGTAAACCATAAGCAGTATTTTAAAGTCAATTCTAAATGACACAGGTAACCAGTGTAGTAACATCAAAATTGGGGTGATGTGCTCGGATTTTCGTTTCCGAGTTAAAATTCTAGCAGCTGCATTCTGCACTAGTTGCAAACAATTGATGTCTTTTTTGGGTAGTCCTGAGTGGAGTGCATTACAGTAATCTAGTCAACTGAAAACAAAAGTTTGAACTAATTTTTCAGCATCTTGCAATGTTATAAGAGGTATAACTTTTGCTATATTTCTTAACTGAAAAAATGCTGCCCTAGTAATCTGATTAATATGTGATTTAAAATTCAGGTCAGAGTCAATAGTTACCCCTAAATTCTTTACCTCCGTCTTTACTTTTAATCTTAATGCATCAAGTTTATTTCTAATCTCATTATTTCCATTATTGCCAATCACTAAAATTTCCATTTTCTCTTTATTTAGTTTGAGAAAATTACTCCTCATCCATTTGGAAACACAAGTGAGACATTGTGTCAGTGAATCAAGAGCGTCTGGGTCGTCAGGTGCTATTGATAAATACAGATCTGTGTCATCGGCATAGCTGTGGTAGCTCACGTTATGCCCTGAGATAATCTGACCTAACGGAAGCATGTAAATCGAAAAGAGCAGTGGACCCAGGATAGAGCCTTGTGGAACACCATATAGAATATCATGTGTCTTTGAAGTATAATTACCACAACTAACAAAGAAGCAAGAGTTTGTTAGTCTTGGCAACAGCAGATCCAGCTCAGCGCCAGTCACACAAGGAGTTCCCCAGGGCTCCATCCTCGGTCCTCTTCTCTTCTGTATTTATATGCTTCCCCTTGGCCATATTATTTGTAGCTATGGACTGGGTTATCATTTTTATGCAGATGACACTCAACTATATTTCAATGTCAAAAGTGTAACTTCATCAGAGTTTTCTCAGCTCGCAACTTGACTCAGTGAAATTAAAACCTGGGTGGAGCAGAACTCTTTAAAATTAAATTGCAACAAAACTGAAGTCCTGCAAATTGGCACTAAAGTGCTACTTAAGAAAATGAGCTCCTTTTCAATCACTCTTGATGGTGATCTCATCAGACCTTCATCTGATGCAAGGAATCTTGGTGTCATTTTTGATTCCTCCCTTCTTATTCCTCCCACATAAACCACACTAAGAAACTTTTTTACTTTCACCTCTGTAACATATCCCATGTTCGCTCATTCCTTTCCTTTTCTAATGCTGAGAAATTTGCCCATGCTTTTATCACATCCCGCATCGATTATTGTAACTCCTGTCACACATGTGCACATGGGAGGCAGCTAAAGGGCTTGAGTGAAGGCAGTTCTGAGGCATGCCGGGATGTGGCAGAATGCACTGACTCTTTTTCTCCCTTTCCTGTAGACCATTCCCGGGAGATTCCACCTGGCTCTCTTGACGTCACTTCCGGGACCAAGCCAATGGAAGTAGACCTTACCGGCTCCGGCCCCTGTGATGTCACGTCCGGGCTCGATCCAATGATTGAAGAACATGGGCCCGATCCTTATGACCTCACTTCCTGTCTTCCCCTTTAAAAGCCTGCCCTTTTTCCCTTTTCCCTCAGTCTTGTTTTGGGCTCATTTGTATGCACATCAGTGCTGTTTATTGTGATAAAAAATGACTTTGCAGCCAGGATACCAGAATATACGGGTGGCTGCCCCAAACCTTTATCAGAGTATGTCTTATTATTGTGACACTCCCTACTGGCAGGTGCCTCTTCTAATCTTATATCACAGCTCCAGTTGATTCAAAACTCTGCTGCAAGAGTCCTTACATGAACCGGCAACAGTGAGCACATCACACCCATCCTGCTTCGCCTTCACTGGCTTCTCACGTCTTACAGGATTGAATATTAAATTCTATTAATAACCTACAAAGCTTTAAATGGCCTTGCAGCGGACTACATCAGGGACCTTCTAAATCACTATGCTCCTGTTCATCTACTAAGGTCTTCTGATTCTGATAATCTTGTTGTGTCTCACACTAAACTACACTCTGGGTAACAGGGCCTTCAGCTCCATAGCACTCAGACTTTGGAATGATATCCCGAAATTAATTAGATCAGCTGACTACATTCATTCTTTTAAAAAACAACTTAAAATGCATCTATTTAGGAAGGCTTTTAACTTAACATTCTGCCCTTACTTTCAATTTTCCTCTCTGTCCAGGTGCTCAGAATAATTTGTGTGTCTGTTATATCACAAATTAGGTTATTTGTTAGGTTTTTCTTCTAGTATTGAATTTAGTATCTTACTCTGGTTTATTGTCATTTATTCTATTTAATGCTTTGTTATCTGTTTCATTGTTCTATTCAGGAAAACATTTGTATCCAATGTTACATATACCCTGCTGTTTTTTTTCTAAGACTCCGTGAAGCAAATTTGAGCATGGGAAAGGTGCTATATAAATACAATGTATTATTATTATTATTATTATTATTATTATTATTATTAAAATTATTATTATTATTACTGTGCTGTGGCAGACTGGTTGAAAAACACTGGTCTAGATGATTGTGATTACTTTCATGCGGCTTGCACTTTTCAAAAATATGTCTTAGGTCTCTTACCCCCATTGCTGTCTACAACACTTTGGTACAGACACTTTGAAACAGCAAACAGGAAAAGCAAAAAAAGGCATTAATTACACCATATCTAGTTAGCAAACTCTGTCATAACAAGAGTGAGAAAAAGTCTATGTGTAAGCTCGCCTTCATTTTCTCTTCAAGTGAAGATGGGGTGTTTCATTAAAGAAATAACCAAAGTTTCTTTGATTTTTGAGTTGAAGATGCCATCTCCTTAATGTTGTGCTTGCTCATCTGTAGTTACATTAATAGCGGGTGTGAACTGTGAACCATGGACGTGAATATGTAAGAGTGTGTTGATGATTGTCCAATCACTTTAGATTAAAAAAATCTAAAAGAATACTAATTAGCTGCCAATAAATGTGGGAGTGTTTGGTGTGCATAGAGATGCATCCCTGGAAAAATATGAAAACAACCAAATAAAGGGGAGCCTCAGGTCATCTGCTTGCCAAACTATCAAGGACTTACATAAACTCTTATTTTGCCGGTGTCCTTTACTCTGGAAATATGGGTATTCACACATAATTGTTTTTTTTTATTCACACACTTTTTTTTATTCACATAGAAATGAAATACTGTACATACAAGTTGGAACAAGTTTTTAATGGATGTTGACATGTGTGACTCCATCATGATTATTTTGCATAACCTAATTAATTTAAGTAGAGTTTTTAAAATATTTGGTGGTGATGGTGGTGTCCAGCGCCCCATATTACAAACTACCACTGTTACTTAGCCAAAATTATTTTAAGAGACAAATTGTTTAAGATAATGTTAATGGTAAATTTACCTTAGTTTGCTTAATTTTGAACCTGAACATAATGTAGCCTTAATGTAGATAAAGTGAAATAGTTCAACCCCATATAAATTAAAGGTAATAGAATGTTGTTAATGATAGCACAGTATGACAATAGAATATCTCTTAGATTGAAGTAAAACAGCTAGAAAGAAACATATACTGTTGGCATATAATTTTCTTTACACTTGTGTGGTGAATAATATAACAGATATAAACCTTAAGAAATGTAACCTATATAATTACCATAGACAAGAAGTTTCCCTTTTTTCCTTTTTTTTTTGCATGTATTATCAACCTTTTCTTCTTATTTTTTGTTTGAATTGTTTGCTTTACATTTTACTAAAATGTTTAACATGAAGACACTTGGACTGTGGAATTTTTTATGTGTGGCGAATCATAGTAGTGCTGGAATGCCTTTCTGGTAGCTGCATTTGAAGTCTTTTAAACTATTTGGAAATCCTCGACAAATTCAGCTATAATTATATTGTCACAATATCTCTTTAAGCCATTTTGTAAACATTGACTGGGATTCTATTTCAACTTTGTGACTTGATAGCTTTTTCCAGATTCCAAGACCCTTTGTATAAAGAAGGTTTCTATGTTTCCATGGTGAGTAGACATTTAGCCAGTAACCTTGAGTACGTGATTCCTCCAATTTAATTTTAAACATTTAGGTCCCCAGACTTTGAGAGAAGGACAAGCCATTTAGTCCAGAAAAGCATTTTTTGCTGTTCCTTTCTGTACAGCTAGTACTGTTATGTATTTCTTGATTCACAGTAACCAAAATAGTACTTTCAATTATAGTCTCCCTAAAAGCAGTAGAGTTTGATCATAATATCTCATGACCTGTATTAAACTTTTTTCATTGTTTTAGTGTATTAGCTTGACCATAAGAATGTTTCAGCATCATAAACTCTTACACCTCACTGCAGATATTATTTTTGCAAAATAGGCACAGGGATGTAGCAGTAAGTGCAGTTGCCTCACACCTACAAAGGCTGTGTTGGATTCCTGGCCCAGTCACTGCTTATGTAGAGTTTAGCTCTTCTTCTCAAGACAGTTGAAATCCCTCTTCCCTAAGATGTGCAGGTTAATTTCCTTGAAACCTTTATTGCCATTTTCTGGTGTGTGTGTAATTATACTTTGTGAGTGTGTCCTGTGTGAAATGGCACTTCCTTGAACTTGATGCTATAGTTGAATTAAGCAGTTTTGAAAATTAAGGTATTTTATATTCTTGATAACCGAAAGTACCAATTTCTACTGAACTGAGTTCTTGAAGTGTAAATCCACCTTAAGGAATACCGTACCTCTTAGTCCTACCTACAATTTTGGTGTGATCTGAATCTAACAGTAATATTAATTACAAAGAGAAGTGGTCTAAGCACAGACCCCAAAGGGACAAAGACAATGATATCATCTGTATGTGGTTTTTCTTCACACATTCACACAATTCAAAATCCAACTTCCTAAGTGTTCACTGTTTTCAGTGGCATTTAGTTTTACAATTTAGGATTCTTCAAAATATATTATTTTTATTTGGTTTTATTGTTATATTATTAATCTATTTATATTTTTGTTTTTACTTTTGGTGTTGTACTAGAAGCATCAGAAGGGTTTTATTTGTCACATCTCGTCTTCTTCTTCGCCAGTGTTTCTCATTTCTGTGTTCTTCTTCTCCAAACAGCTCTGTTCTGAACCTCCTCGCCAGTCAAGCCCTTTTCCTTCAGATCTTTTACTTTAACCATCCACATCTGCTATTGGCCTTCCTTGCTTTCTCTTCCCCTGTACTTCCATTCCCTTCACTCTTTTGCCTACATATTCATTGTCTCTCCTCATCACATGTACTTATGACTTTAACTTACTTTCCTGCACTTTCTTAGATATCTCTCCCACTTTTGTTGTACCTCTGATAGTCTCATTTCTTAGTCTGTCCTGTTTTGTAATTACACACATCCATCTCAGCATTCTCTTTTCTGCCACATCTAGCTTCTTCTTCTTCTGTGCTCCATTTACTGCCCTGGTCTCAGCTCCATGTATCATTGTGGGGTTTACCATGTCTTAAAAACCTTACCTTTAACCTTCTTAAATCTTCAATCAGACAATATTTCTGACACCTTCTGCCAATTGTCCCCTACAGTGCACTGTATGGGTTATCACTGTATCTAATTTTCCATCTTGAGCTACCACTGATCCTAGATATTTAATTGTATCCATTCTTTTCAATTGCTTTCCCTGCAGGCTAACTTCTTAATCTTGATCATCATTACCTCATATATTCCGTCACAGTTATGTTTAGAAACCCAACTGATATTTCTAGGAGTGGGTGTTGGTGTACAATGTTAATTGCCAAAGTGTTCTATACAAAGGAAGGCTGGTTTTGTTATTTGTTTGAACTTTAAATAAGAAAGGCTTGTTGAAATATCAAATCGTAATCAAATGTTTTGGAATTTTAGGAACTTGACTTCTGCTTTTCCTCAGCTTTCTTTCTTGCCTTGTACTTGCACTAGACACCAGATTGACAGCCTGTTATAGTTCTTGCTGTCCCAACTATGTTATCATCCTTTGTTTTGCTTAACCTCTGCTGCTAAGAAGAAATATTCTTTCAAGTGCAATACATTCCTTCTTCCTCCTGATAAACATACCCTTTACCCACTTTTAATAGATACCAGCATAAAGATACAGAATGGAAAGAATTGAACTGTACAGCCTTTTTACATTTGACCAACAAAAAACTTCCTCTGTGGTCTGGTCTTTTAACGGCTATGGATGACTCACTGGTACTGGGGCTGACAAAAGGCATATAGTATGGTGGCACATAGATTGTATGGACACATCCTGATCCTGAAAACAATTCTAGATTTAACCAAAACTGAAATCAGAAGAACATTCAAAGCTGCCTTGTGCCAGTGGCTCTTTCAGTCTAGAGTTGGGCGGAGAGTGGAATACTAGCACACATACTTTTACCTTCCTATAATAAAAGAAAAAAAAATATGAATGTATTAGATTTGTCAGGGTTAAAATTTGAAACTTGTTATTAGGACTTCTGTTTACTTTTATTTTAATTTGCTTCCCTGATTTTCGGTGGACTTTTTAGCACTCTAACTTTTTGGGGGGGCTATGTGCCCCTCGAAGAAAGATGCAGAGCTATCCTGTGAAACTATGCAGGGAGCGTGTGTGTGTGTGTGTGTGTGTGTGTGTGCATCTGTGAATGAGTGGGTGAGAGAGAGAGAGAGAAAGATGATCAAGTATTTAAACAACAGAATTTACAAGACCCACTCCTCCACAAAAATCCACTAGCTTTGGCATGTAGTCACTGGTGATCTTGAGAAAGATTCTGGCTTGGATAGCTTCAGATCACATATTTAGGGAAAATGAGCGCAAATGATGTTGCCTCTGTCCAGAAGTGAGTAGTACAAGGCAGAACTGACAGTGTGAATGTGTCATCCGGGGACACATCAAAAAAAGATAACTGAACTGGCATGGAAGGAACCACATTAGAGAGTGAGGGAAAGGCACTTTGTTTCACAATGTATCTGGATACCTGCACCAGTGATTACAAAACGTCAGTCAAATAACGTCATAAAAAAAAAATCACACAAAATGAAGATCTATTAACATATTGTCATATAATGCAAACGGCAAAGGAGAGTATTAAAAGATACTTCATCATCATCAAATACTCAATGCCAAACGCAGACTCTCAAATTAATATCGTTAAATTTCCAATTTTTATTCAATGGGCAAAGTTCTAAACTATACTATGCATAATTAATGTAGTTTATAATAATTATGACTAATACTTCAAAAAGGGGAGATGCAAGCTTTAAATTAAATTATTATTGTTTGCTGTTGTTTAGCCTGGTTCACCATTGAAGTCCATTTCATGTTAATTTTGTTAGTGCTGTTCTTCATGAAATTTAACATTTTTTTCAGGTATCACTACAAACACAGAATGAGAAACAGATTTTAAAAATATTTTTATTTTGCGCAGATGATTCCTTTAAGTTCATTTGGGACTACAATGTGACTACAATGTAGGGCTTCCGGATAAATCTGTCTTGTGATGGACTGTCCAGGATTGGTTCCTTCTTTTTGCTCTATTCTGCCAGAATAGGTTCCAGATGAAGGGATTTCAATTACAGTTGCTCAATTGCTTACACACTATTACCAAACTTATTAACTAAAAATCCCAAACCATACCACCATCTATCAAAATAAAAACTCTTTTCCCGAACTTATAAACACTATTCCCCTATTTTGACACATGTGTGTTGGTGCATGTTGGCTCCTTACTCCCTCTTCTATAATGGGAGCCTCTTGAACCTGACACCGTTGACAGTCATGACCAGGATGAGCGTGGCAGATAAGGACAAAGCACACCAAATAAGGGGATGGTTAAAAGTGCTAGTACAGTAATCCCTCGCTATATCGCGCTTCGACTTTCGCGGCTTCACTCTATCGCGGATTTTATATGAAAGCATAACTAAATATATAACGCGGATTTTTCGCTGCTTCGCGGGTTCTGCGGACAATGTGTCTTTTTACTTCCTGTATATGCTTCCTCAGTTGGTTTGCCCAGTTGATTTCATACAAGGGACGCTATTGGTGGATGGCTGAGAAGCTAACCAATCAGAGCACGCAGTTAAGTTCTCCTGACTGAGAAGCTAACCAATCAGAGCACGCAGTTGACCTCCTGTGTGCTGAATGCAGTGTTAACCAGGAAGTCTCGTCTCGCTCATTCAGCATCAACGTGTTTCGCTGTGTAAAGAGTTGTGCTCTTTAGTGTTTATCTTTGTGCATAGTCAAGCATTTCATTATGGCTCCAAAACAATCTGCTACTGCTTCAGGGGCCGTGCCCAAGCGCAAGAAGAAGATGTTAACGATTGCCGAAAAGGTAAACGTTTTGGATTTGTTGAAGGCTACGATTCTTTTTATTTAAAAAGTAGGAAAGGAATATAAGATCTACGGCTGCAGTGTCCTTTTAACCAGGGTGCAAAACGAGTTGTAAGTGAATGTAATAAGGCAGTAGTCTGGATGGAATCTGCTTTAGGGATTTGGATTGAAGACTGCCAGAAGAAGAACAACGGCAGTGCTACACAATCGCCTGAAGTGGCTCCTTTACAAGGGCTGTAACACTCTCCTTTGTTGTGCAGTAAAATTAAACTCATTGTTATCGGACAAGTCATCGTGTCATTGTTGGTGAGTAACCATAATTAATTTTCTTCTTACAGTGCTTAGTACATGTACGTACGTTTAGTGTCACTGTACACACATTTACTGTATACTATTTTTCTTGCATTGTACGTATTTATTGCTGGTGACCTGTCTATCGTAATGGCTGTAACATATGTGATATCGGAGACACTCAATATCTTTAAAATAATATTTAGGTTTTACTGTATATAAACAGTGTGTTTATATACATAATTTCAATGAATCTTACCTAATATCTAAGAGAATACAAAGGGATTATGCTGTATAACTCTGCGGGGAATATTTATAAACAGTGCGGGAGAGTTTATAAGGGCTTAAAATATATAAAATAACCATACAAACATATGGTTTCTACTTCGCGGATTTTCACCTATCGCGGGGGGGTCTGGAACGCAACCCCTGCGATCGAGGAGGGATTGCTGTACTTTTATTATAAAAAAAATTCGAAGGTCCCAGGTGCAGTGCTGAAAAAAGTTCAATAAATAAATAATCTATAAAAAAGAAAAGTTCATATGGACATCAAAATCAATAAAGAGATAAATCTGTTAAAACAGGGTTAAAACAATGCAGTGCAGGAAACTCATTTAAAATCTGAAAGCCCTGATGCCTTCCTTTAAAACTGATGCCTCTGCAGCTTATCATATCTGGACTTTGCAGCCCGGACAGATATCAACCAGCAGGTTCAGACACTCATCTCTTCCAGCCCATGTCTCCCGTTTCCAATCCTACAACATCTGCGGGTAGCCACCGAACCCTGCTCCACCTGAACTACTGCCAATCCAGTCTCCACCAGGCGCGGGTGCTCTGTACTTCCACCACTGGCAATGGCTCCACCCAGCCATTCTCAGTACCCCTGAGAATGATGGTCGCTCCTGCTCCCAAATACACTCAACAGGAGTGACGCACAACCTCCTCCTGAGTGATGGCCACTTGCTCCTCCTTGGGGCTCTATTCCCGTCCACCTGCTTACTCTCTGTTCAGTGGCTTGTTTGTTATGTTTTTATTAAAACGGCCACTCTTTGAGCCACGGACCTGCTATACCACAACATGATTCAGATTAATTTCACACACAAAAAGCCTTCATGTATCATTGGTTTCACTATGTGCTGATTTAGAAAGGACAGGCTTCAGTATCATTAACTCAAGTCAACACAGCTGGAACACATTTAGCACACAATTCCTCAGATGCAAACACTACAAGTCAAAATTGTTCACACACAAGTCATAGTCTTAGGAACAATGGATCAACCGCCACAGGAAGAAAGAGGAAGAGGACACAGGAAGGGAGGCAGAAGAGAGTGAGGAAGAATAAAAGCAAGAGCAAAGAGACAAATGCAATTCATAACACTCTTGTTGACCACGTCCTTGTACATGGGATGTTGATGGCTGAAGCTGGTCAAAGAGTGCAACCAAACCTGAGCCTCTTCACAGTAGCTTCTATAGTGCAAACCTTCAGAGAGGGAAATAGGCAGATATTTTTTACCTACTGCTCTCTACTGTAACTATGGAGTACTGTACACTGCTAAGTACAAGACTTACAGTACATATACTGTAGTTGTTTGCTCTGTTGAACTCTATGCTGTCTGAAATGTATTTAATTACTGCACTGTTTCACATACTGTAGTTACTATGTGTTCCTATAGTAAAATGTATGGTTTTACAATTAGTACTTGCAGTATTTTGTTTTCCAGAACTGAGAGACTACTACCTAGTGAAGGCAGAAGAACCCTATTTTCTGAAGAACAAGACATGGTGATTATCAATATGGTTATAGCCAAAAATGGGAGATACAACAGTTGGTTATTGAGGACCAAGAAATCTTCTGGAGGACTGATGCTGTCAGCATTTGCACAATTGACTGCATTCGTTGAAAAAAACAGGTTGACGATGATACAGGCCTACCATGTTTCTTTCAAAAAGAACTCTGATGGAGTTGCAGTAAAAACCAATGCCTAGAATATGTGCAGGCATAATTTTTTCATACAACGTGTTGTATTTGAGCATAGTTACGGTATGTACTGTACAGCTCTATATAAAGTAGAACAAACTGTATTTATGGCCTCATTTTTGTGTATACTAGCAATGTGTCTCAGAGTAGTTATTTACTGTAGTCTTCTTTTTCAGAGAACCTTCAAAATAGAAGCAAGACATACTCCTCATAAGTTCATCTTTGTTGATGACACAGGCTTTAACCTCACTAAAAGGAGGAGGAGAGGGAGGAACACAATTGGTCAACAGGCCATTGTGAATGTCCCTGGCCAGTTAGAGAACAATGTGACAATGTGTGTTGCCATTGTCCTCCGAAGGGTCCTCCACTAACATGTCATCTTTGGTCCATACTACACCACGCTTCTACTGGCTTTCCTCAAGGGTCTCTGAGATTACATATGCCAACTCAACCAGAGGGAACCAGCACAGCCAGAGTAGTTATGCTATATTGTATTTTGGGACAAAGTCAGATTCCCCCTGGCTACTCTGGTTCATGACTGGTTCACCAACAACCCCAGATTCAGCAGCATCATTCTGCCAACATATTCTCCTTTCCAAAACCCCTATAGAGGAGTTGTTTTTTCAGCATAGTGGTGGAAGGTCTATGACTGAGACCCCTACATTCGTGTTCACATCTTCCAGGCCATGGAGGAAGATTGTTTGGACATCACAGTTAAGGCTTGCCGATGATGTATAAGGCATGCAAGGATTTTTTTCCCCCACTGTATAAACAGGGCTCATATTTGCATGCTATGTGAATGGAATTCTCTGGCCTGGCCCTAACCAGAGAAGGAATGCAGTGGCTGAATAGTATTTCGTTTTGTATTGTTTTGCACATTAAAAGATAATTATTTTAGAAAATGTCTACCTTTGTTGTTTATATAGTGCGTGTGTGTGTGTGGGGGGGGGCATAAATAATATTACTTATTGCAGTAACAGGTTTTTACAGTAGTGTTTTGAATTGATCTCAGCATGGTGTAAGGCCATGTTGGAGTGTATGTGTTTTTGAGGGCTTTTGTGTGATGTCTGAAGGCAAAGTTTGGTTCTGATATGAGATTACATGGTTTTGAGTAGAGAGTTTGGTTTTGAGCTAGACGTTTGGGAGTTGAGTGTAAAGTTATAGAATTCTGTTTAGAGTTTTAGGAAATGGAGCTTATTTTTCAAGAAATGTTTCCAAGCAATCGAGAAAAACTGTAATACATGTATGCTTTTGTCAATAACTCCAGATTTTAAGTTTCCAGGCTTTCACTCTATAATAATTTCAAAAGGGTGAGTATGAAGATGTGCAATGAGGCAGCAAACTAAATGGTGGCTAATGTATAAGCAAAGAAATTTGCTTGTTTGCGACAAAATGTTGCTCAATTAAAAATCTGTGTTTTGCAAAATTATGATTTGCAAATTTTTCACTGATTATATATATATATTCAGTTTTTATTTATTGTATCAGTATATTTTTTTCATTTTTATTACTATTTAATTTAATATTGTTTCTTTGTATCAGTATACTGCTGTTGGATTATGTGAATTTCCCCTTGGGATTAATAAAGTATCTATCTATCTATCTATCTATGAATAAAACAATATTGGATAACAAACATCTTAATAAATGTTACATATGCTACTTGGGCTAATCTAAAGTTTATTATCATTCTATGACAAAAATATTTTTATTTTGTATATGAAATCTTTTGGTTTCTTTGGAGTTTTAGATCCTCAGTTTCTGTTCAGAGAACTAAAGGTTGAGGGTCAATGAAAATAAGCAGTCATAAGAAATGCTAATGGTTAAAAAGAGGAATGTTTTTAAAATATTTCCTGAACATTCACAAGAAAGGGAATATTCCAAAAAAACTAATACTGAAAGCAATGAAACTCAAAGGAAAATGCTGTGCTTCATGTGAAAGATTTATACACAAAGATGATAAAAAGCTCTATTGCTGTTTTTCAGCCATTAATCTTGCTGGAGACTGTGTCACAAAGTGGTGCTGAATTTCAGCAGAAGGCGCTGGTGATTGTGAAGAGGGTTTCTGCACTGGAGATGATCTCATTGGAGAGGCAGCCTGAAGAGGATTATTTTTTGAAGTACAATGGCCACATCAGGATGTACTGTATAATCACCCACTCAGACAAAGAATCTGAGTCTTTTGCAGCTATTGTAATAATCTTTTGTGTACTGGGACCTGGAGCGAAGAGAACACATATGACATTAAGAAAAAAATATCTGGAAGGAACTGCTGCTCATTTGCTTAAATTATTCACACAATAATGCCGAGAGAGCCTTTAGTCTTTTCATAATAACATTATACAAGTTACAGAAAATATTTTCTCTTAATCCAAATAAATGGTTGGAGATATGCAGAAAAAACAACCCCTTTTTTAAAGAGTAATAAATTATGAATGCATATTTATGTTATTTTTATTTAATCTAAATGCTTATGGTTTTATTAAATCTAAAGGTTCTTGTACGCATACTATGAATATTTTAAATTTTGACTCCTACTTATTGAGTGTCACAAGATAATAATATCTCTGACATCAGTTAGCAAGTAAAGATCATCTGGATGATTAATGAGAATTACTGTAAAAGGTACAACATTTAGTGGTGCTGGTATGAAGCTTGAATATCCTTGTTTATTATACACACTCTTTGTAATTTTTTTGTATGCTTACTGTATGTTACTGCATATAAAAATCTCCTATTTAATAAGATATTGGACTGTAATTCGAGTGATTGTTATGGAGACTGTCCTTTCTTTTGACTCCAGCTATGAGTCAACACCTTGAACAGGTAGGACTCCAACTCTAGTATCCATTATGAAACTATGCTTGACTAATGAGCATCGCCATTGTTGTCTAGAAAGCTGTCAGGCTTAAAAAGATCGCACTGTTGTGACCTGGCTTCTGTTCATCTTCATTGATTTGTCGGTCTTCTCCCTTGTGAATGATTAAGTTTATTGTTGTGTACACATAGAACATAGTATACATAGTACAATGAAAAATGCAATTCTTACTTGCATATCTCTACAGAAATTGATAATAATAAAATGCCTGCATAGAAACAAACATGCACACTGGATTTTCCACAGGAAGACACAATGGGTTATATCATACTGAAAAAAATAGCTGTCAGGCTATGCAATGACATCACCTATGAAATTTTATTGCCTCTTTTGCTTGTTGGGTTTGGCTTAAATGTGTGAAGAAACTCTGGCGACACTCAAGAATCCATTATGTGAGCCTCGGAGGCAGGTAGTCATGCCTTCTGTTATTTTCCATATTTGATCTACTTAAACATACATGCATGACATTTTTAGGAATGCACATATACTTTGTGAATAATTACCTCATAATCCTATTTAGCAGCTACCCATGGCCTAACTTATCTCCAAAAAAAACATGCATGGGACAACCAACTGCCAATACTGATGACCTGTGCAAGAGAGGACAGAGCCGACTATACTTCCTTAGAAGGCTGACGTCCTTCAACATCTGCAATAAGATGCTGCAGATGTTCTATCAGTTGTGGCGAGTGCCCTCTTCTACGCGGTGGTGTGCTGGGGAGGCAGCATAAAGAAGAGGGACGCCTCACGCCTGGACAAACTGGTGAGGAAGGCAGGCTCTATTGTAGGCACAAAGCTGGACAGTTTGACATCTGTTGCGGAGTGATGGGCGCTGAGCAGGCTCCTGCCAATCATGGAGAATCCATTGCATCCACTGAACAGTATCATCTCCAGACAGAGGAGCAGCTTCAACGACAGACTGCTGTCACTGTCCTGCTCCACTGACAGACTGAGGAGATCGTTCCTCCCCCACACTATGCGACTCTTCAATTCCACCAGGGGGGTGGGGGAACGTTAACATTATACAATGTTATTGTCTGTTATACCTGCCTCACACTCTCCACCTTGCATTTTTTAACTTGCACTGCATTTTTATTTAATTAATATTGTTTTTATCAGTATGCTGGTGCTGGAGTATGTGAATTTCCCCTTGGGGGAATCTATCTATCTATCTATCTATCTATCTATCTATCTATCTATCTATCTATCTATCTATCTATCTATCTATCTATCTATCTATCTATCAATGAGACTAGCTAAATTTGGCTCCACTGTCTTCTGATAGCCATTTCCACCCCTCAGTGCAGTTACATGATGCTTCTCATTTAATGTCTCACAGGATATGTTACATTTAGCCCCATTATCATAATCCTTGGTAGTTCCGTTGTAGGCCTGTGAATCAGGAATATTTTCTAGTTTTACAATCATTTCTCTGCGGTGGGCTGGCGCCCTGCCCGGGGTTTGCTTCCTGCCTTGCACTCTGTGTTGGCTGGGATTGGCTCCAGCAGACCCCTGTGACCCTGTAGTTAGGATATAGTGGGTTGGGTAATGGATGGATGGATGGACAATCATTTCTTGGTCTCGTCGCCAATTCTGTACATAAATCTTTTTTTAATCTCAGAACATAATTTTAAATTGTGTCTTTATTTTTAGTAAATGTTTTGCTCATACAAAATCCAGAAGGATGCATTTTTTTCTACAATTGAAAACAGCACTTATAAAAACAATCCCAGCATTAAGGAATGCAATGATGGTGTGGTAGAAATCAGCATGTTAATTAAAGAAAGAAACTTATCTTCTAACAAGACAAGTCTGATAAAACCTTTTAATCGGTAATCAGTCAGCAGAAAGGTTTGTCCATCTGCATCATTTATTACTCTTCAGCTAATGCTTGAACTGGGAGGATTCTTTTAAAGTGTAGGTCTATTTTATAAGCAACGGAATTTACATAACAGTGTCAATCAATGCATACATCTAGCCTGGATGGTTTGTTGCTTTACACCCAAATGATCCATATAAAATAAAAGTCTATTATATTATCATTCATATATCCTTTGGGTAGTCACTACCCTTTAAATTTCTGTGTATATAACAACTGTCCAGTCTTATTGAATATAGGACATCTCATCTCTTCAGTACAGTTTGTGTATTACATCTTTATCTTTGTTGTTCACTTGACCTTTATCTGGTTTCCTGATATGACTGAATGGGTTTCTATTATTTAATAACCTTTAATGCTATTTCTTTAAGATGAATGCTGTGTTACTCTAAATTTATTCTCTCACAATGAGTATGTGTCTTTACTCTTTTATTGAAACAAACTCCTTGAGTTTAAAACAGTGCACAATTACTTATTTACTAAGATTAATTAAAATATAATTAATGCCACTGACTGTATGGAATTTGCCTACTCTCTTTAGTTTTCTCCAAGTATTCTGGTTTCCATCCATATTCCAAAGACTGGATACTCTGAACTATCCTACCTGTAGATGAATTTAATGACAGTCTTGCTGAAAGAAGGTCTGACCTCCTGAAGCTATGAATCGGAATTAGGGGGTCCAGAAAATTGACAGATGTATAGCCAAATGGAATGCTCATCGGGACAGCTGCATAGAATGAAGCTACACTATATTTCTGTGTTTGTAAAGTTCAATAAAGTAATTTAATACTTTAATACCCTTTAACACAGAACAGCTTGGATAAGTGACTTAACTTTAAAATACTGCTTATGGTTTACAAAGCCTTAAATAATCTCACTCCATCCAATATCTTGGAATGCCTTTCACCTTATACTCCAAATTGTAACCTTAGAACTTCAAATGAGTGTCTGTTTATAATTCTAAGAGCTAAACTTAAAAGAAGTGGTGAGGCCGCATTTGCTGTGATGCACCTAAAATCTGGAATAGCTTACCAATAGAAATTCGCCAGGCTAATACGGTGGAGCACTTTAAAAAAACTGCTAAAAACCCATTACTTTAACATGGCTTTCTCATAGCTTCCTTTTAGTGTAACCCTGATATTCTGTATATGCATTTAATTATCATTTTTTTTTCATTGCTCCAAAACATGTACTAACTCCTGCTTTCTCTAGTGTTATCTTTTCCGGTGTTCTGTGGTTGAGCCACCACCACCTAATTAAAGCACCATGCAGTCCCTACATTGATGGATTGAAGGCCAGAGGTCCACAAGATCATCATCATCTTATTCTTCCATGTGAAGCCTGAAAACCATGAGTACTGTTTTAGATCATTGATGTTAGCTAGAATGCCTAGAGGGGGCTGGGCTGTCTTGTGGCCTTGGAACCCCAGCAGATTTTGTTTTTTTTTCTCCAGCCCTCTGTCCTCCCTGGCCATCAGACCTTACTTTATTCTTTGTTAATTAGTATTGCCTAATCTTGTTATATTTTTTCTTTTTTTCTTTCTTCATCTTGTAAAGCACTTTGAGCTATATCATTTGTATGAAAACATGCTATACAAATAAATGTTGCTGTTGATTCATCACAACAAGTGGCTTCAGTAAATGATAAATGGAATACTCTTGGGGGAAGTTACATTTGAAGAATCATGAGCTAGATGTCTATGTAGAGTATAGTCCTATTAAATCTCAGTATGATCTTTATAGCCTAGCTTCTTCTGTTCCTACACTAATACAGAAAAAAGCATAATCAGTACTCTAGTAACAGAGAAAACAGAAAAAGGACAGAGCAATCTTAATTCCACAGCATTGGCAACTCACTGCGCTTCTTATAATCTTATTGTAAATAACTATGCATAGTCTCAAAACTCATTCTATTTAAACTTTAAAATGTGAAGTGTTGCACATGAACTGAGTTGAATCAGAATCTCCTGTTTGTAATGAAAAATTTAAGAGAGGTGACTAGTGTGAAAAAGACTTTATCTTGAAGACAAACAGATATGGCTCAAAGTGGTGCTGAAGGTACAGGTTTCTCCCAGTGAATTCTGTTACACAAGATTTCTAAAGAGCATTTCATATACATCTAAATTTATCAGGTTTACTGTACATTTTTTACTTACCCTTTAAAATAGTATTTGCTTTGAATAAGGAGAGACCCTTAGACTAGTCCTTGTCTTTTCATACAATACACAGTACATTTTTTCTCTGTGAAATAACTATAAAACTTCATAGGCTCTTACCTTAAGTCAATACATTTTTTTGTGTTTTTGAGTTCTCAGGTTACCAGGTTACAGGTTACCAACAAGTCTTTCTCAACATGTTTTACATTATAGTATACAACTGGATATGATACAAAACACATCTAGAATTCCCCTATATACAGCTTTACTATTTTAACAACATAACATGAAGTTATCTCAATTTAAGTTTAATTGTTTCTCATTAGCTCATGCATCAAATTGATTGTGCTTCACTTAACTTGACATTCAATTTTTGTTTTGGATCTGATCAGGGGAGTTGAGCATAACAGAAAAATATTGTAAGCTCATTGCTTACCTGTATTTGTGACACTCTGTTTATTGTGAAATATCCATGTATTCATATTATGTTGAAAGATGTTGATTATCCTAAATCTAAATCTAGATTTATACATTACATAAAGCCTTGGGTGGTTTAACCTCTGTGTAAAGGGGGTCTGGAAGTGGACAACGCCAACTTATGTGATCTCTCCAACCCCCTTGGCTTTATAAAAAGGATCTAGAACAGTTATGTCATAAACATACTAATAGTCAGCTTTATTCCTGATTACATATTAAAAAGATAATTTTCATTCTTGGATTGGTGGGCGCATTTCATTTGACTGTTGATCTGCTAAGCCTGATGCTTCTATCACTGCTAGCTTAACAGGCAGAAAAAATAATTGAGGACTACAAGAATTAGTAAGTGACTTGCCAGACCAAGTGAAATGAGCCTGTTGCAAGATTTGTACTCACAGTCAAACTCACAAAGTGTTACTTAGGTAAAAGGCATTCTCATTTGAGTATGCTGACAAAGCTGGCTGTTCTTTGTTCTCTTCACAGAGAGCAGATGTAAATCTAACATGTCTGTCTGTCTGTTTCACAAAGGCAGACCTCTGAAGATGGCTACAACAGAAAAATATCCTAAAAATGTTCATTGCAATGGCATGGACTTACTTGTCTTCACTTGTTGGCAATTAGTTTTAGAATAATCATATCATGTGCATGAATGCATTGTGCATCACTGATAAAGTGTGTACGAATGCTCAGTGGCATTAGGGTGTGCTCAAAATACAGGTCATGTAGCAAATGCTATACAGTATTTCACTGAAATATTACCACCCATTCCTTTACAATTCTTACTTAAAAGGTGGTATAGTGGTAGAAAAGTTAATGCTGCTATCTAGGTCTAGAAGACTGGATTTAAATCCTGGCCCAGTCACTGTGTTTTTCATGTCTTCCCTGAGTCTTCTTAGCTTCTTCTCCAGGTGTTCCTGGTTTTTTCCACATCCTTATACTGTGTGTGTTTAATTAATTGACAGCTATAAATTGTCTTGGTATAATTTATTATTAATGTGACCTGCAATGAAGTGGTACTCTATTCAGGACTAGTTTTGAAGCCAATATTGCTTGGGTAGGCCTCTATTCCTACCAATACTAATTTTGGATTACAGAGGTTCAGGTAACTGAAAGGATGGAAAAAGGTTCTGGGCTATGATTATAAATCAGTTGGACAGTCAAGGAGCTGGAAACATTGAAAACTATATAATCCACAGAGTGGAGAAGTCAACAGCCAATAATAAAATTTACTTTATATTATAGATTCGGAAAGCATACTTATTTCAGTAGGCTCTGAGTGGAGAATCTGGCATTTAATAGACTATGAAAGCAATATTATAAACAGTGGAAAAATAGGTATGGAATTATTTCAAGTTGATTCAGCAAAGTATACAGAAAAATGATTTTATTCACTTTTATTCTTCTATGTTAGTTTCTTGTCTAACCTTTCTAGCTCCAGTCTTTTGCATTTTTTCAGTCATTTGGCCAGCTAATTGTTAATTATTTTAGATTCAGAAGGATAAAGTTCTCACCTCAGATGTTGCAGTTATTAGAGCTGCTGTTGCTTTAGTGATATGAAAGACCTATGCGTGCTAGAGCTTTTTGCTGTGGCATTAATTTTTCTCTGAGACTCTTCTTTCTTGGGCTAAGTTCTTTGCTTTCTGGTGTGGTGTTATAAGTTTCCCAAGGAAAAAAGAGTTAGGCATAATAATATTTTGCTTTAAATTAGCATTTTTAGGAATCCTTTTTGGCTTATAACTCTGGTTTGCAAACTAAGAGTTTTAGATTTTTAGATACATTTTTTTATGTCACTTTTGTCTTTCAAGATTTTTTGCTTTGCTAGTTTCTGTTTTTGTTTGTGGGTGGCACGGTGGCGCAGTGGTAGTGCTGCTGCCTCGCAGTTAGGAGACCCGTGTTCGCTTCTTGGGTCCTCCCTGCGTGGAGTTTGCATGTTCTCCCTGTGTCTGTGTGGGTTTCCTCCCAGAATCCAAAGACATGCAGGTTAGGTGGATTGGCGATTCTAAATTGGGCTTGGTGTGTGGGTTTGTTTGTGTGTGTCCTGCGGTGGGTTGGCGCCCTGCCTGGGATTGGTTCCTGCCCTGGGATTGGCTCCAGCAGATCCCTGTGACCCTGTGTTCGGATTCAGCGGGTTGGAAAATGGATGGATGGATGTTTTTGTTTGTTAATTGTGTTCATATCTTGTTTTCTTATTTTTATGTTTCTTTTACTGCTTTGTGTTAATTTATCTTGATTATTCTGATTGTTATTGTTAATTCATCCAAGCTAAATATATATATATATATATATATATATATATACACAGTAATCCCTCGCTATATTGCGCTTCGACTTTCGCGGCTTCACTCCATCGCGGATTTTAAATATAAGCATATCTAAATATATATCACGGATTTTTCGCTGGTTCGTGCATTTCTGCGGACAATGGGTCTTTTAATTTATGGTACATGCTTCCTCAGTTTGTTTACCCAGTTGATTTCATACAAGGGATGCTATCGGCAGATGGCTTAGAAGCTATCCACTCAGAGCATGTATTACATATTAACTAAAACTCCTCAATGATATGCTTCCAGCACGGTGCTTGATTGTTTGCTTTTCTCTCTCTCTCACCCTCTCTGACATTCTCTGTGCCTGACGGAGGGGGTGTGAGCAGAGGGGCTGTTTGCACAGAGGCTGTTTGCCTAGAGGATACGGACGCTCCTCTACAAAATGCCGCTTTATCGCGGTGCTTCGGCATACTTAAAAGCACGTATTGATTTTTTGATTGCTTTTCTTAGCGAGCGCTCTCTCTCTCTGACATTCTCTGCTCCTGACGGCGCTTCTTTGAAGAGAAGATATGTTTGCATTCTTTTAATTGTGAGAAAGAACTGCCATCTCTGTCTTGTCATGGAGCACAGTTTAAACTTTTTTAAAAACTTTTTTAAAAAAGGGTGTTTTTTCATGTCTAGAGGGCTCTAATAATGTTAACAGTGTGGGAGAGTTTATAAGGGCTTAAAATATATAAAAATAACCATACAAACATATGGCTTCTACTTCGCAGATTTTCACTTCGCGGGGGGGTCTGTAACGCAACCCCTGCGATCGAGGAGGGATTACAGTATATATATATATATATATATAATATATATATATATATAATATATATATATTGTGGACTAGGACCCGGACACAGACAGACGGACGTCGTTAGTCACCCAACACACGTTTATTAAGCTAATATTTACAATGTTTATGTCAGTGCACCATAAACCCCAGTACCTCCAGCACCGATTCACCCAATGTCCAGGCCTCACAGTCTCTGTGCCTCTCTTTCCTGGCCGCCTCCAATCCTCACTCTAGCTCCGTCCTCTTCCACCCGACATCCGCCGATGACTGGAGGGAGGCGGCCCCTTAAATAGGAACCCGGATGGGCTCCAGCTGCTTCCCGGCATTCCTCCATAGCCACACCCCAGTATGGCGGAAATGCCGGCTGCGCACCCGGAAGCCATCCGGGTGTCCCCTGTCGTCTTCCCCCCAGCACTTCCTGGTGTGGCGGAAGTGCTGGGCTTCCGGGTTATTCAGGCACTGGGGTGCCGCCTGGCGGTGGCCACGGGTCCCTACAGGGCTGGGCTTCCAAGCCCTTTACCTGAGGCCCCCAACATAACCAGGACGGACGCCCCCTCGCGGTCTGGAGGAGGTACAAGCCCTCCTCCGGTCCTCCTGGGCGTCCCGGCCGGGCTCCAGCCCCGGCCGGGCACCACAGTGTCCCACCGCTAGCGAAGACACGTGGGTCCGAGCGACACTCCCCGAAAGGGCAGCACGTCCCCAGAGAGGGTCCTACTATGTCCCCAGGGTCCAACACGGCACCCTGGGACATCTCGTTTCGGCACCCCCTCCAACGCTGACGCGCCCCTCTGGTCTGCGCCGCTCTCGCCCCCTCCGTCCCCGCCAGGCGGGGCACCATCGGCCTCCCGGCGGGGAGTCCTCCCGCGGAGCGGCCTGTTCCAGGAGGGCAGGTTCCACACGGCGTCGGTCCCAGCGCCTGTCGGGGCTTCGGTCCTGTGGAAAGAGAAAAGGGAGGGCCAGAAGCACTGCCGGGACACTCGCACCGAGCTGCGGGGGCCCGTGGTCACTGCCAGGGGCCACCCCGGTGCCTGGACAGTCCTGGACCTCAGCACTTCCGCCACACCAGGGAGTGCTGGGGGGAAGAAGACTGCGGACACCCGGAGGGCGTACAGGGAAGTGTCCGTGGAGGAGTGTCAGGAAGCATCTGGAGCACATCCGGGCTTGTATAAACGGGGCCACCTCCTTTCATTCGAGGACTGGAGTCAGGCGAGGAGTGGACGAAGTCTTGCTGGAGAAGAGTGGAGGCGGCCCGAAGAAGGCAGGCACTGGAAGGAGAGGCCTGGACTTTGGGGTTCGGTGCAAAGGAACTGGGTTGCGCAGTAAAGTAAAACTGTAAATAATGTAAATAAAGATGTGTGTGTTGGGTGACAAAACGTTGTCCGCCTGTCTGTGTCCGGGGCTTGTTCCACAGTGGCGTAGTCGGCAGGATTCTTTGCCTGGTACAAGGCAGGGACCTGCATCAAAATATCAGTCTGTGGACGGCCTGGCACAGCAGCGGAACCAACATACACGCCGCAGGAGCGGTGTGTGCACAACCCCACCACCGGTCCGCAGAAAGGCCATGTTCCCCAGGTGCAAAGGAACGAGAAGAGGCATTGCTTATATATATATGCAGTCTTGGGATGGCATGAAGTCTTAGGATTCCAGACCCATTGCCCATTTACATCCGCTTTTGTTGTTGAAATTGAGTTATTAAATTATTTCTGGGCAAAAATTTCCAATAATGTTCTATTCTAAAAATATATTAGAGTGGGGAAAGCACTTCTCTTTGAAATATATTAATTTACTTATTGAGGTTTCAATGAATCCTCTTGACAGTTTTTTTGTTTTACAAATAGTAACTATACATCCATTATTTGAATCTCCTTTGCTCATTACAGAATTATAGGGAGGGAGATTGAGCTTTTCCCAGAATAGTAAGGAATGGTGAAGATGCCAGTCCATTTTAAGTCGGCCTAAAGCACATGCTAATGTAACAAGCACATTATCAGGATCTGGTAAAAAGATATGCACCTGAAGGAAACTCATACAGACATGGGGAAAATTTTTAAACTCTCTGCACAGACAGCGGCTAACCTGGGAATTTAAGCCACATCCCTGGATTCTGAAGATAGCAGCACATTCCACCATTACATTGTCCTGTTAAAATAAAGTTTAAAGGTAGTTTTCAAAGAAATCATAGACTACAGGTTTCTGATTAAAGTTGGTATTAATGAATGCAAATCATATCTTAAAAAATGCCCAAAACAGTTATGCAGGTGACTGAGCTTCATCTTTTCCTGTCCTTTCTTTTCTCATTATACTGTATAATCTGCAATTATTTCTTTTTTCAGTTTATATTATACATATAAATTTCTAGCCTCACAAATTATGTGACATTGTTCATCGTCCTAAATCTGAGTCCTCTGCTTTTACAAGTCCCATACCAAATAGCATATAACAGAGACATAGCAATGGATGGACACATAAATACAAAGACATATAAAGACACTTTGTTTTTTACTATGGTAGATTAGATGATTTCTGTTCATTTGGCAGTTACTCTCTTTTGGACATCCTGAGTTTGTTTGATATCTGCATGGTATATAAGCATCATCCCCATGTCTATATTGGTGTTTTGCTTTTTTCTGGTTTTTGTTCCACATCCCAGAAACCTATATATTAAGTTGAATTCAGATGCTAAATTAGCCAGGTTGGTTTCCCATTAATTGTTTCTTGCCTTGTGTTTAGTTCTGCCTAGAGTTCTGGCTCTCCATGACTAAAAGTGTCCCTTGCATGGATTATTACTGTTAATAGTTACCAAAAGAGGCCTACTACCTCCACATATTTGCATTTGATTTTCTCAGTTGTATGCCGACAAGCTGCTTTCAAATCTGCCATTAAATAATGCATAAGAAGGTGGTTAATATATAGGAAAATTGCATGGATGAAAATAAAAATACTGTAGCTTCTTTCAAGAGACCAATGCATTATCTTTTACCCTTTCTCTGCTGTCCATAGTAAATCTGTCTATATTATAAACTTTATAAACACAGAGATCTGCACCCTTCATCAATGGGCTGTTTCATAATTCAGGTCTGACATTGACTTTAATGCTTTTTGGTTGGTGGCTCATTATTGGTACAACGGTGTTTGAAAGTCTTAGCAGTGTTGCTGTAGTTTACGCACCAGGAGTATCTAGTGTCCACAACTGTGCTGGGATTAAAGTCATAAATATTTAGATTTACTGACTCAATGTTTGAATTTTACATACACAATCTGTTGTAAACACATGAGCCTATATTAAATAGCAATTAATCCTTAAAGATATTTTCACTGATTGGGTAGTCATTTATATGAGAAGTACAGGTACATTTAATATGATGGTCTTTCTGTGTATTACTTTAAACTGACTCCAAAACAGAATGGGATTTTGGAAAAATTCATATCCTACATATTCATTCTGCAATTTCAGGAAACTGAAATGACACTGTACTGTGTGGAGATACCTGTAAATAATAGCATCAATTGTTGCATAAATGTCTCATCTCAATTCATTGTAAATATTTTGCATGTTCCTAAATAAGAACGTTGTTCAAAAAGTAAGGCCTGCCATTGATAAGCAAAAATAACAAATAAGTCCGCTTAGAAATTATTAAAGGATTGGTATATATATGTTGTCACAAGAACGACACAAAAACATCGTAAAGGTTTGGGGCAGCCACCCTTATAATATTCCTTGGCTGCAAATAGAAATTATTGTGAGATTATCATAACACTTAAGTCCAAAACAGAACTGATAATGTGGAGGTAAGATGGCAGCTTTAAAAACCAGTGGAGGAAGTGACGTCATTGGAACCAGGAGTGGCATCGTCACTAGCGTCGGGACCGGGAGTGACTTCATCACTAGCACCACAAAAACCGGAAGTGACATCATCAGATGCACTAGAACCGTGAGGGATTTCCCGAGAATGATCTGCAAGGGATTGAGAAAGACAGTTAGTGCACCCCGCCGCCCCCGGTCTGGCATGGAATTAATATTACTCAGGCCCTTTAGCTGTTTCCTACTCGCACGTGTGTGACAATGTATTGATACTGTATATTTGTTTACATGAATGTATATATAAAGTTATACATATTTTATATAAAGTATACATAAAGTGCATTTATTTTATGGAATGGTACTGTAACACAGTGGTAAGATCTGCTGTTTCACAGCTCTAGCATCTTGGATACAAATCCTGAGCCTGGTGTTTATCTTTGTCTCTGTGAGTTTTTCTAGGAGTAGTCCAGCTACTCTCTCATATTTCAAAAGATGTGCATTTCAGGTTATTTGGGATTTCCAAACTGGGTGGCATGGTGGCGCAGAGGTAGTGGTACTGTCTCGCAGTAAGGAGACTGGGGTTTGCTTCCCAGGTCCTCCCTGCATGGAGTCTGCATGTTCTCCCCATGTCTGCGTGGGTTTCCTCTGGGTGCTCCGGTTTCCTCCCACAGTCCAAAGACATGCAGGCTAGGTGCATTGGCGATTCTAAATTGTCCCTAGTGTGTGCTTGGTGTGTGGGTGTGTGTGCCCTGCCTGGGATTTGTTCCTACCTTGCACCCTGTGTTGGCTGGGATTGGCTCCAGCAGAACCCCGTGACCCTGTGTTAGGATATAGCGGGTTGGACAATGACTGACTGACTGACTGACTGATTCCAAACTAATTCTATGTAGGTGTAAGCGTGAACAACTCAATGACGGACCAGTTCTGTCCATTGATGTTTCCTGCCTTGCTCCCAGTGTAGCTATGATAGGCCCTCCATGATGCAGAACTTTACTAAATATGAATTGAGAATATTATACTATATATTTTTATACGTATAATATATTTTCCTATATAGTGTTCTTATTTATTCAACACACACACTCATTCATTGTACAGTAACTATAAAACTACTATATAAAAAATTATAGATAGATAGGTTTTGCATCTTTTTATTGCTCCTTTTGTTTAGTTCAATTTCCCCTATCCACTTTCTTCTCTACTACATTTTTTGATTGCAAGTTTAATATGATGAAACTTTCTCTCTCACTATGCTGGCTTTTATTCACCTTTTAGTTACCCTACATACCAACGTATACTCCAGACTCTACATTCATCTACATGTTTAGCCTAAGGTACCTGTAAACCTCCCCAGGGTCTTATCTGGGCCAAGTGTCAGAATCATTTCTTTGGTCAGGGGTGATAGATTTTGGGTACAGGGACTAGAACTACACTATTAACCCTGTATGTAATAGACTTTTAAATAGTCTACTTTATCAAACACCGCCATGTTGCTTACCTTATTAAAGGTGGAAAATTGTTTTTATGCACCCACCTTAATTTCCTTCATGTCAATTGTAAATTATCTTGTCTCACTGTCCTGTTTTATGCCTCTTTGGTGTTACTTTAACTTACAAGAAAACCTTGCAAACCAACTGATCCTTCACACGTGCATTTTTTTCTGGCAACTAAGCCTTTGTAAACAACTGCCAGAATGTGTAAAAGAAAAATATTAAGAATGACTTAGAATTGAAATAAAAGACAATGTGACTCACAATATCCTGAAATAAGGACTTCTCACTTCTATTATCATATAATATCATGCAAAAAAATGTATTCTACTGTAATTTTAAAACAGTGTGTTATGTACTTGTTTTCAAAGCTACAGTAACTGTAGTTCTTCCCAATGAGTTTGATATATGACTCTAATTATCTTAAACATAGTTGTTTTTATTTGGACGGCTTCTGCTCCAAATTTTGCAGGTTTTGTTTTGCAGCTTTTGTGTAATTTATATTAGTATTGCCTCTGGTAAGGCTAGATTATCATGAGTGCAGTTAATGGATGTGACTCAGTGACAAGCTTTTTAGGTGGAGCCAGAGCATAACAGAGATGCTGTTCTAGGACAATGAAAGATGATCTTGAGTATTTCTTCTCAGGGAATAGCAGATGCTGATTCATCAACAAAGTTGATGGTTATAGATGAGCTGAATTCTGATTTTCTTTAGTCTTTGAGAAATGTTTTTTAATAATAAATGTTTTATAAAAATTAACTTATCCTTATTTTTTTTTATTAGGGTGAAATGAACACTTTTTATTTTTCAATGTTATGATTAGACATATGCTTGCTTTTTGTCATTGGTTCAACAGTGCATAATTTTCTGTAATAATATTTGGTTATATTGCTAGTCATACAGTATGTATACCTCTTTCTTTTATGTGATGAGTGGCAACATGAAGGGTGTTGTAAGATTTCAAAAAGATACCTTCTGACAGCTTTTCGAAATGTTTGCCCAGATTATTGGAGTTTATTGCAAGGAAGAATAGAGACTCTGGTACAACCTACTGCTTCGAAGGTAGAGAGAGGGTTTTGGGTGCTGTAGTTTATGTCTAAATGTAAATTCAAATTACATCAATTGTTAAATCTAAATTGGTCTGGTATGAGAGACTGTGTGCTCTGACAGAGCAGCATCCTGGAAGATTTAGTTTCTATGTTGATCCCCATGTTGCCAGGACAGACTCAATTTTTCCATTACCCTAAATTAGAGTAATTAGGTTAAGAAAATGAATGTGGTGACGATCATTGTTGATATCCTTGTACTATATCTTACACTATTTTCCCTAACTGACAACAATAGACAACTGGCTTAGAATTTTTTTGATGGAAACAATGAGCACTACCATTCTGTTAATTTGGATCTATCATCGTTATTACATTAGCAGAGCGATGGTTTTAAAACTGTTGGAAATTCACTGCATTCTTGTATTATTACTATGTGATACACATTCTTTTCATGCTTAAATGCTGCTAGAGATACTAGTAGTCAGCGTTGTACTTAAGTTAGAGGAAAAAAAATCCTTTCAATTTGTATATATCATGGACTTTTCCTCTCACAATAACCTTTTTATTCCTGACTGGCATTTCACATTGCAGGATATTCTTGAATCACCAGGTGCCTAAGTAAGCAATCTGCTTTCCTGAATTTAAGAAAATGACAGAGTCAATCCACTATAGTATTTATGTACACCCTCATTCATTACAGCAGCAATTAGCAATAAATCAAATACATGTTTCACCATCTGCATTTCAAATGCAGCACACTTTATATTTTATACATCAAACTTCCATGCAGGACTTAAAGGAAATACAATTTTGAATTAATAATATGAGTACTCACTATCCCCTTTAGCTATGACCTGTTTGATAGAAAGCAATCTTCCATCTTGTATTGAGCTGTTTCTATATAGATACTTTTATATGTTGACTTATTAGTATTGATTGTATAATCTTACACATGATGAAAGTTAATTTAATAAGCCTACAGCTTCTTAACTCTCTTAGTAAAAAGTGTCATAATGCAAAGACAAAACGTGTTAGAATTAGATTATTAGAGTTTTTTAAACAGATGACTAAACAGATCAAGAACAAAGCACCTTTCTCCCATCTGTGTAAATAAATGCAGTTTTCAACTAATGCAAACTAGTGTAGCAGTTAATTTACTAGACATGCTCATCACAGATACATGAAAAATGTGCAAACTCCACTCAAACAGTAAATCTGAGACTGTAAACAAGTCAAAATGTGGAGTTAAGTATAAAATGATATTTAAATCAGGACATTCAGGAGGAACAGGATTAGCTATTTAAACTGTACAATTTTATACAAAGTTAGATGATTTTGAAAATCCCATATAGAAGGCAAGCATTCCTTAGAATTTGTTGTTGGAGGATTTATTTCTTGGTATTATTTCCCATGGAAAGCTTGATCAAATGGCAGGATCTAACAAAGCAGAACTCAAAAGTAAGTCTCTCATGATGGTTCCTAACAGCTCTGATTGAAATTTACCCAAAAATGGATTCTTAAGCTGATTCCTGAAACCAGGTTCAGAGAAGATGTTTGTTGGTTTGTGTTTGGTGACATTTTTCAATGTACTGTATTTGAATTGTGAGATTTATACTTGAATAATTGGGGCTAAGTCAAGTCCAGGTTCAACAAGGCAGAGGACTCTGGTAGACATGTTTCCTGTCTTCACTCCTATTTGTGAATCTCATGTACAGAATGAAGTTGTTATTTGGACAGCATTCAGTTTGGGGAACTAAGTACAGTACCATAATACCATAGTACCATAATTCGTTCCAAAACTCTGGTCGTAAACCGATTTGGTCGTGAACCGAAGCAATTTCCCCCATAGGATTGTATGTAAATACAATTAATCCGTTCCAGACCATACGAACTGTATGTAAATATATTTTTTTTTTAAGTTTTTAAGCACAAATATAGTTAAATAAATCATAGAATGCACAGTGTAATAGTAAACTAAATAGTAAACTAAATGTAAAAACAACACTGAGAAAACCTTGAACAACAGAGAAAATTAACACTGCAATAGTTCGCGCTATAGCACTACCAACCGCTGGCTAAAAGCACTTTTTTAATGAGTTTTAAGCACAGGGAAAAAAATGAACATTTGAAAAAAATCCGTAATTTAATAAACCACCAAGAAAAACAACATTGCAACAATGCACGCTACTCAAGCCCAGTGCATTCTTTAACTGCCTTCCTACCTTAATGCTTCCAGCTCTCTCTCGCGCTGCCTGTGTGTCTGCATCTCGTGCTGCCTGTGTGTGTGCGCGTCTCTGTGCTGCCTGTGTGTGTGTGTCGGCTCTCTCTCATGCTGCCTCTGTGTGTGTGTGTGCGTGCGCGCTGCCTGTGTGTTTGTGTGTGTATGTGTGTGTGTGTGTGTGTGTCGCGCTCTCTCGCTCTCTCTCTCTTGCTCGCTTCACAGGAAATGCACAGGGAGAGACTGAACCTGTACAAACCGAAAGGGAAACTGGCTTGTTCGTATACCGAGTGTGTGGCCGTGAACCGAGGCAAAAGTTTGGCGAACTTTTGTTCGTAAACCGAGTTGTACGTGTACCGAGACGTTCGTGAACCGAGGTTCCACGGTACAGCATCTCTGTTGTTTTCAGATGATTGTCCTCATTGCCTCTTCAGATGGTGACCTCCATTGTGCTGTTGAGTGATAAGCAGGTGAGTGTAATGTAGTGAAAATGAGAATTACCATCTCTAAACGTAAGATCTGGTGTTTCCCATCTCTTTCTAATCTGGAAGAGTAGTTGGCTGATGTGGAGGAGTTTAAATAACTTAGGGTCTTGTTCACAAATAATTATGAGATTGACTTTAGCAGTAACAATCTGGCGAACCCTCTGTTGGACTGTGGTGGTATAGTGAGAGCTAAGACTTTGGATAATGGTTTAGGTTTATTGGTCAATCATTCTCTGGAAAAGGATGAGGACTGTAACATTACGGGAGAACTTTTGAGTAAAATTATTCCTTCGTTGGAAGTGAGAGTTGCATGAATAGTTTGCTTAGTCATATAAGACAGTTCATCTGCCATTTTGAGTTTAAAGTGAGTGTGGTGTAGAGCTGACTAGAACTGAGAATTGTCTTCCCTCTTAATCTTCTTTTGCTTAAAGGAAGAATTAAAAATCTAAGCAGCCAGAAAAAAATGGGACTTTTATCTTCTTACTGATTAAAACTCCTACTGAGGCATTTTCTTATGTATGGAAATTTGGTGATTCCCATCTTAAATACAATAAGATGAGACAAACCACATCTTAATTGCAGAGCTAAATTATGCAGATGACTCCAGCTCAAAATGTCAAAATATTCATATCTTTCAAGTTTCTAACTCATTCAATGCAGTTGCATGATGCAACTTTCGTACAGACAAAAAAATAATGCGCATGAAATCAAATCATTACAGAAAGGCAGCTTTTTTATAGATTTATTATTTATAAAATCCTCCTCATATAATTAACTGTATTGAAACCAAAGTTAATTGATTATAGAAATTGAAGACATAGTAAATAATAAAAAAGATGAACAATTAAATCAGCTGATTTCAAGTCAATTCATTTATTGTTCTTACTCGAGCCATGTAATAATTATTCCTGGCTAATGCAGGTTACGGAGAGCTATTTAAATAGAAAACGGATTTCATAGAAATAGAGGAGAAACAGTAAAGATCTTTTGGTGCTTTGGGACTCAACACTTAATTGTATGGATGGTGCAGATTAAAATGAGTACTAAAACACTGCCATCAATATGAAACAAAGCCATACTTTACAGTATAATGTGCCTAAATCCAATTTTCTCTGAAATGTGGTCACTTCATTTTCTCTGTAGGAAGCAGCAGTCCAAATTGACATTAGCATGAGGTCAGGTTTAAACAAGAACAGCTCATTTATTAGAAAATAAATTTACAAATCTTTACAATTAAGATACAGTATGTCTCATGATGTGGCATTTGCTTTCAGTGTTTCAAAAAATAAATGGTATAAATAAACTGAGCTATAAGAAGGTAGAAAGTGACACTTCATTCACAAATAATAAAGAGAACTAGGGGTATGTATAAAAAATTAATAAATGTAGAACTAAAAATCCAAAAGAACTGTTTTAGGCAAAAGATAATGAATACATTCAAGAGTATTACATTTAAAAGTGTGTCATTTCAATCACTGGGATCTCAAAAAAATGTTGCCACAGGATTAACAGAATAGCTTATAGGAAATGAACATGCTTTGGTGGGGCTGTATACATTTTTTGAGGTTTTAAACATATCTCTTATTCTTTATACGTGAAGAAGATATTGCATGGCATAGAAAAACATTGATAATCATAATATTGCTGCTTCTTATGTCTTTTTAATATTTGGGTGAAAAGTATATTTTTCAAAACTATGTGTCCAGGCTTACGCTAAATGTGCTCTACAAGATGTCTGCTTTGTGTTCACTGCTGCAGGAATCTGTTTATTTAACAGTATACCTCAGACTCGTTTTTAAGTGTATTGGTAAAGATTACAGACAGTTACGTTCCTCATCCTTTGCCAAAAATAACATGACATTACATTATGGTCACCTTTATGTGTAAACACATTTTGGTTACCACTAGCAACAGTTTAGTGGGCCTCTCCTTAAGTAAAAAACTGTCTGTAAGAGGTTTTGATTCATTTGGGTAGCTAGACAAAGCTCACATAATAAATAAATAATATGCAAGCCATGAACCTTGGCTTTGGCCTCTGTTGACATATCTAGATTGCCATACCAGATCAGCTTTTCCCCTTTTCTAAAATGTCTGGCAGATAAAAGAAGCAATACTTATAATAACTGAAACAGGTTCTGAGAAAATCATTATAAATTGTGGCATTAGATGTTTCAGCATGCATTAATGTTATATTCCGTGCTATATTTTCCTTTACTGCTTCCCTTCAGCTGTAAATCTTTCAGAAAATATTATGCACAGATATTTGCAAATTACTACCTGATTTACTTTCCAAACCTTCTTATTTACATACAGGGTCATGGCAAACATGATTCTATCCCAGCAGCACTGGATTCAAGGCAGAAATCAACCCTTGATGGTACACTAGTCCATTATAGGGCACAACATTTAAAGCCCAATGCCTCCAATTGACCTTGATTACAAATACTTGTAATGTATTAGGAAAACACCAGGAAAAAAAACCCCAAAAACTACAGACACGAGTAAGAATATGAAAAGTCAACATGGACAATACTTAAGACAGAAATCAAACCTATAAATCAACTTTGCTGACTTTACAGCAAAACTTGTAAAATGTATTTTTCAATTATTTTTTTGTTCTGTCAGATTTACAGGATACCTTTACCAATTTTTATTTGCATGCAGAATTTTATTCTCATGCTAGCTGTGCTACCCATCTAAGATGGGCTGAAATCAAAACAACCAATGTAGACCTCAGAGTTAACATTTGCAGTGCACCATGCAATGCATATGTCTCTGTTTTTGGTATGGGATTAGTAAATGCAGTGTTAATGGTTTTGATGTACCATCTACTAGAATGACATATTAACTGGAGTGACACATAGACAGACACACAAATATTTATCCTTTTATCAAGGTGGATTAGCCACACTAGCTGTTGAAGAAACGTAAAAAATGTATTTCTAAATATTTGCTATCTCTTGACCTATGTGTGTTTTCAGCTACTTTCGTCAGTATGTGTGTGTGTTTGTGTGTGTGTGTGTGTGTGTCTGTGAACTTCTACTAACCAGCTCTCCATCCCTTAAGCATGTTCCCAGACAGCCTGGTTCTCAGACTCCATCATTATTTTCAAGGTGGCTTTCTTGCATCCAGTCCACTTTATTACGTCTCATCTGTGGAAGAGAATCTCCACATACCTCCTGTTCCATTTCTCTTCCGTGTATTCACACTTCTTCTTTCCTACCCTAAGCCAAACTGACCAATCACACCAAAGTAAAACCGACCAATCAGATTGTTCATACAGACTGGATGCACATGCACATTATTATTATTATGCAGTAGATTGTAGCTGCATTTCTTCAAAGTTCCTAAAATCATATGACTACTGAGATGCCAAAGTTTCAAGCATTGAGTATGATAGCCAACACAAGAAATTCCACAACCCAGTTATCTGAATTTTAAAACGATTTAGTGAAATTCAAGTAAGAACAGTTCACACAAATTGAACAGAGACATTTTACAACAAACACAAAAAAAGGAAAAAATGTTTTCTTTCTGTGATTAATATTTTCAGGGTCCTATAACTTTTTAAGTGTATTTAAGTTATTACATTACTATATGACTTAGTATTTTAATATTAATGTATATGGTACTATAGATGATCAGAAAGCTGTATGTCCTCATACCTTGACATTTTCATTTCATTAATGAACTTTGCTTTGTATTATGTGCTTTTTAATTGATACATTTGAAAACTAAATACAGTACAAAGGAGGGTATGCTTACAGTGTGCAACTGAACAAAACTGAACAAAGTCCAACATCTGTGTGAGTACTTCGCATGATTAGTTCTGAGATTTGGCTAAGGTTAGACCATCAATAATCTTAAACATTCTAATTATCAATGCAAAGGCATAAACTGTACCCTAATTACACAATAACATATATAAATTTAACAATAACATTAAATGACTAAGAATAACTCTTACATACAGTATAATATTAAAAATGTGAAGTGAAATACTGTATCACATCCACCATGTATTTACTTAAATATGATCTTTCTTAAAATGAAACATTTTAGGTTTGAATATATAAGATTAAAATAGACCTGAATCCTCTAAATTTTCAAGAGCTGCACTCCTGATTTTATTGCAAATAATTTCTGTTGACTTTTCTTTCTCTAAATATTTCCACAAGTTAATAAATAAAAGACTGTTTTGACAAAGAATGCAGAAAAAATCAATTTATTCAAATATCTCAATATATTTTCAGATTCACAATGAGACATACAGTAGCTTCTGGTAGCATTGCAGGCAAAGTTGGAATCAGCTGTGGATGAGGTACTGGTTCATCACAAGGCCTGGTTTCACATTACAAGATAATTTTGGTTTGTCAATTAAATTACAGTAACATATCAGCTTTGACAAATGTGATGAAAACTAGCACACCTAGAGAACAATTAATTTGTACATGAAAAGAATCTGCAAAATCCACATAGATTATGACTGATCTCCATGAGTGCAATGGTGCCAGGCTAGGCTTAAGCTTTTACTGAACCTTTACTTGACCAAGTCTGTTCTGAAAAACAAACAGATAAATGGAAGGATGGTGAATTATTTGATTTTATATCCATCATATATGGACCCTCTCCTTGCAGCACTAGGTGCCAGACAGGATACACTGGACAGAGTGCCAGGGTATTAAGGCATATTGATGCATATGCCCATAGTAGGGGATTTGGAGAAGCTAAACAATGTAACAGTGCAAAACATTTAATCTGAAGAATAAATATGATCTTAATTGATAATGGCTTGTAGAAATCTACATCTGTATTCAAAAATGTTTTGAATTAGTTTGAAAGGTGAAGTTTCTATTGGAATTAAAACCAACTAATTGGTAAAGCTGGGAGATATCATGAAGAAATGTAATATTAAAATACAAGGGTCAAACAACATTACAGCATTCTGATAATAACTTTTTGTGGAATAGTTTCATATACTGAGAACAGAAAATGAACTGAACATTAACAAATCTTGAAAATGACAAGTACATTAATATTTTTCTGATTAAATGTTTTTAATATAAGGTAATCGTCTTAAACCAATTCATGGTTGCATAAATGACCCCAACTGCACTGGGCACAAGGTATGAAATGCCTCTGAACTGCACATCAGTAAATCACTAATCCAGTCTGGAATCAAAAATCTGCCTATTTCACATGTATTTGGAAAGTGGGGAATTGGAACACATAGTAACCCTCTACAGACTTGGTGACAATGGTTATATGCCTGAGACAGCAACCAGGGGCAACATTTGAATGCAGGACTTATAAGGCAACAGGGATAACTACTCTGCCATCTGCAAATTATTTTTACTTTGTCATTCTTTTTTTACTCATCTTTCAGCTAATTTGTAGAACTGAAAATGTTGAAGTTTTCTTTCTTTCTTTCTTTCTTTCTTTCTTTCTTTCTTTCTTTCTTTCTTTCACCAAACAGAAAACAGAACAGTGTGTACTTAGGAGATACCTGTGTTCTACACATTTAAACCGTTATTAATAATCTTTAAAAGTTCAATGACTTACGGCATATAGTCAGTAAATTCAGTTATTTTTTTCTTTAAACCTAGAATAAAATGAAAACGAAACCATACTGAGCAGTAAATAAATCGCCCATAGACAAATATTCAGATCCTTTACTGTTGATGAACGAATTAACTGCATATATTTGTTATATGGCTGCCAAGTGTTATTTAAGATCACGCTGATAAGCGCCAAAACAACACTTTGAGAAGTTGGCTCTCGGAACTATTTTAACCAACAATTTAATTTGAAGAATTAAATCAGATGCAATCATACCCACGTATGCGTTTGACACTTATTGTTTTTAATGGTGGGTGGAGGTGTCTGGTCCTAAAAAAACTGAGATCCCCCTGGCAATTGGGCGACCACAATATCATTACGGAACTCTAAAGGGTATTTTAAAGGCGGTAGTAATTGCATACATGTGTTCAGAGACGTGTGAATAATAATAATCTTCTGAGCACTATCACTCGCCACTCTGACGCCGCCTTATTCAACATTACCTTGCTCTAAACCATATGCATTGCACTTTTCCCTGTTCGACAAAGACGGCACTTCTGTAAACTGAAATCTTTGAATAGAGGATATAAGTCTGCCTTCAGCCGGCACTGCTTCAAATATTACACTACTCCCTGCATTTGTTATTTTGCATGCCTAATTGTTTGGTGGTCTGATTCTCCTGCAACGGCGTATTCATCTCGGGGAAATAATCCACAGGAAAAAGGGAAAGCACCAAGCAGAAGTCCATCTAGTGAGGATTAATGACATCAGAGCCGAGGGAGCGCTGGTATCCCACAGAGAAACTCAACCGCTTTTCCTTCGCAGAGTTGGCGAAGCTCTCTGCCAAGCGACCCAACTCCGCCGTTCCCAGGTCGTTATATACAACGTGTCTTTCGCTACCCGCTCAGGCACTGGAAGTGTGGCTTTACTGGAATTTCTTCCCCTTGGCTCGATTTTTACGATTAGACTGCATTAATGGAAAGAATGTCTGACCGCATAATTCGTCAACAGCTATCATCGTTTATATCTGAAGTGGACTAACTTGAAATAAACCAAGCTGAACTGGTGAGTATTGAAAAAATAAAACCACTCATCCATTTATATATAACGTTTTTTTTTATTTTGGATAATCAGAAAAGACTGCATTTTATAACTAGAAAATATTTACCTGCCATTAGTTTTGTTGTCATTCATTCTGTACTTAGACGGCAAATATATCATGAAAATAAGACGTGCATGTAAAAAATCTGATATTTTATAAACGTATAATTTTACAAGTTATTCCGAATAGGTGCCTCGATTTAGTTAGGAAAAAAAGACTTCACGAAGTATTGTTATAGAGCGCCATCTGTGCTTTCAGAAGTGGTATGTGTTCATAAAATGTGGGATTTAGTAGCTTACGTCCGTTCTCGAGGAACTTTGAGCCAGAGTTACTGTGCCCTAATAATAGTAATAGCAGTAGAAGCAGCAGTAGAGGTAGTATTAGTAGTAGTAGCAGCAGCAGCAGCAGCAGCAGTAGTAGTAGTAGTAGTAGTAGTAGTAATAATAATAATAATAATAATATATTCAGAAGTGAATAATAATAATAATAATAATATATTCAGAAGTGAACAGCATCTGTTATACATAATCTAATACAAGAATCAAAATCACATTTCACTCGTTTCAATAATTGAAACCAAGGGCAGAATTACAGTAATTCGACGTCACTGAGTCCGTATTGTAGTTTATTATATTTTTTATCGTTCATTTATTAGTAACCAATCATTGTTTTTACGGCTAGATGTTAAATCAAGAACTTGAAAAAGACTTAGTAAATTCGACTTTTCTAATTTCGCTATATGTTGTTTCCACATAACAGTGGGTTTTATTCCGATAGCAGTTTATTTTGAAATTAATGTATTTATTTCTAGCTTAATGCATTATGTCTGAATGTCTTCTTATAAAACATGACATTCGAAAGAGTTGAGAAATGCAGGTTGGATGCCTAGGAAAACAATAAATTACGCATTCGTTTTGTTTGCATGACAATGTATGCGCTTATATTTTTTCTAAAAGAATGACAGAGGACGATTTTGTCAATGGCCGCTTGATCTCCCTTAACTGGGGAGCGCCTCTTGAGCTCTGCAATAGGTGTATTTGCAGAGGTACCGATTCGTATAACGTGAGATTTTCTAATGTGCGGTTAATTGGTTTCAGATCACCAGTCATGCAAAGACTATACGATAATTTAAAATGAATAACACACGAGTATAAAGGAGCAGTTCTCGGAAAATACTTTACAGTGTTTAAATCGCCAAGTATGTGCCATCTGTGGAATAGGTACGCGAAATGCTGGTTGGAAGGATCTTTGCAAAAAACGTTTTTTTTTTAAATTTTATTTTTGCCCCGAAAGAGAAAAGGACGGTTGTGTGGAAACCTGATTACAATTATGAAAACATTTGTATCTACATATAAAATAATTTTCAAGCCCTTATACAGTATACACACACATATCTGTCTGTCTGTCTATCTATCTATCTATCTATCTATCTATCT
>JANRMT010062821.1:17790074-17825450 GCA_026402145.1 Polypterus bichir lapradei | reverse complement strand
TATATATATAGTGGTTGGCAGCTGGAACACCCCTTCTACACATGTTCCGGGGGAGCAATCATGGATTGCTCAGTACCTCCCCCGGGATGATTGGTAGCAGCCTCCCTGGCTGAGGATGGTGCCTCAGTTTCCCGCAGGGCTCCATGGGCACCGCCAGGGGGTGCTGCATGGGTCCCTGAGCCGGCCGGGACAACTCTACAGCCCCACTCGGAAGTTCAATCAGAAGCTGGTGATCAAGCACCTGGAGCACTTCTGGGTGGGCTATAAAAAGGGCCAGCAACCACCACTCAGGGCCATAATCGGGAGGAAGAGGACGAGGTTGCCAGGGAGGAATCGTGGTGCCAAACAGGAGTGTTGTAACTCAACTTTAAGTGCTTTTGGGACTGTGTATTGCCTGTGGGGTTCACGGGGAAGATGTGCCCCACAGGTGATGAAAATAAAAGTCTTGTGTCATTTTGCACGTGCCTCAGGAGTGAGTCTGTGGCGGGTCGGGCGCTATACTGCGTCTATTATCACTATATATATATATATTTATATCTATATATATAAAATTATTTTCGTGTTTGAAACGGAAATTATGTATGACCACAGAACATATTATAATACAGGATCTAATCACTTCGTTTGTGGACGCTATTTTTATGTCGTCTTTACAAATTGTTATTATTTTACTGATATTGAAAAGAAGTTAACATGCCGATCTATCCCATAGAAATTCGCCCCGCATCACCCTCTCCCAGCCCTCCTCTCGGGACTCTAGCGCTCAGCCGTCCGCCGCCAGGCACGTTCTGACAGAGAGGTTTTATTTATTCGTTCGCGTAACTGTCGCGGAAACTGCCACATTATAATTTTTTTTTAAAAGGGCAGTACTTGGTAGTAGAAGAGATGAGGAAAACAGCTTTGCATCTTTCTACTTTTTAACTGTGCAGAGCTGTAAACAATGTGAAGACTACACTGCCTTCAGCGGCAAGAGGTTGTGAGAACAAAGTGGACGCTCGGAGGCGTGGAATGTCGGGCTGCTCCACCGGGTCGAGAGCTTTGCAGTTTTGGACGGCGTCCTCTCTTCTCGCACTATTTGTGACACTTCGAGTGCCCTGTCAGCTCTTGGGAGAGTGGAAATCTTTGCAAATGAGTGTGATCGGCGCCATCGAAGCAAAAGTCTCTTTGTAAGTTGCACTGCATGACTACTTGCTGTCCCTTAAGGTGAGTTCAGGTCACTAAAATCTTGCAACATTCAAGGTTGCTTTTGTGATGAATTCTTTTAAGAAGATGGAGGGTTTACATCTAAGAAGATGTACCGACCTCTTCATGTTAAGTTTTGGACTTGGGAATTGTTTGGACCTTCTGCCCGTTAAGCACGGAAGGGCAGCGTCCACATTTCTCAGAATAATTTTTCTCTTAAATCACAGGCACATAGTGCAAGGTTGTCAGGCAGAAATTTGCAGGGTCGCATATAAAATGTAATTTCTATACCACAGCGGTCGTGTAGCGCCTTTCACAAGGGATCTGCTACCAAGAGATGATCCAAATACATTTAAGCTGCTGTTAGTGCTACTTACCTGTTGTGTTATAGCACCTTTAAAATGTACTTTACCCGAAAGCACTCCAGTACTGCTCAATGTATCTTTACTTCTTACATGTTAATGTTTTACTGTTTAATAATTTATATACTACATTTTACTTTTTTCCCTTGCACTCAGTGAGCAAAGCCACTGAGTAATCATCTAGTATTATATATAAACATCTACACGTGGAAGTGGGTGTGTCTGTCTGTCCGGCTCGGAAATGCAAGGGGGCCCGGAAGTGTGAGGCTACAGCATGAAGCTCAAAGAGCTGGCAAGGCGGCCCCAAGTTAACAAGTCGGAAGAAGAAAGAAGTACGAGGCTACAGCATGAAGCTGAAAGAAAGGAACTCCATTGCCAAAGTGAAACCGCTAACGAAAGACAAACTCTCTTAGCCGCTGCTAGATAAGGTGGGGAGGGGGCGAGCACATCGGCAAAATGAAAAATCTGAGCTAACAGACATAGAGGGCAAGCACGTATGAAAATTGAAACCGCCGACTCTGTATTTCAGTTTCTTTTCTGACGATTTCAATGGTTTGTAGGAGCCCAGGCTCTTTATAACACAGGCTTGCACAGCTAGTATGTATGTATATCTATTCTTGTTTAAGTTCACAGGAAGCAACAGACTACTGTATTTAATATTTATTTTAAATGAATATTTAAGTATGCAATCATGCTGACAATATAAATAAACATTTCAGTTTGAAACAAAGCTTAGGATGCAAAAAGTGCTGTTTTTGTTTCCAGAGACAAGCATCGATTAAGGGATGGATTAACGTAACTGTAAATCACAGCAGCCTAGTTTAAGGTATTTGCATTTTGATCCCCGCCCCCACAGAAAAGCGAAACTTATTTTTCTTTGACAGATTTCTGGCTGACACTATTTATCTCACAGGTTTAACTAGTGTTGTGACTAAATGTGCTTGCAACCTTTTAAAACTTTGGAATCAGCATGTCTGATTGTGTGTTATTGAAGTTTTAAATATGGAAGTGATGATGTAATGTCCAACATATAGAGCTGAGCTGATAGTCTATCACTGAAAGGATGTGAACATTTAGTTGTGAATTACAAAGACCAATGCAAAATGTGTATTAAATATGAAAGATTGACAGTTTTTTATGTTTTTATTATTTCTAGTTACAATGTGACATTTTAACTAAGGTTTATATTTGACACATAAGTTTGGGTTTTAAAATCTAATACATCATATCAAAAGTTATTTTAACTTGTTAAACTTTTTGTTTCAGGCAAATTGTTTGCATATTGATTCTAGCAAACTAAGATAAGATTGGTGTATCCGGGTTATGCCATGAACTTTGTCCTCTTCTGTTTTTTCTGTATATTTTAACATATAGTGTATTTTTTCTATCCTTATTTATATTTTATAAACCAAACAAAATTATAAACCAAACAAAAGATTTTACAGAATATAACCCACAGCTAGTGAATGTCTGACTAATGGAGTCAAGGGAGCTAATAAAAGAAACTGAGAAAACAAAGAAGGTGTAAGTTGCTTTTTCCGAGAGAGGCGAGAGATTTAGGTATACACGTAAAATAAGAGCAAAGCATTTTCATCCTGTTTCTGTGAAAAAACATTAGTTAAAAGTTATTTATACAGTGAAAAGTTAAAAAGTTGTTTATACAGTGTTTTATTGAACCTTAATTGGGTGTGTTTTATTTATTAATATTTTATTAATTCTAAAGCAGTGGTGGCTTTAAATCATGTGTAACATATATTGCTGTCAGAGTTTTAATATACAAATTCTTTCTTGGTTTATTTATGACATTCAATTTTTGTACTGTCAGAATTGTGAAGGAAGAAAGACATTTAGGGTGATCTATACAGAATCATAAGGGATTTGTTATAACTCTTTAAGCAGCACAGTAGAGGGAAGTTACAAGTAATGTGAATACCATTGTTCATGTAATATTGCACATCTACAGTCATTGTAACATTAACCTTAGTTAGGAAAGATGAAAAAAATTTAGTTTTTCTTTACTTATCTTATTTAAACATAATCACCTTACATTTGCATTGATACATGAGAATTGTTTTCTTCATTTGGATATTTGGCCAACATAATTTTATCTGGTCTACAGTTCACAATTACTTTGTCTTTTCTTCCTCAATTATCCTTCTTTTGTGTCTTTTCAGTCATAGCATCTTGTTTCATTCTTCTTTAGTTTATTTTTCTCATAACGTCATGCTCTTGTTTAACTTACTTTTCTAATCCCATTAGTCTCAAAAATGCAAATTCATTTAATTTTTTAAACATGGTTAATCCAATGTTTTAAATTGTGGCAGCGTCAGGGGCAAGGCAGGAACAAAATTTAAATGGGGAGGCAATTCATTAAAGGGATGATTTAAGAAGCTGCTTGGTTGAAACATTATTATATATATATATTATATATGTGTTTGTATTTTCCAAACCTTTGTGTTGTTTTATGAAACTGGAGCTCCTACAATAGAATTCTTCAACCAAAGGATTTAAAAATTGTTCTATGATTCTATTCTCTTATGAGTATTGCACCTAAATGGCATCAATAAACCACAAGAGGCCATTGAAGTTCAATCAAAGTTAAGTAAAATATTGTAATTTCATGTTTGACACACTCAATCTCTTACTTTCTCTTAAATGTATTAGTGTTAACAGTTTCTCTGATGTTAATACATGCATTTTTGTTTCTTTGCCGAGTTTATTTGAAGTGTATTCTCATCTGAAGCAGTTTAGCCTTTCATGCCATGACTTCACTTTGATATTTTTTATTAACAGATTTTTATTTGGAGAGACTACTTCCTTTGCCATCATCATTTTAAGTGTTTGTTACTTAACAGTGTCTTGCCATCTGTGATCACTTTACAGAGAATAGTTGGACTTTGCCATATGTTTCACTTTAAGGCCTTCCCATATGATATTCACTTTGTTTGCCTAGTCCTTGAAATATTAATGACCTTTGCTGTCTTTATGTTTATCCTTTTCTCAGTAATTCTTGACCCTTTTTTAATTTCTTTCTTCATTTTTTTCCTTGTATAATCTGCAGGTATGCAACTATTATTTCCATTTGTTGAATTATTTCAGATTGTCTACATAATATTTTCTTTTGTCATTAGTTCCTCTTCAGGCTCTCCATTACTTTAGCATTTAGTGATTTATATATTTGATATATAAAACTAAAACTTGATATCTTTTCATTCCACATTTTTTACAAACATATTCACATACCAATTAATTTTGTATGTCTAAGGAATAGGTTGAGACAGGTCGTGTAACTGAAAATGTGAGGCAGTTATTCAATTTGGAAAAGAATATTTAATGTACAGGATGTTTAAAACCCTTAATGCTCTTTTGGTTTAACCTGTTTGTTTTAAACACGGTGGCTGGAGAGTCAACTCCTTTTCAGCAAAACTAACAAAGTTTTTCCTGTTTTATCTCGTTTTAGGTTTGGTGAAGTTACACTGTGCCATCATGGAAAAACACTTGGCTGTAATTCTGTCAGTGTTGCTTCTGCACTTACTGAACAGCTGTATAGGGAACCAAAGGATAGAGCAAAATTTGCCCATGCAGTTTACCCATCATATTTATAATGCCACAATCTATGAAAACTCTGCAGCTAAGACATTCTTAGAAAGCCCAGTAAAAATGGGTATTTACCTTACTATTCCCACATGGGAGATACGATACAAAATTGTTTCTGGGGATAATGAAAACCTGTTCAAAGCTGAAGAATACATTTTGGGAAATTTCTGTTTCTTGAGAATACGGACCAAAGGTGGAAGTGCGGCAATCTTAAACAGGGAAGTAAAAGACCACTACCTTTTAACTATCAAGGCTGTTGAAAAGAATACCAATACTGAGGCGCGCACAAACGTTAGAGTGCAAGTACTTGATACAAATGACCTGCGACCCCTCTTTTCACCAACATCTTATAGTGTTTCACTGCCTGAAAATACACCTTTGAGAACAAGTATTGCCCGGGTTACTGCTACTGATGCGGACATTGGCACTAATGGAGAGTTTTACTATAGCTTTAAAGATCGTACAGACTTATTTGCCATTCATCCCTCTAGTGGAGTGATAACATTGACCGGGAAGCTTGATTACGCTGAAGAAAAACTTTACGAGATGGAGATCCTAGCCATTGACCGTGGAATGAAACTCTATGGTAGCAGTGGCATTAACAGCATGGCCAAACTGTCTGTCTATGTAGAGCAAGCAAATGAGCATGTACCTGTAATAACTGCAGTCACTTTGGTCCCTTCAGATAATGATAAAGACCCCACATATGCAGTAGTTACAGTAGAAGATAATGATCAAGGGCCAAATGGGGAAATAGCCTCTTTAAGCATTGTGGCAGGAGATCCCCTTCAGCAGTTTAAAACAATAAGATCAAGCCCAGGAAGCAAGGAATACAAAATAAAAGGAATTGGTGAAATTGATTGGAGTAGTCAACCTTTCGGATTTAATCTTACCTTGCAAGCAAAGGATAAAGGGAATCCCCCACAGTTTTCTTCAGTAAAGGTTATTCAAGTCATGTCCCCTCATTTTAAATTAGGACCACCAAGATTTGAGAAACCAGTTTACAGGGCAAACCTAAGTGAATTTGCCCCTCTTCATACTCCAGTTTTAATGGTTAAAGCAGTACCTAGGTACCCCCAAATAAAATACATTTTCAGACATAATTCTGACAAAAACAGATTTTCTATTAATCCTAATACTGGTCTGATCACAGCTAATGGACCAATCCAGGCAGAGCATGCAAACCAGATAGAGCTTGAAGTTATAACCAGTGACAAAAAGGCCACAACTAAAGTTCTTATTGATATTTTGGACATGAATAATAATGCTCCTGAGTTTCAGCAGACATCTTATAAGGCCACTGTGGATGAGAATGTGCCAAAAGGGACAAGTGTGTTAAGTGTAAGTGCCAGTGACCTTGATGAGGGAGAGAATGGTTATGTGACATATAGCATTGCCAATCTAGCCTCACAACCTTTTGTTATTGATTATTTTACTGGTATCATTAATACGTCAGAAGATCTGGATTATGAACTCATGCCAAGGATTTACAATTTGAGAATCCGTGCTTCTGACTGGGGCTCACCATACAGACGTGAAACTGAAGTTCCAGTAACTATTACACTGAATAACTTAAATGACAACAAACCACTGTTTGAAAAGGTAGATTGTGAAGTGACAGTCCCAAGAGAACTTGCTGTTGGAGAGCAAATTACTACAGTATCTGCTATTGATGCTGATGAACTGCAGCTGGTCCGTTATGAAATTCAGTCTGGCAATGAGCTAGAACTTTTTGAACTCAATCCTAGTTCTGGTGTTCTTTCCCTCAAGCAGACCCTAATGGATGGAGATGCTTTAAAGGTTTCATTTCATACTTTACAAATTACAGCAAATGATGGAGGAAACATCTCGCCTCCAATGGTGATAAACATCACCGTAGTAACAAGTAGAAAACCAATTCAGTTACAGTGCAAGGACACTGGAGTGGCAAAAATGCTGGCTGAAAAGTTGCTTCAAGCAACAAGACTTCATAATCACCCAGAACCTGAAGATCATTTCCTAGATATTCATTCAGTGAATCGCTATACCCCACAGTTTGATGGCTCCTTTCCTTCTATTATTGAAGTTAAAGAAGACCTTCCAGTTGGAGCCAGGGTCATACACATAAGAGCGACTGATTCAGACAGTGGCTTTAATGGAAAGTTGATTTATGTCATTTCAGGCGGCGATACAGATAGCTGTTTTATGTTGGAGATGGAGACTGGATGGTTAATGATATACTCTCCGTTGGACAGAGAAGCAACTAACCACTACACACTAAATGTCACAGTGTACGATCTAGGAATACCTCAGAAATCTGCCTGGCGCCTCCTGGATGTGAATGTTTTGGACACAAATGATAACAGGCCTCAATTTCTGCAGGATAGCTATTTGGTTGAAATAAGTGAAAATAAGGATGTGGGAAGTGAAATTATTCAAGTTGAAGCAACAGATAAGGATCTTGGCCTTAATGGCGAGGTCCGGTATTCTCTTTTTGCATATACTGATGTATTTTCCATTGACAGTGAAACAGGGCTTGTAAAGGTTATAAGCCCCCTGGACAGAGAAACTCATCCAGTTTACCATTTGAAAATAGTTGCAAAGGATCAAGCGCAAGAAGGGCCACAGTTGCTTTCAAGTGTAATTTTGAAAGTGATTTTGGAAGATGTTAATGACAATTCCCCTAAATTTATTCCTCCCAATTACCATGTCAAAGTGAGGGAAGACCTGCCTGTTGGCACAGTCATCATGTGGCTAGATGCTCATGATCCAGATATAGGACAGTCGGGCCAAGTGAGATACAGTCTTGTAGATAATGGTGATGGAAGTTTTGATGTAGATAAACTGAGCGGTGCCATACGTATTGTGCAAAATCTGGATTTTGAGAAGCGGCAACTGTACAATTTGACAGCTCGAGCAAAGGACAAAGGAAAACCAGTTTCGTTGTCTTCTACCTGCTACATTGTGATTGAGGTGGTTGATGTAAATGAGAATTTGCATCCCCCATATTTTTCTTCCTTTGTCGATAAAGGAGTTGTGAAAGAAGATGCACCAATAGGCACTTCAGTTCTGAAAATTACGGCTTTCGATGAGGACACTGGCAGAGATGGAGAAATCCGTTACTCCATCAGAGATGGATCAGGCCTCGGTGTCTTCCAAATTGATGAGGAAAGCGGTATGTTTGTTTTTTGTTACTTGTTAGTTTTTTGTGTTGTGTTGAACAAAAGTTATTTTAATGTAATCATAATCTCTTCAAACATGCTATCTTAATTTTGTTGTGAACTATACAAATATGAGTTGGAGTACATCATACTTTATGACTCTAGATGTTGGACCACTTTGCTGAGATGATGTTAAATTACATGACAACGAATCACACAGTATGATAGTTTACATGACTCCTTCATGGCATTTAAAGGCAGTTTCATATTTCATAGCCAGTATGATAGTTTACATGACTCCTTCATGGCATTTAAAGGCAGTTTCATATTTCACGGCATAGAGAATAAACAGGATTATCTACAGCAAAGTAGTAGAAACTACTGTCACTGTGTGTATTTGACTTTGTCATGGCTTATGGAATAGTATTTTGACCAAGTTGCAGGAAATATCATAATACATGACTAGCAGCATGGAGACATGTTGCAGCTGTCCACATGTTGCAAAGATTATGTAAATCAAAGCTTTGACTGAGTTGCATAGTGTGTCTGGGGGGGGGTAAGATTTAATTTAGTTAATCTTGTTTATCATTCCACATTTCATACATTTTGAGTTTAGTACAGGGTAACAGGGTAACCATAATGATGGTTACTCATCCCAAACACATAAATGTTCATTTAAATGTAGAAAATGTTCTCTCATTTTCTAATTGTCTGTGAAACTAAATAATTATTACCATGTAGACTATGCACAGAGGAACAATTAAATGCATGACTGACCGTTTTATCATTAGCAAAGTCAAAACATTTTTTCTTGGTTTTTATGTTTGTTGTGTGTGTTGAGGAAGATGGTGGTGGTTGTTGTTTGTTATATTACTTGAGATTCTGTAAAAAAGCAAAATTTCCTGTGGGGATAAAGGTTGGTTGAACAAAAACAAAATGGGGAAACCTCAAATGTGACTTTTATTTAATACACTTTTATGTAATACCAAGAGATATTTGATTGCAGATTTTTCTGTAAAATGATTTTTCATTTTTACATTTATAGTTTGTAACACAGGATGTTTTACAAACATTTTCAGCTCATCTATCCTATTCAAGAGCTAATTTATTCATTTCATTCACATTGCTGGAATTTTTTGTTAATTTTAATGATGCAGAAAAATCAGTAACTTGTTGCATCAGCATCAGAAATCAAACTTGGAGGACTGCCAGATCATTTAGGGCACACCTATACTCATTAAGTTAAAAGACAATTTAGAGACAAGAATTGAACTAACACTTGTGAAAATTTTACTAACGGTGGTTTACCAGACAACCAAGTTCATGTTAGACTCCATTGTATTTGTTGAAAGAAACCGGTATGCAGAGTCATGCTAAATGATAATGTTGTTACACGTGTTTAGTTTTGTATAATGTGATGGCAAGCAAATTGTCAGATTCATTAAAAATGTGAACTTCTTATGAAGAAAAGTGTATTTGTGTTCTATACTGGTTGCTTAACCTATATGTTGTAACTCTTCAAGTAATGGCAAAACTGGCATGACCAGGATTAGTAAGAAATGTGAACCATACTCACTTGCAGTTCAGAGCTTCTCATTAATCTAATACTCCTATTTTTTCCATGTGGAGAATATGTAAAACTAGCTGTGTTACTTGTCTTCGCACAGGAAAACTCAGTGGGTCTCATTTTTGGTGCCATTTGTTAATTGGATGTATCAGAAGTACTATAAAGTATTTTTTTATACAATATTTGTATATTTGTTCATATGAGCTGCTAATTGTTGAACATGTCATATATAGTCCTTGGAGTTTCTGGTGTGAAAGAGATCGCAGCAGAACTTTGTATCAAAGCAGTGTTTGGTAGTGTTACCAAGGTGATTTAAAGTGGATTCATTCAAAGCTAAAAACAGCAAAAAAATCTTGACTCTCCATTAACATCAAAGCCTGAAATTAGTACTGCCTCAGTGTACCGTGGAACATGGAATAGAAAAGTGGTTTGTTGGATAGTAGCAAAGTGTGTATAAAGTCAACCCTATGAAATGGCCATGGATATATTAGGCAAATTTTGACTGAGAAATAACTCGGGCTGTAATTTATTTCATTTTAGACGATTGTTTTGAATTAGTGTTAACTTATGAATTTAGCAGGTGAACAAGATATCACTTGACACGTGTCTTGTGTTTTCATCCTTGAGCAGGCTGTAGCCCTTTGTCTAGTTTATAGATCTGTGTCTGTTAACCAGCAAATTATAAATAAAACTCTAATCTAAAGGCAAATTGTAGATAGGCTCAAATTAAAGAAGTAGTATTTCAAACTTTGTTTGGCAAGAAAAGTATAGAGTAATTTAATGACAGGAACTACTGAAAGCAAGTGCTAATTGTGCTTAAAACTGACCCAGACTTCAATAAATCTAAATGGATATTTGGTTGAAGTGGAGCAGAGTTTTGAATTGTAGAAAATGAAATTAGATTCTGTATAATAATATGTTTTCAGCAGTGAGAATGGATATTTCAAGTTCAGCAAGCTTAGACATGACAAAGCCTTTCCTGAAAGCAGTGTACTGTGTTTGAATGGATTAATAGCTTAATTGCTTGCCAGAAGATCATTTTTATGTAAGCATTTTGCTACAGTATGGTTTTTTGAAAGAAGAAAATGTTCTGTTTTATTGGCTCTTTTCTTTGTAGTTTAAAAGTTTTATTTTCAGGGTTTAGGTTTCCTTTAAGTTTGTAAAGATTGTGGCTTTCTGTTTGGTATGTGTATGTCATTGTAGGTAGTAACAGAAAAATCCAGCTGCAGATATGGTTGAAATAACAAGGGTGGACTGAAGTATCTGCTTGCATTTGGTAAAAGAAATTCACAAAATAGTTCACTTAGCATGTTTTGATGATATTTATTCATTTATATTTGGCTGAAGTTTAAGAGCCGTGTATTTTCTTTTAAAAGGATTAGCAAAGGAAAAGCATAGAACTGCAGTAATCACTTAGAGCCAACATGCTGATCTTCGACCAAAGTGGTAGTATTTCCTCTGTTAATTGGAAACATATTAATTGTAAGACCTTCTGTCTAATCTTAAAGTGTAAACAATCTTTCAATGCCCTTTCTAATTCTCCGTCCATTTTACTTTTTCCAGTGCATTGGCTAAGATCAGCAACAGTGTAACACTGTTTTTTTTTCAAATTTCTGACTTTTGACTTTCATTCATTTTAAAGATTATGATTTTATTTTTTGAAAACTGGAACCTTTTTATTTCCAGAATTGTAATTTGGGATTTGTAAACAAGCAGATTAATTGCTCCATAAATGGTGTGAAAATTGTTTAAGTAATATATGATACAACACAATTACTAGAAGAACTATAAACTGAGATTAGAAAAACATCATAATATTGGTAAGAACGATAATGACAGCTTTTTATGGTACATATAAGAAACAGAAACTCCCAAACATGTTAAAACCAGGGCCGAGCAATATTGAAGATATGAACTCTCTTGGTTTGCTGTGTAGAAACAACCTGTATTGCATGAATAATGTTTTGCTCAGTCAATTTTTCATAGTTGAAATAGAAAGATAAATCACAAAAATGTCCTTTCTCCTACCCCTTGTAGGTCTTTGCAAAGTAAGATGCATTTCCTCTTAATCTGATTTTAATATTTTTCAGTGGCTTTTTCAAAGGACCACATACTGATCCATCATTTTTTACCAAGTAGGCAAATATAGCTCCCTGCTGTTGACGGGCAGTAACCCAAGTGCAGTGATACAGCTGACCCGGCCGAAGCCTTAATAAAGCTGAAGCACTGTACAATTCCTCATTTTTGTGTAGTGTTTTTTTTTTTATTGTTGCAAAGATTAACAATTTTAAAAATCTTATAATAAATTTATTACAAAAGGGAATCATCATTTTTATTTCACTTTTATGCAAATGCACAATTTTAAACTGTTTCTCATAAAGACTTAATTCTTCATAAAATCCTGTTTTGGGTTGGGGTTCTCTTGCATGCTATTTGTTTACATGCTCTTTGTCTCATTATTCACTCTGAACAGCTGCCAGGACTGTGACAGGCATTCACAGCCAGGCTGTGTTTGATCATCTCATTTCTCATTGTTTACTGTGAAAGTGCAAGGGACTGGGTGGGTGACATGTTCTGTTAATGGCTGTGGCCAATATGCTTCTCACAGCACTGGTTTGTTAGCTGTTGAAACTAAGTAGCTTTTATATTTTGAGTTTGAATCTTGGCACATTCTTTATGTGAGACTCAGCTCATTTTAACTGGTGACTCTAAATTGGTGTGAATGAGTTTGCCCTATGCTGAATTACCCTGTTACCCAATGGTGGTTCCTGCTTTGCTCCTAATGTTGCTGTGATAAACTTTAGCTTCATATGACTCTGAAAGTGAATTAAACAGGTTTAGAATGTATAGATACTCTGGACACATTGGTTTGCCTCTTGCATCCCAAATACTAGCAGGTTAGTTTGATTGGTGACTGTAAATTGGCTTGTTGTAAGTGAGTGTGAGTACACGTATGTAAATGTGTTTTCCAAAGGACTCCTACCCTTTTTGAATTTGTCTGTCAGTGTTCCTTGATAAGCTTTCCCCACAATGCTGTATTAGAAAAAAGAATAAAGGATGTTGGGCAAAATGGTTTCTCTTTCATAAATTCATACACATATTTGACTTCCTTTTATTCTGTGACCAATGTTATTTTTTCTAATATAGTACAGTTTGTCAGAAGAACCACCAACTGCTTTGACTGCTGCTCTAGAGCAGTGTTTCCTAACCAGAGTGCTCTTGCATTTGACCCCTACCCTGGTGTATCTGTGCGCTCAATGACCATAATATACATTTATTATATACAGTGTTTTATCATGGTGCATGTTATAGCAAAGGGGGACCCCCTTCCTTCTTTGTTTTATGTTCTGTTCAGCTTTGTGCTTGTTACACCTAGGCCACATCCCCCCCCCCCCACACACTTTATATTAGTTTATCATCACACTAAAAAACATTAAGGGGAACACACCCTCCCCCCCCTTTGGATTGTGTATAGTACAATATGTTTTAATTGTAACAGGTGGGCATTGCCCATTGTCATCCTTGACCAAAAACAGATAAAACTGGGTCCCAAGGCAAAAACGATTGAAAACAACTGTTCTAGAGGCATTTTCATTGTTGTACAGTAAGTTTTTCAAAATTTCCTGTCAAGTGGTATTTTGATCTGGGCAGACTTTTCAAAAAGGCAACCTATAAAACTGGTTGACTTTCTTTGAAAGTTTAAAATGATTAATCTGTATTTTTCTGCCTGAACAAATTTTCTTTTCAATGAAATGTTAGGTAAAACTGTTTCTGTGCTTCAACATAACATACTGTATTTTACTTAGTTTCATATTTTTCTCCTTTATTTGGAAAATTTTACAGTTATCACATTTTAGTAACAGTTATTTTTTAGATGTTTCCTTTTATTGAAGTTGTCCCTGCCCTGAGGTGTAGCTGGGACCCTTAGTTCCATTTTGGAAGAGGAAAATAGTTTAAAAAATAAAGGTGGAAAGCTGGGAGTGGCAAGTGGCCTTTGTTTGAAAATGACACCAGGGAGTATCCAACACTATGATATTTGGCAGGCCACAGAACTGTGGTTCTCAGTAGTAGACCTGCCTGGGATTTTGGAAGAGGTGTTTTGCCACTTATGTAGTTATTGCTTCAATAAACCCAGATTAGAGACACTGTATGATGAGTATTGTTGTGTAGTACAATTTACATAGTGGTACATTTCCTCTTTTAGGACATATACAGTAATCCCTTGCTATATTGCGCTTCGACTTTCGCGGCTTCACTCTATCGCGGATTTTATATGTAAGTATATCTAAATATATAACGCGGAGTTTTCGCTGCTTCGCGGGTTTCTGCGGGCAGTGGGTCTTTTTACTTCCTGTACATGCTTCCTCAGTTGGTTTGCCGAGTTGATTTCATACAAAGGACGCTATTGGCGGATGGCTGAGAAGCTACCCAATCAGAGCACGCAGTTAAGTTCCTGTGTGCTGATTGGCTCAGCGATGGAGCGCCGAATTCGATTCCGCTGCGTTAACCAGGAAGTCTCGTCTCGCTCGTTCAGCATCAATGTGTTTCGCTGCGTAAAGAGTTAACTTCTATCTATCTTTTGTGCTCTTTTGTGTTTATCTTTGTGCATAGTCAAGCCCTTCGTTATGTCTCCAAAACGATCTGTTCCTGATACACTGCTGCAGAACGCCATTACGGCATCAATGAGTCCACGATTCTTTTTATTTAAAAAGGAGGAAAGGAATATAAGATCTACAGCGGCAGTGTCCTTTAATCAGGGCGCAAAACGGGTTGTAAGTGGATATAATAAGGCAGTAGTCCGGATGGAATCTGCTTTAGGGATTTGGATTAAAGGCTGCCGGAAGAACAACAACGGCAGTGCTACACAGTCGCCTGAAGAGGCTTCTTTAGAAGAGCTGTAACGCTCTCCTTTGTTGTGCAGTAAAACTAAACTCATCGTTATCGGACAAGTCGTCGTGTCATTGTTGGTGAGTAACCATAATTAATTTTCTACGTACAGTACTTAGCACAACATGTACGTATGTTTAGTGTCACTGTACACACATTTTACTGTATACAATTTTTCTTGCATTGTACGTATTTATTGCTGGTGGCCTGTCTATTGTAATGGTTGTAACATATGTGATATCGGAGATGCTCGATATCTTTAAAATAATATTTAGGTTTTACTGTATATAAACAGTGTGTTTACATACATAATTTCAATAAATCTTACCTAATATCTAAGAGAATACAAAGGGTTTATGCTGTATAACTATGTGGGAAATGTTTATAAGAGTCTGGGAGAGATTATAAGGGCTTAAAATATATAAAAATAACCATATGAACATATGGGTTTTAGTTCACGGATTTTCACCTTTCGCGGGGTGTTCTGGAACGCAACCCCCGCGACCGAGGAGGGATTACTGCACTAGGAAACCTCCTGACAAATGAAGTTCACTAAAGTGATTTATATGTAGTTCTAAGCACCTCACATTGAAGATTCATGATGCACCACTGTTCTAGCTATAAATATGATTGTTTGAGATTACCAGAGACTTGCTTAAAGAGTGTCAACTGCAGCACCCAGAAAAAATCTGTTTGGAAGGAATTGGAAGGTAGCAGCATTAAAACATTTCTAACTAGGAAACCTTCTTGGTTGCCTCTTAGTGTGTGATCCACTGTAATAATAAGCTAAAGTATAATGAGAAAATCAATATTGTCTTTTCACTGATTTATTTGAAATAATATGAGAAATCCCATTCGATGTTAGCTACATTACAAAAACTGTGATGACCAGTCTCAATTCTTATTTCACATATTTTGAAATGCCAGTTCATATTGTTCAAATGATTTTTGTAATAAAAACACATAAAGTCAATGTGACTTTTTTGTCTAGCATTTAATCTTTGGCGCAGTTTAACTGTCCCTAGGAGAAATTGATGAGAAGTTATCCTGACCAAATCGGACTGAGAACAAAAGATCATTTTCTGTTTCCTCCTAAAGTTGTTTTTTTTGATGCTGTAATTTTTTTCAGTGACAAATTTGCTATAGGTACATGCACCACATTTTGAACCTGTTGTGTATAGGATTTAAGGATTACATTCAGTAGATATATGGGCTTTAATAATGGTGGAAAACTTATATTCAACATTCACTTTATTCATTAATTTGTCAATTAAAAAGAACAATGTCACAAGAAGGAAAAGGAATTTTGACATGGTAGTATCAAATACTCTGGATTATGTATCAGTACATTGCAATGTCAGTATTAATCAATAAAAGTTAATAGGTTTACATTTATTTTTTGATTAATTATTTTAAATCCCATTCTAGATTTATAGTGTGTTCTTCAATGAGTAGTTTCATCTGCTTGTTGTAATGATTAACCAAAAAGAAATTTTGCTGGATTATTTCAATATACAGGGTGGGCCATTTATATGGATACACCTTAATAAAATAAAACTTGTAAATAACTCATGAAAGAATAAAGTTACGTTAAAACCAAGCACACCATTGTTTTTCTTGTGAAATTCCCAATAAGTTTGATGTGTCACATGACCCTCTTCCTATTGAAAAAACAAAAGTTAGATCCAAAATGGCCAACTTCAAAATGGCCACCATGGTCACCACCCATCTTGAAAAGTTTCCCCCCTCACATATACTAATGTGCCACAAACAGGAAGTTAATGTCACCAACCATTCCCATTTTATTAAGGTGTATCCATATAAATGGCCCACCCTGTATTTCTCTTTACATTTTAGGACCCCATCATTTGTTTGTTTTATTTTTAGTATGTTCAAATTAATTGCAACTTAACATTTAACAAGTTTTTAACCAATTAAATGACAGCTGCTTCTATCTGTTGGAGTTCATTCAACCGCATATTTTCTAACCCTGTCTTTTTCTATTACCAAGTTGTGGAGTCATTTTCCAATAGCAATTGGCACAAAAATAAAAACAACCCTGGGCGAGAAGCTAGTCTGTCAAAACGTACAGGCATATACACACCAAACACCTATACTGAACTACTTCTAAGTTCAAGGTTTTGGACCATGGGAGGAAATTCACAAAAACATGAAAAACCCATGGAAGGCATTTGCATGTGAACTTAAGCCTGAGTCTTCACTTTTAAAATTGTGAAAGTCAGCCTATTAAAGCTAAATGCTTGCTATATTACACTTGAGTAATCTTGATTATGATTATTATTAAGAGTTTCATTCATAGGTGGAAAATATTTTATACACATCTTATTGGGACCTGCCATTCCTGTGTTTCTGCATGAAAAGTCTTGGGTTTGCTGTGGTGCAGATCCATAGCCATTTATCAGAAGTTAACCTAAGAGTGTTCTTTCACCATTACATATGTTAGACCTCTCAAAATAAAACTAGTAGCTGATAAACTGTTTTGGTAATAGAGGTGGTAGGAGGTCATTGTTTGTGTTGGTGATTCATTCATAATGTCTGAAAAGAGCAAACCAAGCTAAACCTAATTATTTGTACTTTATCATTTGAGAAAGATTACTGACTAACATCCAAGTAAAGTAAATATTGTTTATCATGAATTAGCACTTGTGATGCTGAGTAAGGTCTTTTTGGTTTGGAGTTTGGTTAGGTTGTAAAGCCCCCATATGGATTTGTAGAGTAAATAAGCAAATTACTGGTGCTACTTAAACTTGATTTTTACAGGTACTTTTGTTGTAGTAGGCAGCCAAATCTTTTTTTGTAAAGAGTAGTGTTTTGCGTATTTCCTAAGAAAGCACATTATCTAAATCATTACATATCATTCTCCAACTTTCTTAATCCATTTCAGGCTTACACTAAAAAATGAGCCTGAAAATCACCTGTTAACCTGACATTAATGTATGTGGATAGATTGGAGAGAAACCAAGAGAATGTGTAAATGCAAAACAGACAACAACCAGGGTTGGTATTTGAACCCATAACACTAGATTCATAAGGCAGCAGTATTACCACAGTATCATTCTGTCATGCATTAACTCAATTGTTGTTTTTTAATTTAAAGTTCAATCACATAACATTGTCAAGCCCACTTAATCCAATTTAGGATCTGGGAGTCCTGGGCAGTGTTATAGACTTTCTCAGGGCTCAAACAGGAAAGATTTGGAATTGCCAGGTAGCCTTTGATTGTGTGAGAGGAAACCTCACACAGATGCAGTGGCAACATGCCAACACCACAAGGACAACAACTGAGTGCAGGATTTGAACTAAGAGCACTGGATCCATGACACGTCAGTAAAAGCCACTGTACCACCATGTCACCCATGTACTAAAGCAGTTTTATATAATTTAAAGTTTAATATTTTCATGAAAAACCTGGACTAGAGCTCAACTTCATTTTTAATTAAGTGTTACATAGCAATACAGTGGATAACACTAATGCCTTGTGCCTCCAGAGTTCATCTTCCATACCAATCATTAAAGGCGTATGTACCTTCTCTCCACGCACATGTTGAGTTTTTACCAGGTACTCCAGGATTTCCCACTAGCTAAAGAGATTAGCCTAAGGTGAGCAGTCATCTCTAAGGCCAATCTCACATTACGCAACTTATAGACTTGGGGTATGTCAAATTAGCGAACCACAGTTGTTAATTGTGTTTGCTGGACCATGTTAATTTTTAACAACAAAAAATCACTGCCAGTGTCACATTTAGCAATCAAATGAGGATCATCTAGCATAGTAGTGCTTGCCTCTTTTTCTGACAGCCAGTAATGTGCTGTCTGTTGGAGTCTACAAAGGGTTAATAGATGTGGCGAGTACAGACTCAATCTCTGCTCTTTATTTATTGTTTTTTCTTTTAGTTATGATACATAAAACACAATACATCAGAAAGACAGGTCTTTCTTATTTGCAAGATTCAAAATACTTGTATTCCTTATTCCTCATCACTACTTTCTATCCATTTTACTTCCAGATGAGCATATATTGTTTTTCAGCTTTCCTGCACACACAGTGCAGCCCTCTCACTAAAGACAAAGTCAAACCTGTTTGAACTTATCATAGAAAGTCACAAACTAGTTGGAGTGAGTTGCTGGGTCTGTCACATTAGGTGATTGGATTGAGAGGAGCACACCGCCAGGTTTTTCCAAATCACTGAGATTATGTAAATGAAGCTTATAATTGAAAATGACTGCGCAAGTCATCTAATGTGACATAGTTTGTCCTGTGAATAAGTGGTATCTTTCATAAGTTTGATTCTTGCCTTTGGTTCAGAGCTGCTTTATTAGTCTGTGTCACTCTTTAATGTAAAGATCTCTTTTAAAAGCATACACAATTAAAAGGTGCTTTACAGAGCTAACACTTTTACAATATACTATCAAATACTAAAACTGAAGTACAATAAAAAATAACATTAAAATGAAGAAATTCCTTCTGGTAATTAGATTTAATGCAAAAAGTGCTAAAAACTTTGCAAATCCAAGGCAACTCAAAGGTACACAAAGTACGTGGCACATAGCAATACTATTAGACAAAGTAACTTAAGCATATAAGCAATACATTTTTACTAAATTAAAACTGTTTATGATGAAGTATAGCATCTTGCCTTAAACCCATGGTACACCACTTTACAACTGAGACTGCCAGCTTACATTTTACTGACCGTGAAATTATTGGTTCCTGGAGTCTGACAAAGATCTCCACAGAGGCTGGCGTTTATTACAGATAATGCCACATAACTGTCGGAACGTGTCTTTCAGCTGCAAGTTCAATCTTGCTCTTTCCATTTTAAAACAGTGTTACACAGTGAAAATATAACAGAGTCTATTAAAACATTCTCCAGCTTCATACCAAAATAGTTTCACAGTTCTCTAATCATATTGTTCTGGGTTCTTTCAGATGTTGTGGGTCTAGCTCCTGGATGCTAAAAACTAAAAGTTCTATGTTTTAAAACATAGAACACATATTTGTAAATTATTAATAAAATGTATGACACATTGTATCCTTTCTTACTAAATCATGGAAGTAGAAAGCTGATTCAGGAAAGGGTTTAATTAGAATCAATAGCAGACCAAATATAAGGAAAATTTGAAATTAAAAACACTATTCAGATATTTCATACCCAGATGTGTGTTAGCCTAGTTGTCACAAAAGTAAGAAGTTAAAGGTAAGCTCCAGCAGCCATTGATCTGTTGTAACTGTAGAAACAAAGTTCTGAAAAACTATAGTGCGGCAGTTCTGCTGCCATATTTTTTCCAGGGCAAAGACAGTACCAAGGTTAGCAAGAACAGGGAGCAATCTCACAGAAGACCTCTTCAGAAGACAAGGACTTACAATAGAAATGGCAATGTCATTATCGGAAGAGGAACACCTTGGAAGTGATTGCACCTATTAATTATGGTATCCTGCAAGTGAAATAATTAGGAGCTTCAGAGCAGAGACATATAGTGATACCCTGACATAGGGCTGTCTCAATACTAAAATTTCAAATGTTGATACAATGCTAAGAAAAGTGTTGAAATTCAGTACTATTTTTGATACTCAATACTGTATATAATGTAACTGTAGTAAAAAAGTTATTGTAAGTCTACATGCATTACAATCTTTACATTGATGAAAAGAAATAATAATTTTAGTCATCAAATGCTGCAGTCTTTTATAAAACGGCTATAGTAAAGTACTGTAAATAATTAGAAGTTAACAAGTTTAAATTTGAGTATATGAGTGCACGGAGGATCACCAGCATTTATGTAATTTAGCTCTGAAAAGTTATAATAGTGCTTTACATTATATTGTAAATGTGGTGAAATAAAATTTTAAAATTGCATGTAATAAAATATTGTAATGTGCTATGGCAGCACACTTCGCAGCAAGGATTTAAAAATCAAGGGAGCAATGAAGCTCTAGTACTGAAGAGTGTTGTCCCTGGATGTACTGTGCAGAATACAAATGGAGTGAAGGTATAAATAATTGCAGACCTGTGTTAATGCATTAAATGCTTAATAGACAGCAAAAAACATTGAAAAAAGTGACATCCCTACTTCATTCTTAACAGTCTACAGGCTTATACAGATTAATGGTTCTGTAATTTAGAAGTAAGATGTCTTCCACTCGAAATTCTGTGTACTGGACCTTCAAGAGTTTGGCAAAACGAATTGTGTTAACCCCTTTATTAGGTATTGTGCAGCAGCAAATCTTGCATACAGACTTGCATGTATGTTGTTTTCTGTCCCTATCTGGAGCAAAGTTGAAGTGTTTCCAGACACTACTCCAGTTGCCCTCTTTATCAGTTAAAAGTACCAGAGAAGACTCAGATGCTGCTGAAGTTACCGTCTTCTTTACAAATGTGAGTGGGTGGAAATGGGCTGCTACTCTAGCCTTACTCATTAGTAGAAACAAGGATTAATTGTCAATAGTCAGCTGGAAGTGCATTAGTGATATAGGCTGTTGAACTGATACCTTGAAAATGAGTACTGAAACAATTTTTTAAAAGGTTCCAGTTATTGATATTTTGACAACCCTATCCTGACCTGCCAAGGTAGTCTCAGTCACTGCTAGATAGGTATCTCATAACAGTATTTTATGTCCAGTAAAATGCATCTGTATAAATCTTTCTACATATTACCTAAACAACCAAAATAGGTGATCTTTGTACATTCTCATTTTCTTTTCAGAATCTCCCAGTCCTGGAAGCAGTTAATGATGGTTGGCACATTTGCACTGGGAATTATAAATTAGCCAAAATACTGTTACAAAGGGCATCTGTACGAAAAAGAACTGCCATAGAACTTTATACCTCTGAAAATGCACCTAATTTGGTCACATAAAATTCATGATTGTACAGAAGAGACTAATATAAATTAGATAGTAGTCTCTAAACTTAGAATGTTGAGCACATAAGAGACCCTAATATTGGTAAACCTTTCAAAAACAATACAACAAAAAGACACATTTAGCAGCACTGACGTTAATCACATGTCAAGATTGGTAAGCCATCTATATTTTATTATGGGAAAACAAAACTATTAAAGAAATAAGAGAGCTGCAGATGAAACTCTAAATTTTATTTTAATTGTTGGGTCTGGTTTCAGTTTTTTTTTTTCTGAAATGCATTAAATATTACTTTTTAATTAGTTTTGGACTATACATTGTCTTTGCTTAATGACAGCTTATGTCCAAACCTTAAAATATGATAAAGAAACTAATAAACTGGTAATATTGATAACTCAGAATCAGCAATGCCAAAACCCTGGTTAAAGCACTGAAGAAGAAAAAAAAATTATTTCCCCTCTGTCAGGTAAGTTTTGTTAAAGAGAATGTCCATTCAGTTATACTGTAATTGGCACTTTATATATTAAGAGTGATACTTGGCTCATGAGTAGGTTTTCTGGGGGCACTTTTAGGTAGCCATCTCTGTTTTTTACCATAACAGCTAAAGAGCTCCACATGGGACAGTTGGAGTGCTCCTAGTAGAGGACAGAGGATAGGCAGTTCTTAAGCACACATACTTCTTTAAATTTTAAAGAGACAGCATCACAATAAATTCAGGTGTTACCAGAAAGAACATCATCTTGACAACTCTGGTACTTTTTAAGTCATGCCTTACCCATGGTAAGTCATTCTGAAGATACTCAAAAACTAAATCTTAAGGGAGATATAAGTAGCTGAGTTGAGAGGCCGGTTGTGTAAAGTTACACTATCAGGGAGCAAACTGTCAAGGAAGGACCATTACTGATGTTTTGCTGGATTGCTATTGAACAAATAACCTGGGTTAGTTTGCAAAAGATTAACTTGTTGTGTAGTCTTATGTAGTAATGTGTTTGCATTTTTTTAGTTTATTTGTATTGCCTCTATTATTTAGCTTTTCCATTTATTCTGATTTTTGTCTTAATAAAACTTGCTATTTAACTACTACCATTTAGCAGCTAAAAAGCTCTAAAAAGTAGGGGCTTAATGTTCATTTTATCCCAAGTCTAGATTATATTCTGAATTATTTCCCTGCTGCATGTTTGAATTAGCACTTCTACATTCTTTTAATTACTGAACAGTTTTAAGTATGTACCTTTTGAATCTGAAGCCGTACAAAGACCTAGAGCACTTGAGGCTTGGGCTTTTCTATAGGCAGTCTTATTTCCATTCTTAAATGACAAGCTTTTGACAAAATCAAGAACTGAAATTTATAATTATTAAGCTTCTGTACTAAGTCATTGAAAACTGCTTATTTTCAGCAATGCTGAGGTGCATCCTGATGAGCCTGCAAACTGCTCTGTGGTCATCTTATTAAAATGAAAATTAGTAGTGCACCTTAAATAAATCAATGGGTCTTTTGTTCTGTGTTTTTAGATTCTTGGAATGTTTAGTGTTAGCATTTCTATGATAGATAGCATAGTACATTTGTGTCCACACTTGGTTTGAGCTTGTAAATGTACACCATATCTGTCTTTGTTTATCTGACTCTGGTCTTGTTTTCTTGCTATGTAGTCACCTTTTCTGGTAAGTATACATTTCACTGGAGTGATGTATAAAATGCATCAGTGTATGAGACGCATTTCTTCCTTTACCCTGATGGCCTCTTTTGAAAACATTTATTCATATTGTCAAACACTAGTACATATGAGACGTTTTTTGGAAATTTTGAATTCACCTTTATTCATGTGTATAACAATAAATGGTAACATGAAATTCTTAATTAACCATTTGGGAAAGCCCACATATAATGTTTTTAATTAATAATGACAGATTTGAGGATGCTTGGTGCAATTCTTCCTCTCGAGCCATCTGTTGTCCTTTGTACAAGTCGTGATCTATACTGCTTATTTCAGCTGGTGAATGACAGGTCATTGATTTTTTTTTCTCCTTTTGTCTGTGTAGTTTTGAAAAACACTGTAAAGGATGCAACATGTACTGCAGTATTTTTCTGATTTCCATATTAAATTGAAATTATTGAGTTAAAATGGAGGCATATTTACGTATATTTTTAACATGTAGAAAGCCTAAAACCACCTCAGGCTCAATATTTATTATACAGCCAGTGGCTATTTATTTTTGTAGATACATTGTGAAAAGACCAGTTATGTCTTGAAGGCTATCTCTGGGGTAGAAAAAAATAAAGATGAAAGGCACAGGACATTTTAAGAGCCAATGTAGAATCACACTGTGAAACCAATTTGTCTGTCTTTGGTATCTTCTCACCAATGGGACAGTTTCGTCTATGGCATCTCAGCTGTATCTGTAAAGGAAAATAAAAGACTATACCTAGAGCTAGCACAACACTTGCTGTTGCTCCCAATCCCAATGCTCAGACATCATCATCATCATTATTAAATTATAGCATTCATTCCCCATATTCCATCTCCTGCCCTGTTCAATTTTCCTTCTTTTGTCACCTGAAAGTACAATCATATACATATTTTTTTGGATAAGACTGTTATTGGTGAATAGATCAATGCTTTGCACTTCAGATTCTAATAGTGAAGTATTTTGTATGTTCATTTGAAACTAAAAAAATAGTTTCTTATGAAAAGCAGTAGTTATGTACTAGCTGCCTTCTCATTTTCCCTTTTTTCACAAAATGTTGACTGGCAGCCATACATCCAACCTCCAACTTTGCACAGATGTTGCACAAAGATTTGTCATTTGATTTATTATCAGTGTACATGGGATTTAAACATTTAGTATTTTACCTTAATAGATCTTGATGATAACCTCTTATTTGTAGCTTTACAAGAAGCAATGTTGTCATAATTCATTCTCACTGACATTCAGAGCAGTGCTTTTTAGCACAGTTGGAGTGAAGTGGAGAGTGCGTGAGCAGCTGGCTGTCAGTCCTCCAATTCTTATGGATGGAAAATGTAGTTTGGCTTGGTAGTGTTTATATGAATCTTTAAAGTCAATGAAGCCAAAGAGCCTGCAGAGTTTAATCTGGATTGATGAGGCTTGAGCAGAGAACAACAGACTGGTGGTCAAAGATTGTGTTTTCTTTGTAAAAGTGTTTGTTTATAAAAGACTTGAACATTTAATCAACTTCTTTACATTCCTTTTTCACTGTAGCATTCTCACTGTATGCATTGTTCTGTTTGTTATTATTAATTTACAAGCAGGTTTAGGTAATTTTATTTGACAGTTCAGCAATATGGAAAGATTCTGCTTTTTGATTACTTCAGTCCATCCATTCTTTCAATACTAACCTGTTAATACTGACAAGAGACAGAACTGTTGGCATATAGAGGGAATCCATACAATTCATTGTGGTTTACACAAAATAATAGTAAACATAAATTTATATACCTTTAATTAACTGAATTGGCCTTTCATAGTAAATTCTAAAGAAATATTTTTTTTAATTACGGGCAACATAAATGTAGCACACTAGGTTTGAATCCTGAACCTGTTCTAGTGTTGCTGAATGCACGAGTCTTGTGCTATGTTGATGACCTGGGCAGCGACATTTCCAACTTTGTTCCTAGTGCGGCAGGAATAGGCTGCTTGTCTCCACATAACCCTGAACTGAATTAATGGAAACATTCAATATTTTTCAAGTCAGTTAAATTTTTTCACAGTACTGGTATACATTAATTTGCCACTGGGAATTGTGCTGTAAAGGGGATCATTTTTATGAATTAAAAATACAGTGCCTGTTCTTGTGCTTTTAAATAATGTCTGTGAAGCATCAGTGGAAATATAGAGAAACAAACAACAACTTAAAACTACCAAATATATTCATTTTCAAGGCAAGCATTTTCTTCAACATTGATTCATATCTTGAGATTGCATTCATATTTTAAAACTGTGTATCTGTGTCATTTTTATGAAGAAGATACATGTTTTTATAATATTCTTCCATTTTAGAAGAAGTCCAACTGTGTTCTTCACCTCATTGCCCGTTGGAACATTTCACGTAACCAAGGCGTGTTGTTCATATTTTGTTTCCTTAGTGTTGCATTTACCATTTTGGCTGAGTGTGATTTGAGTGCTTAGCACATGGCTGATACCTATTTAGACAGGTTTTTTCTCAGACATGATTTCTGAAAAAAGTATAGTTTTATACACAGTATGTATGTTTTAATGCATGTGTTTTATATTATAAAAATTGATTTGTTTGACAATTTTCCTGGACAGCAGTGAACTGTGATTTTGATCATGGCTGTTCCAATAAGTTCCCATAAGTTTGGTCGTTGAATATCTGCATTTGTATTTTTTGTGGTTTTAATCTATGTGTGTCCTCTATAAAGCCATACATTATTTTTTTCTTGGCTGTTACTGCGAACAACTGGGTGCAATTAATACCTCACCCAAAAAGTATCATTCTTCATCTGTTAATTTAAGAACAAAACTGTGTGTGCCAAATAAATATATTCCATGATTGTGAAAAAATAAATTCAACTTAAACAATATTGATTGTCTTTCGGTTTGTTTGAGAAAGGTATGTGAAAATGTTCTATTTGATTTAATTATACAAATGTATCTTTAAAACATTTTACCCTTCTGCCACATACTGTATGTTTTACCTTGGAGTGCTGATTGATTATAGTTAACTCCTATGTTGCTTCAGAACTTTTTTTTGGTCTGGCATTAGTAGTCATAAAATGAGAAGAAATTCCTTCAAGTAAATAAAGGATAGTTGAATGAACAGGCACATATACAGTATAAATGTAGTATAATATAAATTGTATGTCTATGTGTAACATATGAAGATAGAAATACACTGTTTCATGATTTACTGTAAAATGGAACTTGCAATACCAGTATTCAGTGCTTCCTAAAGAGAGGACTCATTACAGTTTAATTATGATAAGTAGGTTTTATTTTCCTTTTTGGTTTGAGAAGACATTTGAAGACAAGGGAATTGCTTTTTCCTTAGTAAGAGCAAAATGTTTGTGCCTTCCTCCCCCTGTATATTTTGCCTTTTAAATTGTAGGAGTGCTTTCTATTCAGCTGAGTTGTTACGAACACAGCTGGATCTGGTGGAAACATATAAGCCTGGGGCTGTTACTCCACAGGGAATTTGGTGAATCAGGGTGTGAGGTTACCACATGCAGTTGCGAGATTACCTTTACTGAAGAAATCAATCTGAGAAGGCTGGGCTGCATGTTCAGAATCTGCTCATTTACAGACTTTCTTTTGGTTTGAAAAGTGCGTGGCTGGCAAAAATTAAGAAGTAAATACACACTGCTTGCTCTAGAAGTTTCTGTGGCTATTGGCAGGCAGTGTTACTATGCAGTTTTAAAAAGATCTTTTGCATCTCCAGACTTTCTTAGTGTACAGAATGAAACCCATCTTTTCCCGTGGTGGGTGTGTAAGTGTGTGTTTCCCCTGAGGTCAAAAAAGCACTGGCAGTTATGAGGAATGTGGAAATTACAAGATATTTACTGCTTACTTTGAAGCTTTACTCCTCAGCCATTTGGAAAAAGTTATCTGGAGCCTGCTCTTTTAAAAGCCGATGTTTTCTTTGGTATAATTTTGCTATGAATATTTATTATTCTTCTTACTTCAGTGTAATTTTGGGTCTTAAAAACGCCCATGAAAACCTCAAATATAGTGTACTACTCAAACGTTTTTCTTTTTCTTTTGATTTTCTTATAAGGGAGGCTTTAAAAAAAAAAGGAAATGCTGGTATGGTAATTGTATATTTACTGAATGCAGCAAACCTTCCTTTTAAAGCATTCTGTGTTACAAGTAGTGTGATCTCTTTGCTGGTACTCTGCTACTTTTGCTCTTTTAATAAACTGCTGGTTTAGATCTGTTCCAGGTTAAAAAAAAGTTTAGGAAAGGGGGCTACTGATATAACAATTAGGAAATTAATTTTAATTTTAAACCAATCTTGGCTATTAGTTACATCTTTTTAAAGATTTAAAGAAATGAGAGACTACAGTTTCAAAAACAGGATTCTATTTTAATTTGTACTTTAAATCTTGTTGTTAATTGTAAATATCATTCAAGGTATATAGAGAGAGAAAGTTTAAATTTAGCATGATTTTGTGGAATATTTCTACAAAAATCCAGGTGTTGGTGAACTAGTTAAAGACAGCACAGCAACTATGGAAGTTGTTACTCTAAAAAGAAAGATGATATATATATGAAAATTTATATCCTGGTATGCATCTTTCAAACTTTCATAAGTCTTTTGTTGCCACATATGCATATCTTAGTCCATTCAGTGGACGGATCCTGTGTATAACAGATGTGCACTTAACAGGTGTTAACTTTACACAGCCCATCGCAGTAATGGTATCTCTTTAGTTTTGGAGATGACATTATTTATTCAGACAAGGAGACTTGTCATAAACTCTCCCCCGTCAAAACTGAAAAGAAGAAAAACATTTTTTAGTGTGTAGCATTAATGGAGTACTTTGTTTTAACATAATACAAGTACAGGTTTACTGAACAGTCACAGAAAGCATAAATAGACCTATAAACATTTTTCAAAATCCACAAATATGGGGAAAACGTTGCAGGTACCACACAGACAGTAGCAAAATTAAATGAACAACTTATACCATAATAAAGTCCCAGCAACATTATTACCAGTCAGTATACTTAGACCCCAGCAAGAACATGTATTATTTAGAAAAAAGAGACATAAGTTTCAGGAGACGGCTAGTAAGAAACTTTAGAAAGAATCAAATTAATTACAAGTAAATACAGTAAATGTATCAATCTTGTTAGGATAGATGAGTATCTTGCATGGTATTTGTGCTTTTTATTATTTTTATTATTCAACTCCTCATGGCACCTTTAATTGATTCAGAAATTGTTCATGGTTCCCAATTAAAAATATTAGCTGTACGGAAATAACAGGTTAAGAAAAAAAATAATAAATGGATGAAACTGAGGTATGGACAGATCTGCACAATTAAATTTCAAAGTTAAACATTAGGAACTTGTTTTATAGTAAGCTGTTGACAAACCTAGTGTGATTTACAGGCTAGCTGCTTAGGTTCTGGTGGATACTTTGTATTCTTTAATGTGTTGTTGAATAATACTGTCTTGTGCACATCCTATTACAGACTTTCAATATTTATTGCTTTTAATCATTATTTGGGTTTCAGAGTCTTTTCACTCTTATCACAAAAGTAAACGAAATGCAAGTAGTAACACAGGTCTTTTGTAGGCGTTTCTACTTTACTGTATTTGGCCTTTCACTGCCCTTCCTGTTATAAAGGAGAGGTAGGCTGATCCACAGTGATGGCAGATAAGTGTGGTATGTGAGGAATAGTTTGCCTGTCCATGTTTGGCTGCAGAAATTCAGACTAGTCTTGTATGCTTCCTGGGAGAGAGCGAGAGAGCACGGAATTATCGTCAAGCTGTAGTTTTCTTTTCTCTTTGGAACTCAAGCCAAAAGTGTGACTTCTTTAGTATGTGCTAAACACATGACTCAAAATGGACTTTGCTTGAAACAAGTTACCAGAGCAACAGAAGGTGGAATGCAGGGAAGGTTAAAGTTGATTGTGGGGTGTTAAATACAAAGCACACTTTGCTCAGTTAAAATGTGTTGTCTTCTCAGGCCATTAAATCCTTTAACTTCTGGGCACTAAAAGGCGGCTGCCTTTTGTGGAATGTGTTCAGCCTCCTTCTGGCCATAAGCTTAATAATTAACGTTTTTTGTAGCTGGTCTAAAAAAATCTCTTTACATAAAAAGAAGAAGAAAGGTGTAAAAAAATGGTTTCAGGAATATAGAGGTAAAATAAATGTTGTAAGGCCTTTAAGATTTAAAGCAGAAGGGCATTAAAGTAATCTGTGCAGATGGTGACATTTAATGCAGCATCGGAACCATAACATTTCTACAGATTTCATATCTCTGTTGCATTGAAATACTGTAGTAGATGATTGAAATTCTAATATTGCTACAACAAAGTATAATTTTATTGAAAGGACACAACTTTGACAATACCTTTAGGCTAGTTTGTATCCCTCTGTAAACTTTACAAACCTGCTTCAAGAATATAAAGACAAGAAAGAAAGAACTTCTAGCTCTTTTAAATACAGATCTGTGAAAAAAAATCCAAAGGGCAGAGTGAAATGCACTTTAGTTCTAGTTATACATTTGAATAGACGTTCAGTGTGCCTAAACAGCTAATTTGATGGACAGTGTTTTTTTGTACACTTTTTGTCTATAAGCTTGGAGTGGTATAGACATTTTAAACAAATGACATAGATAAATACAGTCCCATTCAAAAACTAAGAAAAACCAAGCAACTAAATGAATACCACCACACTAAACACAAAATACTCCAGTATACTTTATGCCAACATTTGAAAACATCAATTTTTCTCACATTTTTTTACTGGTTATATTTACTGGAAGCAGTGCTGAAATGCTAAATTCCGCAGTAGTTCTTGTCAATTGGATTTTAAGTACTTCGCCTAGTTAAGTGATTTTTTTTCTTGCACTTTTGACAACTCAACTGCACAGGTTTGGATATTCTTTAAAAAATGAAGTTGGAATTAGATAGCATGCAACACTGTGAGAGCTATGGCAGAGATCATGAACATGATCTGTTTATGGAAAAAATAAATAATCCATCTTTTATAATGAAATATATTGTGAGATTTTATTTCTTTGCATTTTATTTTCTTAAATGTCTTTCCCTTTACTTCACATGCAAATGAATTAACAACCTTTAATTGTTCTAACTGTATTGCAAAGTGATTGGAAAATAAAAGTGTCTGTAAATTCAGGTGCTAAACAGATGAGACTTTATAAGAAGGAGAGCACACATCTGTGCTTACCAGCCTCTTCAGCCCCAGCAATACAAGCTAATAAAATGTAGACAGAGTGAGTTCTATAGAAGGCTAAGCCAATATCAGGAGATGAATGTGGCAAGGTGATACTGCATTAATATGTTATATTTTATTCTTTTTATGCCTTGTGGATTAAAAAGTGGGATAAAAATTTATTAAATCAATTCAGTTTAAGCATAAGGTAGTGAGAATGGCTGCTGTTAGCCTGCCACATGCCATCTGTTTGAACCCTCTGGAAACTCAGCAGGCTAGAAGTCTTGCTCATTTTGACTAGATGGCACCAGAATTGCTTCACGTCAGCTGGGCTGTGTGCCTGATTAGCTGACAGATGAATCAGAACAATAATAAATTATTGTTTTCTCTCCCTGAGAGTTCAGAGGTGAAATAATTGTTATGTTGGATAGCAGTTTGGACATATTTGAAAATTTGTACAACAGAATAAGCAGATTTATGAAGCATAGAAGGGTGGGAAAACCGGGTTGTCAGTGTAGCTACTAGAATGGGGCAAAAGGCGCACATATTTTGTTGGCAGGCATTAACAGCAGCCACTACAAAGTGATCATCTGTCCCGGAAGTTTCTAGTATGTAGTGTGTTTAGATCTAATAAGGTTTGATGTCCTGGAACATAAACCAAGGTTAAGCTTTAAGAAAGGAAGACTGTTCAGGAAAACTGCAAAACTTTTGCTCTTTGAAACTCTGTATGAAGCAGCATGCCTTTTTCATCTCACAAAGACAGCTGGACTGTATCAGAGTATGACCTTTGACCTTTTTAATTACTTTTGGTTTTTGTATATTTCCACAGTCTAAATAGATATTGACCCACATTCCTTACAGACTGCTTTATGAAAAGCAAATACAGAGGATAAACGGAGGTTTTCAAACACTAATCCGCTTTTGACAGTGCATAATCTTTTTGCCATACACATTTGTTTCAATTGTCGGCTTTTAATATACATTCAATATGCAATCTTTCAAAGTACAGCCATGCTATTATGTTGTAATACTGGAGATAACCACTTTCTTAAAATCTAATGCATAGGTTACAGGTTCTCCGAAACAATTACATGATAGTTTGTTTTATTGACTATTATATGTAATCAGATCTCCAAATTACTTGCTTGAAGGGTTTTCCTAAGATGCCAAATTGAATAAGCAGTTCTATCTGTAAAGTTTCATTTTCTTTTTTGTTCTTTGTTTTGACTGTTTTTTTTCACTATTTAAGCTTTGGGTTGCTTAATCCAAGAAAGCTTCCTGCGTCAAATGCTGTTGAAGGTTAATCTGCAAAAATAATTTAATAAATCCAATTTTAAAAGTAATTTTCATGAAAACACTTGCATGATAACTGAATGATAAGTCAACAATGAGAAATGTGGGTTACCGAGGGCTCATTTGATTGAACTGCTTGTGCTTGTGTGGGTAGTGGATCCCCGCAGTTCATTGAAAGGCAACTCTGGCTAATACTAAAGTAAAGGTCATCAGCCATCTTTGAACCACCTCTTGCTGTCAGTGACTTGCTTGTTATACAGAAAAAAAAGAACTGAGCATGCTGAACTGCAGTCAGCTAAAGGGAATAAAGCCTGGCTCTTCTGCAGCTGAATTTTTCTTTTTAAATTTAAACCGTGAAATACAATCTCTGTAAAGCAGTCAAACCACACATGTTTTTTCCTTTTTGGAATGCATTTGGAAAATTAATATCAGTGTGATTTGAGTACTATAAATACTTATTTTGGGTTTACTATAAATGCTTATTAATTTTGTTTAAATATATTAAATGTTTTTAGAAATCAGTATTAACTAAGTAATAATGGTGTATGGCTCTATTTAACTCCAGGTGATAAAAAATGCATACGTGTTTGTGTTTTTACCACAGAAATAAATATTACTTTTTTTAGAGAGGAAATGTCATGTGATCTGTATTGACTTATTTGTTTTTTAAAGTTTAAATTAAACTTATAGCTGTGATTTAAAAAAAATGTTTGCTACATCCTCTCAGAGGTCTTGGGTAGCAGATCAACTTTCCTCTTGGCTATACATGAATCCTAAAAATGAAAATGTAAAATTGTGTAAATAAGTCTTACACATAATTTTAAACAAATTTCCATAGCTATTATACTATACCAGTAATGGTGCACTGCACAGTAACGTGCAGTGAATACACTTGACTTGAGCATTCATAATTTTCGTACTCTTTCTCTGTACGTTTAACATTTGTTTGCTCAGAGGTTGATGCGCCTGAGCAGCTCTTTTCTTCTCCACCCTAGCGGCCCGTTTCTTCTCTTCTTTCGTCGGCTTCTTTTCGCATTAAAACTGATTAAGTCAATGTTTGTGGTGCATTTACTTATAATTTTTCTTTAATTTTTCTCTTAACTGGCACTTAAGTCTTCAATCTGCCTCAAGAATGATTTAAGATATGAAAAGGTAGGGGAAATGAAGGTGGTAGTGGATGAGAACGATGCCCTTACGCGTGCACCACACGGCCGCCCTGCTGGCCACTGCTGAGAATTGATTCTACAATAAAATAAGATAAAAATAAAAAGAGGAATAACCTTGGAGGTTAATCATCACCCCGAAAGCGGATTGTTGAGGTCAAATAGTTCAAACGGTTTGTGAGCTACAGGTGATTTTAAATCCTGGACAGACAAACAGACAGCCACGGTAGCATATTATATATAAAGATATTGTAACTAGCGATACACTGATTTACCATTTTTTTCTCTAGGCCAATACTTACTATGAATGGTACATCTTTTGAGTATTGGTTTATCCTGACTGCTGGTTAAAAGAGCAGGATTGTGAACTGAACTTGCTAAAATAAAAAAATGAAAGTGAAACCAGATACCTGCAGGCCTTATGAAAATGTTCATATTCATCTGCTAACATCCCCAAGTGAAACTGTAGTGTAATGTGTTTTTGTGTAAAGTATCCTTTCAAATACTTCTTTAAGAAAGCTGAACGTTAGAGAGTTGTAAGAACAATAGCTATGATAAATAATAGAACATTATCATGCCATACAATTTTTTAATTTATTTGTTTCCAAAATTAGGCTACTAATGGCCTTATTTATCATCACAGTGCCTGTATTGTGACAGATGCTCAACTTACAGCAGGTAGTTCTATGGCAACGGAGGGCAAGGGATTGTTAATAGGTATGAATGGCTTCAATCTGTAAGAAATCAGCTGTTATCTCTATGATCCCAGTGTTTTCATCTAGTAAATCCAAATTCCAAAGGTTTACTTTCAGTTTGATGTTACTGGTACTTTGAAAACTTAATTCTTTGTTGTTCTTAGAATAGATTATTCTTTGTGAAATCTGTACATTTTTCCTGAAGAAGTATAATCTTTATAATTAATTACAATAAGAACAAGTAATCTGAGTTAGTTTTAACCCTTCTTATAGAGCAACACTATTTTAAGAGGTGCTAAGAGTAGAAGGCATGACTGCAAAAAGGTTGGTTCTGTCTTTAGTCTTTGTTTTTTTAAATAGCCTTATAATTAATCAAGGAAATCACATTAAGAGCCTATAATTCAAACAGCAGGTAAAAGATGAAAGATTTAAATTGTTTAAGTTTATGGAGGTATTCATAAATCGCTTGTGTGCTAAAAAAAATCAACTAATTTTTTGGGATTGTTGCTTTGTTTTAAACCTTTTATAACTCTTACAGGTAGGCCTGACATAATCATTCATCGTGAGATACAATCAGTGCTGTACTTCCTAGTATCCCAGAAGCAAGATCTAATAAACATACTTGTTTAAACAAGCTTTGATACTGAGTTTATAAAAGTTGGAAGCCATCCTTCCTCTTTAGCCTTTTGTTATTTGAATATTTTCATTGAATGAGCTTTGGTTTTGGAAAAAGCTGTCAAAACAGAGCAGTAAATACTATTTTTTCACATTTTAATATATAAAAACAGTATGTGAATTTGTAATGTATTCAGCTTTAAAAGTAATAGCCACTCATGTCTTTATTAATGCTTTAATCAAAGTAACAGAAAAACTGTGATTTTTTTGCTTAATAATATTGATATTATTTTTTTTATTTTTTAAGTAGCTTATTTTACAGCCACTATTTACTAATAAGCACTTCGACCTTATGAATCCAGTGTGTTGGGTTTGATTTTCACATGCCAAAGATGTTGCGGTTAAGTTAAATGACTGTTGCAGACTAGCGTAATGTGTAAGTGTGGAGGTGTGCAAGAGTGATCTCTCAATGGACTGGCAACCCTTACTGCCATGTGCCCACTACTGCCGAGAGAGGCTATGCCTCCCCCATCCCGACCCTGAAATTGTTTAAACAGGTTTCCGGAAGTTTTGTTATGTATGCCATACTATTATATTTACGGTGTAATGGTGGGCTGCTGTTAAATTGTTCCTAACATTGCTTAAAAAATATGTATAACTACCAATATTGTGACAGATATGCCACTTTTAAATGCAGATTAGTTGAAAGGGTTTTTTTTTAAGTTCCCAATAAGACGCAGTCCCCAGATTTATATCATGCACTGCAAAGTATTCACAAGGAGCACTTCATATTTTACTGTTGATAAAAAGACTTCATACCTTCTTAAGTATCTTTTAAAGTTTAAACCCACAATACAGGGTTGAAAGTGCAACTTTACCCTTAAATGGTTAGTTAATTTGAGAACAGCCTGATTTGGCTCATGTTAGACAAAAACATTTTATAAATATACTAGCAGAATACCCGCGCTTCGCAGCGGAGAAGTAGTGTGTTAAAGAAGTTATGAAAAAGAAAAGGAAATATTTTAAAAATAATGTAACATGATTGTTAATGTAATTGTTTTGTCATTGATATGAGTGTTGTTGTCATATCTATCTATCTATCTATCTAT
>JANRMT010062821.1:17710826-17785074 GCA_026402145.1 Polypterus bichir lapradei | reverse complement strand
TACATTAGGCTAAAACAGTGTGATCATTGAACATTTTGTAATTAGATGTAATTAGAATTACTAACGGTCACGGAAGTCCAATGATCCCCAGTAAGAGCTACAAAGTCCGCTTTCTGTAATGCATCTAATTTTGCTTGCTTTTCAGTGTGCACAAAACCATGCTTTTATCAAGGCTTCGCTCGGGTAGTTTTTTGAAATTAAATTTTCCTCCGATCAGTCGTAGTAACGCGCTTCATTCCGACTCTAACATTTTTGTAGCTGTGATGTGTGCATCAGTGTAATCGATGTACCAGGAAATCATGCATTGACAAAAGTTCCCCTTTGCTTGGAATTGAAAGTGTGATTAAATGCGTTATTTTTGGTTATGGAGTACATGCATCGAAGCTTCTCAGCTGTGCTTGTGCTAAGAAAAGGAAAGATTTTAAAAATAACGTAACATGATTCTGCGTTAACCGCATATTTTTTCATACGTCCCAAACCAAGGAGATGCGAGGTTAAAATGAATCGGGAAGCGCGCATACATACTCAGTACATCCCCTCTCGGGAATCAAACCTCGGATGTTGGCGATAGAGGCGATGCCTCTACAATTGCGCCACGGCGTGTGGCTTGGCTGTTTGAGAGTATGTAGATCGGGGTATATATATATATTCGCAGCGGAGAAGTAGTGTGTTAAAGAAGTTATGAAAAAGAAAAGGGAACATTTTAAAAATAACGTAACATGATCATCAATAAACAGCTCTTTATCTGAGATGTGACACACTGCTTGCATAGGTTTTTTTTTTTTTACACTGTCTTCCTTTAGCGTGACATTCACTTTTTGCACCGTGTGCTTTGTTTCCGCAGTAGCTGCACTTATGAATATGCTTGTATGTATCAGACGCTTCATATTTGTTTGCTGCCTTCTCAATTGTGTAATTCGGTTTTTGTTCAGCACTCTTTGGAACTGTTGCTTTTTGTCTGTGCACTGCGTCAGTTCACGTGAGCCGCTTGGTGTTCTTGCATCGAAGGTTCCCAGCTGTGCTGGTGCCATCTCGTGTGATGTCCACGGCTGTATGTAATGTCAGCTAAGACCCGGCACTTAAAAGTTTCTCTCGCAGTTTCGCTGAGTTTGTGCCAAACACCACCCTGACCATCTCATCTTCCTCTGCATAAGCACAGTCCTTCACCCGTGAATATTTAGCGGCAGTGTTTCTATTGGATTGCCGCTGACGGACAGCCTTATATGGGCAGGCACTAAATCACAAACACCAGCGGCAGCCTGTCTATGAACTTAATTTAAACTTTAGGTTTCCACCGTGCTTTTTTCCGAAGTAGCAGCACTCATGAATATGGTTGTATATGTCAGTCGCTCGCTTCTTATTGTTTCGCTGCCTTCTCAATTATATAATGCATGTTTTCTTCAGCGCTTTTTGGAGCTCTTCCTGGTTTTCTACGTACTGCGTGATTACGTGGGAGGCGTGATGATGTCACACGAACTCCATTACAGTAAATGGAGAAAAACAGCTTCCAGTTATAACCAGAATTTCGAAATGAAACCTGCCCAACTTTTGTAAGTAAGCTGTAAGGAATGAACCTGCCAAATTTCAGCCTTCCACCCACACGGGAAGTTGGAGAATTAGTGATGAGTCAGTCAGTGAGTGAGTGAGTGAGTGAGTGAGTGAGTCAGTGAGGGCTTTGCCTTTTATTAGTATAGATTTTGTATGTCAAACAAAAAAGACTAAACCAAAAAATATGTATTATATTGGTTACCCTTATACTTGTACCACAAGTTTATTATCTAGGAGTACAATATAAAAAATAAATGCAGTTTGTAAAAAAAAAGGAAATGCTAAACAAATTAAATATCCATCCATCTACCCATTATCCAACCCGCTATATCCTAACTACAGGGTCACGGGGGTCGGCTGGAGCCAATCCCAGCCAACACAAGGGGTAAGGCAGGAAACAAACCCCAAGCAGGGCGCCAGCCCACCACAGACAAATTAAATATGATTCTCAGAAATCTACTGTTTAGATTATTTCATACGCAATATTTATTTAATATTTTTACACAATGGATGTAAAATAAGTAATGTAAATACATGACCTAGGTTGGCAGGCATAGACTTTCCCTTTTCCCATGAACTATACATTTATTTGTTCAGGAGTCTATGTAAAGTGGAGTTTTACTTTATTCTGCTCTGCTGACCTCATGTATTAGTATTTCTAAATGTTGTGCATGTTGCATTTTCATTGTTTTACATTACTAGTGTTAGATGGGTTTAGACACCTAGACTAGATTACAAAAGGCTAAATGTCTATTTACATAAATTTTTATGTATGTTTGTATATATATATATATATCTGTAATTGGATACACTGTAATTTTCTAGGATGGATATTTACATTGTGGTGATTACTGTGAAAAATGTTATATGTACGGTTATATATAATAACATTTTCAATTTTTAGGGAAATCCATTTACAATGGTGCCTCATATTTCAAACTAATTTCAGGAGGTAGTTTGAACTCTGAATTTTTCGAAGTCCAAATCAGTTTTCCCCTTTAGAAATAATGGAAAGTGAACTAATCCATTCTCAGACCCTAAACAATACCCATTTTAAAAACTTAAACATGAAATATACATAGTTTAAGGTAAAATAACATAATTAATGGCCTTAAATAATAAGAGACCTAGCTTTATTCACTCATTCTAGATACAGTTATCGAGTTAGCAGGATGTACAGTACACTGACTGGACAGGACTGGAGACTCCGGTAAGAAGTTGGGGGGATTATGTCTGTATGTCAAAACCAGCTGGTGTACTAACACTAAGACTGTATGCAACAGATGACGTTTACACTCGCTACCTAAGCACCATATGTTGCTGCATTTTTTTCACTGCCTGCACAGTTCGATCGTAGTATTGTTCAAACTCTGGATCATATTTCTGTCAAATGCAGCGTTTGATCTTCGGAACGTTTAAAGTAAGAATCGTTTGACATGCGAGGCACCACTGTATTCATTTTCTGAGCCTATTTATTATATTTTTTATTTAATAAGGAGTAAAAACCTCTTCTGGCAGTACAAATGCTACTAAATGAAGTATTACATTTAGAGCTGTTGTTTTTCGTCTTATAATCCTTTGAAGGTGTCTTAAAGTGGAATGACCAACATATATCTGCTAACATAGACTCATTTCACTTTCCTCTATAATATCTCTCCATTTGAGCAATGTCCTAGTGGAACATTTCCCATGTTCTCCAGCGAAAAAAAATCAAATGAGAATATAGAAAATGGCTTTTTAAAGACTTTGCAACCAAATCCTAGACAGGAATAAAGAAGCTCCTCAACTAGTTCATCATAGTTTTTCATCTTTGTATTCCTAAGAAAATTGTGACATGCTTTTTTTTCTGTTAAAGAAAAGATATGTATTCTTTTACTGTTTGCTTACCGGTAACCTGGACAAAACAATTAGTTTCTTTCTACTTTGCATGGCTGCAATTAGACCACAGGTATCACAAAATGGGCTACACTTTTATAACAGGGTATAAGAGAATCTGCAGGAACGAATTTAGTGATTTAGGATTTAGTGCATATAGTGTCTTAAGAAAAGAGTTGAAATTAGCTACGAGGCTGCTAACACCTGTGCCAGCCATAAATCCTGGAATTTCTTCTGGCTTTAAATATATACATGTGGTTTATTGGTGACTTAATAAAAATATGAAGCCTTATAAAGCAGTTTTTTAAACTATAAGTAAAATAAGGATAGAAATCTATATACAGGCAGTCCCCAGGTTAAGTATGAGATAGGGACTGCAGGTTTGTTCTTAAGATGAATTTGTATGTAAGTCGGAACAGGTACATTATTTTAATAAATGCTATTGTTGACCGACTGTAACCAAGTGCTCTGCCAATGAATGAAGGAGTTTCACCTCTCTCTGACCTTTTTATTATTTCTACTTTATTTTCCATGGTGGTGTTTTTTCTCTTTTTTACTATATCACCAGCACTTGCATCAGATTTGCGTTTCGGAGACATTCTTGAGGGGTGAAGACAAAAGATTAAGATGAGCTCTTCTACACAGCACCATACATGCTATCACAGCAGGAAGGCATGCATCATCAGCACGTCTGATGTACTGAACGAGAGACAATTTCCTGCTATGTGCGTAACAGTACAAGCAGGCTTGCTATTGAGAATGAATGGGGTCGGCAAGGGGCGATTCACCACCTGCCCACCACACAGTCACCTCCACTACAGTATGCTGCCTGCAGCTTCCGCACACCGAGAACAAACGCAGTGCAGCCAAAGGCGGGTAGTAAATTGCCCACCACTGCCCCCATTCAACAGGCAGCCACCCGAGGCACACTACAATGCTACCTCCCGCCACCCCATTCACCCTCAATGGCCTCCATTCAGCCAAACAGGGTCACTGCTTGCAGCATTACCAGCCGCCCACCGAGAATGAACTGGGCAGCCATGTGTGGTGGGTGGGAAGTGATAGCGCCCCCCTCCACTGCATTCATCTTGCGTCCATTCAGGAGCAGTAACTGCGGCAGCATGGCGGGCTGGCAGTGAACCGTCCCATCAAGCCACCGTCCTGCACACGAGCGATAGCTGTGGCCCCGGTGACTATGGACCATGGATCACCACTTGCCTACGGGAGTTGCCCGAGGGACACTGCACTGTGCGAGGAGCGAAATCACCCCCCTCCAGCCTCCGTCCAGCCTCTGCTTGCAGCGTCCCCAGGCCAAAGACGATGGAGCGGCAGTTACTGAGGTGTCTGCGTCTCATCCCCATTACAGATGAAAGTGCAGCTGTGGCCTCGTTCATAAGTTAAGGGTCGGATGTCCATAACTTGGGGACTACATTCTTTTCTGTATGTAGATTTCAGCAATCAGCTGGTGTTGGATAACACTCTTCATTCACTAGATGGAATATGAAACGATGTATGAAATGTAACAGTAGACTGTAACATTACATTATCTATTCTTTTAGGTGCCCTTTATCTAGTATTATATTATGCTCTAAGACCTATACATGTTTTATGTCAAAAACTGGCAAAAGTATAGGCAATTGGGAAGAAGCAAAAAGTTTTTTTTTTTTACTTTTTGTGTTATGTGATGGAAAATGTCCATAAGTTAGAATATAATATCCATCCATCCATCCATTATCCAACCCGCTATATCCTAACTACAGGGTCACAGGGGTCTGCTGAAGCCATTCCCAGCCAACACAGGGCGTATAATTTACTAAAATCTTCTAAATGAGAAATATTTCTTAAAATTGCTTTATTTTTTCAAGTAGTGATAATTTTCATTTACAATTTAGTATTTTTAAGAATTCTGCTTAAAAGATATTCTAGCACAGCAGTCTCCAACCTTTTTTGCACTACGGACCAGTTTCATGTAAGTCAATTTTCTACAGTCGTGCATATTAAAGCCTCTATGTGGTGAAGCAGTTTTGAAGGCTTCATGGCCTCATTGCCCACATATGGGCAGTGGGCTTGTAGCATGTGAGTCATCTGTCACAATAAACCCATAATTTAAATAGGACTCTTCGTATTTCTTTATAGTTTGGCGGTCTTAGAGTCTTCTGCTGTGTCATCATATGGGTCTTCCCCTTTTTTCAAAGTAGCTCTCCAGAAATGTTGTTTTTTTTAGATATTTTACATAGGGTTAGCTTGTGGACTTAATTGACTGGGCATCAAAACTGTTACTGGGACAAGTATGGGAAAGAGGTGCAGACAGAAATGATAGCAGAATGACCAGTGGTCACAATTATTGATAGTTATCAATATTTTATTGTACACCTCCAAAAATTCAATCTGCAAGCCCTACTTAATACTGCCCCTCCTACTTTCTAAGCTACAGCGGCTGTCATGGTACTGTATATAAACAGCAGAATATAGTCACTGTTCTACATCCTCCCTGTTTAGCTTTATTTCTTTCATAATACGTGAACAAGTTTGCTTAAACATTTTCTTTAACACTATAATCCCTGAGGTCTACGGAAATATTCATAATGCCGGGCCACCTTAAATTCCCTTGCAGCTCCTCATTAGCACCTTGTTTTGCAAATGTGTCAGTTGGCACTGGCAGCAGAAGGCCTGCACACCCATCCCCCACTGAAGCAGCTGAACTCAGACACAAAATTCTCACAGCTGAAGTCTGTGTACCTGGGAGGTGGGTGTCTGGAATTGTATAGGGTAAATAATATATTGCTGTTTGGAATACATACAGTTTATGTGTGTGCGGTGTCTACAACAATCTGTGTAAATGTAGAATGACAGGAAATGCGAAGCAAGAAATGTTGAACAAATAACTAAAACAGAAATTTTTTTCATGTTATAGTAATAATGACAAAATGTTGATGTGAAGTGTATAATGTGTGAAGACTAAAGTCCAAATATGAAATAAACACTTTCACAAAAGGTTTAAGGTGTTTAATGATTACATCCACCAATCCAGGGACAATCCCGTTTCAACAAGCATCGGCGTGAGGCAGAAACAGTCCCTTGATGGAGCATCAGCTCAACGCAAGGTGAATACACATACACTAGTGTCATTTTAGCATTTTAGCATCACCAAATCACCAAACCTGCATGTCCATGAAAGGAAACCGGAGCACACTGTGGAAACCCACCATGAAAACATGCAAACTCATGGGGTGAGTCCCAACTTCGAGGCAGCAGCACTACCACTGTGCCACCGTGCTGCCCCCACATGTGTAATTATTAACAGTATGAATTATTTAACTTAAGTTAACGACTTATCTGTAAAATGTAACATGCAGCTCATCATGAAAGTGAGATAAAGTATAATCTAAGAATTCAAAATCTGCAGAGAGCTGAAATATCATACATTTAATGTGTTCAGTGTGGCAGTCTCTGCCTGCTGCTGCTGTCAGCTCAATAGGAAGCCCCAGAAGCACTTAGCGATTAACAGCTGGGTTGGTTTTCAGATGACGTTTACAATGTTCTACTTTAATGAAAAAATAAACTATGAGATTAAAGTGGAAATTTCAAGATTAAAGTCAAAATTTCCACTTTAATCACGAAATAGACCTATTTTTCTTCACTGTGTACAACATTTTTTTTTGTCTGCAGCTCAAATACACTTCTGTACATTCTGATGTTGTGAAGGAGCAAAAAAAAAAAAAAAAAGACGGTATGTGAGACCTTTAAAAAGTATTGCATCATTATAAAGGGGAATATGTGATGCTTGTATTGCCTATGTGAGAAATAGATGAAGAATAGCACCACAAGTACATTTGTATGTCAAAATTTAAGTTTGATGACTTGCTTCACCACATTGAACAATTCATCAAGCATTGAAGCACGCACATTGATCCTGTTCATTCACCAACTGGCTTGCTGTCATATTTTGATAGTAAACAAATACTCTGCTGTCATGTTCCAACTTGAACATATTATTCCCCATGATTTTTTGCTGGTACTGCAATGTGATCAGAGGACGTGTCAGATGAATGCTGGGAGCACATGGCACCATGATAATCAGCCCTAAGAGCGTCATCACATAAGGTACAAGGGACGTTCAAAAAGTTTCCACACTTTTATATTTTTATTGGAAACAGTGAAGGCAGCAGAGGTTGTAACTGGGCATTAAAAAGTTGGTATGACGTGGGGAAAATTGCATTGCAAATGAAGGTGACTGTGTAGAAAAGTCATGTAATTTCATTTTTGAAATTCTTAATAAATAGAGTTTAAAAAAAATGCAGAAACTTTTTGAACTTCCCTCGTATTATCAATTCACCATCTCAGTAAGCCACAAAATTGGACACAGTTAATATAAGCATAAATTAAATAAATTTTGTCATATGATCTGTTTTAAATTACTATATTTAAATAGCTCACTTTAAAAAAAACATATTTTATGCTTTCAGATATCAGAAGCCATCCAGCCACATATGCACTCATGCTTTGCTTAAGTCTTTAGATAACTAATGCTTCTGATTCCTTTTGTTTTGCTTTTTTTCTTTTAATGGTTTTAAATGAACTACTATCATTTACTGTACTATGCCTCATGTTTATTTCTTCATTATTTTAAAAGTTGTAAAGCCCATTTTGAAACACGTGCAGTTGAATGCCATATGTTGTTGTACCAAGTCAAATGTGGAAGTTTTCTTTATTTCTTGTATGGTTGTATTTTTCCATATCTTACATTAATTATATAGCCACATTCTTATGGCAGTTTCTCATTTTATTTTGGAGTTGCATATAAATATTTATAGTAGCACAGGGCAGAATGCCATGAAAAACTTCATAAAAATGTAAAGGGTTTAATTAAGACATCATCAGTGATAGAAATCAGAGTGGTTTTATAAAACAAGTAATTAACATCTGCTGCATAAAACATACAAATACAAACAAGACGATATGCATTAATGTTTGTGATGTTGGAATACAGCTACAGTTGTAGCTACAAAGTGGCCACATACATAAAATGGTGTCAAAAGTTCATAGGTTATGATTTAAAGATCCCAGAGTTACCTTGTTATTTACATATATCGATCTCTGGTTTCCAAGAGTTCTTGCCACTCTGTGATGCCTTTGATACAGATCCAGATCTTTAATTTTGCCCAGTTATTCTTAAGTCCACACTAAAATCGTTGAAAACCAGAAAATAATCTCTGTAAGCAGAGATCAGTATGACAAAACATATATAATAGTGACAACAAAGTAGAGTAAAAGCTACAGATAGATCTCCACCTTACTTTTAGGACCTGCTGTACGGGTTAAGTACAGTGTGGGTACAGCATGTGCCTTACATGTCTAAAGTTAATGTTCTGGAAAGTATGCATGCCCAGTAGTAACAGAACCCTGTTCCCCTTCATGAATTAATCTTTATTTTACATGCCCTCTTTCACTGAAAAGTATCCCAAAGTAGTGTATCATAAACCAATTAGTATTGCTTAAATACAACAATGTGAAAGATTTCTGAGAAAGTTCAGAATTTCAGTACAAAACACAACATGGCCAGTTACCCTTATAACATATTACTAAAACGTTTACACAGAAAATGATTTATATTAGGATCTCCTGTCTGCAGATGTATCAGACATTATGACTTCACTACAGCAAAGAGCCAAGAACATTTATCAGTTGCATACATGATGTAGTAAATGTATGTGACATGTAAAGTGGTGGGTGGCACGGTGGTGCAGTAGTAGCGCTGCTCCCTCGCAGTTAGGAGACCCGGGTTCGTTCCCGGGTTCTCCCTGCGTGGAGTTTACATGTTCTCCCCGTGTCTGTGTGGGTTTCCTCTGGGTGCTCTGGTTTCCTCCAACAGTCCAAAGACATACAGGTTAGGTGCTTTGGCGATTCTAAATTGTCCCTAGTGTGTGCTTGGTTTGTGGGTGTGTGTGTGCGTGCCCTGTGGTGGGCTGGCTACCTGCCCGGGGTTTGTTTCCTGCCTTGCGCCTTGTGATGGCTAGGATTGGCTCCAGCAGACCCCCGTGACCCTGTAGTTAAGATATAGCAGGTTGGATAATGGATGGATGGATGTGAAGTGGCAAAAACATTTTTGATGAAAGGTGTTGCTGACATATCATAAAACACAATGCTTAGCAATTGAATCAAATATAATTTTATTCTGTTCTGTTGACATTTTGCTTTATATTGTTCATGTTTTATCATTATAAAACATCTTTCATTTTTGTGTCATAGGTTATGTAGTCCAAATACTTTCAGATAGTCCTTTATATGTTTGTTTTATTTATAAGAAGTATACTATAGTTAATTGGGCTGGGTATTGGCACTGATGTCCCGATTGGATCCAATTCTGATTTACAATGCCTCAATTAAATTTGATATCAATTTTATCTTGACGGAATTAGCATGCAATGAAATATTTGAAGGGGTAGCTTTTTTAGAGATTATGTAGCAATGCACAGAGAATATTATGATTTCAGTAATTTCAGTAATACTTTATTGAAAGGGTTTCTGAATAGTGACTTCATAATATATGCATAAGCAAGGAATGACATTCAAGAAAAAATAATTGATAAATAATGAACAGTTAACATCAGTATTTGGAAGATTTGGAACAAAATATCATTGGAAAAAAAAAACTTTTCACAGCCCTTCACTCATTGAAAATTCACCATAATTTAACTAACATGTATCGGCACATCAGAGTCCACATATTGTGGGGGGCTCCTTGTTTTAATACAATGTAATTGTATCTACTTTATAAAGCATCTGTATTATCTGGTGAATAATATTATTATAAAATAATCAAATTTTGCTTCTTAAATAATAAATGTTATTCAATAACTTATTCTTGTGTTATGAATCTCCATTTAAACATCCTTCAACTAAACTGTTAAGCGAAATTTATTCCTCTATAGGACATTTAAAATAATCTTGAATTAATCGAAATTAAAGATACAGCAGGAAGACTTGTGTCTTTGCGTAATTGTCCAAGTTACACATATCTTCATTTGCTCATGTGTAGCAGTCACGTCAGTCAATTTTCAAAAGTATCTTCATACTTCAGACAAAAGGCAAGCTTTTTAAAATGAGGATCTAGAGCTGATGCTTGTTAACAGCAGCATTGGATGAATGGATCATAAAAGAAAAAGAACTGGCCATCGTGACTGACAATACATGTAATATGATCCATACAGTACATCTTATGGAGCTACTTCATGTTGTCTGCTTTGCACACATGCTGAATTTGGTATTGCAGGCTGCTATGAAAATTCCAACAATTGCTCGCTTGCTTTGCTGGGTGAGGCTTGTTGCATACTTTTTCTTCCGTAGCAGTTCAGCTTGCCCCGTGCTTAGAAGAGAAACAGTTTATTGGAGTTTCTAAAACACAAACTTGTGATTGATTTGGTCATGCTATGAATCACCAGTTTGGAAATGCTAGAAAAGTTTTTGGAGCAACAGCCAGCCAGCCGTCTCAGCGGGTCTACATATAAGCAGCAAAGTTGCTCCCAGTGTGACAGGTATGCAGTGAGCTTGTCTGCAACACATCCTCCACAGTTGCAGAGACATTTTTAACTAGTAACATGTGATTATCATGTAGGAATCTGCTGCTCTGGATGTTCTGCTGTTGCTAGTTATGGCTACTCTTTCAGTTGACCTGAGAAACGTGGCGATGCCTTGCTTAAGATTTTGATAGAGCCTGGGTGCAATAAGTTCACTCGTTTGGTTTATGTTTGGTATAGCATACCACAGAAACAAAACCTGAATCATTTGTTGAAAACCCTCATTTTCAGCAATAGTGTAGGGTCTAATATCTTTACAGATAAAAACTGCTATAGATGCTGTTATTTTTTTGGGCACAAAGTGAATTAAATGGAAGCTTGGAGCTACCCACCATCACCAGTGCAGATTGTTTAGGCTGTAGTCGTTTGGATGTTAACTGAGATTAGGTTTATGGGTGATATTGAGAAAAATTACTTCTCAAATTTTTTTTGATACAACAATACTTAATTTCTGAGCTGTACAGCTTAAATATGCCTTCGCTTTTATCCAGTTGTTCTTTACGGATGCACTGTTTGAATCCGTAGGAAGTCCACACATCTGATTTAAGTGTCTGTCACTACTCTGTGCAGAGGAGGACACACCCTTTTATGCAGTTCTACCTGCAGCAGGACTCTTCTTATTCTATGTGATATAGTAAATTAGTTTTTCTGTAGAAAGCTGTAACAGGCTTAATAGTGACATCTGCTAGATTGGACACCAAAGACAAAGATAAGTACCGTATTTTTCGCTACATAAGACACACTTTTTTTCCCCAAAAAAAGGGTGGAAGTGTCTGTGCTTCTTATGGAGCAAATATTGCATCACAGACCGTGATGTGTAATACCTGACAAAAGTCGACATCAGGGGTAGAGGGCAACAATCAGGTGTTAGTGGCGACAAAACTTACCGTTACGTTACAAGCATTCCCTCTCAGCTTGGAGGAATGTTAGATTCATTGACTCGGCATCTAATCCTTGCGTGTGCGTGAGTTACGAAATGTAAACAAAGGCAAGATGGCATCGGCATCTCACGAGGGAGCGAAGCGAGTGCAGAAAACAAAATACTCTGCAGATAATGTTTTGCGCATTATCGCTGAGTCGGACTCTGATTTTTCAGAATCTGATTTTGTTGAGAGTGATCAGGAGATCAAGCAAGAGAGTAAGGAACTGGCATCAGCTGATGCCACCCCAGCTGAGAGCATTTGCACAGCCAATGCACCTACGGCAGGGTTTGTGTGGGAGGAATGCCCAGACATTGATCCATGGGAGACAAACTGGCTACCGAACTTCATAAGACAACATGGATCGCTGTTGGACCTGACAAATTACCAGCTGCTGGACTATTTCAGGCTGTTCCTTCCTCAGGCTGCCTTTCAGCTACTGTCAGACGAGACAAACAGGTATGCAGAGCAATTTTTTGAATCGCAGGCTGCGCTTGCACCGCATTCTCTTTTTTTTAAAGTAGAAACCAGCAACAAAAGACGAGATGAAGGGCTTTGTGGCATTACAAATAGAGATGGGACTAGACTGGCGATATAACTGCAGGGTGCATTGGTCCAAACGTGCTTTGTCCCCTGGTGGCTTTGGACAGGTTATGCCACATGATAGGTACATGCTCCTGCAAAGTGATTGTGAGCAAATGAGCTTCATAAATTCTGACACTAGCGATGAGTTCTTGGGGTTTCCAGAAAACTAGAAGAGTGCCTGAACCTTAAAGTCTCTCCTCATTTGTTAATAACAGTGATGATGGTTCTTAATACCGCTGTTGACTTTACATGGTTGAAATATTATTCTGCTATATTTTATTAAATTTATTAAATATATTAGTACAGCATTTGGTTCAGAATATTTTTTTTCTTGTCTTCCTCCTCTAAACCTAGGTGCATCTTATGGTAAGCTATTTCTTAAGAAGCCAAAAATATGGTAATATCTAAATATAGCATTAGAGCATAGAGATTCACAAGATCGATCTTGAAAATTTAAGAATCAATATTGAATCGTTTAAATAAAAAATAATAGTTAATTGTAAAATTGATATTTTTACCCAGGATTAAAAGGTAAACTTAAGTAAAGTGTACTTTTGAATGAATATTTGTCACATTATGTCAATTCATAGTACAACAGCAGCATTTATTTCTATAGCACATTTTTGCAAGATGTCAAGAAAAGTAAAACAAGTTAAATTAGGCAATAATAATGAATAAATAATAAATAAAAAATAAGTATGAGCTATCATAACACATATATGATTACTAGAAAAGAAGTGTTGAATATGTAATATATTCTGAAACTAAGAAAGAATAATAATGAAATAAAATATAAAAAATAAATCAATATGACTTTACATAACATATATAAATACTAGAAAACTAGAGTCTAATGTATAATGTATTCTGAGTCTGTAAAGATGAGTCAGATGATAAGGTCAGATGGCTGGGAATATAGAAGAAACAAAACAAAACTCTAATTAAGATAGAGAAAAAAACAAAAAAACAATTTGCAGGGGTTCCAAGGCCAAAAGGCCAACCTTACCCTATTCTGCATTCTACCTAATGTACTGTAGGTGACCTTAAATCATTTCTCATTGTTTCCGGTCTTTGTCCCAGAGGATTTGCCGCAGTAGATCTCATGGACAGCTGCGGCATCTGCCCTCATTTGAGTGTCAGAGGTGGCTGCATAGTGCCTCGAAAAGGTGGAGAAACTAGAAAAGAAAGCAGAGAAAAGGAGAGATTAGTAATGATTAGTAATGATTGCAAATACTCAAAGAATATGATGATTCTAGGCATTTATATTCTATTAGGAGTATAACAAAAATGTAGACATGAAAAAGCCAAATTACAAAAGTAATGGTGTATCTGTATCGGTAGCGTACTCTAGATTTTTCGTGAATAAATGCAAAGGGTGGCCTCACCTCCGCTTTTATGCTTAGCTCTTGGAATAATAAGCAGAGAACCATAAGAAGATCCAAGTTTATGGTTTGGAATGTAGAGGGACATGCACTCCAAAATATAGGAAGGTGAAATATTATTTAAAGATTTATATACCATTAATAATATTAATATTAATATAAGGGCTTGGATAACCAATGTAGCAATGCTAAAACTGGAGGTATGTGCTCAGATTTTCTTTTTATGGTTAAGATTCTTGCTGCTGTATTCTGAACAAATTGCAAGTGATTGATGTCTTTCTTATTAGTCCTGTTAGGAGTGAATTACAGTAATCTAGTTGACTAAGAACAAAAGCATGAATTAATTTCTCAACATCTTGCAGTGTTATAAGATGTCTAACTATAAGATGTTCATTAAGTGAAAAAAATGCAATCCTAGTAATTAGGTTAATGTATGATTTAAAGTTTAGGTCAGAATCCATCCGTGCGGGTGCGATCGTTCTGAATTGCTTCATCGGCTTCCTGCGGTGTGTGATTAAGGTGCTGCGCCCACGGAGATGTGCGTGTATATATACGGGTCGGCACAAGGAAAAGGGGAAAATCAAAGATGGGAGAAATAAAAGATGGGAGAATCAAAGAAAAGAAAAGAAAGGAGGTTAAAAGACGTTAAAGGCAGTCTTGGCGATTGATCTGGCCACCTGGAGGGAGGAGACAGCACAAGCTGGGGCCCCATGAAGGAGCGTTAGCTGTGGCGCTCTAGGGGCTAGTTTGCCCCACTGAACATTCGGGTGGAATGTGGCAAGCAAGGCAGGTGCCCTCCCTGGGCTTCCAAGGTGTGACCACGTGAGCGTGAAGGAAGAAGCGAGAAGAGCCGACCTCGGACGGTCTGGCTTTGATGCCTGGAGGCAGCCAAGACGGAGGTCGGCTGAAAGGAGCTCGTGGCTGCTGAATCTCCGCCGGGCTACGCAAGCAATGTGTGAGCCGGGGAGAATGAAAAGGAGGTGGGCTGAGATCGTTAGACCGTGAGGCGTTAGACTGCATTTTAACCTAAGATTTTAACGGATTTATTTATTGGTTTTGTTTTATCCCCACTTTTTACTAATTTTTATGGATTTATATATGTATTTTTTTGAACACTGCACAATTGACACTTTTGTTGATTTTATTTTTGTGTTGCCTGTTTTTTTAATAAAAGCACCTGAGCATTTTTTCCACCATCCTCTGGAATCATCAGTGACCTGTCCTCATATGTCCGCTCATCTTGGTCATAACTATCTACGGTGTTGGTTCAGCAGACTCCCATGTGAGAATAGGGAGTCTGTAGGGGACCGGCATTGTCACAAAGGGATTAAGTTGATTTCTAATGCCTTCATCAGTTTCATAGTCGATCATATTTAGGAAAAAAAAAACACATACATATAGACCACGCCACACTAATGCAGAACTAGAAGTCCCAGAACATCAAGTGTATCAAAAATGTCTTTACTCAAAATATAAAAGTGAAACAATCAAAGCCAAAACCTTCTTGCTTCTCTCACCTACCAATCTATCTTTTTTTCTATCTGCAGTACTCTGGCCACAACACCTGCCAGCCATCTGAGTTTTAGTCCCCACACAACTCACAACTCTAGTTTTATTGCTCTTCAGTTATTAAAAATCTTATAAGTTTCACGCAGGGGCAACTTCCTGCCCCTTTGCCAATTCCAAATTAATCTTCGCAAATGCCAATGCAGCAATTACTGGTAGGACATTATTTATACCTCTAAGGCATATTGCACTCTAATGGGTCATGTTCACCCATAGTGGCAATGGGAGGGGCACTTTAGTTACCAGTGTGGGTTACTGTTTTAAAGTTCAGACTCTCTTGTGTATTAGATCTGTGCTTCTTCTACTCCTGGCAGCACCTTGGACATTCTTTTACTATTTATATATGAAAATATTCTACAAGAGAGCTATTTGCTTGTTTTTTTTTTTTTTTTTACCATTTTATGAGATATCGTATACTATTATATTGTATATTTAAAGTTAGTAATGTTATTTTTACATGCAGGGTGTGATAAGATTACTTTATTCTTTTAAAATAGTTTAGTTCACATTTCTAGATTTTTAAAGCACAGATTAGTGTAAAAGAGTATTTTATTTTTTAGCTGGAACATTAGGATTGCCAAAATGAAAAACAAGAAGAAACATACAGCAGCATTTGTTGGAAAATGACCTATGCATACCCTTGTCATTAGAAATGTTCATGGTTTCCATGGTCATTGAAAATTCTGAGAAAAAATTTGTGTAAGATGTCCAAAAATCCAGAAATCCTATTCAGTAGTCTAGGCATCTAGACTGTAGTTTCCAACTTATAGAAGTTTAGAAAGTTTACTATTACAACTGTCTCCTTTTTTGAGGTCCTATGCTCCTTCTCAACCACTTAGGTCTGCTGTTGAACAGTGTCTGGTGATGCCACATCTGTGTTGTATCAAATCTCAGTCCAGACTCATTTCATTTGTAGCTTCTGGCTGGTGGAATGAGCTGCCCACTTCCTTCTGAACTGCTGATTTCCTCACTGTGTTTAAAAAGTGTTGGAAGACTCTTTTGTTTGTTGAATTTTTGTCTAATTGATATTAACTGTTAACTTTTCTAATGCAGGAATTTTAACCAGGTTGTATTTTGTTTCTGAACACTTCAATTTTGAAAATCATTGCTCTTATCTTGTAAAACTTGCTTTCCAAACAGTTCCCATAATCGACTTTAGTCGATTATGTTGACCTTTGTAAGTCACTTTGGATAAATGGATCTGCCAAGCAAATAAATACAACTATAAATGTAATTATTTGATTTTTCTGAATTATGAAAATGTAATATTGCTAGATTTTCGGTCTTGAACAAAAGTTCTCTGACAGTAAGTCTAAAGTCCTTAAATCCTTTTATGTAAGCAAGAGAATTAACACTTAAAATTCAAAATAATTTTGCTGATGTTTGATATATTTTACTAGCCATGTGCGCTCAACTACGTTGCGCGTGTTTAACTTGTCTGTGAAGGGCTCCCTGTTTAAACGCGGCTGCCAGTCGTGAACTGGGCCCTTCGTCGCACAGCATTATGATTTTTTATAAGGAAAACAAAATTACAAAAGAAAACCCTTGGACATTGATTCGATAGGAACGGCCTACTCGGAATCACTGTCCAAATAGTAATTATGTGGTGGTGTAGGAGCATTTCTGCTTCTGTCCGTTCACAGTTCGTCTCGTTTTCACGACGCTATCGTTTCCTCTCACGATGTCTTCTCAACCTTTCTCCAATCTCGCAGGTTGCTTTGTGGCAGTCCAAAGAGTAAGGCAGTATACACGGAGCAATGGTTATAAAAGGGGGACACATAGGTATCCAGGCTCTTTAAAGCATAAATAAGGATCACTTCACTGACAGTGAGCAAGGCACGGTACAACTGTGAGATGCGCAGCACTCGCCGGCTACAACGTAACAATAATAATTTCTGGAACGTGCTGATACATTGTCATTCATTTTACCCACTGTCTTTGTTATGTAGGCACGTACCTTTTATCTTCGGCAATCTCATTCTCTAACCAGGCCTCAGGAGCTAACCAGCGTAACACTGACCACCACCCCTTTCATTATTCCGGCACATTGTTGACATCCATGAGTAACAACAACATACTAAACTGGAAGGTGGTCTACGCATGCGTGGAATTCGCGGACAAACAAAGATCAAGATCTAAATGAAAATCTCTTTAGTTAATTTAAAGCACAACAATTTGTTTAGTTTGAATGTCTGTGTTTTAAGGTGTGACTGGAGTACTACAGTCTTCAGTAGTATAAGCCTGGAGGAGATTCTTTATACAATGCTTATGTTTTAGCTGTCTCTCTATTGCCATCTAGTGCTTCTTCTTCTATTTCATCCATCCATTATCCAACCTTCTGAATCCGAACACAGGGTCACGGGGGTCTGCTGGAGCCAATCCCAGCCAACACAGGGCACGAACTAATCCCGGGCAGGGTGCCAACCCACCGCAGGACACACACAAACACACCAAGCACACACTAGGGCCAATTTCGAATCACCAATCCACCTAACCTGTATGTCTTTGGACTGTGGGAGGAAACCGGAGCGCCTGGAGGAAACCCACGCAGACATGGGGAGAACATGCAAACTCCACACAGGGAGGACCCGGGAAGCGAACCCGGGTCTCCTAATTGCGTGACAGCAGCGCTACCACTGCGCCACCATGCCGCCCCTTCTAATTCATTCGCGGACAAAGATCAAGATCCAAATGAAGATTATATATAGAGATTTCTTGAAAATTGTAGAATGACAAATCAATCAATGAACTAATCAGTCACACGAGCAAAAATGAATTTGGCAATTAAGAGTGGAAAGGAAAACTGCTTTTGTTTTAAACTGAAATTGATGTTTTGCTAAACAAGACTCATTTTGAAAAAGTGAATATGTTAGTAAGTGATGTAAATAAAATTAAAAGTGACTACATTAAAACTAAGACTGCAGGAAGATTCTTGTAATCTACTATGTTTATTCTAATTGAGGAGGATTAACACTGGTGACAAGGAATTCAAAGATATGTAAAGTAAAAAGGCATTTAAAAACATTGGCTTTTAATGGTATTCATGTTTATTTCTTTTTGGAGCCACCATATTTGTCTAGTAGTTTCATTATTTGTAAGAATCTGTTGTAGGTGCAGTAGTTCTCTCCCACACACATGCTTTCATAATTTAAACTAGAGCCAGAGTTGCATCCATATTATTATTATCTCTGCTTTTTTTACTGTTTTGCAGAACTGGATTATGTTTTTAATCTAAAAGGAGGTGGTTTAAAATAGCAAAATTAGTGAACTTACTACTGTATGTGATAGTTCAGTAGTGCTTTTGTAAATTATTTATGTTCAGTTATTGATTAATATGGTTGTGTCTTTTCGGACATATGACGTCTTTAGGGAAGGGTGTGAGTAATGAACGCTGTACAGGAGTTAGTTAAATAGGGTTAGTGAATAAACAGCATTAGAAACGTTATTCTGAGTGTGTCTCTACTTCAGCCGTAAGAACAGTACACTTAGTGTGGAAAAAAATACACCATATACAATGCAGGCCAGCCAACTCCTTCTCCAGTTTAGCATCCCTGAGCTCAAGATGCTGAATCAGCTGGCATCTCCTGCAGATAAAGCCCTCATAGAAGACTAGATCCTCAAAGCTGTCATCTAAAAAGTTGAACATCCAACAGGACTTTCATTGCACTGGCCTCATTCTTAAAATTTGAGTTAGGATGTTTAAAATTACCTTAATTTTTTTTATTAGGATAAAATGATTTAAATTCAGTGGTAAAACTAAAAATAATTAAGCCATAAAAATTTGATTAATGAACTGCTACAGTTATTTTATACCTCCTAGCCCCTTAAGCTCATGTAATCTCCCTCTCAACTGCCTGCTGTTTGTTCTAATATGAGGTATGGTGGACGGCCGGAGCTCTTGCCTGGCCAGGACACCTGTATAATTGATGGGCCTCGGCTTGCAGTGGGGTCACGGGTTTAGAGCATGGAAGCTCAACCCTGCTGGGGCCCATGGCCACCGATAGGGGACTCCTGAATGATTGCTGATCTCTTTGGTGCATCACTTCCGCCACACCCAGAAGTGCTGCTGGAAGAAGGTCTTTGAGCAGCTGGAGCACTTCTGGGCGCCCTATATAAGGGGCCAGCTGTCATTACCCCAAGAGCCAGAGTCAGGAGGAAGTGGAGGCAAAGAGAAAGGAAGAAGAAGTAAAGTAAAGTTTTGTGCTTGTGACTGTGCTGTGAACATGAGAAACAGGGGAAAATGTTTCCCAAGTGGAAAAGAAGAAAATTAAAAAAGTGTGTGCCGAACTTGTGTCCCGCCTCTGTCTGTGTTAGGGTTTGGGGTTGCTGGTGTGCTCCCTGGTGGTCCACAGAGGTTAATTTTACTTTTTTCTGTCTGCTCTCCTAACTTAGTGTTTCTCTTATTCCTTACTTAAAAGCTCTCCACCCACACTGTTTGCAATCCTTCGCATTAATTAACCCTTAGGACCGGTTTATACTTCACGCTCAGAACGTGTACGCACACGCATCATGGCTGCCACGCGTTCCTAGCATTCATTTGATGCATCCTCTGAGCACGTCCTCAGAATTAACGTGACGCATGTACGAGGTGCAGTTCCAGCAAAAAGGCAGGGGGTGCAGTGTGATAAAGTCGGAATGTGACATCAGAGCCTCTGTTTACTATCTACATGTGGCAGAAAGCCGCTATGCGGATCCTACAGGACCGATGTGCGTGCTTCGATGTTTGATGAATGGTTCGATGTGGTGAAGCAAAATGCAGACATATAAATGCATTTGTGATGCTTTTATATTTAAACGTCGCATATTCCCCAATGTAATAACACGATACATTTTAACAGTCTCACATGCCGTCTTTTTTTTTTTTTTGCACCTTCACAACAGCATCAGGATGTACGGCAGTGCATTTGAGCCACCAAGAAAAAATAAAAATTTTTTTAAATTTTGGCTTTAATCTCATAGTTTATTTTATCATAAAAGTAGACCGTCGTAAATGTCATCTTAAAACTGACTGTTGATCGCTATGTGGTTCTGGGGCTTCCTCCTGAACTGACAGCTGTGGCAAGCAGCCTACATACCATGGAGCCTTCCCCTTTAATGCTTTGAAGTCAGCCTTGGCCTTCTTTCTCCCCCACTAAAGAATCACTGTTTCTGTTGCTTATTAACTATTCATTGCTACAATACTGGTTATTTACTTACATATGCAGGTGTCAGCTACTGCTGACTACTGTCCTGATTTGCTGACACTATTTGAATACAAATAACGAGAATAAGTACAGATAACAAGTAACTTTTCTAAATGCACCCCCAAACACCTAGCTGCTTTTGCTCCTGTGTGGGTGAAAAACAAAGGAAAAAAAATCTTCTAAAGGGAAAAAAAGCTTTAAAAATTCCCAAGTGGTTCCTTAGCGGCAACCAAAACACAAATTTATTGGAGCAAAATGAATTTTTTAATTAACTCTCACACCTCAGAAAACATGACATCAGCACATCAGTGTTGTCTTGTGACATCTGGATTACTGCAAGACTGGCCTTTCTTTTTGCTCAAAAATGTAATGTACATACTGTATGTTGCAGAAATGTGCCCTTCCCTTCGCTAAGTTTTATAAATACCTCAGGAGGTATTGATCTTAGAGCCCCTCCTAATGGTCCAATAGGGATTATGCAGGTCAGCAAGGGATGCTATCCTGATCTGGAAAAGCCCCTTCAGGTTGGAATCTATTAAGGAGCTAATCCTTCATTGATTACTGTTCATTTGTTGGCTCCCAGGTAGGTGAGGCCAACATGTATACCTCCCTACTTTACTTATGGACCAGAAATGTTTCCCGGAGGATGTGACATCATGCCAGAAAAACTCATGCCACACATGAATGAGTCAGAGTCAGGAGGAAGTGTGCAACAATCAGCTGGAGGATGAAAGGAGGAAAGATTGATTGGTTTATTGTGTTTATAATTTTATTTGTGGCTTGTTATTGGAGGGACAGTTACTTTGGAAAGGAATAAAACCCCTTTTTTTTATTCTGTCAATGTGTTGGGGTTGGGGTTGGTTGGGGTATGCAAAAAACGACACATTCCTAATACAAGAAATTGTATATGACAATTAAAAGATTAAAAGAAAAAAAACTATATATATGGACCCAAAATTACAAGAATTTTTTTCTGTAGGCTGGAGGGGTGTTATTTCCAATGTTTGCTGCTTGGTGTGTTTACTAGACTGCCCTCTGCATCATTTGGCCAAGCGGCATCCTTGAAATATTCAAGCGATTTCATGATGCAGTGCGGAGAAAATGACACAAATTATGGCGATCAGGCGAGAGGCTTCTGCCTTATGACAACGTTCCCACCCACACAGCATTGAGTGTGCGGCAGTTTTTCACAAAACACGGGATGCCAACTGTTTCCCACCCTCTCTACTTCTTGGATCTTGCACCCTGCGATTTTGTTTTCTTATTCCCAAGAATGAAAAGGGACCTTAAAGAAAAGCATTTTCAGGATGTAGAGGAGGTTAAGAAGCAAACTACAGCACTGAAGGCTATCACTTTGCAAGAGTTTCAGAACAACTTTGAACAATGGGAAAGGCAGTGAGATAAGTGTATTGCATCTCAGGGAGAGTATTTTGAGGGTGATTAAATTTTGGAAATGTTCTGAGAAATATACGATTTAAAAAAAAAAAAATCTCGTTATTTCTGGGTTCCCATCATATTTTTATATATGAAAGTTTATTTCAGAATTAGATGACCCACTATTAAAGCATCTTTTATTGACCTTGTTTTTGCCACCTTGCTGGGGTAGGTTTGCAAAAAGACTGTGGTCATTGTGTTTATATATATATATATATATATATATATATATATATATATATATATATGACACTTACTGTGCAAAAGTGTTATAATGGTGCTTTCCATCTATTAACACAATAAAGCAAATGCTGGTGATCCTATTCCTCTAAACTTCATGCCAACATAAAAGCAGCTACACAGTCCATTTTTTACTTGTAAATGTTCCCTACTAGTGACATACTGCTGCAGATCTTTACAATGTCTATGGGATTCTTCAAATCAGTTGCACTTGTACTTTATCAAACACAAAGCCCTGAAAAAGGCAACCAGAACAGCTTTGCAAGTTTGGACAGGTAGCCTGAGTCAGCATTTTTGTCACTTCATCATTACTTTCCACTTCCACTTGATGCTGCAGAAGGATTCTTATGTACATGATTTACAGTCTAGAATACACTGATCTGTACTTTGGAAAGCAAAGTATAGGTAGGCATGCAATGAAATTAAAACCATAAACTTCAACTGTAAGCTGTTTTCAAATAATGGCAGATTTGCTCAGATACCACAACATTTACTTATTGAGTATGTGAGCATATTGTTTTATCCAATTTTTTTTTTACTTCAGTACCCCTTCTGTTCATAAATACAATGTTATTCAGATTTGGCTTCAGCTTTTCCTCACAATTATGAGTTCTCTGATGCAAATATCTTACTACATTACTTTTATAAGAGTTTGATGTTTTTTTGTCCAATGTAGGCACCAGAGCATTCTAAATAAGGCTAAGCACTCATTATAAATTAGTGAGAGCTGAAAATAAAGCAAAAGAGAGTAATAGGTCCAATTCCTTCCATTCTAGGGCTGAGTGCTGTCCCCTAATTAGCTGGAAGGAAATTATATCAGGCTTGGATAGTCACCCTGGTTCCTGTTCTTATAAGGATATCATAGTCCCATGCCCTCAAATAATGATCAAGTATCTCAAAAACCTGCCAATTTTCTTGCCCACTAGTGCTCTTAGGAAACATGTTTCCTTCAAGTTCTTAACTCTTTCTTTCTCTGAAACCCCCCCCCCCCCCCACACACACACACCAATAGCCCCCAAAACTAGACTAGCAGACTGACACAGTTTTTTTTTGTCTGACAGTGCCTTGTTCCCAGGGGAACATGGCATATACAGCATTAATCAGTTTACAAAACTTGCTTAATCCAGTTTATAGGTTCATGTGGAGCTTGAGCCAGTGCCCATTCTAGCAGCCACAAGTAAGAGGCAGAAACCAACCACTGATAGGGTGCTAAGTCCACCACAGCATTCACAGGTGCTCATATCAGGCCATTTTGGAGACATAATCTCACCAGCATGTTGTGACTTTGCCCCTGGATGCCCTCCAAGTGGGATGTGCTTGATCCACCCCACATAGGAGACCCTCAGATCATCCACACTAGATGCCCATACCACCTCTGCTAGCTTCCATCAATTAGGAGGATCCAATGTACTCCATAATCCTCCTGAGCAGTTATATTCCTCATTCTCTCACATAGTGAGAGCCTAGCAGCTTTATGCAGGAACCATATTTTGCCATCCTGTACTTGATTCATTTGATTTTTTGCCAAAAATCATCATTTGATAAATTAGCTCTAGCTTCTTTATCACTATCAAGTGTTATGTCCAGTGTAAAGATACCACTCCACAATTAATGCCAGTCAGTCTCATGTTAACCTTTCTGCTTACTAGCAAATATGACACAGAGATAGTTCAAAGCTCTTAAACTTGAGTCAGCTAAACTCCTGTCACCTACATAGTCATGGCAACATTTTTTCATCCGATCCTGGATGTGACTTGATGTTTGTTCATAATAATCAATCTTTACCCTGGGTGGAGTGCTAGATTCACCTTTAATTGATTTCATATGATGGCAATTATTCAGACCTATCTCCTGCTTCTCAAATACCTTGTTCTGTTTTAGTGCTTCCGTAAGATAACACAAATATGTGTCTATAAGCATGGTAAAACTCCACAACATGTAGTCTTAGTAGCATTTTTATTCTATCCTCCCTTTGACACTAGTCACTATCTGCTAAAGTTATATCAGTTTGATTGAGGGAATCTTCTAGAGCAGTATTTATCAACCTTTTTGGTGTTGTGACCCTACAGGCAAATTGTACACGATAATCAGATTGGGGAAGGGGTTTCCCATTAGTGATTCAAGCACAATTGATGGAAGGCTTTGTGCTTCTCCCTTCGTGAACTGAGCACGATTGCCAAACCCATGGGTCAACGGTGGGGAATGTCATGTCCCCATAGGTGAATCTAGCATGACTGTTAGAGTGGTAGGGTTATAAAAAGTGATCATCGAAGCAGTGATCTGCTGCAACCCACTCACAATCCACTACCAGTACAAAAAAAAACTCGCTATTGAAATTATGTTTAAATTTTAAATATATTTATTTAATTTTAATTATAATTATTGCCCTGTTCATATGTGAAGTCTTTGTAAACTCTGGGACAAATTATGTTGTGTCATGAAAATTCCTTTCATCTGTTTCTAATAAGCATGATGACAACTGGATTACAGTATAATGTGGTATAAAATATACATTATATTTTACTCACTTTGAATGTTTTCAGGTATATAGTAATGGATCGATGCATAAAAATGTTCTTTTCCTTTATTTCTTATTAGGTGTTATTAGAACTCAAGATCTTCTGGACCATGAGACTACATCCCACTATTGGCTTACTGTCTATGCATCAGATCAAGGGGTTGTCCCATTGTTTTCCTTCATTGAGGTTTATATTGCAGTTGAAGATGTTAACGATAATGCACCGCTAACATCGGAACCAATCTATTACCCACAAATTATAGAGAACTCTCCTAAGGATACTTCTGTCATGCAAGTTGAAGCCGTTGACCCAGACTCTACTTCCAGTGACAAACTCAGTTATAAAATTACAAGTGGAAACCCGCAAGGCTTTTTTGCCATTAACTCCAAAACTGGTAAGCGAAACATCATTTTATACTTTGTTTTTTTTTTAGACTTAGCAGTGATTTATAATACAGTGATATGAATGTGCATATAATAAATATAGTCCTGCGGTGGGTTGGCACCCTGCCCAGGATTGGTTCCTGCCTTGTGCCCTGTGTTGGCTGGGATTGGCTCCAGCAGACCCCCGTGACCCTGTTTGGATTCAGCGGGTTGGATAATGGATGGATGGATATAATAAATATACTGACAGTCAGTTAGTCATTCATTGTCCAACCCGCTAAATCCTAACACAGGGTCATGGGGGTCTGCTGGAGCCAATCCTATCCAACACAGGGCGCAATGCAGGAACAAATCCCGGGCAGGGCACTAGCCCACCACAGTATGTTGACAGTGTATGTATTAATGTTGCTATGCAAAGTATTTGTATTAAAGGCATTTTTTACTATGTACAGAATGAACTTTCATTTTACATGTTGTTCTATTCCAAATAGTTGACTGTTCTCCATATTTGTAATACAAGACAGTTTGTTAGCTAGCTCAGCTCCCAAAGGAGCAGTACTATTGAACACAGAGCTGTGCGCTGAAAGCTGCTTGGTTATCATTTCTAGATGAGGTGAGACATTAAGTTCTACTTTAGTTGTTTCATGTCTAGTATTTCAGACATCAGTTAGGTAATTATGCTTTTAGGATTTGTATTTACCTGTTAAAGCTGTCTTATGAGGTTTGCCTTTGTGGGTTATGACATGCATCTAATCTGAAATACAGTGGGTATGGAAAGTATTCAGACCCCCTTCAATTTTTCACTCTTTGTTATATTGAAGCCATTTGCTAAAATCATTTAAATTAATTTTTTCCCTCATTAATGTACACACAGCACCCCATATTGACAGACAAAAAATAGAATTTTTAAAATTGTTGCAGATTTATTAAAAAAGAAAAACTGAAATATCACATGGTCCTAAGTATAAAAATTGAAGGGGGTCTGAATACTTTCCCTACCCACTGTAAGAGATTTGGGGGACTTTGATGCTTCTTTATGAGCACATGGCCTAATCTAGGTGCAGGACATGCTGCTTTTAAGGTTTTATATTTTGTAATATGTATTTAAAAAGTTGTGGAAGATGCATTATATAATTAGTCAGTATATCATGGTTTAGCACATTGTTTAAGATGGTTTTACATTTGCAGAGGCAGAAAGAAAGTTGAACTGAAGGCAGCCTTCTTCATTATGCTTAAGCAAAATGTCAATTTGCTTTCAAACCACTCATAAATGGCTAACATTCTTTTTTCTTAGGATATTTCCTGGGCCACCTTACAAGAATGAGAAGACATTATATAAAATTCCACTGTTCTCATAATTTCACTGTAAAGAGCTGGTCAAATAAGTAGATTATTTCAGGGAATTTTTAAAAATTCCAGAATTGTTGGGTGTAGCAAATATAACTTATCACCCATATTAGTTAAAAAAAATGAGCTGGTATTGTCAAAATGATTGCACTTAAATCCAAAATGTTTCAGATGTAAATACTGGCAAGTATTTCTTTTAAATTTGATCTCTACTTGTAACTAAAAGCACTTGTTTTAAATTACATTTCAAAGTACATTTCAGAGGGTTCAAACACAAAATCGCCATTCAGTGTTTGTCACTGAAAATTAATAATTGGGAAGTAACTTAATAGAAATAATAGTTATGGGAAGTAAACAATTAATTTATATGTATGCTTTTTTTCTCTCTTTCTAGCAATCAGGTATAAAAGAGCCACAGTATGATTTAAACTTGATGACAAATGAGTGCTGACACTGTCTGTGTAGACTGTATAGTCTCTCTCATTTGTCAGAAATTATTAGTGGAGCCTTTCTTTATTGTTAGATACAGTGCATTGCTCTCACTGATAATGACTGACTGCTATGGATGAACTGTTGCTTATAGTAAATTATGCACCCTCCAATTTTAAACATGCTGAAAGATTTTTTTCAAAGTCGCTTATGATGTAAATGCACATAATACAGATTAATTTATTACTAGAGGTATTTTCCTTTTGTATAAAAATAAAGTTTATGATGCTTTGTTGAAAGGGATATTCATTTGTATGGAAAGAATATTGTTTATTTTTAGGCAATCATAAGGACTCCTAAAATATCACAAACATTTACTGCTTTTGGTATTAACAATTGTTTATTGACAATAAATATTTTTCATCTTTTATATCCTACATCCTTTGTATGATCCATACCATATATCATTTTATATTCCAGGCAATATTTAATGCACAATGTAAGTAATGCTAACTAAAACCTTTACACATATCTAAATAGCAACATTTTCCTATTTAACTTGTTCTTTGTTTTGCTTCCCCTTCTGTATAAATAACATGGCAGGTTTCCACTAAAGTTACATGCATTATAGCTTTCAAATGTCAGTGTTATGTCATTCTGCCATCTGTCTCGAGCAGTGTTTGTCAGACCTTAAAGATAATACATGTGTTTGAAAAGTCCTCCATCTGGCAATTTGTTGGAATATATCATTGACCACTTGTGCTGTATGTTGTGGACATGAGCCATCAGGCCATCAGGCCATCACTCCTCATTGAGCTTAATGTCAGCTGTTTTACTCTCTTCCAACTTACTGCGCCCACTGACAGTGTTGCTATGTTTCCTTCCTCACTCATAATCTATTTTCAATGGAGTTTGGTGCCCTTTTTAGTTTAGGGTATGCACCGAATGTGTTATTGTCTCTGTTTGCATGTTTGTGCACTCTTGTGCCTTTCAGTTTAATGCCATCTCTGTTGCAAGCAATACCACTGTTAATTTATCCAAGCTATTTGCTCTGCTCTAGTTTTATAAAGACAATTTAATTTTTCAGCTAACTGAAGAAGGTTTCCTCCATGTTTAAAATTAATGTTTATGCTCATTCAGACAATATGAAAACTTGTTCTTAGCTTCTAACATTGCTTGGCATATACCACTTTTAAAGTGTTGAAAAAGAATTGAATAATTAAAAAAAAATAAAACAATTGAAATATATGAAACATAAATAGCTATTTGAATAAGATAGGTAAACATCACATAGAAACAGATAAAACAAATAATTTCTTATGCAAAAAAGATGTAAAAAATAAGTGTGAGATACATATGATATATAAAAATATACCCTTTCATAACAGATAATATAGATATTTAAATAGGTTTAGTTATGCGTTATATATGACAGGTTGATTTTTGAGCAAAGGATGTGCAGATGTCCCCTCTTTTCTTTTTAGCATGGAAATAGCCTTTTTTTACTTTGCAGATCTCAAACACATGTACAGTATATATATATAGGAATATACCTTTTACAATAGATTAGAAAACTTACATGAAACAAACTAAAATAATACTTGAACATAATTAATAGAAGATGATTTGGAACACTTAGTTTTCATTGCATGTGGAGTACTGCAGAACAGCAGGAGAATGAAATCAAGACTATTATGATATAGTTTATGCATTTGGCAGATGCCTTTAAATATATCCTTACAGTTAGTGAACAACAAGCCTAAGTAACATACTTAGTGCCCTAAAATGGGTTGAGTCTGGAATTGAGCAGTCAGCCTTTTGGTTTATAGTGCAAAGCCTTAGCCACTTTATTATACTTACGGTACCTAGTTATCTGTTTGGTATGTGTAGGATGCCTAATGAATTTACCTTATTTAATTGTTTTCCTATTTCAGTTACATGGTAGTATTTCAAATTTATGAGATACAGTACAATAGTGCTTTTGTCCTTAGACAATTCAAAAGTTTCACATTCAGAATGTTTAGAAAATTACCTTTCATGGTCTGTATAGAGCCGTATTAATTTCAGTATGATTATGTTCGTATTCATTTTCTATTGCTTAGTTTGGTAAGATCACACAAAGCGTACCAGGGAAAAGGAAGTAGACAAAACATTACTATGTGCATGTACATTTTTATTTTTGTCCTGTAATTTTTCCCTATCCCATTGTCTCATGTGTCTTCTGTTGCCTAATAAGAAGTCATTTTGGTCAGTTTTTTGCCAATCAAATTACGTCTTCTCCCCTCTTTTTAAATTACTATTTTTTTCGCCATCATCATATTAGCACTATATTCTCAGTATTGCAGGTGGAAGAGGCAATATACTGCTGCTACCCACATTAAAAGCTTGGAGATTTTTTGCTCTAGATAGCATCCCTGCACCCACTCTTTTATGATTGCAGTTTGATTCATCTACTGTACGCATTTTCTGACAATGAAGTGGAAAAAATCATGCAAGACAGGGATTATGAGAAACACAGATATCTAAAGATTTCTTTGTGCAGCTGTTATTGTTCCTACATTACCTACACCATTTTCTGCAGCTGCTGGGGAATTGTATCTTTTCAGTATTGGGGTTTCCTTTCCCAGATGTCTGTTTCCACTGACTGTGAAGCAATTTACATTTGGAATTTGTTTTTCAACCTGTATGATACTGGAAAGCATTCTTTGATATCTATTGAACTGATGCAAAATTTCTATTATAGACTAAAACAAATGTTGCAGAGGACCTCTGAGGTGTACAATACTTCTGTTTTGTGAAAGGTTTATTTAGAGTATAGTTCAATTTATGTTAAAATAATGTTCTGATTTTTCTTTTTATGTGCAGTGAGATCATCACAGTGAAGCTTTTAAGAATTTTTCTGAAGAAATTTAAATCTGTGAAGTGTATAAATACTGATTTTTTGTATTAAATTTAATTTTAAGTATGACTTACTTGTCAACGAATGTCAGATTATGAAGCTGAGTGTATATTTGTGTCACTTTTGATTTTTGTAAGTGTAGTAATTGAAATTGCTTTCAGTTTGAACTTTGTTTTATTGGACCCTTGTAGCTCTTATGTTACTTTCTTCATAAAAGAGACAGGGGAAATTGGGCCTCAACTTTTACTAAACAGAATTTTCTTTGTTTAGACAAGTTTGTTGTAATTCAGTTTCTAGTTCAGATGCTTTTGATAATGAATGAAATTTTGTAAAGAAGGTCAAAGAAAGGACGCTTTGTCAATAAGTTCAGTCATGTGTAATAGATTGTTTCATTTTTGCTTCAAGAACTGTAGTTTTATAAAATATTTTGTGAAAGCACACTATGAAATATTTAGTGATGCTATATAAGAGTTCTGAATTGCACTAATTGCTTTATCATGTTTATTAATGCTGAAAGTGTGAAAATAGCTCATTCTTGATGCATATTCAGACGTTATCATATATAAAAGAAGACCAAACTAGTAACTGTAGACTGTTTTTAAATACAGATAATATGTAATCTAAAATATTCTTTTAACATCAACAGTTAGAAAACCTTGTAGAGTTTTATCTCTGGAATTTTCTTGGGTCGTCATTATTTAGACGGTTTAATACTGTATCAGAAATCCATGGTTAAGAATTAGAGAGATGCTGCCTTGCATTGCTTACTTCATAATCTGGCATCTAGCTAAGGCCAGACGTGACATTTTCATTATGATTTAAACTTGAATGTGTACAACTGCATTTACTATGATATTTATTTTACAAATACATTTCACATAGCCTCTCTCACAGTTGTTGTTAAATAATTAACAATTGAGATAAAGAAAGTTCACAAAGTTATTATTTAATTGTGGTGTCATGGTGAGCTTTGTGCGTTCTGTCTCTTTCCCTCTCACTCTCTCTCTCATACTATGTACATATATATATATATATATATATATATATATATATATATATATATATATATATATATATATATATAATCAGAGTATAGCATCATGTCAGTGAAACTTCTGGAATATTGATCTGGTCAGTTAAGTAGCAGAGGGGGTTGTTAATCAGTTTCAGCTGCTTTGTTGTTAATGAAATGAATGTTTTTTCACTAGTTTTGCATTTGGCTACGGTCAGTGTCATTACAGTTAGCATGAGGCGATACCTGGAACCTACAGAGGTTGCACAGGTAGTCCAACTTCTCTAGGATGGCACATCAATACGTGCCATTGCCAGAAGGCTTGCTGTGTCTCCCAGCACATTCTCAAGGGCATGGAGGAAATTCCAGGATACAGCTGGACAGGGCCGTAGAAGGTCCTTATCCCAACAGCTGGACCGGTGTCTGCTCCTTTGGGCAAGGAGGAACAGGATGAGCACTTCCAGAGCCCTACAAAATGACCTTTAGCAGGCCACTGGTGTGAATGTTTCTGACCAAACAATCAGTAAAGGACTTCATAAGGGTGGCCTGAGGGCCCAATGTCCTCTAGTGGGCCCTGTACTGATTGGAGCTTATTTTACATTTTTCATAGAATACCAGAATTGGCCGGTCCACCACTGGTGCCTTGTGCTTTTCACAGATGAGAGCAGGTTCGCCCTGAGCACATATGACAGACGTGAATATACAGTAGACGTTTATATACATTACATACATGCAAGTTATATAAAGACACAGCACTCATCCATTTTATAAACCCATTTATGACATTAGAGGCTGTGTAACTATGCAGGGGACACTCCCATGCATCAGAAAGCACACATGCACACACCATCACTCACATTTAGAGTCACGAACTAGTCTAGTATACAAAAAGTGGCAAGGACTCAAAATACTTTCAAAAATTAAACAGTAACTCTAGTAATGTACAGACTGCAGGATTCAAAACTATAAGGCAACAGTGTTAACTGCTAGACAAATGCATTTTTACAGGTTTCTGTTTAATGTGCGTCCTCCCTGCGTGGAGTTTACATGTTTTTCCCGTGTCTGTGTGGGTTTCCTGCGGGTGTTCCGGTTTCCTCCCACTGTCCAAAGACATGCAGGTTTGGTGCATTGGCAATCCTACATTGTCCCTAGTGTGTGCTTGGTGTGTGGGTGTGTGTATCCTGCCTTGCACCCTGTGTTGGCTGGGATTCACTCCAGCAGACCCCCGTGACCCTGTAGTTAGGATATAACGGTTGGATAATGGGTGGATGGATGGATGTTTAATGTGCACGGTACATTTGATGTACATTATCTGAATGCACTTTCATATAATATATTCTAAGGATGTATGATATCTTATAAATTCACATTATTTCAGAACACAGATGATGTTAGATAAAACAGTCTGTGCTGGGGGTTGTTTGTTACAGGAGGGTGAGGAGATGCTTGTGGATTACGAAGAATTAGCTGGTATACTCATGCACTGCATGTAGTGTCTGTGTTGGGAGCTTTAATTCACACACTTCCTGCTGTGAATATAAGCATTTTCAAACCTACTTCATTTGGATTAGTTTTTTTTTTTAACTCTGGTGCAATTTCCACAAAGGTCTGGTTTAGATAGATATGAACACACCAATTGCACAGTGGTGTAGACCAAAGCAACTGTACCCAGGCCCTTTGAATAGGATGGTCTCAGTGCAGTACCAAGTGAAAAACTGGAGTGTTTGCATGAGGTGTTAATGTGATTCAACATGGGACTGATCTAAATAAATCTGTGTGTTTTAGATGAAATTGTGCGTGTTGTGGTAGTCATACTAAGCATCTGCTGTCGATAACAGGGAATCAGATTCACAACATAATAAGTTATGGATTAAATGGAGCATTAAATACAATAAAAGGTACAAATAAAAATGCACATAGGTACAAATGTACACAATAAAGAAAATTGCACAATTACCAGTCAATCATAGCAAGCCGAGCATCTGATCAGGCTCACTGCTTCTTGTGCAGATGATCAGACAACAGTTGTAAATTCATTTGTGATCAGGTCAATCAAAACACATAAAAAAGAGGCGACAAGAAACAATGTTGCCCTGTGAGACAGACAAGCACACCTCATAATCTTACACTGTGAAATCAAAGCACACAGGTAAGGTGGGGAATCTTCTAAATGAGTACACTAGCTTTGACATATGTAGTAAATGTTAAACAATCCAAAATGAGCATTATTTACAAATATTTATAACATTGTAGAAATGTGATATGAGATCAATAACACTGTTAAAAAAATGAAAGGAACACTTAATCATCACAGTCTAACACCAAGTCAGTTAAGCTTCTGGGATATCAATCTGTCTAGTTAGGAAGCATTAGCAATTGTAAATCAACCTCACCTGCTTTGGTGCAATTGAAAAATGACAACAGGTGCACTGGACAAGCAACAGCAAGACAACCCCCCAACAAGGGAATGGTTTCGCAGGTGGTGGCCACAGACAATTGGACTTTCCTTATCCTTTCTCACTGTTTCTTCTCTAGTTTTGCATTTTGCTAGTGTCCTTTTTACTACTGGTAGCAAGAGGCCATACCTACAGACAATTCAGGTTGCACAGGTAGTCCTGCTCCTCCAGGATGTCACTTCCATACATGCTGTCGCAAGGAGAATTGCTGTGTCTCCTAGCTCAGTCATTGAGCATGGGGGATATACCAGGAGACAGGCTGTTACACAAGGAGAGATGGGCAGGGCCAGAGAAGGGTATCAACCCAGCAGCAGAACTGGAATTTGCTCCTTTGAGTGAGGAGGAAACAAAGGAACACTGCCAAAAACCAACAAAATTACCTCTAGCTGGTTACTGGTGTGCATGTTTCTGACCAAACTATCAGAAACAGACTCCATAAAGGTGACTCAACGTTCACTACTAGGACCTGTAGTCACAGCCTATCATTGTGCAGCTTGATTAGCATTCGCCAGAGTATACCACATTTGACAGCTCCGCCACTGACACCCCGTTATCTTCACAGACGAGAGCCAACTCACACTGAGCACATGTGACAGCCATGAAAGATTTTGGAGACACTCTGGTGAATGTTATGCAGTCTGCAACATCATCCAGCATGACCAGTTTGGCGGTGGTTCAGTGATGGTCTGGGTAGGCATATCCTTGTAGGATCACACAGATCTACACATGCTAGGCAATGGTACCCTGACAGCTATTAGGTACCAAGATAAAATCCTTGGGGCCATTATCAGACCTTATGCTGGTACAGTGAGCCCAGGGTTCCTCCTGGTGGAGGACAATGTCCAGCTTTATGTGGCCAGAGTGTGTAGGCAGTTCCTGGATGACATTGACTGGACTGCATTGATGACATTGATTGGACTGCACATTCCCCAGACATGAATCCAACTATATATATGAGAACCTCTGATATGTATCAGTGTATCTGATGTTGCCAGTTAGCGCCACAGACTGTCCAGGTTCTCACTGAGGCCCTGATCCAGATCTGGGAGGAGATTCCCCCAGAACTCCATCCACCGTCTCATGAGGAGCATGCCCAGACATTGTTGGGGTGCATACAAGCATGTGGGGGCCATACACACTACTGTGTCGAATTATGAGTTGTCATGATGAAATTCACACAGGTTGGATCAGCCTGTAATTTCAATGTTTGAGTTTGATTTTCTGATACATCAATTTGTTCTCAATGAAGTACACAGTATTACCCAGTAAAGATTTTCCATTTGGAATATTTTGTTCATTGAGATCTGATGTTTGATTTAAGTGTTCCCTTAATTTTTTGAATAGCGTTAATTGAATTTATGTTCATAAGGTGGCTGCTGGAAAGTAAATGTGGAACATCATACATTTAAATTAAACTTACCTGGTATGCCTGCCATCATAAAACTGAAGCACATGCCCTCAGCAGAGCTAATAATAATAATTCTTTACATTTATATAGTGCTTTTCTCACTAGTCAAAGCACTTTTAATAGTGAATGGGGAGCCACTTCAACCACCACTAATGTGTAGCATCCACCTGAATGTGATGGCAGCCATTTTTGCACCAGTGGACTATGGAGGGCAATTTAGCCTGGATATCAAGATACATAAATAGGTAAATAAATAACTGGAATGAATCCTAAAACTTTGAGATGGCAGGGGTGGTGTATATATATTTATTTTTAAGTATTACATAGACAAAAAATAGTATCTAGAGGATTTATGTGCGACACCAAAGGCTGGCAGCTATTTAATATTTTATTCTTAAAAATACAGATTATCTTGTTGCTCTGCAATAACAACTGCAAATAGTCTTCCTAAAGTATTTCAAAAGATCAAGAATCTTTTAACAGTGCAACACCTAAGGGACTGTTTGACACAGTTAAGTCCAAATCTCTATTTTTTGTGTCATTGGGTGGTCCATGTTAAACTGCCAAGAAATAGCATTAATTTCCTAAAAGTATGGATTCATTCTTTAAATTATAAGAATTACTAATCCCCAGAGTAAAATAAAACAGCATAACATTGTATGTAGGAACTACATTTAAAAGCACATCTACACCATATCCTCCCTTTGGTTTTATGCGACAGCTTTACTATCCAAAACAATGACAGCATATCCTGAATTTCCCTATAAAGAAGTGAAATAGGAAACAAGTACTACTTCCAACAACTTCCTAAAGTTTCCGGGCAATTAAAAGGCAAAATAAAAGACTTCCCTTTCTGAGTTTTAAAGACTACTTTTGCCTAGGTTTTTTTTTTTTTTTTCCCCGTTTTGAACAGTTTAGCCTGACCAGTTAATCTTATTGTATATATCTATTATATGCAAAATAAATATGCAAATATTCATCACTTTTTTCAAAAACTTTTTTTATAAATTATCAGTGTTTCTATATGCATATATGTCTGCTTGTAGATTGCTTTCATATTTAACAAGATGAAAGTGAATGATTTTCTGAGCTTGTCAAGTATATAAATCTTTATTGTAGCCAGTGGACTGTGGAACACAATGAAATATGCCAAAAATAATCCTATTGGAGAGACAGGAATTGTCTGAGGCTGCTTCCCTGATAGCTTTAATGACTGGCTTGCAAAAACTGTTCCCTGCATTTAAGGAGCATGGAATGCACTATTCTGTCTGATGTGAAGCATTCCTTCCTATTAAATAACACTGCTAATGTTTCTGGATTAGAACTCTCAGACTGTTTGCACAGTGCTGGGCAACCTTCATGGTACTGTTTGTACAAGAAGTGGCATATTAATGTGTCATAAGCGCTTAACTGTATACAGAAGCTGCTAAAAGCTAGCCATACATTTTCAGTTTTTAGGAACTAATTAGTTATCACCCATACATTGAATACATTAAAAAACAAAGATCTTTAACAGTTCCTTTAAATCTTTAGATTGGCCTCTTTTGGTCACATATTGCTGGCACAATTCCTTGATCTTTTTAAGCAGTATACTGTTTTGTTTCCAGAATTAAGCTATAGTACTGTACATCTAGTTAAAAGAATGTAGGTTTTAATTGTGGCATATCACAAACCACCATTCCTTATAAGTGCAAAACAAGTGGGTTTTGGCATGAAAGATTTTCAGCTGTATTTTGAGACCTGATATCAACATTTACTTTTCTTACTGTAAATATAAGAGATTGCTGGGAGTCATTCCCAAATACAAGCAGGAAAAAATGAGCAGCTGTGAGAGGTTTTCCAGTCAGATTTTCTTATGGTGATCAGTTGTTCATGCTAATAATATGCAGTAAGTGATTCACCATGAGTTTATTTAAAACATTTTTAAACCTAATTTAATATGACATAGACATTTAACCTGAATTGCAGTGTGTTCTTCACAATTAAAAGGGCAAGATTTGTATAACACATTTAGGATACTGTACAAACTTGAACTGGTGTTTGCATAAATCATAAATATACACTATTAACAGAAGCTGTCTTATATAGGTAAATTTGCAATCATTTAATCCAGTGTTTCCCAACCTCGGTCCTAGGGGCACACTGTGGCTGCAGGTTTTTGTTCCAACCAGATTCTTAATCAGTGACAACACCTGATAACACTGATCTCATTTCAGTAAAAACAAACTTTGTTTTCTAATTTCTATATTGTTCCCAAAACACAGAATTTGGGAAATAACAGCTGACTTAATTAGCCCAAGAGTCCAATTAAAAACATGTAGAATAAAAGAAAAATAATACCAGCTAATTAAATGAGATCAGTGTTATCAGGTGTTGTCACTGATTAGGAATCTGGTTGGAACAAAAACCTGCAGCCACAGTGTGCCCTCAGGACCGAGGTTGGGAAAGACTGATTTAATCAATGAAAAACCTTTTCTTTTGTAAAGTATGGAACAGTTTTATTTCAGGTACTGGCTCAGATGTTGCAAATAACCACTTATTTTTGATTTATTACAATATAATGTAAAAATTTGTGTTTGTGTGTTCACACTGTAATGGGCTGGTCCAGGGGTCCTCAATCCCAGTCCTGGAGAGCCGCAGTGGCTGCAGGTTTTTGTTCTGACCTGGTTGCTTAATTAGAAAGCAATTCTTGCCAATAAAGCACTAACAAGCTATGAAATTAAATTAACTCTGCTATGTCAGGTCATTCTCATATCCTAGATTTTCTTTCCCTTTCTATCATGCAAATGATTTGAAGGCTAAAATGGACGAGTAATTCTCAGTCCTTCATTTTTTTCTCTTCATTTTTCTTCCAAGTATTTAATTAAACCCAATAGTGCAGATAAATACACACAGGTGTAAATGTAAATAAGCTAAATGGAGAAATGCTGCTCTCTCTTGTCATTTGCATGTTATTGATAATAAGGAGCAATTAAAATAGCTGTTTAAGACAAAATTAAGCAATAAGGGCTCAAAATCACTAAAGTGAAGCAGAAGTGTTACTTTAGCAATAAGTGCTTTTTATTAAGCAACTGGGTTGGAGCAAAAACCTGCAGCCACTGCGGCTCTCCAGGACCGTGATTGAGGAGGTCCCTTGTCCAAGGATTGGTCCTATCTTGATAAACTCTGCCCACTCTCCCATGACTCTGCTCCGGGTATGTCAGTTTAGAAGATGGATGGATGGAAGGATAAAAACTCATCAGTAAAAAATAACTGAATACTATGTAACTTGAAGGGGATGTAGACCTTATGTTTAGTGAATAAACGGGAACAGTTAATAAATACAAATGCCCTAAACAGGTCTGCCTATGTGGAAGATACATAAAATAGAGGGTCAGTACCCCTTAGCATAGGATATTAGTATTTTCTTCCTTTATAAATACTAGCATGAACAGCCCGAAAAGGTAGCACTGTCTTAAATTGCCTAGGGAAATGTTGCTTGTGTTTTGGCCTTCTAATATTGTAATTGGATTGGAAGTGTACTCTATTAAAGGGTAGATTATAGTATTTGGACGTTTTAGCATACAGTAATGAGGCAGGTGTATGTGGTCTGTGAAAACTGAGTAAATGAATGAGTATATAACCAAAAAAGTGCATTTTGCGATGTTGAAGTAGCTGACATAGGGAATGAAAAAGAAATGCCTGTGTTTTGTTTATTTTTTATTATACTTGTTTAAAAAAAGTTTCAACGTCCAGAGAAAGACTTGCTATACTGCACCTTTAAGCAGAAACATCATACAGACCAAGCAAAGTGTTGGTTTATGTTAACTTTATTTGTATGCAGAATATGGATGTTAAAAGAATGAATACTTTAAGCACTAGGTGATGTCAAAGTTACAAAAACATAATGGTTCCAGCTTGGTTTTTTGTACTGAATAACGGTTGGTACTTGCACTCATGCTTGAATGCAAGTAGACAAATTACTCCAGGAGGCAAACTAATAAATGAGAAAAATGTGAGTAAGAACTACATATAAAAATGGCTTATGGTGATGATGATACAGCAATACATTACCACACATTGGAAAGAAGAACAGAAGTCATGTCAAGAAATACTTTGTCATCAAGGCAGAAGAATTTTAGCGTGTTACCTTGGGAGTCCTGCTTATTATTTAGGTAAACAAGTAAAAGTCGAGGCAAGTTTCAGAGAAAGTGGCTATTTAGCTTGCCTCCACTGGCGATGAAATGAACTCCTCCACTTGGTAATACTAAAATTACATTTATTTAATGCATTGAAGCAGAAAGCACTGCAGTTACAGCAGTTAGCATGATGGATAAAATGACATGCAACATTTCTAAATACATATATGCAAGTGCTAAATTTGTCATTTGGTTGTTTGTATAGTTCCTAACATGTGACGAATGTAGTGAAAGCGCATACAGTATATGTCATGTATTTCCAATTTACATTGGTGAATGTAGTACATTCTACCAGTTAATATTCTAATTCTGGACTGGTACACAGGCTAAGCAGTGACAAAGTCTGATCAGTCATAAAAGATACATTTAAAACAGCTCAACAAAGAATGTTTTACAGGAGTTCTGAAGTAATGGATTAATATAAAGTGGACAAGATTAATTTTCTGCATGAAATCGTAAGTTTGGACAAAAAAGAGGGCCAGACTGGGGCAATTAAACCTCCAGGATTTTGTGACATTTGTAATTTGACGCATCTGTTACTCTTTGTATGTCTTTAACCAGTTAATGATGATGCAAATATAAATCTTACATTAGCAAAACTTCTAAGTCTAACAGAGTGATTCTATGACAAACATGTTTTTAAAAGCATGCTATTAGAAAAAAGGGTTTAAAGAGTTTGTTTAAATTAAAATTTGCTGAAAATTATCTTGGAATTCCACTAATCCTACAGAAAATATATAATAATGTTTGAATTTTTATGTTTAGTGAATAGCATTTTTAGTTACCTGAGAGTAAATGTCAGAGAATAAATGTGGAATGTGTACATGGTAAGATAAATCAGGTAGGCCATGATAACATCATCCTTTAAAAACTTTGTGCTGAAGTCCCCCCAAGATTATATCCCACATTTTGCATTACACTGAGAGAATCTCTGTGGCCACAGAGTATGCATTTAGCTGAAAACCCTGCAACTATGGACAAACTTCTACAGGGGTGACATGGCTGCAAGGCCCCCAAAATTAACCAAGATATATGAAATCTAGGTAGTGCTGCTGCCTCGCAGTAAGGAGACCTGGGTTTGCTTCCCGGGTCCTCCCTGCGTGGAGTTTGCATGTTCTCCCCGTGTCTGCATGGGTTTCCTCTGGGTGCTCTGGTTTCCTCCCACAGTTCAAAGACATGCAGGTTAGGCGCATTGGCGTTCCTAAATTATTGCTAGTGTGTGTGTGTGCCTTGCGCCCTGTGCTGGCTGGGATTGGCTCCAGCAGACCCCCGTGACCCTGTGTTAGGATATAGCGGGTTGGAGAATGACTGTCTGACTGACTTGACTATATGAAATCTATTTGTTCTCTGCGTATCAAAGACATATTCCTGCCCTTAAACTGGCAGATCCAGTCCTGTTTAACTCCTTCACAGTTGGTACTGTGATAAATCAGCTACTGCTAATTGCGTGCACACCATCATCGCCAAGTTTATCCATTTCCAGTGAACTGCAGGTAGTGACAGAGAGATGTTATTGTACAGCATTTGCGGCAACAGTATGGGTTGAATTACGGACAGAAAGCGTTAATTACACAATTATAGGGCAAACTACTACAAACATGACCTACAGTTTTAAGAAACATTGGTCTAGACAATCAGAAATATTTAAATATTTAGGGATTATATTGCAAGATATCCATCCATCCATCCATTATCCAACCCGCTGAATCCGAACAGGGTCACGGGGGTCTGCCGGAGCCAATCCCAGCCAACACAGGGCACAAGGCAGGAACCAATCCTGGGCAGGGTGCCAACCCACCGCAGATTGCAAGATATGTGAATGTTATATATTATATATTAATGGATACATTCATTGTTTAAAACAAAAGAATACATATTTTAATTCTACGAAGATCGTAGTCTCTGTTTTTAAAGTGCCAACTGAAAAAAATGTATATAAAATAATTAAGACTGGTATGAAATTAAAAATTGTCTTAAATTGAAGGTGAAATTAAATTAGATTAGATGGATTAACATCAACCCTGGAGGCTGCTAAACGAATCCTATGAAATAATTCATTCTAAATATAAATACACATTTTGTCATAAATATTAAGCTTTTCATTAGACAATCAATTTTTTAAAAACCTCTAATTCTAAAATGAGTGACTTGGGGGCAGCAACATAGTAAGGACATGGATAAAGTTTGCATGTTTTGTTAGAGAAAGTCCAAGTGACTAGCCAAGCTAGATATTCTCATTAGTGCTGCATCTTACGCTTAGGCTTACCTGGGAAGTAGTGAACTTTACATGCGTAGCATGGTAATTGTAGAGAATGGATTCTTTGCATATGAAGAGAAAATGCATCATTAAAACCATCGTTATATTTAAGGAAAAATCTAATTTTCCTTTTGTTACTTTTTATAATAGACATTAATTGTAAGAAGTACCAAAAAGCTGATATTCCAACTTGAAACGCTTTCAGGATCCTTCATATACTCCTGGTTTACTGTTTTTTGTAAATGATTATGTCCATATCATTTCTTAGTTAAAATGCTGAGGATGTGTTTATGTACTTTATATACCCATATATTAGACTATACAGTAGAATAATGTCCAAATTTCCTTATCAGTTTTTATATGTTACTGAAATATTTAACAGTAGTAGGCAGAAATTTGGAAATATTATTTATTTGAACATTATTATGAATTTACTCTGGTATAAAACATTTGGAAGTTTATAGCTTTATTTTTAAATGGGCTGGGGTCATTTTGAGATCTTTTCCTTGAATGCTATCATCTGTTTATTTTTTAACTGTGGGCTTAACATGTTATGTTGTTTATTTCTGTTGGCATTCATTCTTTAACTAGACTCATAAACTTTGTCACTGTCTTTGTGGAGTTTGTCTTGTTGTACCACTCTTCTTTAAAACTACAGCAGACTGTATCCAAATGCTATGCACAGATAGCATTCCTACACTGTACCTGTGCATCATACCTTGTCTCTGTGCCTTTTGTAGTTCTCTCTATATTTAAAAAAGCACTCCTGACACAGAGGTGCAGTTGTTAATGTTGTTGCCACGCTGCCCTAGACCCTGTCATAAGGCTGTGGTAATAACAGTTTTCCTCCCATATTCCAAAGAATTGTAAATTAGGTTAACTTATTACTTATATTAGTATGCCTTGTAGACCAGGGTTGCCTTTGTAATTGTGCTGTTAGTTTAGGTTGGATGGATGATTATATGTATGATAATAATAATGACTGCTACCATTAGAGGATATACAAGACCTGGAAAATCGCTCAATTTTGAATTTAAGTAAATTTGGTGTCGAAATTGCAATTTGATTACTCCTTTTTAAATAACCAAAAACAGATGGGCCTCAGTATTTTATTTTGTAGGTTTTCTGCTTTAGTTGGTTTCCTTCATATGTACAAATCTATGCATTTTTGTGAAATTCAGAATGTTCACTAAAAATAATTGTTTTCATAACATTTAAGCAATTACCTTGGCATTTTAATGTGATAAGCATCTTGTTATAGTGCACATGTGGAGATATTCATTGCTTCAAAGCACTGCCATTTAGAGTCAAGTCAGCAATGTCTCTTTATCACAAAGAACTGCTGCTTACTTTTGCCATGAAGATGTACTCCCTCGATGAGTTAGGATTTCAGAAAGCCTTTGTTGTGTTAATTAGTTACAGATTTGGATTTCTTTCTTTCTTTTTTTTTTTTTTTTTTGCTTGATGAGCTTTACTTTAGTCTGATAAGTACATACTATGTTGTGGACAAAAATGAAAACCTAACCCAGCTTTAAAGAACTTTCAAACAGTAAATGTATTTTCTGCTTTAACTTGGAAATGAGTTAAATAATTTCAGTAGCCCTTTTTTGTACCGATTTTTGAAATTTTATTGATAATACATAAGTCTTTGAAAAGTTTTTTTCACAATTTAATTACCTTTTGGCAATATAATTCAGGTTGTTTTGGTTTGTAGCTAAAATCAGGACTGCTGTTATTAACAACATAATTTTAATTAGTGACTGTTTTTTTCTGTATCAACATTGGAAACATTCCCTAAGAACCCGCACTGTAAGACAATTAATTATTAACCTAGTAAAAGTATAGTTTTAATGACACTGTTCACATTCGTCATGGTGGTATCACAGAAAAGTGAATGCCATTTAGTGGTTTTCTACTTAAATTTAAAATATGCAGAGCTAAAATAAAAAATAAAATATGTAGAACAAGGCTGCTAATCGGCTTTGGTTTTGAGCAGATGACAATAAAGTACTTTTTTTGGTAGTTCACACAAAAATCCTCCATTATAATTTCTTATTACAAAAGCTGTGTAATATAAAATCTGAACCTAAAGATCTAATAAATCCCTCAATCTATTTATATTCCACTTTTCATGTGGGCTGCAGTAATCTATAAATCTTACCAAGGAAATAATGAGTTACCAATCACAAACTACTGTTTCCTGTGTGTTTAATGTAATGTTGACTTTTTGATCACATGTAGTCACAACATTCCTAAATTGTCATTGCTTCATGACAATTTATTTTCTTGACTTAATGAAGAAAATATGTTGCTGCTGACTAGACTGAATGCTTCAGGTCTGAGAATAGCATTTATCACATAACATCCTGTTGATACTGTATATTTTTGGGTTTTTTTTGTAGCCAATTGTATCGCATTTAACCCCTTTTTAATAAATAAAGGAACTACTCTTTTGAATGCAAGTGTTTATTAAAGTCATTATACTTGATTGTCAAATGACAACAGCTTTAAGCACCATATGTGCACTATCTATATCTCCAATTGTTTATTTGTTGCATCCATAATTTCAGAGTACTTTGAAATGGGCGGTGGTTCCTCTTTTTCTCATTTTGCAGTTTTAGCTGTAGCTTTCTTACTGACACTCGACCTGTCGAACCTACAGTTTAAAGCCTTCTCTTCATAGTTGAAAGTGACACTGGCTTACTTTGACCACTGCCCTTTTAGGCACCTATCACACAAGCTGTTGACTCTCAAAAACTTTCCATTGAGGCTTGGGGCCAGGCAGACCCTCTTCTGTCAGATTGTGCTGTGATTTCCAAGTTCTTTTTGATGGTACAGCAAACTGCACTCGCTTAGACTTTGTCCACCTTTGCAATTACTCTAAAGGAAATACCCACACTTTTACTGTTTATTATGGTCTGTCTGTCTTCCTTTCTTAATTGCACTTTTCTCACCATCATGATGACATTATAAAATGCATTATTGTCCAAATAATGCATCAGAGGGTGTGTCAACACAGTTTGTTCCAGTACTGCTTATATAAAAATAGATGGTTTATACATAATTTAACAAAAGTTGGGACAACTATAGGAACTGTTTACATCAGCTTTCAAGACTTAATTTACTTTTATTTCTGCAGGAAAGCTGTAAGTTTTTAGCTCATTAGCACATAACTATGAAAAAGACATTATTAATACAGTATATTTATATTACTACAGGTTATTCACTAGGCTTGGACTGCTTAAATTTCAATAAAAGCTGGAAAAATTAGTTTTCTAAAAATTTTGACTGATAATATGTTTATGAGTGTATATATGAACTGACCAACAGACGGCAGTTTGTGAGACTGAGGGACTGTGTGTCAGAAATGGTAGTGGTCAATACTGGAACTCCTGTCTCCCTTCCTGTTTACCTTCTACGTAACATACTTCCAACACAATACCAGAGCTTGCCGTCTAAAGAAATTTTCAGAGGACTTGTGCATCAAAGGGTCCATTAATAATGGAGATAAGACAGAATACAGGAAAATTGTAGAGATGTTTGTCTTGTGGTACAGAGACAGCAACCTACAAGTCAATATTAGCAAGACAGAAGTGCTGGTGGCGGACCTCTGGCATGTCAAGGAGTCTCTGAGGCCAGTCACCATTCAGGGGTACCTGTTACCTGGGGGTTCACATAAACAACAAACTGAACTGGTTTGGTAACACAGTGGTGCTGTACAAACACCCTGGAAATCTTATTATCTATGGATAAAGAGGATCTGTTTGAAACTTTTTAAAAACCTGGCAGGATCTAATCAATGACATTTTAGATCAGGTCAGGTTTGGTGAGCATGCACTGATACAGCGTGCTACCACACCCACCATACGACAAAACAGCTCAGGATCTTGGTTGGCAACCCACCAGGCAGACATACTGTGCAGTCCCACCCTCCAGTAATGAACATCTGTCTGTTGCAGCCAGGTGTTATGGGGCATCCTCTTGGCCTGGTCCAGCCGCTTGGGTCCTCAACAAAGAGGATCCTGTGAGCTAGATCACCCTCATGGAATCACACGGCCATAGTGCCATAACTGACACTGTATTACAATGCAGGTAATGTGCCTCAATTAGGACTCCGTGAGCAACCGCTCATTCGACAAAAAGTGAAACCAGTGGTACCCAAGGGTTCTCCGAAGAGACACAATTCCCAAAGACTCCAGTCTTCTTTGTCTCAGGCCACTGGATAACGTCCATATCTCACAACCATATAGTAAGACAATAAGTACCAGGACTCCAAAGACTTGGACCTTCATCCTTTTGCATAGATATCAGGAGTGCCACACACCCCTTTCCGGCAATCTCATAACACCTGGTGCTCTCCCAATCCATCTACTGACTTCATAGGAAGTGTCACCAGAGACATGAATGTTGCTGCCAAGACAAGTAAGCCTTTCGAGAAGATCGACACTCTCACAAACACAGACACACTGCTGATGGCTGTTCCTAAGAGTTCATTAAAGGCCTGGATTTTAGTAAGGTTCTTCATCTGATCCTTGTTAAGATCCAATCTCTGCCTTTTTCATCCCTGTCAGAACGTAATCTTTCTCTCTCAATGCCTCTCCTTGGTCTTTCTATTTTCTGCCCATTGAATGTTTATTACAATAGATTCTGGCTGCAGATGCTCCAGAGCTAACTTCTCTGTTGACGAGCTAATCAAGTTGTATTTGCATCAATAACATTTAGCAGGGTGTGCAATACATGTCAATCATATAATGAATGATCATGTCAAAAATATACCTAAATACAAAAAAAAAAAAAACTAATTCACTGGAAAAAATTATTTCCTCATTACTACAGTTTTATCTGTATCTGTTTAATCCAAATCAAGGGGGCGAAAGCTTATCTGAACAGCACTGATTTCAATAAAGGAAACAAGGCACTAGTATATCCATATGTTTTCTGTGGTTCACCGACAAAAGCGTGATAGATATATGCACCCCGACAAAACCGCGACGGACAAATGAGCACCGACAAACCCGCTAACTGGTTTTCAACAAATGCACGCCGACAAAATCGCCACGACAAAATCGTGAGAGGCCAAGAGAGTGGGACGCCCTTGCTGCAATTCTTCCTACATATGCAGGGCGTGATCTTAAGGACTACCTGCGTGCCGTGCTGATGGCATGCCGCGTCTCATAATATTGAGTTCTAAAATAAACATTATTATATATGCTTTAAACTAGTAATTCATATTTAATGAAACTTTCGTGATTTTGTCAGGGCGATTTTGTTAGCGCGATTTTGACAGCGCGTTTTAGTCGGCACGCATATGTCTATCGCGCAAATGTCGGGTCACAGTTTTCTGTTAGTATTGATTGGCAAAATTTGCCGCCAAAGCATTTTTCCTGGTGTTCGCCAAATATTTTATTATATTAATATCAATATTTTCCTGAATATTTGCAGTGTGACCAGTCTAGACAAAGTTTTTTTTTCCCCAACACCCCCATGATGCTTTGTGAGGCCAGTGTGACAGTGCAGAGTCGTAGCAGGCAGTGTTGGATAGAAAACTGACAGCCCTTCTCCCCCAAGAGTATTTAACTCCGATCCTAGTGATGGAGACCTTGCAAATACACTTAAAAACAAAATGCACAAGAACACAAAACTGGAATTGTGTTGTATATTCATGTCTTAAAATGAATGTATTTTTGTATGGATTGTTTATAGTACATAAGTCTACCTCTTTAATAATAATATCCAGAGTTCTGTGCTGTTGAAGCAAACATGGAATGAAGGATCCATTTGCTTTAGTGTTGTGTTTATTTGGTAGCAGCGGTACTGAACCAGCAAAAGGATTCAGAATAAAACAAACTGTAACTGTAGTATTTAGTTTGAGAGAGTACCCTGTATCGAATCTGCATTGGACAAGTCTTAGTGAATTCATTCTTCCTTTCTGCCACCTTGCAAGAAATTTTATTCTGATGTTTAATTCTATTAAGTTTATCTGAGGAAGGCACAGTAGCACAGTAGTTAGCACTGCTGCATCACACCTCAGGTTACATTTTGGGCCACAAATAATAGCTACAGCATAGTTGGCATAATTGTTGTCCTTAATTGAGTTTGACAAAGTTCCCTAACATTTCCATCATTTCTTCAGACTTGAGACTAATTGAATCCAGCATGGTTCACTCATTACCATTCTGCACAAAATTAGAGATTATGAATTTATCTTGACCATCACTAAAAAAACACAAGGTAAGTAAAATATATAAAAAAAATTTTCTTGGTATAGTATTTCATTAAGTCCCACTCATGCACATACTTGAACTCAAACGGAATTAATATGTCGTTGTTACTTGTTTTTTGTTTTTTTTTTCAAAAGCCCATAATTTTGGATATATTTATTCTAAATCATTGAACCGTTTTCCCTACAGAATCGAACTTAAGCCCACAACTGTGCTTCTAAAAGTGCTTCTATCTAGAGCTGTGCAATAACATATTTTTGATTATTATGCAACATTTTGAACTCTCAGTAATTATAATCCCTTCACGGTTCATTTCAGCCTAGAGACCTACTAGGCTTCATTCCTGCATTCCTACTGAGAGCCTGAATTATTGTCATACAAACAAAACAAACACAAAAGTGGCAAGTGACATAAGATTAGGATAGATAAACAAGTTTTTGATTTTATTTGTCATGATATGTGGCCATATGACTTGGTCTCTGGAAAAGTTTTTATTGAATGTATGCAGTAATCCATTGACATTTAGAGGTACACATTTTGGCACTCAGCTTTGTGGGCATTCAAGCAGAACTTGACAGCTATTTACTAGTGCTTCATGAACATTGCAGAACCACTCCAATACCATAATGGAAGACACCTGAAACTTTCCAAGAATAAGCCACCAGCAGAGCTAGTAAAATGTTATGAAATTTCTTGTCAGACTATTGCTAGTATGATAAAACAGTTGGACAGAGTAGATCCTTCTTGGTGAATGTGCACTGAGCTGTCTTAGTTTTAGTCTGAAAATACGGCTCTGAACGCCCTCCTTTGGCAGCTGTGTTTAACACCTCAACTTTTGCTGGCAGTGGGCCTCTCTTTTCTTCTTTTGCCTGGAGGTTCAGTTGTAGGTCCTGTAATTTAGTTTTGAAAGATTTTTTTTTGTGTAATCGTTCAAGGTTCCATTTTTATGTTTGCTTAGTGTGGCAAGGAAAGCTACAAGTAACTAAGGGATGTTTGAATGTAATGTTATTGTGATTCAGTTTTTTGTAGTGCTGGTTGATCTGGTTTAACTGTAATTATTTTTGACCATTAGATTAAATTGTGACTGCAATAGTTCTTTTTGTGTCAGCAGATGTATCTGTAACCTGCAGTCTTAAAATGTTTTGCTCCTTAACTGCTTCTGCTTTCCTTTTGTGCAGAAAAGGATTGTGCTTATATAGGATGTTTTGACTTATAATGATGACATTATGAACTAAAATGTGCACTACATTGTAATGTAAACAGCTAATACAATTTAGCCACTGTTTTCAATGTAAAATTATATTTAAGATATTTGTAATTATATGATGACTAATTGATTTTTGAATAAGAGTTATCTAATTACATTTCAGCAAGTCAAAATTAAAACAGTAGAATTACAGATTTGTCCAGCTACATTTTGACTAATAACAATCCTTCTATATAAAAGCTGTCGGGATTGTCCTTCCGTCCCGTCAGTGCTACGCAGGCGCGGAGTTTCACACACACCCCGTCCATTTTGCAATGCACGATGGGATTTGTAGTTTCATTTTTCCAGGTAAAAGATGATTTACTACTCCAGACTGTGCGATATCTTCTTTCTTACTATATAAAAGCGCTCGGGATTGTCCTTCCGTCCCCATTGTTCCCTTGCTTTTGTGTGCGATGCGCTGGAAAAACAGACAAAATTATGTCTCTGGAAATAATTAATGTTGATGGAGTACAAATGCCTCACCGCGTAGTAAATATCAGGGGGGTTCAAAAGGGCGACCTCAATATAGAAAAAAAGTTTAAATTTCATCACAAAAATAACAGAAACTACGAGTATTAAAGTAATACCGCTCAAATGCAATATAACCAAATTAATGAGTTTGTATAAAATATCAAATTGATCTACATATTGAATTGCCTTAAGAAGTGGTCAACTTAAAGTCGGGTCAGCCTAGTTACAATTTAAATATCGAAAAATTCTTTTAGCATATCTTTCTAATTAAGAGACTTGCAGACATCCTTGGGAAAACAAGTAACTTATAAAGAAAAATATCATTATAGAGTATTCCTGTAGTTGATTCAGTTGAATAAATCAACTTTAAATTTTAAGCAACAATCTGTGATACTAATACCAGAAGTGTAAAATAACAAATAGTACAAATACTATATTACTTTAACAAATTTTTCAGTTGTTTGTGCATGCTTTTCCAGGGGAGTCCATAGGTGCCAGCAGGCTGCTTTCTCTGAATGTCACAATATTAATATTACCCAGCCTCTTCCCATTGGACACTACCAAAGTAATAAAACAAGCCTGCCTACAGCCTGCCTGCCTCCTCCCAGCTCTTTTACTTTGCTCATTGCTCACACACTGTTATGGTCTTAACTGACAGCAATGTATAAAAGCAGCCTTGAAACAGAGCAAACTTCTGAGCCACATGTGCTGAAACAGTGCATCGCTTCACTTTTGTTACTTTTTTTCATGAACAGTGCCTCAGTAAATCACAAGTACGTAATACAATGTTGCGTGGGTCTGGTAGCACTCAGCTGGTGTCCCTGCACTTCAAACACATTGTGATGTGTATTTAAATATCAGTTGCCCAAGTAGGTAGTGGTAGGATTTTTTTTCAGCTGCTGGTGTTTGTTCTTGCTCTACAGCCATTGCTGTAATATTAATGTATAAAAATAAAGCCTAAAATGTGCATTTATAAAGCTTTGAATTGATAACCCTATTTCAAAAATATTCAAATACTTACTGATTTTTAGTTAGAATATTCAAACCTTATTTTTTGACTAATTTGAAAGTGTTAATAAACAGCCTCATGAAGGTTGTATAAAGATTTGTCCTGTCTTGATGTCAATGTTTGTGAAGATTTGTAGAAGTTGCGAACATTCCCGGATGAAGACGCAAGAGAAATCACATGAACAAAAAGGCATAGGACAAGATCATAAATTCTGAAAAACTGTAATCTGATGGGTGCAATTGTAATCCAATTGTGCAGTGTAGTAGTGAAACAAAAAGAAATCACTGATTGCGATTCTACCTGCTTCTTATGGCTCACTTTTAAAACTAGCACCCTTATCTTTCACCCAGCAGACCTTGCGGCCAAGCTGTTCAATGATGCAACGCTCCTAGTTTTGCTGGGATTTGCAGTCCATTTAATAAGCACAGCTACATTGTTGTCTAAGGTTTTCTGTAATAGCTCACTAAACTCGCAAAATAATTTCCACTTAACTATTGATGATAAAACATATCTATCTATCTATCTATCTATCTATCTATCTATCTATCTATCTATCTATCTATCTATCTATCTATCTAATTCTTTACATTTATATAATGCTTTTACATAGTGAGTGGGAAACCACTTCAACCATTACCAATGTGAAGCATCCACCTGAACGATGTGATGGCAGCCATTTTGCAGCATTACACTCACCACACATTAGCTGTTATATGTTGAAGGGGTGAGAAATAGTCAGTTGGAGGCAGGGGATGATTTGGAGACCAGAATGACTCACCATTGTGGGCAATTTAGCAAGGACATCGGTATACACCCCACTCTTTACAAAGGATCCTCAGGGATCATTTATGATCACAGAGAGTCAGTACTTTTATTTAATGTCTCATCTGAGGGATGGAGCCATTTTTACAGCACAGTGTCCCCGTCACTGCACTGGGGCTGCTAACACCTCTTCCAGCAGCAACCCTAGCTTTTCCTAGTTTTATTATAGTTTCTGGTACATTGAACTACTTCCTGGGTCAGGAATGCCCCAATACAACCCAAGTCCTACTGCTTCAGATCCCTGCATTTCTCAATCCTATGCTTTATTAAAGGGCCAGGTCCCCATTTCTCTTTGTATCCAATTCAATGATGATAAATGCAGAGCTCTCCTTGTGTTTATACTCTCTGGTTTAAGTAACACTTCAAGCTTTCTGCCAGTTCCTAGCTCTCCAGTGTCCTTCATGTAATCAGCTTCATGGTACTATGGCGGCATGACTTCCATAAATGATCATATCACTTTATATTATACTGAGTGTTGATTTTATCTTTAGAATGTGGAAAACCCTATAATGTAAGTGCCTACGATCACCGTCATAGAGCCTTGTCTAAATTCTGTGGACTTTACTTTTAATGGCCATATTACTCATGGCTTTGCTTTGCCATATAGTAACTGGGTGCTACCCTTCCAATGTGGAACACTGAATATATGTTTGTGTATGTTTTTTATATGCACAATTGTAGCACTTTCTTTTTAATTTTATTGCTATATTTACTGAATTTCATTTATTCAAAACCAAATGTAAGACTTTGAGTTAAGTCTTTTGATACTTTGTGCATTCGAGTTTGTGTGCACGTCAGTGAAAGTACTCTCTTGGTCTCTGCCTTACATCTGTACTAAAATTAGCAGGTTCACAAATATAAAAGGATAGATATCACAAAGGGTTTTAAAAAGAGATTTTTTGCATAATCATTGTGAATGGTTCAATTTTTCTCAGGCAAGCAGACTTTCAATGTATAACTGTACTAAGAATTATGAGTGCATTCAAAATTCTGTAAATATTTCTATGGCTTGTGGATGCTGGATTAGTTGCCAGGGAAATTGTACATCTTAATTGTCTATGACATTGATTTGTATGGCAAATAGTTTTAAAATGGTTGGATATTGCAGTTACAATTTTACATTATAGTGAGATTTTTCTGCTTTTTGATTAATGCCAAGGATTGCTGTATAGCTTTGCAAGGTTACATACATATTTGGCTGCTAATTTTGCACAACTTTTTTATGTTTTTATAAAATTAATGTTGAATTGCTTAAAATACTCTTGAAATTCTGTTGAATTAATTAATCTTAAATCCCTGCTGTAGGAAGTAGTATTAATTAAATGATGATTTTGTAAATTGTTTTTGTTTAGACAAAGATTAAAGTGTGGCTTTGCCTACCCATTGTAAGCAATTCAGTGTGCCTTAATTTAGAAGCTGTCAGCATTGGTATGAATCCAAACAACATACTTGGCCTTTTGTGTTAAATTTAGCACATCCTTGTTGTATTTAAATGGACAACACTACATGCACTTAATGAACAAATGTACTTAAAAAATAGTGGGTGTACCTTTCTGGCACACTTGTTTAAAAAAGGCAGCCAATATATATCCAGTGTTGATAAAGCAGCCAAACTAAAGAATAATTAAACATGGAATTGTGCATATTTCTTTTGATTTTGTGTACTGCATGGCATACTTAAACGCTGTGGTTTTGTTTTTTATCATAGGCCTGGTTACAACTACTTCACGAAAACTAGACCGAGAACAGCAGGCAGAACACATACTTGAGGTAATATTTTTTCTTATTGTGAATTTCTAATTTATTATCATTTACTGAAGGTGCAGACTACTTGACAGAACATTTTGTATGAAATCCAGTGTAAAAGTCACATTGCATTAAGTTAGAAGCACAATATGTAATCAGTCTTACTATCAAATAAGTTTTAGCATTATTTACAGTATAAACAAGCTTGCTCATTTGCTCATATATTCCAAAACATGCACTGATTATTATGTATTTAATTTGTCATTTTTGTTAATAAAATCATGAAAGTTTTAAATGTGTGTGTGGGCCGCAGTTTTCCCATCCTTGCTTTAGATAGATAAACCAGAAAATATTGTACAAAGTGACAGTGACACTGGTACATGGCATGTATTTAAAGAACAAAGCAACTGAGGACCAAAAAGGTGTTTGTTTCTCAAAATGTAGATTCTAATGTCCTTATCCTCTTATGCAGTTGTCCATCTCGGCCTCCCCTGTTTTTTCTATATGATTAGATCCAGTTCACCATCTTCTCTATAGACAGCAATAATCATCTTTGTATGCAATGTTCAGTTTCTCAGCAGTCTGTCGCATGAAATAGCATTCTTTCTGCAAATAAGAATAAACAAACATTTTTCTGATATGTTTTTTGAGAAACTTTATTATTTAAGGATATGCTAAGAGAGTTTACCTTTAAGACACTTGATAGAATTGCGGCTGAAAATAGGTCTTTGCAGCCACATGTGAATATCAAATTTAAAATCTGTTTTTTTAAGCAGTAATGGCCATTGTACATAGTAGTAATGCCTTGGTAATGTTTTAAATCAGTTTAATGATATCAACAACAAACATGAAAATGGTTGAGTGACCCCAAACTTTTTATTGGTAGTGTATTTACTATGTTGACTCAAATCACACAACAGTCAAGATACAAAGCATTGAATGTATGAATCATTAGGCTTTGTAGAGCACCCTAACCTCTTAAAAGTTGGGTTTAAAGGCTGTAGTGATGCTGTTGTTGCTTTTTTATAATATTTACAAAAGAATTTGCAGACATAGAGTAACATTAATCAAAAGACAAAGCTTACCAAATTAAAAAAGAGGTTTTCAACAGGCTAGAAGACAAAAAATGTTCATTTGTATTAATATATGTGAAACTGGAAATTTTAACACATAATATTGCAATATACATTTAGTCTCCAGTAACCCAACTATTGCTTCTGACTTTACGACTAACTCCATATAGCTCTGTAGAGAAGACCTTACTTTTTCATATTTAGATTTTGCTGTGATGAATATTCCATTTAACTTTTCTGTTGTCATATTACATGCACTGCACACATTTGTAGGTTTTGTCTGTCACTGAGCTGTCTGGCTGGTTTATGCCAGGATCTACATAGGTTTTTGAATACAATCTGCTGAGCGAGCACAATAACCCGTAATGATTTTCCTTTAAACATCTTTGTACTGTTTTAAATGCAGTTATGGTTGTACACAAAGGCAGCTCTGTCTTATATTTTATTGTTTTATTGTTAAGCTGCCTTTTATCACTCAAGTATAATACTCTGTATTGTTGTGATTATATATTGTACATGACCTTTGCTGGGTTATTACTACTTTGATAAGAAATGCACATTAATGCAACTTTGTCATTTTATAAAGCAGAAATTAGCTAAATAATGGCCCATTGTCTTCCAGTGGTGTGGCAACCGATGAAAGAAAAATAACTTTCTATCTTGAACAGAGCTCACTGTTTCTTGCACTTTCTCACTCACACTCATTTCCTCTTGTTACGTTTCTCATCTCCACTGAGTTGCTTGTTCAATTTCCTTTGTATTTTGTTTACTGTCTCAGTCCTTCTTGGTCTCTTTTTATTTTAAGCAGGTGGCTTCCTCCCTTTTAAAATGTCTCCATCACATGCATACATCTATCTATCTATCTATACATATTTTTAATACAAGAGACAGCAAAATTAGGATTAGGTACACATATACTGTAGCAATAATTCTATTTGCCTGTGTGCGGAAATAACGGAATAGTATCTAGTGGGCAGAACATGAGGTGAGTAGATGAATACGATTTTGGCAAAGTGACATCATTTACCTAAAGCAAAAGACAGATTTTTCATACTTTCTCAAATGTTAACAGCATTAAGCATCATTGGAAAGCTTTAACCCTATGTGCATTTTGACAGGTGTCAATGTTTTCTGAACCTCATAATACTTCTGAGCATCATTTCAAAGTTACAAAAGCCATAGATAAGAGTGGTTCAACAGATTGACCATGTTTAGCATCCTTGCTGTTAAAAATGAACAGAAATTTTGTGCTAAACATAGGGTAATCTAGCATCAGAGATATATTTTGTTTAAAAACTCACTTTATACTCTTTAAATAGCAAAATGTTAGCTAAATAGCAAAATGCAAATGCAGTACAATGTTCAGTGGACAAAATACTGTTACATACACAACTGAATAGCCATAGTCCACTTCAGTGAGGAAGGTGTTTATTATAAAATGATTTATTTTATAAAAACTAGTATGCTTTTATTGTTTTGTATTTTTAAAGTAAAATTTGTCATAACTGTTTAAATTATGTAGAGCATGGTTGAATATAAAAACTATACGGTTAACACTGCAGTGAATCAAGATCCCTGTAATCTTGTAGAAAAGAAGAAAACAAATTTGAATTTTCTCTGAAGACTACAAAGCATGTAGGCTGGTAGAGCAATTTATAAGTAATAAAGTGGAGTATAGCAGTAATATGAGTTTAAAAATAAAGAGCTTACCTTGATCTTTTGGTAATTCAAACTAACTAAAAATCATCCATTAAAGCAACTCCCAAAACAAGCCTGTGGTCCAAAAATGGCCCATTGGGTATCTTTTAGTTAGACTTGCAAGGCATTTTCTAAAAATACCACATTTGTAAATTTTTTTCCAGGCACGTGAACCTTTCTCCTTTGTATTCTTAAATTCCAGTGGGGTCAAAATTTGGAATCTTCTTCGAGTATTTGTAACGCATTTCACCCAAGTCATGTTGTAAATCCAGAAAATGTAAATGGATAGAAGGATCACTAAAAATGTGCAGTTTTAAAGAAAACTAGAGGATTAAATACATTTTTGCCCAGGTATTAATGGAAAGGCACTTTGTCCTATTTGTAGAGAAAGTGTTACTGTCTTTAGGGAGTACAATATTCAAATGTATTGTGACACAAAACATGCTTATACTATTTCTAAGTTGTCAGATGAGGTGTAATAGAGAAAAGCAAATAACTAAGAATAAATGGACTAGACATGTTTTAGGAGTGGGTGAAAAGCCACGTATTTTATATATGACTAATTCCTGATCACTGTAACTTTTGCATGCTTTTGTGTACAGCATCTTGCTACAGCAGGTACTAATTTTACTAATTACACATCTCATCCAATCTTTTCCAAAAGATAAGATATGAAGGGTCAGATGTCCAATGGTTGTAAAGTTTATTCCTATGTTAACACATGCTAGCCAGACAGCATGCTATTACCAAGACTGCACTCTGCAAAAGATTTCTCCAAGAGAAAAATATAGACCTCAGACAGACAAATGAGCAACCCTGGAAACAGTCAAATAATAATAGCCTGTCGTACCATAACTAGAACCTATTTCACTGAGTAAGTCTATCCGTCAGCTTCTTGTTTGAGCTCTGAAAAGGTCTGACATATTCAATAACATAGTTGCTTTACGCCAGTAGGACCCATTCTTTTTGCCCATATATTGCTGTAATGCCAACAGTTAATCAAAATGTTGAATTCCTGCCTACAGTAACATTCATGAGTTACCAACAGGTGAGCTAAGCAGAAGAAGATGACCAGCAAAAAGTAGATGTGGAGGTGTTTCACATTTAATTCCAAAAAAAGTAGAAAAGAGAAGTGAGATTAGTTAGTCAGTCAGTCATCATCCAACCTGCTATATCCTAACACAGAAGTTAGGAGAAATTAAATCAAAAGACGAGCAGAGGTCAGAATCTTAAGAAAACCTGACAAAACTGATTACCAAAATCAGAAACAGAGTAAAAAAATAACAAAGCCAAAATTTTTGTTTTATATTGTTTGAAATGTATTTTTGAAATAAAACTAATAAATATTTGGTTTTAAGTCAAATATCCCAGTGCAAGGACCATGTCGGATGTAGTGTGCCACCCTCTTAAATAAGAGTTTTATGATGACATAACGTGTCATGAAGTCTATTGACCATGTGACACCTTTGTGCATTGGCATTATAAATACTGTGGCACCTTATAACTTCTGTGTTCCAACAAATAAAAAATAAATATTAATATTAAACGAATTAATGCAAATAAATAAAAAACAAATTCTAGTGAGCACAATCAAGAATTATAAGTTACCAGTAATAATGCTCTGATCTGTCAACCACCAAACTAAATCAGCTGATTTTCACTAGAAAAGACTTGATCAGTAAATTGACTGATCACAAAAAAGATTTTTTTCAGTGTTTATTTTCACTGAACAATAAATCTCATTTTTTTAATAAAAAATTCGGATATGAGTGTCAGCAGGTTCTACACCCAAGGAACCAAGTTACCCAAACTATTCTATAACATTTCAGTAATTATTTACCACACTGACGCTGATCTTTCTGATCATAAAATAGGTCATTAAATAGAAATTGATCAGAAGAATTCAGAATTATTGCAGAATTACGTAATTTGAGGGTTTCTCAAGAGTGATTCTTTCTCTTGCACGATTTGGCTCAAAAATTAATCAGCACATCGTCACCTCATAACAGGCTTAAGTTTTGAGTTTGGTATTTTTCCGTCCAGCTGTTTTAACTCTAGTCCGACTCACAGACACATACTCATCATCGAGATATCAATATTTTCGGTATCAGGGAATCATAAAACGTCGAGATCCGTTGGAAACCAGTGAATGAAATTGTCGATGAATCTGAAGCTTTTGCTCCTCCCTGATAGACGATAGGTTATTGTTGGGGAAGGCGCAAAGCAAAAATGAACAGGTAACACCTGTGGTCTATAGTTAAATTATAAAAATACTAAAGTTAACACTTTAATGCAGAACATAAGGTTTCTCTTCATCTAGTTATGCAGGAGCTTATTATAAACATTTTTAAAGTGGTAAAGGCAAAAAAGTGGCATACTGTAACATTTATCAGATGATGTATGACTATTGATTCTATTCAAATCTAAAGAAAGGAAACAATTTCATGATTGATAATTGTAGCATGTAACATTGTCAAACCTGCTTAATCTAAGCACTGGGTGCGCACACACTAATTTTTATAGTCTCGCAGGAACTAGTTTATAACTGACAACTTTACTTGCACATTTGAAGGGATGGGAGAGGATAAATGAAGTGCCTTGAGAAAGCCTCACACAGACAGAATATCCAGATTCTACACTGAAAAAGACCAGGGGCCTCATTTATAATGCCTTGTGTAGAATTCACACTAAAACATAGTGTATGAACAAAACTAGAAATGTGCATACACGCAAAAAAATTCAGATGCATAAAACTTTGTGTATGCAAAGTTCTACTTGTCGGTAGAACAAGTAGATGTGAATATTAACACTCATGCATGTGCCTACACCCTCTCCGTGACTCCTCCCAGAATTTCATCTATTTGGATATGTGAATAAAAAAATAAAAAAGAAGTGTAAATCAAGTGTAAATAATTTGCATGTTTAATAAAATAAACAAGCCAGCAGCAGATGTTACTGTTTATTCTGTTTCAGACAGTATTAGTATTATTAAAGGTGACCCCTGTGCCAGTGACACGAATCCATGCAGTGATGGTGCTGCTATGGTGAGCACATCTTTGGGCGCTGCCTGCACACACATCCCTGCCTTGGAAACCGCCTGGCGACCATCTGGCCATATGCTGACGGATGTTGTTTTGGAGTCACAGAATGCAATAGCGGATGCTGTAAGAGATGTGGTAAAAGGAATTAAGGAATACAAATGCTGTACTATGTGATATTGACCACAAATTAAATTAATTGGTTACAAAATAAATCCTGCATCTGATTACATGTTTTTACATTCTGCTAATTATAATCCAACGCAGTTGTAACGCTGTCTGATTTGGCTGATCATTTTTTGGGTCAGGTTCATTATACCACATCTGTTCAGGTATGGGCAAGCCACTATTGTGTGCCACATTATGTTGCACGCTACATTCTTGCACAATGCAACACACTTTCTGTGGACTATAGAGTAGTACATTAATAGAGTGTAAATGCTTTCTATTTACATAAGCAAATTCATTCTCGGAAGGCACCTTTGTAGCAATGTGTGTGTAGTTAACCGCTCCAATTATATTTGGACACCAGATGTTGCTGTGAATTGTGCTGTGATATTTGTCAGTTCAACCACTGGGAAAGGCAATCTTACATATCTGAATGACAAGCGGATAATACCATCCTATATAGCTGGCATGGTGCAACTTAGTGATGACTGAGAAATACCTGATTGGTCATCCACTTCACTTTGAAAAGCTCATGTGGCTAAAAATCTTAGGGTGGACAGGACTTGCAAAGGATCAGGTACAGCACAAAATAAGCCTTTGTAAAGCCACATGGTGCCCACCATTTATAAAACCTAACAGAAACGTGTATACGCATGGTCTGAGTGCTGTGAAAATGTGCGTAGCTTTACGCCAAGTTTAGTGTACACAACATTTTTGTGCATGTGCACCATTTTTACATGTGACTCCAGATGTGACATTACAGCATAGGAGTCATTAAGCAGAATGATGTTACAAGATAATTCTACTTAAAATTTCAGACAATATAAAGTTCAAGTGCAAAGATGTATTGTAATGAGGGGAAGCACAAAACTCTAAAGCACAGAAGTCATGAGAAGTGCTAGTAAGCAGTCAGAGTGCCAAAATGTGTGAGTTCACATCAAAATTGCACAATGGAATACTTGTTTAAACTTTCATGATAATTGATGGAATGCAGATGTTTTTGAGCCTCACTTGACTGCAGGAAAAAGGTAGCTAACATTATAGCATTAAGTTAAAGTTCTCTTCCAGAAAACATTTCAGATGTTCGCAAATATTTAATGTTTATGTTTCTAGCCTATGGCATGACAATAATTATTTTGCTTCACAGTAGAATAACATATTGGGATAATCTGTAATAGCCTCTGCTTTACACATGTGTGCAAAGCAGTCATCAATTTATTTTTTCTGCTTTTGAAATACATAACTTTGATTTCTTTGATGTGTCCTATGCCGTTTGTAGAAAGATCATAATCCTCTAGTCATCTTTAGTATTTTAGCATGAATTAGAGGTTCAAAAAGTTTAGGAATGCTGAGGAATTAGATTAAACTATTTTTCTTAAACATTCATTTAGGAATCGTCTATTGTCCCACCATCCTCTCATGTTTTGTGTAAACTTTTAAGTCTGAGACCTTTTTATTCACAAATTAGGTACATAAAAGATTTTTTTAAATTTTTTATAAAGGTCAAATATTTTTTTATGAGGGCTAACAGAAGTTTAAGATCGTTCAAAATGCTGTTGACTTTTTATGAGAAAAAAGAAACTGGTTGTTTCATTTTCATGAAATCTTAAAATACTGTTATTAATTTCTGCTGCACTCTCTTTCTTTGCTAAATAAACTGTAGCAGCTCTTGCTTTGTTGCCTTTTATGGCACTCTGTGTCTGTTATTTTAATTTATTCAGTCAGTTCTTCAGAAACAAATGCCCATTTTTGAGAACGCACTACTGTTTCTAAGGGAAACGAGAATCTTGAGTCGGGTCATGAGAATAATTAAGATTTTTTTCGATGAGCCATATCCCATAGGGAATGTAGACAAAATCCCTAAAGGGTTCTAAATATAACAAACTATTTTGTTTTGCAGGAATGTTTGCATTACAAGCATTTTATATTTATTGGAATAATGAGCACAGTAACTTTAAATCATAAAAATTTTCTCTGCTGTAAATGTCATCCTTCTGTTTTTACTTACATCACTAGATATTGTAAGCACATACATTCCTTCTGTAGAAAGCTGGTCTAAGAACAGTCTATACAGTGACACAAGTTATTTTAAAGTAGAGGCCGGCATCAACTTTAGTTAACATTGGAATAAAAGACTGAGCATGTTGAAGGCAACAAGAACTGTGAATAAGACTGTGGTAAATCTGCTTATAGCAAATGGAAAGTTTCTATATATTGTGAGATTTCTGGGACCCCGACAACCTCCCCAACTGTGCTGTGCACCGAAACTGTTAACGCAAGCACAGATTGGTTGTCTGCTGCCGGTGCAACTGCAAGTTCGCCTACTCACCATGTAACGCATCTGTCGCCTGATGGTTAATGCGGGGAACATTTAAAACTGGCCACTGACCTGGCCTTGCTCTCACTTTCTGTCTCCTCTCTTGTGCAATAAGGCTATTTGTTCTTTTGATATGAGAAGGGAGTGAATGCAGAATGATGTCATCATCACTGCTAGAATGCTGCTTATGTTTAAGTGACTGCTCCCATTTTAATAAATACTTTGAAAACGTTCCTGTCTTCAGACAATAAAGCTGATTTTTTTGGAAACCTGGACTCACCTCCTTCTCTCTTGTTCAAGTCTCGGACGCACACGTCACAATATATATGGGCCAAAGAGTTTATTAATTCATATTTAAAATTAAGACATTGTCTAAGACTTGCTAGGCTAGTCACACTGCAATTTAAGGTTTCAAACCCTTACAAATCAGAAAAAAATATTAAAATATAATAATAAAAAAAAGCAGCATGTGATGAAATTTAAGGAACTTTTGTTTTTTTTATAATGTGGTATGGTACATGTTTGTACTGAGTCTGTCATTTAATTAAAAACTAACCTTGCCATTCGTTAGCCTTTTATAATTAACACATCCCCGGAGTACACATAATTAACTAGGAACATAATGCTAGTTTAAATATAATTTTTAAGTATTCTCATTTTGATAGCAAGTGCAATATGACTTCAGAAGGTATCTAGTCAGATGTTTCTGTTTGATTGGCCTGGTTTTCAAATTAGTTTTATAAAGGTAATCAATTACATAAAATTTGTGGAACCAATATAATCAAAATGGTGAAGTAATAAAATATTTTTAAGATTTTCATTGAGATCATTGTTAAAGATTTTAGCAAGACATACTGAAAGGAATACTCCACCCAAAATTTGTATTTTTTGCAAATGCTGTTTACCCCATGTACTTTGTACTATTGGCAGAGAACATTTTTAAATCTCATGTTTTATCATACAAAAAATGGATATATTTTTGGGACCTTTTACAGGTAACAGTCCAGTGGTGTCATGACTATAACAGTAATTAATGGAGACTGCTGAAATTGGTACATAAAAGAACAGAAATTACAAGTCAAAGAAAAGAAATGGCTTTTCAGTCTAGATTTGACTCGCGTTATAAAGAGTACTATGTTTAGTGTTAGTAAATGGCTGTTATTAGAAAATTTTCAACTGTGAAATCTGTTATTATACCAAGTAATGTGATTGCCTCAAATTTGTCAGTTGAAGGTTATGTAACTTTTTTTTTTGTTTTTTTGTCAGATTACAGTCACAGACAACGGTGAACCTCCAAAATCAACAGTTATTCGAGTTGTGGTGAAAGTTTTGGATGAAAATGATAACAAGCCAAACTTTTTGGAAAAAATCTATAAAATTAAGCTTCCTGAGCGTGAAAAAGCTGAGCGAGAACGCTCAGTAAAGAGGGAACCTATTTACCGAGTGATTGCTACTGATAAGGATGAAGGACCTAATGCTGAAATATCTTACAGTATTGAGGAAGGTGATGAGCATGGAAAATTCTTTATTGAGCCAAAAACTGGAGTGGTTTCTTCCAAAAAGTTTTCCGCAGCTGGGGAATACGATATTCTTACAGTAAGGATTTTTGAAGTTTAGCTATTACATATTTTGGACTTTTGTGAAACTGTTAAATGAATACAGATATTTAATTATAATTATTTGACTTATTTAATTTCTACTGATGTATTGTGTACAGAACAGATATATTAAAACATAGAGAAAATCATAAATGGCTCTTTGAAAGTGCACAATCAAATGTTCGGTTTGCATGAAATTTGTATTTGTAAATGAAACAAATGCTTTACAGTGAAAAAAATGCTTTGCTAATAAACATTTAAATGTTTTTATAAGGTTTGTGTAAAGATTAATATTTATTATAAAATGCAAACAAAAAAACTAAATAATAAATGCACTGTCCTTTTGAGTACATAGCTCATCAAATTTTAGCAATCCTTTTTAGAGGATTTTAAAAAAATGTTTATGCTGTTAAAATCCATTTTGAATAGATATTTAAATTTGTTTCAAGTTGGTTTTAGGATCTCGGATACAGTGTTACTGTAGAGAGCAGTAAATTTATTAATTTTGTTGTCTCTGTGTTTTTACACAAAGAAATTACTGATTTTTTATGACTAGCAATTTTTTTAGAATTGTATATGTGGATATAGAAGTATAGACATACAGTAACTAAAAATGTATCTTTTAGATCAAAGCAGTGGACAATGGACGACCTCAGAAGTCTTCCAGCACTCGATTACACATTGAGTGGATAGCAAAGCCTAAGCCATCTACCAAGCTTCTTGCCTTTGATGAACCGTTTTTCTCTTTCTCTGTGATGGAGAGTGATCCAGTTGCTCATATGGTGGGAGTCATAACCACAGAACCTATTGACAGTCCTTTATGGTTTGACATCACTGGTGAGAAGGCAGTATTATTCTAAGTTACATTTCTAAATAAAATGTTAATGTTGGCCCTTTGTGCAGTTAATTTAATTGCTTTTGCTTTCTGCTTTCTAATGGCTAGTGTAACTTTAATTATGCTTTCATTGCACGTGTAGATGTTACCATTACTTTTATGAATAATCTTTCTTTTCTGATTATCTGTTTCTCCTGTTTCTGCTTCTAACCAGCATCCCTGTGACTGACACATTTTTCTGTATTTTCTATTCTACCTGCCTTATCTTTCTTTTGGAATGTTTTTGGATTTGCAAGGAGGCAAACAAGCTAAGGAAGTGTTTTACATCATTCAGATGGCTTGTGACCTGAACTGTACAGCAGAAGGTATCTGCTGAGATCTCATAATGTACTTTGGACAGTACATCATTAGATCTGAGTGTTTTAATTGTACTTGTTATATTTAAAAAAACAGTCATTAATGCTCACAGGAAAAAAGTCTTCTGAGCAATTCTTACTGCTGGTAAAAGAAAAATAGAGCTTGTATTAGGATCTCAAATGTGGGTGAGCCTTTTTTGACACTCTAATGGAGATTTAGCAGGAGAGGCATACATTTTTAGAGGTCACAATTTAGAATTTAATTGCCTAATGAAAACTGAAACCTCAGAGATGGCTCTATTTTTCTTTTTCTTTCATCTCAAACTATCAAGCAGTCAAAACATTAACAGCTGTAGACCAGTTTTATCTGGTTTATTTTCTACTACCAGCTTCACTTTGATCATGGCAAATAATTAATGGTGTGCTTTGCTATTTGTTTGAACAAAGTCTGTTTTTTTTTCCAAGAAAGAATAAAGGTAAGAATTGCAGACAGAACAAAATATATAGAAACCAGGTCAACATAAAGAAATATTCAGTCATATTCAGTATTCATTAACTTATCATAAAAAATTTAGAAACTTTACATTTTGTTTTAAATGTAGTCCACATTTTCAGAAAATGCATTTGATGGTATATGTAGCACACCAAGGTAGCCTTCTGTGAAAACACATTATATTAAACATGGTGTTGTGATTATGATTTTAATTTAAAATATGTTTTATTTGTTCAGTAGTCATGCAAAGTCCATGGTAGTTCTGTGTCATGGCATGTCTTATAACTTTTTTTTAATCAGGGCCACTTATAATTAACATGAGGAAGTGACAGCTGGTGTATTTGTTCAATAACAGATTTGTACTACACCCAGTACAGAACATTTGCTTCCTAGACTCAAATCTGTGACTTAATATTTCCTAGTTGCTGAGGTATAAGATTAGAATATTTCAACAGTTTAGATGAGAACAGGCCATTTAGCCCAACAAAGCTTCCCAGTCCTACTCACTTAATTCTTCCAAAATTACTTTATGTCTAGTTTTGAAAGTCCTACTATCTACCATACTACAGTGGAACCTCAAGATACGAACGGCTCTGTATACAAGAAATTCAAGATACGAGGAAAGTATGAGCGAAAAATTTGGATCTAAATACGAGCATTGGCTCGCGTAACGAGCCACGAGCCAGGCTGTGGGTATGCGTGACGCGTTTACCGATCCGCCTCGACTCGGGGATTCACCCAAGCTGACGCTGCCAGCCCGTCAGCTCACTCAGTGTTCCTTGTTCTCCCGTAGCGTGAGGATTTACGCGTTTGTGCGCTTGTGATTTCATTGTTTCGCTGTAGCAGTTCACCGTATAAGCGTATCCAAAAATACCACGGAAATGCAGACGGAGAATAGGAGACGATTGACCTCAAGAGGAGACAGAGAGAGCTGCGCGTGCGCGCGTGCGAGCGAGCGAGAGAGATAAGGAGAGAGAGAGAGAGAGACGCGTGCGCGAGCGAGAGAGATAAGGAGAGAGAGAGGCGAGCGAGAGAGATAAGGAGAGAGAGAAAGAGACGCGTGCGCAAGCGAGAGAGATAAGGAGAGAGAGACGTGCACGAGAGAGAAGAACCATCAGCTCAGTTATGATCACATGACGCTCAGCAGACAAAGTGTATCCATACTACTCGTATTGCAAGACATCGCACGTTTTATCAAGACAAAATTAATTAAAAAATTTAGCTCGTCTTGCAAAACACTCGTAAACCAAGTTACTCGCAAACCAAGGTTCCACTTGTATATATTATTTATTAGTGTTATTTGTTAGGAAAATTGATTTTTATGTTGATATTTTTGGGGGTGCGGAACGGATTAACTGGATTTCAATTATTTTCAATGGGGAAGTTTGTTCTAGATACGAGAAATTCGCTATACAAGCTCAGTGCTGGAACGAATTAAACTCGTATCTCGAGGTTCCACTGTACTTGGTAACTCATACTACTTGGTAACTCATTCTATGAATTTATGGTTCTCTGTGAAGGAAAACATCCTAATGTCTGCACAAAATTTACACTTAGCAAGTTTCCAACAGTGTCCTGTGTTCTTGTTGAACTCATTAAATAGTCTCAATAGACTGTACTCATTTCTTTCATAATTTTGAACACTTTAATCATGTCACCTATTAATCTCCTTTTGCCGAAACAGTAAAGCGTCACCTGTTTTACTGTTTCCTCATATTGTATCCCTTGCAGTCCTAGAACCAGCCTATTCACTCTTCTCTTGAGTTACTCTAGCACTTTTATGTTTTTTTTTGTAGCCAGGAGAGCAAACCTGCACACAGTGCTCCAGGAGAAGCGTTACCATTGCGCTATAAAGATTTAGCATAACCTTCTTGGACTTGTACATCATGCTATATCTTGCACTCTATACATCATGCTATATAACCTAACATTCTATAAGCGCTTCAGAACACTGTGTGGAAGTTGAAAGTGAAGAGTCCACCTCTAAATGTTTCTCATAAGATGTCATTTTAATTTTCAGACCTCCCATTGTTTATTCAAATCTCAAATTTTGACTTTCTATGTCTAATGCTTTACATTTACTTACATTAAATTTCATCTTACACAATTCTGTCCATGCCTGTATGCTATTCAAGATTCTTGATTAGCTGCCAGTCCTCTTAGTTTGGTATCATCTGCAGACTTAAACAGATTGTTTTTTACATTTCTATTCAAATCATATATATATATTAGTGCTGGGCAATGATTAAAAGTTTTTGCCAGAGGTCAGAGGAAAATGGCCAAACTGATTTCAAGCTGATAGAAAGGCACCAGTAACTCAGGTGACCACTCGTTATAACCGAGGTATGCAGAAGAGTATCTCAGAATGCACAACACATCAAACACAAATGGCCAACAGCAGCAGGAGACCACGCCAGGTGCCACTCCTGTCAGCTTAGAACAGGCAACTGTGGCTACAGTTTACATGGGCTCACCAAAATTGGACAATAGAAGATTGGAAAAACGTTGCCTGGTATGATGAGTCTCGATTTCTACTGTGACATTCAAATGGTAGGGACAGAATTTGGCATCAACAACATGAAAGCATCAATCCATCCTGCCTTGTATCAACAGTTTAGGCTGCTGGTGGTTGTGTAATGGTTTGGGGGATATTTTCTTAGCACACTTTGGTCTCCTTAGTACCAATTAAGCATCATTTAAATCCCAGAGCCTATCTGAATATTGTTGCTGACTGTGTCCATCTTTTTATCATCAAAGTGTACCCATCTTCATAGGGCTACTTTCAGAGGGACAGCACGCTATGTCGCAAAGCTCAGATCATCTCCAACTAGTTTTTTTAACAAAACAAAGAGCTCACTGTATTCAAATGGCCACTGTCACCAGATCTCAGTCTAACAGAGCATCTTTGTGGTGGAATGGGAGATTTGCATCATGGATGTGCAACTGCATGCTGTTATCACCTCCACTGTGGGACACCAATCCTAACTTCATCTGATTCTGAAATGGTTCCTCACACCTTCACTGTATTCTTCCTGTGTTTTAGTCAATTCTGGTCAGACCTGGTTTATTTTGATATCCAACTTCTCACATGGGACCTTATCAAATACTTTCAGAAAGTCAAGATAAATAACATATGCTTCACTCTGACCGTATCCTTTTGTTGCTTCCTCATAGAATTCTAACATGTTAGTAAAGTACGACCTCCCTTGTCTGAATCTATGCTGACTTTTCAGTAGATCTGCTGTTCTTGCCATGTATTGCTCAATCTTATCCTTAAAAATTCCTTCCATTATTTTACTTGTTGTTTTCATTAAGCTTACTGGCCTATACTTACTTGTTTCTGCCTGATCACACGTTTATATAAAATGGGATAATATTTACCATTTTACATTCCTTTGGAATTTCCCCAGTGCGCAGTGACTTTCTAAAAATATCCATCAAGGATTTCTATATGTTCTTGCTAACCTCCTTAAGAACTCAAAGATAAATATTATCTGGTACTGGTGACTTGATTTCAGCCTATTTAATCTAAGCAGTACTTCTCCCTCTATAATTTCCAAATCCCTCAGTACCTCCTTAGTAGTTCCTGTTGGTGCAGGCAGTTTATTCACTTAGTCACATTTGTAGACCTCCGAAAAATACCAGTTTAAAGCATTCACTGTTTCACTGCTTCTGTATTTTAACTCCACTTTACAATGCCTGTTTCACTTTACCTCCTCCTTGACTGTCCCTTTTCTACTAAAATACTGAAAGAATGTCTTATATGCAATGTTCCTCTATAACTGCCTTTTAGCTTCTCTAATAGCCTTCTTAATGGCTGCCCTCATACGTTCATGCACCCTACAAATAGCATTAGGGTTATTAGTCTTGTATGCCTTATACAACTTTTTTTTTCCTTTGCAGCTTCTTTTTAATCTCCTTACTTATCCATTGTGGATTGTACATGTCCTGCATTACATGTAAAATATTTTTAAACCCTTTTCAATCGCTCCTTAGCTGTTTCTGCACATAAAAGCTTATCACAGTTTATCCCACCTTATGCTTTGCTGCATCTTTTCAAAATTTGCTATACCAAGGTTAAGCTTAACAGTTTTAGTCTTTACATTGGCTGTCTTCTAAAACACAAAAAATTTTTAACCCTAATTTTTGAATTGCCTCTACACCCTCAATTCTCTCCTGGTTATTGCAAAATGCTAAGTCTAGGCAAGTTCTGCTTTCTGCTTTTGTACTGAACTACTTGCAAAGTTAGTCCAGTTAATATTCAGGTGGAATTATAGTGGGACTATAATATCCTATTATAAGTTGAATTTTTAATATCACTTAAAGATGTACATGCTTTCCAGTTTATTCCAGATGTCCTCTCTAAGATGTGGCTCATCATCCAACTAAAGAATACTTGCATTTAAATTATGCTTTACATAAATGGAAACACCTGTCCTTTTCTGTTTTATTTATTCTTCCTAGAAATGTGTACCCATTGTGGAAGTTGACCCGGACACAGACAGGCAGACACGTTCATGTCACCCACAAACACGTTTATTTACAATATATACAAATATTAAATTGGTCACACAGACCTAGTTCAGTGCACAAAACCCCCCAAATTCACAGTCCTGGCCACTCAATGCCTTCTCTTCGGGCCGCCTCCACAGCTCTCCTGAGCTTTGTCCTTCCGCCTCCCGACTCCAGCCTCGAATGAAGGGAGACGGCCCCTTTTATATATGACCCGGATGAGCCCCAGGTGTTCCCGGCATTCCTCCTCTAGCCACGCCCCAGCGTGGCGGAAGTGCCGGCTGTCCTCCCGGCAGCTCTCCGGGCGCCGTCCTAATTCTTCCCCCCCAGCACTTCCTGGTGTGGCGGAAGTGCTGGGGTAACAGGTCCCCAAGGCATTGGGGCGCCTCCTGGCGGTGACCACGGGCCCCTACAGGGTGGAGCTTCCATGCCCTGTACCCGTGGCCCCCAAAGCAACCAGGAAGGCGACCCCCACGTGATCCAGGGTGGGCGCAGACCCACATCCGGTCCCTCATGGCGTCCCGGCCGGGTCATGGCCCCTGGCATCCCTGACACCATCAATGTAATACTAATCCCCACATTTGCTATTTAGCCAGGTTTCTGTTATTGTTCTGTTATTATTCTATTATTGCTATAATATCATAATTACACTCAGCTATATACAACTCCAAATCACTTGTTTTATTTTGGACATTGCTAGCATTAAGGCAAGCTATTTTAATGTGTTACTTATTTTACTTTTGCACTTAAAATTTAGGATAGAATTTATGTTACTCTGCGTATTATTTTTTACACCATTGTTCATCTTCTCATGTACAGTTTTAAACTTAGCCTGTCCTCAACTCCCTGTCCCTACTTTCCCTACTTTAAACAACCCTTGACCAACCTACTCTTATACCTCCCAGTTCAAATGTAACCCTTTGCGGTGGAATAGGTCCCATTTTTTCCATTAGGAGTCCTAATGCCCCATAAACTAATACCCTTCTATATTTCACCAAGATTTGAGCCACACATTAACCCTTCTAATCTCCTCAGTCTTACCTGGACTGGCATATGGCACATGTAGAACACCAGAAAAGACTACCTTGTCAGTTCTGCTCCTCAGCATGGCACCCAACTCTTTGAATTTGGATTGTAAAATTGATAGACTACCCTTATGTATGTCATTTGTTCCAGCATCAAGAATGACCTCTGCATCTATTCCCACTCTGGCCAAGAGCCTGTCAGCCCTTCCGGGAAGGTCTCACACCTATACAGATGGAAGGCATCACACTGTGCGAGTCTCTCTGTCTCTGCAGCAAACCTGCACTAAGGTCACCCTAATTATTTAGTCCCCTACTATCACCAACTCATCAAACCTCGAAGCAGTATACCTTATGGAGCCCCTCATGCCTACCTAACACCTTAGAATCTCCAGGGGCACTGTCCAGCTCTGCAAGGACATGAGAACAGTTTGACATTTCCAGTTCTCTGGATGGTACCTCCACACCGTGTGCCCCTTTTGCCTTATAATTGTAATCCACCTGTCTCTATCTGTCTGGTCTATAGTCTCCTCCTGTGCCACTTTAGAGGTGTAAACTGTCTCTCTAAAGGACACCTGGGCCAAGTCAGCCAATTCTGTACTACAGTACAAGCCAGCCAATGCCTCTTCCAGTTCAACAACCCTGAGCACGAGGTGCTGAATTATTGCACATCTCGTGCAGATGTAGCCTTCATGGAGGACTGACTCCTCCAAGGCAACAGGATTTGCTGTCCACTGGCCCCATTTTTAAAATTTGCCTTTGCATTACTAAACTGCTCAACTCTTTTTATTAAATTTAAATGATTTAACTTATTACAATTCTTAAATTAACTGAGTAAAGAACTACTGCAGTTATTTACTCCTTCTGGACCCTCAACCTCCTGTAAAACTCTTCCCCTTGACTGCTTGCTATATGTCTTTCTTTGAAGTTATTAAACTCTCTACTTGTTTTGTCTGTTTTCTTAACTTTGTGCCCACTTATTAGTTCCTTATTTTGAAGCTCTCCATTTACCGCATATATATTTCTTCCTATAAATGAACCCTTATGGTGTCACCCTCATAATTGCGCTGGCTTTCCAGACCACTAAGAACTGTTCAGTCAAGTAAAATGTTTTACACCCTACTTTGTTCTTACTGAGAAAAATCTCTTACTGGTATTAGCCACTAGTTATTTCCTTAATCACTTGTCTGTTTCTACTTCCGTTTCTGCCTGATCAGTACTATCTCAGTAGATGCCTACTGATGTTGTGTGGAGTCCCTCTCATGTCATGAAGATTTTATACCATGATTGATGGAAAAACATGTCTTGGGCAACCCAACCCATAATGAATATCATGCACACCTGAATGAGTTTCCTATTTAAATAATATGTTAACAATATTACAAATAAATAAAAATGTGTGTCAGTGGTAGCAATAATTTTAAAGCTTAACAGTTTACAAGTATCAAAGAACACTTGCTTTCTGTCTCAATTCAATATTATGGGGACCAGAGCCGCCTTCTTCTTTCTCTGCTCCTGTTAGCCTATACCAGCAATATTCTGTGCAAGGCAGGAAGCTATTGCCATTTATGACAAACACAGGCATTTCCATACTGCACCAATAATAATCGCTTAACATGCTCATATTTGTGATGTGTGAAGAGAACTGGAGTACGTAGAGGAAAAAACGCAGACTGGGATTCATACCTTGTAACATGTAGCTGTGAGGCAGCAGTGCTAAGGATTGTGTCGGTTTGTCAAGAATATTGATAGTACAGTAAAATCTTCATATCTGAAGGTAACTGAAGTCACCTGAAAATTGAATGAATTTATAAAGATTAGAGATCAGCAGAGGCTTTTTGTTAGGCAGAAGTTGGAAAGAAGGGAAAGGTAATTTGCCAGGTCAAGATTTGTTACATTAGGGGATCCTGGACACAAATCACTGCCCTCTCTTATTTTATTTTATTTATTTATTGATTTATTTATGTATGTATTTATTTATTTTTACGTTTACAGAAAGTTTTAATTCAACTTAGCATTTATAAAATGTACATCCTTGGCAAAAAATGAATATCAATATCTGTTTATCAATCAGACATAATTATCAAGATATTACAGCATCTCCATAGACCATGTGCTTTATTTGCTGATATAACATGTGACGCAAAAGTACAGAACAAATGAAAGAATTGTAATCTAATTGTATGCAATGTCAAATGCAGTCTCTTTCAACCGTAAGAATAAAAGTTCACATGATATCACATCAAATCAAAAATATTTCTTCCCAAATGTTGCACAAATGTTCAGGAAACCACAAGAAATTACTATTTAAAACCCATTTATACTTATCATCTTTCTTTTGGGCATTAGACATTTACAAAGGAAAAGTAAAAATTATGATCCACAACCTTGAAGTACGACACAAAATGGGCTTATATATATGTTACTAAGATTTATCAGTAACAAAACAATATTTTTCAAATAGGACAGCAAACAATTTATTACATACGCAGCCTAACATGGCAGGAAAGCACATGATGTTGCTTTTCATCTGTTGTGAATAGCTAGGTAGGCTGTGTTTCTGATATGCAGTTTTTTTGATAGGGAATGACCAAGCCCACTGAGTTAGGAAATTAATTTTATAAAAATATATTTAAAACTTAGTAATAATTAATTTTTACTTATGAGTAATTAAACCGAACCCTGCCTGAACCTCAAGTTGTATGTGAAAGCAAACCCAAACCCCACCCAAAACACAATGCTTTGTCAGACTTACGCAGCAAATCTTCATGTTCTACAATTCTACAAGTAATGGACCTACAACCTGTTTATTTTAAAAAGCAGAGAAAAGGAATTAAAGAAGTAACAATAAGCAAAGTAAGCTACCATGCCAATGAAGGTCATGTTAAAAAACTTGGAAATGTCATGGTGTGTGGATACACAGATTTTTTTTCAGAATGACACATCAAGGTTTCAGGAGGCCTATTTACGTTTACCTGTTTGAAGTTTGCAAATTGTTGAACTCATTGTGTTATTGTCTGAATAGCCACATTCTAACAGGGGACCCTTTATAAATACTGAAGCAGAATCATCATGAGATGGGAAAAACTTAGAAATGAATTGGCTGAAAATTTTTCATCTTTTAACCTGTTTGATGGTAGTCATCTACATTAGTGCACAAAAAGTATCCATAAAGAAATGGCACCAGTTTGTATACATCTAGGAAATATTTGTTAAAGACTCTATAATCAAGGCTACTATAAACTTGTGATTAAGAAACTATACACTATTATACAAAAAATTAGATCTCTTTGAGTTTCAAGTTTCCACATATTGTTAAATTAATAATTGGTGGTTTTAGTGTACTTCTCTGAATTTTAAATTACTGATTACTTTTAATAACTCTTTTAAAATTAAAATTTAATCACTAAACAATTTTTTTACTGATATGATTGTAATAACTGAAAAAGATGTTGGTGAAATGTTCTTATTCTCTAGATACTTATGACACTAACAGAATTTCCATTTATGTTTAAAATGCTGTAATTCCCTATTATGTTTTCATTTTGGAGGGGACATACAGTATGAATAACCAAGAACCAAACTGCAAAAATTGGGGGAAACATTTGAGGAATCCATGATTATCTTCTGAAAATTATAGGTGGTTTGCTTCAGACTGGAAAACAAAATAAGTCCAAATGGACAGCGAGTATAAAGTAAAGCATAAAGTAACAGTCACAGTCATTTTTTTTTCAATATCTTACAAATATTTTAGCTTTAAAGCTAAATTTGTTAAATAAAAATGTCCTTAATTAAAAAAAAATAAAAAACAGGACTTTTTTTTCCATATAGCTAATCAAAAAATAACATTTTCAAATGCAGCTGTGTAACATTTGATTTTTCTCCTAGTAATAAAAGATGAAAATTTTAATGTAATTCTTGGTGATGGTTTTGAGAATTTGTAATCTAAGTAATTGTATCGGTGTAAAGTTTGCTTGTTGTTTTTTGAGGGAACTTATAAGTGATAACCGAATAGTGCCAGTATCGTCCAAGTTCAGTTTTGTAGAAATATTTGTACCAATGCAGCACATTAAAGCAGACAGAGGAAAGTAGGTATTTTAACACTTGATGTTCTTATTTCCTGAATGATCACTTAGTTAATTAAATTATCAGTTTTACATGTCACAATGCTAGTAATTAATTAAAACAATCAATAACACACCCCCAAAGGGATGCCAAATAAAATGTAGGTTTCACTTTTCTGGCCAGGATGCAAGAAATATTAGTTGTACAAATCTATACATGAAGTGGTTCATAGATTGACAAAAGTATATTAACACTTTGACTTTCTCTGTTGTGGTTTGACGTAGCGATAGATTTACTTTCACAAATACCCCACAAACTAATACAATTTATTTATAATTGGATATATGCAAGCATGTA